>OX941091.1:31873594-33073594 GCA_954870635.1 Arctium minus | reverse complement strand
TTGTATAGTTTATCGTTAAGACTTCTAGTCTGCTATGTATTAAATCTTAGTTATCTTGCGTTTTCCCAATTCGTGTGTATCGCGTGTTTCTAGCCAAATTCGTGTGTAAAATCTTGAATTTGGAAAATCGAGACAGTGGCTTACGCGACTTACTTCGCGACTTGCAGGTCGCGGCACAAGCCGCGTAGCCCGCTGTTTGTATACCTTTTCAGGGACACGGGCGACTTATGCCGCGACTTGAGGCCGTGGCATAACCCGCGGGACTCCCCTGGACACCCAAATACGGGTTTCTTCCCCATTTCACCTCATTTATTTCTCATCTACCCTCATTACTCTCTCTCTCAACCATCATAACTCCTTCATCCGATTTTAGGGTTTCACCAACCTAAATCTATCTCATTTATTGTTATAGTTGGGTATTTCAATCAAGGATTCAAGTTTGGGCATTAAGTTATCACCTCCATTGTCATCTTCCCCAAAGGATTGAATCTAGGGTTTGGGTTTTTCCAAAAACTCACTTTGTGAGTTCATACTTCTCTTTTATTAAACTTTATACACATCAAAATGCATCTTTTAAACTTCTAAACATCTCCTTGCTTAACATTTTCAATGTTGATGAGATTTGACATAACTTGGTATTTTGGGAGATTTTTAGGGTTTCTTACCATTTTGTAAAATAAAGATACAACCCATGTCTTGACACTACAAATATGGATGTTTTCATATTTCGACGAGTAAATGTTCAACCTATGACATTTTAGCCATGATTATGTTTAAAGCATATTAAGAGTATTTTGGTTGAAAGTGGTATTTCGGGAAAAAGAAATAAATGGTTTATACTGAGGAAGTCCATGTTTACATTAGGATGGTTTTACATATATTTGGAAATGAGAAAATAGCTTTATGCTTCATGTTTTAGCTTTGTATTTTCTTATCAGCAGTTAACCACAAAAGTGTGATTTGGGAACTAAGTGGTACTATGAACTATATGTTTGATTATAATTGGTCACAAGTGTTATTGTGACAAGTCTAAACTATTACTAGTGGATCCATAGGTATAGAGTCGACTTATTATTTGGGGGTAATTCCCGTATGTAGCTAGTTGAGACATTGGACCCTAGAGGGGAACTTGGTATGGTTATGTGGGACCGGATACTAGTCGTGGGTCGTAAATGTAAATCCTAGTGAATGAGCCTGACTAGGGATCATTGGGTGCCCTCCCCCACATCTTAGTACGAGCCAACGTGTTCGTGGACTTGATCCTAGTATGGTGAGCTCAAAACTTGGAAATTGGCTTACTTTGTGTTTCGCCACAATCCTTGGAATTCGGGTTTTTCCCGTCATCGCAAGATGAAGTCTGGGCCGGAAGGCCACTATGTGCTTATCAAACCTTTTACAAATACGGTTGTTGAAAAAAGGTTTATCATGTTGTATTTAATTCTTCTTACTATCTTTCATATAAACTGTATGTTCTCACTAGGCTTTAAGCCTAACACTTTTTCTCAAATGATGTGTATAACAGGTTCCCTTAGCGGCGGGTCGTCAAGGGGTTGAGAGAAGTGTGTGGTCTCTTGAGGGCATTTTTGGAGGATAGATATTTTGGAAACTTTAGCATTTGAAACAATTATTCATTTTGGTATTGGGTTGACAACCTATCTAATCTAGCTAGTTGTGGTTTAGATTAGTTTGTTGTCGTTTCCCCATACATCATTGCAGGTTTTGTAAACGCTCACGCTTTTACCCTTTATGGGTGGTTTGCCCTATTTATAAACGTTATTTTACCGAATTTTCAATTTTCTAATTTACCCGAAATTTTAGGGTGTTACATAAAGTGGTAAAGATATGGATTGAAGGTTAATAAATAACATTATATGTAGTACATAAAGCTTTAATGATTGTTTTTAAGAGATTTTAAGTAATTAACATTAAATAACCGTACATTAAGCTTTAGTAATTGTTTTTTATAGATGTTTTATAATATAGTATAGATAACTGGAATGCAATATCTTACTCTACAAAAAAGTAAATGATTTCAACAAAGAAACAAGCAGTCTCAAAGGACGTCTAAATTTATGTGACAGAGAACTTATAGAAAACAACATAATTTCCAGATTTATTGCATCAACAATCATATTACTAAACCAGTATCAACTCGAATAGAATAACAAAAGAATCACAATAACAACTCATCAACTTACTTCAAGTGACTAAAAATGCTAGACCAACTAAGATAAAGAAAATTCTCGAGTCTAATCACGTAAGTGTTAGAGGTGGAAAATGTTTAGCCCCTAACAGATTAGAAAAATTGATGATTGATAAACAATATGATGAACACTTAGCCTATTGTGTTAATTGAAGAATATGTCATTTAGAGGCATTTCAAATGATAAAGGTCGGTTGATAAACATGTACCAATTGATAGAACATATGTTGCTGAAAAAAATGAAAAAATAACTCTATCAATAGATGATCTGTTGAAGTCTATCATATGAACACATAACTGACGTTGACAAGTGGTTAGAAATTTAGCATTTGGGTTAAATGTAAACAATGAAACAAATCAACACTTAGTATTGGGGTTAAGGGTAATGAATACTTTGGGAGAAGTTATTCATACCAAAACAAGTTGTCTGAGGTTTAAGTACATATTTGCACATTAGAGATAAGCAATAAAAAAGTACTTGGGCGTAAAACTAACAAGAAAATTTTCAGGCAACAATTCATACCAAAAAGAATGGAATTTAGTCACTGGTTACCTTTCCCATATGAGTTATGTATACTTTATAAATGACAAATTTCTTTTTCTATGTTGATGGTATTTGGACAACAATGAGTTTCCATAAGAAGCAGTGGCAATTAAGATAACAAAAGCATATAAGCATATTCCAACTTCCAAACATGTCAAATTGTTGCATTTAAGAATCAAGATAACATAAGCATAGAACTATATAAGCATATTCCAATTTCCAAACATGTGAAATTGTCAATTACTCAAGTCTTAACTTTTAAGGAGTGATTTAATGAACCTAATTACCTAAACTATGGAAATATGAGATATACTTTTACAAAGAGGTTGGAGGCGAGAGATGAGACAATGTGTGACTGAGGCAAAAGCAGAGAAGAGCAACGGCATGCTGCAATGAGCATGTGGCAGGAACATGATTCACTTGACACGGGAGTCATGACTTGGGCGAGAGCTTTTGTTTGGGCGAGTCCATCTAAGGTTGAGGCCTGAGGGTGGGCCTTGGATTTGAGGAACATGACTACATTGAAAAAACTTATTAGGGAGGTATTTTTTTAATTCGAGGGTGGGCCTATCGGCCTGTGTTAATTATAAGCTAGTGTTCGTTCTGTCCTTAGTCACCACGTGTCACCTCATGCCATTTAAAACCATCAATTACACATTTGATCAATAATAAAATAACTACTAAAATATACATCAAATTAAATATTATATTCAAGGACGTTCCAATCTTTTTGGTGACCTTGTTACGCTCAAAGCTTTTGATTACACTCCAAAATAAATAACAGATACATACATATATATATATATATATATTAAGCACATAAAAGAACTAAACCTAAATAATTACCAAGCTGAATATCTAAACCTAAACAATCAACAATTTGAACCTAGCCCTAAACGTTTAACAATTTGAAAGTAAACAATTAACAATATGATTATCTGAATCTAAACAATGTGAACCTAACCTTAAACATTTAACAATTTGAAACTAAACAAATAACTGTTTGGGTAAAATTTCATAAGTCACGACCGACGGAAGGAGACCAAACGTCTCCAGTCTAGCGACCATTCTTGTATTAAGATAACGTCATGCCGACAACGTACGACAGTAGACATCGTCGTCCTCGACGACGATCGTCGTGAGTTTCCCACGACCGCGACTAAAGAAAGTCTCTCGATAGCTTACATCTCACGACCTATGTAACGTTACTCACGGTCATCGATCATTTATTGTATACAACCGTTTTTCCTTTGCGAATCTCTTATTACATGTTTAATGCACATAATGACCAACAGATATAACGGACGATCGTCATTAAGATCAATCAATACCAAGACCGTTGGACAATCAATGCTCATTTATGGCGACTAAAGCTATATATGCAACCTCGAAGAGCTACACAAAGGACACCATTATCTAATTAAGAAGCACTTACAAAGACACAACTCTCAAGAAGAATCTTCCGACATAAGTGTTCTATTACATCGCATCTAGCTCAATCGCACGATTACATTCTTTTTGCACTGTAATATTGTCAATTGTACTTGTAATCACCCCTTCCTAACAACGGCGTCCCTGTTTGACGTCCATAGTGTACTTGACGATCCTCACTGTCGTCCGCGGTTTTTACCCTCGATGGGGTTTTCCACATCACCAAATCTCCGTGTTTGATTTATTTTTTATTCTTGTCGCATAATTTGTCGAGTGATTGCCTACTTTAGTTGTTAAAGCTACACACCGACCTTAAATCTTCCATTGGACGATTTTTGGCATTAACAGTTTGGCGCCCACCGTGGTGCCCCATCTAGAGTAACATCCTCGGCAGAAAGTGCGACCTACTAACAGTTTAGGTGCAGGATTCTTATTTGACAGGATTATGGCAGCACAAGGAACTCAAGCTAGTATCATCGCTCAAATGCGCATGGAACTCGCCGCTGCTCGTAACCAAATTCATACCTTGGACGAGCAAAATCGCAGGCTAACGAAGAACTCTCTGCCATGAAAGATCCACAAATGAGGAATCCGAACATGAGTAACCAATTTGGACCTCCATTCGGTCCAAGACCTCCCTTTAACATGTCTTTTGCAGGTCTTCCACCTCCACCTCCTCCATACCCCATGCCAACGCAAGGTATGGGAGCAACAACTGGAGTCGCTACCTTCTCCATCCCAACAATCCCTACAATGCTACCTCCTGTGACAACGCTTCCATCAGTAACCATGCCTTACACGTATGTACCATTGAATGGGGATAATGGGGGCACGTCGCGGAACAATGGATTTTTTCCTAATACAGGTCCTACGTCTCAAGACTCTGGATTCATGCCCAGCAGCAATGCTAATCCAGATGATCCTGAGGCTGCTGTGCCAGTAGACATCGAACCAAGAACTGGATTTCAAGCGTCACCTTTCGTCGATGAGATTGCTCTGGTCGATGTACCGAAGAAGTATAACATCCCGACGTTCACACCAAAATATTCGGGAATCAGCGATCCAACGGAGCATATTGCACAGTATAAGCAACTAATGTGGACCGTGTTGATACCTCACCAGTATCAAGAAGTCTGCATGTGCAAAAGTTTTGGTGCGACCCTCATCGGAGCTGCCTTGCAATGGTTGATTAATTTGCGACCCAAGTCTATCAGCAGTTTTGCAGAATTGGTCAACCAATTCTTCCAACAGTTCGCCAGCAGTCGCAAGATGGAAAAACAAACCAGTGACCTTTACTATATCACTCAAAAGACAGGTGAATCAGTTCGAAGTTATTTCAACCACTTTAACTCAGAGATGATCAACGTATGGAACTATGATGTTCGAACTGAGATCGAGGCATACAAGCGGGGTCTCGATGACAACTTCGATCTCTACATGGTTTTGACAAAATATCCCTCAGAAAACTTTGAAGATGTACGATCTCGCACATTGGCTTATATGCGAATCGAGAATGATGCAACTTTCCGTCGTAAGCATTCAGGCGATAAGAAAGCGTTGAGTGTCAAGAAGCCATACTTCAAAACAAGGTCGACTGCTCGTGTCGAGACTTCCAAAGAAGTCTCGAATGTGAGATTCAACAAAAAGAAAACTGCTTCAGTAAATAAGTTCCCCCAGCATCCTAAGATCTCTTCTTACGGGTTTCAAGGAACATACAAACACATCGTCGAAGCTCTTAAAAATGTTCATACTAACGTCAAATGGCCATCAAAAAGCAAAAAAGATGATGCCAAGAAAGAAAAATCCATGTGGTGCGACTTCCACAACGATCATGGTCATATGACGGGAGACTGTATTGCTTTAAGGAGAGAATTAGCTTGGATCGTCCCCAAAGAACATTTGCAAGATTTATTGGGTGTACACAAGCGACCAGCCTTACCTGAGCATATAAAGGTTGTCAATTGCATAATTAGAAGATCTGATGTCTGCGGGTTAACCTACTCAGCCGCAAAACGCCATGCTAGTCAAGGAATCGAAGAATTCCCAGTTCCACGAACATCGAGACCTAAACATGAGCTGGAACTAGAAGCCATGCCCATTACCTTTGATCAAGGGGATCTTGGTGATCAATGGCAGAAGCATAATGACGGCTTGATAATCCAGCTCACGGTCGGTAATTGCTCGACAAAGAGGATCTTGGTCGACGGTGGAAGTTCGGCTAATATTATCTTCCTCGACACGATCAAAGCAATGGGAATCGATAAATCCGAGATCGTACGACGTTAGACGGTCCTTGTGGGTTTCAATGGTGACATGGCTAACACCATTGAGGAAACCATACTCTCGGTATTCGCCAAAGGAGTCAACAAACAGACTAAATTCAACGTCCTCGACTGTTCCTCGACATACAATGTTATCTTGGGGCGACCCTGGATACATGACATGAAAGTTGTGCCTTCGACGTACCATCAGACTTGGTGCGTCCAAGAGATCAAGAGTGAGTGAAAGATCGCTCGCGAGTGTTACAAAATCTCTATAAATCCTAGAAAGCAGAACATCTAGCAATTACAGAGCCAGGCAGACCCTGAAACTGCCGACGACTATCAATTGGAGGATGTCGTCCTAGATCAGGAGAAACCTGAACAAATGGTTTTACATTGGTACGTCGCTTGACCCTACCTTAAAGGGTTCACTGATTTCTTTTTTGCAGGAATATGCCGATTGTTTTGCATGGACACATGAAGACATGGTTGGCATCGACCTAGAGATCATCACACATCGGCTCAATGTTGATCCTTCGTTTAAACCTATTAAACAGAAGCGTCGCAAGTTCGCCCCAGAACGCAACAAAGTAATCAACGACAAAGTTGATAACTTGCTCAGGACAGGAAAAATTCGGGAAGTCAAATATCCCGATTGGCTCGCCAATGTCGTGGTCGTACGGAAGAAAAATGGGAAATGGAGAGTATGTATTGATTTCATAGATCTCAACAAGGCCTATCCAAAGGATCCTTTCCCCTTACCGCATATTGACGCCATGGTCGACGCGACTGCTAGACATGAGCTGCTTACATTCATGGATGCGTACTCGGGATACAACCAAATTCTAATGCATCGAGATGACCAAGAGAAGACGACATTCATGACGGACAAAGGGATCTACTGTTACAAAGTTATGCCCTTTGGTCTTAAGAATGCAGGATCCACATATCAACGATTAGTCAACAGGATGTTCAAAGAACGTCTTGGAGACACAATGGAAGTATATATCGACGACATGCTCGTCAAATCAAAGCATGCGATTGATCATATCGATCACTTAAGACAGTCGTTTGATATCCTTAGACAATATCATATGAGGCTTAATCCTACAAAATGCTCCTTTGGGGTAAGTGCAGGAAAATTCTTAGGATATATGGTCACCTGACGAAGGATCCAGGCCAATCCCGATCAAATAAAAGTCATCCTAGATATAAAATCTTCACGCAATATCAAAGAGGTCCAACGACTTATGGGTCATATCGCAACACTGAACAGGTTTATCTCTCGATCTTCGGATAAATGTTGTTTATTTTACAATGTTTTGCGAAAAAACAGGGGTTTCGAATGGACAGACGATCACGAAAACGCACTCCAAGAGCTAAAAAAGTACATGGCGTCCCCACCTTTACTATCGAAACCTCAGGATCACGAGATCCTTCAGCTATATTTAGCAGTTAGCCTGAACGCTATAAGTGTCGTCCTCGTCCGAAAAGATGACAAACAACAACGACCAATATATTACGTGAGTAAGTCACTTCTCAACGCGGAAACCAGGTATTCCTCCATGGAAAAACTCTTGTTAGCATTGATCACTGCAGCGAAAAAGTTACGTTATTATTTCGAATCACACCCTATTACTGTCGTGACTAACTTTCCTCTTAAGTCTTAAGAAAACCAGAGTTGACAGGTCGGCTGGCAAAATGGAGTATCTACCTTAGTAGTTACGACATTGAATATAAACCAAGAGTTGCGATCAAATCGCAGGCATTAGCTGACTTCGTCGTAGATTTCAGTCCAGAACTGGAAACATCGACATATATTGTGGCAACTCTCGACGACCCAACATGGACACTACATGTCGACGGATCATCCAATGCCCGGGGGGCAGGACTTGGCGCCGTCCTCAAGTCGCCACAAGGGGGCAAGATGGTGTACTCCATACGATGCGACTTTAAAGCTACTAACAATGAGACTGAATATGAAACTTTGATCGCAGGATTGAACATGGCCCACGACTTGGGGGCAACAAAGCTTCACGTTAAGAGCGACTCGCTCCTAGTCGTGAATCAAATGAATGGAGACTTTGCCGCTAAAGATTCCAGAATGACAGCCTATCTCAAGATAGCCAAAGACAAATCTGAAGAATTCGAAGAATTTTCTATTTCACAGATCACAAGAGATCAAAATACTCAAGATGACGCATTAGCTAACCTTGGGTCGACACTTGGGTATCTTCCTTTCGATACCATTCCCATAATTCATCTGACAACATCATCCATTGACCAAGAAAAAGATGTACAGATGATCGAAGAGGAATACAATTGGTTGAGCGATATCAGAAAATTTCTAACACACGACCAGCTTTCTGAAGACAAAATGGAAGCCAGAAAAATTTGATTTAAGGCATCCAGATACATCATGATTAGAGATCAACTATACAGACGATCGTCGACAGGACTAAACTTACGGTGTGTCACCAATAAAGTCAAGTCCAAAGCATTTTGAAAGAAATGCACAACGGCGAGTGTGGCAATCGTATCTCCCGACAAGGGTATTATTGGCCAACTTTACGACAAGATGCGATAAGATATGTCCGAAGTTGTGACGCATGTCAACGACATTCAGGTATGTCCCATAAACCCTCCGAACCCTTGCATTCGACTTTAACCACATGACCCTTCATGCGATGGGAAATGGATATAGTCGGCAAGTTACCTCCAGCTCCCGGGCAAAAGGTATACCTTCTAGTCCTTACAGATTATTTCTCAAAATGGATAGAAGCGGCTGCTTACTCCCAGGTCCGGGACAAGGAAGTCATTTTCTTTATCCAAACTAACATCATCTACAGGTTTGGAATTCCATCTGAAATAGTATGTGATAACGGGTCTCGGTTCATAAGCGACAAAACCCAACAATTCTGTGAAGATCATAACATCAAACTTACGACTTCAACGCTTCGATATCCTCAGTCCAATGGACTCGCTGAATCAAGCAACAAGACGTTCGTTAACTCGATCAAGAAAAGACTCAGAGCTGCCAAAGGCAAATGGGTCGAAGAGCTTCCGACAGTTCTTTGGGCTAATCGTACGATACCTCGTACATCTACAGGACAAACTCCTTTTTCTCTTGTCTATGGTTGCGAAGCAGTCTTGCCTGTCGAGGCTCAAATTCCAACCTCATGACAATCGACGGTCGATCACAACTTAGTCGATCTAAGTTATAACCTCGAAGCACTAGAAGAATTGCGATAGTCAACCTTAATCAGTATGGCTTCGCAGAAACAATTGGTCGAACGATATTTCAATAAGAATGTCAGGGCCAAAATCTTCCAAACAGGTGATTATGTCTTACAAAGAGTGTTCCAAAACACACAAGAGCCTGGCTCAGGTACATTATCCATCAAGTGGGAAGGACCGTATCGAATAACTGAGGTTGTCGGAAAGGGAGTCTACCGACCGCAAACCCTCGACGGTCGAGACATTCCTCGAAGTTGGAATGCGATACATCTAAAGAGGTATTTTTTTCTGAAAACCCATTTCCTCTTTCATTACAATTATACTTCTACAAGCCTTACTGACTTAAGCATCGGAGCATCGTTGGTCAAACCAACGATCCCCTTTTTTAGCGATTTTATTGTAGGATCAGTCGATCATTCGACTGCATTTATACCTTATGGTTATTTCACGACCATGTCATATAATCCAAGGGGTTTAAGGTCTAAACCTTATTAATATCTGGACAAATCATAAGTTCCTTGTGAATTTATCTTGGTTAAGCACGTCATTAATCGATATACTCGTAATTTGCGTCGACACGTAAGTTCCTTATATGATTGCACACTTGCGAGCTTAACTAGTGCTTAATTATGTTCGGAGCATTCTAAGCTTCTAGCCATCTGTGTTTGTCGTGAGTTACTTAGATTCTTATTTAATCTTCGTTATCTTACGATCACTTTCTTATACTGATCATGAATTGCTTAGATTTTCATTAAGTATCGATTATCTTTCGATTACTTTCCTTACGTCTGTCGTAAGGTACTTATGCAATTACTTGGTTATTTGTTTTGACGAAACATAAAATGTTGCGACAATTTGATCTGTTCAAAATACTTTCATAAATACCTAAAAAAGGTATTACAGTGCATGGCACGACCACCAACGGTCGCCCGATTAAAAGTTCAAAAAAAGAAAAATTAACCCAAACTAAGGAGCCGGTTGCTCCTATTGCTGCTCCTGCTGCTGGGGGTCGAACGCAACATCTCCACCCTTAGAAACGTCGTCTCCCGACTTGACTTCTTTCTCATCTTCTGAGTCGAGGTCCTTATCAGCCTCGCCTGCCTTCAAGAAGAAGTTGAGCTCATTTTCGGCCGACGCTAGGGGATCTTGGCCCCTCAGGTGGCATCGCATCAAGGCCACACGAACCTTGAGATGAGTGAAAGTCTCGACAGACTTCACATCTTCCTCAAGTCCGGTGATTTGCTCCTTTGCCGCCCCCAACTCCGATCTAAGGGCTTCGACCTCTTTTTTATTCACGGTCGATACCTTCTTAGTTGCTTCCAGCTCCAGCTCCACCTCCGCCGCAGACACTCGACCAAGGGCCTCCCTCAGCTGCCCCCTGAGCTCTTCCTTTAAATGATCGTCGACCTCATCTTGATTGAGGGCGTCGTCAAGTCGGACGGAGTACTCCTCTTTCTTGGCCTCCGCTGCCTTGACCCTGGTCTCCGCCTCCAAAGCCCTGGCAAGTGCCGCATGCTCTCTGGCTAGAGCACTTGGTACAATACCCCGGACTTGGTCCATGCGGGTATTTAGGACCTGTCCAGCTTCAAAGGCCTGCACAAAGATATAATGTCAATAAAACGATTGAGGACCATAAACCTAAAAGAAGAGTCGAAAGATTCTTGCCATGAAAGAAAGCCCCGAGGCATGGGCAGCCAAGTCGTCGATCAATACATCCTTGTATCGATCGGAGAAGGTTGGCAGAAGGAATTTCCCCATATGAGAAAATAAAGTCTTCCTCCCCAGGTTGCCCGACGACATGAAATTACCTGGGAGGGTAAAACTCATGTCGATCGGCGCCGGAGGACCAGCTTCGTCTTCTTAACCCTTGACCCAGATGTCGGAGGAGCCTTTCTCTTTATCTCTCGCCCTTTATGGGCAAGCTTTGTGAGGGCCTCTCTCTTCGATAGCCCAATCGATGGTTTGGTGGGGGTCGATCCTCCTTAAACATTAACAAACAACAAAAAATTACTAAGTAAGTGACGTTTTAAGTAAAGACTAGACCTTACATGATCTACAAAGGAACGCCACACGACTAACCCTAAAAAAGATCTTACGAACAGTGGTGACGTCTAGACAACTAGACCCACTGACTTTCTAAACTCATGGGTGACGTTTACTCGACTAGACCCCATAAAAATCTTACGATCTACGAATGACTGACACATTGAAGGATCGTACGATTAGTGAGTAACGTCCATTCGACTAAACTCATCCATAGATGACGTCCTACGACTAGACTCTACACGAGGAATAGACGTACCTGCCATGTGCACCTTCGGGGATTCCTAGTTGGGTTCTTCCTCCTTCTCTTTCTCTTCCTTCTCCTCTACCGAAGAGGCAATCGATGTCCCAAGACACTGTACGTCGTCGTCCCTTCGTCCCAGTCAGCAGTAGGGCGGATGGTGAAGAAAGAGCGTTCCTCGACGCTGAACTCGAGAAACCTTTCGACTTTGGTAGTCGAATCCTCAGAAGGTGCAGCTACCGTAAAGTCAATCCCTGGCAAAACAAACAAACGTTAATAAAATCTTTCGACAAAAATAAAGCTTAAACGAAAGAAAGGGAGATTATATGTCTTACCCTCAGTGTTCCACCCCGTGGTAAGCCACTGGACGTCACCAACAACCGACTGCAAACGACCGAAGACATATCTTGTCTTCCAGTTGCGGTCGTTAATAGCAGTCGTTTGAACCAATATACGAGTCCCTCTAAATTTAGAGAAGAGGTTGTACCAATGGTTCGACTCCGCCTTAACTGTATAAGCGGAGAGGAGGTCGTAAATGGTAAATGGCAATTCTCATTCATTCGTTAATCGTTCGATCACGTGAACGATCCTCCAAAATTGGGGCATCATCTGCCCCGGGGACAAGTCAAAGATCATAAGAAACTACCTCGACAGAAAAGAATAGGGCCACGAAAACCCTATCTTAAATGGGTATTCATATAACATGAAGTACCCCTCAGGACATTGCTCCGGGCGAAGCAACACAGGATGACTGAGAGTCACATCCTCTATAATCCTACCCAACTTCCTAAAGGACTCAATGTCCTCGTACTCACTAAGGACACTAATAGGATCTAGTGACATCACGAAATCGGGATCGCGAGCAGTCGCTGCGTAGAAGCCAAAGGTGTCCCAATTCTTCCTTGGCTTTCGTGCTCTAGTCTTAAAATGCATAAAAACTAAAGGAGAGATCGTACCTTAAAAGGCTCTAAGACCTCGAACAAATTTTTGGCAACGATTCACTGTGGCGTACAGGGTTTTGGCAAGAATACTCTCTGATAATTTTTTCGCATAAAAGGAAAGGATTCGGGTATGGAAAATATTTATATACGATTGGATATCGGGAAGAACCATCAGATGATCGACACTTGTATCGAATCTTCGTCCTCCTTTTCGGATGTACGACACCTGTCCCTACACCTGACAGCACGCGCCCCACGTTGCCATAACGTCACAGCAGTTAAAACGGCTGTACGCTTCCCCTCAGAATTGCTTTGGTTCTCGAGGGAACGATTCAGTTACAAGAAATCGACACATGTCACACCTGGTTACAAAATTCGAAAAAATAGCTTGCCGCCTAATTTACGAATTTTGGGGGCAAACTGTTTGGGTAAAATTTCACAAGTCACGACTGACGGAAGGAGACCAAACGTCTCCAGTATAGCGACCATTCTTGTATTAAGATAAGGTCCTGCCGACAATGTACGACAGTAGACATCGTCGTCCTCGACGACGATCGTCGTGAGTTTCCCACGACTGCGACTAAAGAAAGTCTCTCGATAGCTTACATCTCACGACCTATGTAACGTTACTCACGATCATCGATCATTTATTGTATACAACCGTTTTTACTTTGTGAATATCTTATTACAGGTTTAATGCACATAATGACCAACGGATATAATGGACGATCGTCATTAAGATCAATCAATATCAAGACCGTTGGACAATCAATGCTCATTTATTGCGACTAAAGCTATATATACAACCTCGAAGAGCTACACAAAGGACATCATTATCTGATTAAGAAACACTTACAAAGACACAACTCTCAATAATTCTCTCAAGAAGAATCTTCCGACAGAAGTGTTCTGTTATGTCGCATCTAGCTCAATCGCACGATTACATTCTTTTTCCACTGTAATATTGTCAATTGTACTTGTAATGTAACACCCGTAATTTTGGTAAGTAAATGTCACCCGGACATTTCTATGACTTGTAATCGGTGGGGTTTTGTTGGGGAAATTCTTTGTATAAGTCCCTCAGAGTATCGGGAGCTTTGTCGTTGAAAAAGTCGGAATTTGGACCCTCAGAACACTTTGGGCGACTATGCCCGCGATTGTGACAGGGTGTCACTCTCGCGTGGCACAATCGCGAGAATGGTACCGCAGGCACTCCCCTTCGGGCGACTATGCCTGACGACTATGCCAAGGGCATAGTCGCGTGGCAATGTCGCCGGTGGAGTGCAGAGCTGCATAAAGTCGAATTTTCAGCCTCTCTCTCATTCCAACTTCCCCCATTTCACCCTTTTCTCTCTAGAAACCGAACCCAAACCCTAAAATCGGTTTTATACCCTCAAGTCACCAAATCCATGATATTCCAAGTGTTTCCCCACTACCCAACAAAGATTGGAAGCTATGGTCAAGAACCTCCACCTTCATCTTCCCCAAAGTTCGTGTTTGGGAGTTTGGGTTGAAGAATTGTTATGGGTGTCCTCGGAAGGTCTCATCGTCTCTAGAGGTAAGCTTTCTTGATTTTAAAGGTTGAAATACTCCATTGTTGATCTCTTAGTGTTTGGTATACCAAATCTCGGATTTGGTGGTTTTGGAGAAAATAGGGTTTTGGATATTGTATGGGATTTTGATTTGTAATGTTTGGATAATGTTCCTTATGGTTTATTATGGGTATTTATGGGTTGAAATGTTCGGATCTAGGTTTTGGAAGATTTCGGCTTGAGGATTCAAGTGGTCTTCAAAAGAGCTCGTTGGGTGAAATCTAGATTTAGCCTAAATCTAGCACGGTGAGTTCAAGTTGATTTGTGAAAACGGTGTACATACCAAAATGTGTATTTTAAAGTGTTTTACATGAAATGGTTAACTGCTGATAAGTTTTGAGTATTTAGAAGTAAAATATGTTTTACTTAGTTATTTGTCAAAGTGTGAGTATTTGGATAAGTTTTCTTACTTAGTAAACTTGGGCTGTGTTAACCTCTTAAAATGCTTCTATTGGGTTTTGAATGTTTCCAACAACTAATTAACATGAATTACGTATTCTTGGTGATTTTGTACAAGTAAGGTCTATTTTATGAGTTATACGTCTTTGACGATTTTGTACAAGTAAAGTTTAATTCATGTTATATGCATTTGGTGTATTTGCATTCATAAACACTTTGAAAATCTTGAGTCCCATCTCGTATGGAGTTTTGGGTAAATCTAGTATTTGAGGTACTTATCTTTATAAACATTATTTAAAGACATTTCACTATTTTGGAGACCGGTGATTATTAGTCAAACGGATTTTGAGCTCTTTAGTTCGGTATTGGCTTAAACGAGTCGTGTGGACATTTGTCCGGATTTTTAACCGTCGTGGGTTTTGGATATGAAGACACTTAATTTGTGTCATTGGTGAGTTACATGTTTTGGGAGCTTTGGTCTTTCAATTAGAGTCATGTAACGTTAGACAGTGTGTAATAGATCCATTGGCACGTGAGTCAGTCTGTCTTGGATGGTCAATTGGGTATTGCGGGGTTGAACTTCGGTACCTATGTTTTATGACCGAAAACTTTACAAGTGATTGCTAGGAGGGTTGAGTCGGCTAGTGCTACCGGAATAGTAGGCGCTAGGACCTCCGCCGCTTGAAGTAATGCCTGGGAGGTAGTCTTTAAGTGTGTCGGGCCTTCGGGATGGAGTTCTTCGGAATGATCCATTAAGGTCAACTGACTTGGGGTGACACTTGTAAAGAAGTCGTAGGGACACCGGGCTGGGATGTCGGGAGGTGTCATGCGATTAACGTTGTTTGGGTGGTATACTTTTGTGTTCCCTCCACCCTCAACGGATACGGGTTCCCCCGTTGTTGGTTATCAGTATGATAAATATAATAACGTCTTATTTTATTGTCATTGGTTCCTTTCGGTCGCGTGGGTATTGGACCAAGTGTCCATGTTTTCGGACGTACGGTATATGTGGTTTTGATAGCGACTTATGGGTCGGACATTCTGTCCCGCCCGCGTTTTGGGTACTTTGGGTTATAAATGGTTATTCATGTTTTTACCAAATAAGTGTCGAACTATGATCCCGTTTGGGTGAGTTATGCGTTGCGCGTTATATAAGAAATGTGTGTTTTGGGGGCTTTGCCTTTAAAAGTGCATATTATGGGAAAATATGTCGTTTCCATTTTTAAGCGTAATATTTCGAAGGACCTTGATTTAAATTGAATTCTTTTCTTTTAAAGATATATACTTATGTTAAAACTCTTTAGCTCACTAGGCGTTAAGCCTAACCTTTTTATTTGTCGGCATGTGCATCTGGTTTCAAGGTTGAGAGTTGGTTCTAGCAATCCTGTGAAGAGTAAAGCCTTAGCTAGATCCGAAAGTAAGTATTCGGTGAAGTCTTTCGCATTATGGAGATAGTGACTATGCATGGGTATTAGTAGCACCTGTCCCTTATAGTCTGTATATATATAAGATGGTATACGTGTATTGTAGCTAAATCTGAATTCGTGGTTGTAGATGTCAGGATCGAAACTCAAACAAGAATTTAACACAAACTCAGAAACAATGTTAAAGAAGTTGCGAAAAACACTTTAACAGAAAATCATTGAAACAGTATATAGGACTCAAATCACAAGTTATATTAATTTAACTTGATGATTACACACAAAACCTCAATCTGTTGAACAGGCTCAACAAACGTTCTATACTTTTCTATAGAAAGGATCTAAACTATTCTTGAGGTTAATTCTCTCTAAACAAAATGTATGAATAATTGTTAATTCTAACAAAGACTTCTATACTATATATATACAGAGTTGATTACAAGATAATTATCAAAATAAAATTGATCTTCAGTATCAATACCATAATTATCTTCATCCTTATCTCCAGCTCATCTTTATCTTCAAGTCTTCTTTATCTTTAGAAGCAGCACTAACCTTCTTTTAGCAGTATTAATCATTGAGCAGCATAAACATCCTCAGCAGTATTAATCCTTGAGCAGTACTAACCATGCTTGCAGTAATAATTTTCAACAGTACTAACTACTAGCAGTACTAACTCTCCAAGCAGTACTAACTATTCAAGTAGCAGCACTAACTTTTCAAGCAGTATTAATTCTACTAGCAGTATTAAAATTACAAGCAGTAGTAAAATTACAAGCAGTAGTAATACCTCTCAACTAGCAGTAGCATCCATCCTTAGCATATTCAGACCCAACAATCTCCCCCTAACTTAACTTTTCAGAATGAGAAGTTAAGTTCTTCATTATAAGGTTTTCATGATGCTTTCAACACTTCTTCTTAGTTGCCCAGATTTGGATCCAGTCCCAGACTTTGATTGATAATTCTTCTGACTACTATCCTGGCCATTTCTGAATCCTTTGAACATATAAGCTTTGCATTCAACATACCTTGCAACTTGGCTTTGCTGTGATCATAGATTTTATCCACCAGGTAGTATTCATGATAAGCTCTGTCTACAGTGATGACATAGACTCCACACCTTTCAAACAACATTCAATTTTCTATTCTTTGGAATTTATTCTCCAGATGCAGATCTCTGACCACATGTTGAACTCTGCTAGGATCAAATGTCATGCACAAGTACTCCATGGCTAGTCTTATTAAGCTCATTCCTGCTTTTGTCAATTCCTCTTCATACAAGCTCATTCCAACCTTAAACATTTCTTCTAGGTCTGATCTGGAACATCTTCTGATGATTTTGCCTCAAGTAGAGTAAACCTCATACTTGTCTCCCATCCTTTTAATCCTGAAGTATTTCTTCCTTTGATCTTCCAGGATATCCCAATAGATAATTTTAGGAGCTTGGACTGATATTGGGTCAGCTTGTACTGGATCTTCATTTGTCACTGTCATGTACAAGTCAAACTAATCATTTGATTGCTGATTGGACTGCTCTGGATTCTGCTCTGGCTTTGCTAAAGGTTCATCAATAGGTTCTGCTTCTGCTTCTGCTCTTTCTTCTTCAATTCTTGACCTTTTTGCCTTTGGATTGGTGGCAATAGTTTTCTTTCTTTTGATTACTCCAATTTGATGAGTCAATGTCTCTTCTTTCTTTTCTTCTTTCTATTGCTTGACAGGAGTTCCTTCTTCACTTTCTGGGAAGGGTTGTTGTATATTGAGATCATGCCTCTCTTTCATCTTCCTTTCAGCTCTTTCCCTTTGAGTGGAGTCCCCTTTTAGTTTGGCCATCTCCTTCTGGTAAAGTTCTTCAAGCTTTCCAAAAGACATACTTGTAAACATTCCCTCAAGAACTCCAATAGCTCCTTTCAGGAAGTTTATCATCTTCCTTCTTTCTTGGTTTGCTAAGTATGTCTTAGAAGGTTGTCTTTGTCTAGTCTTCAGTGGTAGCCTTTGCCTTGAAGCCTTATTTGTGACTTTCTTAGCAGCAGCTGCAGACTTCAGACTCTTTTGATATTCTTCATTCAACTTTTTAGCCATATCCAATGCAAGCTCTCTGTCTTTGGCAGATTGAATTTCTTCCTCCTTTTCCATCTCTTCGTGAATCTTTTTGGCCACTTCTTCATCCAACTCAATCTGTTTCCGTTTCTTCAATGGTTGCTCAGATTCAACCATCTTCTCCTTTCCCTTCTTCTTTGCATCATCCACACTTATCTTTTTCTTTTTCTGATCTGATCCAACTTCTTTGATTACCACTCCCTTAGCCTTTGGAGTAGCTTTGGGAGTGTCAAGCTTTGCCTTCACCAATGTTTCAGCAATTTCTATCTCTTCCCTGGATAATTCTGTTTCTGCTACTGGAGAAGTTTCTACTTCTGTTGTAGTTACTGCTGCTGGTGTGGTTTCTACTTCTTTTGCTTTTTCTGCTGCTTTGCTACTTTCTGATTTTGTACCCAACTCCCCCTCAAATACAGGACTTTGTTTCTCCCCTTCAGCTTGTCTCTCCCCCTTGTTGAAAGCATCTTCCCTTTTCTTCAATACATACTGCTTTTTTTTCTTTTTTTGCACCAACCTCAGAACCATTTTCTTTAGTTTGGTAATCTGCACTTGTTGAGACAGTATCACCAGTTTCATCTCCTCTATATCAGCACCCTGTTTGATGATATCAAGATTGATATTTCCCATAGTTTCCATCAATTCATCATAGTTATATCTGTCCTCACCTTCTTTGGGTGTGTTGACCACCCTTGAAGGATCCTTGGATCTTTTATTAGAGGTCTTCTGCCTAGCAGAAGCAGCCTCTACCCCCTTGGTTTCTTGGCACCTGGGACCTTTCGATGATTGCTCACCCAAAGTTGACGTGGGGAAGGTCTTAAGGATGTTCACACTGTCCTGCTCTGCACTTTGTGCAAAGTCAGTAGTGTGAGCCTCACTGCCCACATGCTCAACCTGCTCCTTAGTGAGCACCTTCTTGGGGTTGGGAGACACCCCTATGGTTTCCCTATCGATATTCTCTAATGGAGAATGCTCCATTAGAGGGCTTGAAGGCTGTGGGGGTGAAGGTACAAGAAGGGAAGGAACCTTCTTTACCTTTTTCCTTATATAGATTTTGGTGATGGGGGATGTGGGCTTTTCAATAGGAATCTGAGGAGGATTACTAGAAATGAGTGGTGTGGGTAGGTCATCAGTTTGGTTGTCAGATGAGGGCTTTGACACTGATACCTCACCATGGGAATGTGACACCCATCATTGTAGAAAACAATGGGGTGTCTTGGCCAGAAAAGTCCTTGGAGGGCCTTTTCATGTTTGAGAATACCTTCCCTTTGGGAGGTTTTGGTACATACACCTCTTGAAAAGAGGGTAGATCTGTCAATTCCTGTAATATAATCTCTTGTACAAACCTGGGATACATATAAAAGCTTTTGGATTTGGTATCCAGATTTGACATAAAATCATTGAAAATCATTTGTGAGAAATTAAACTTTCTAGAGGTAGCTAAGCAGATCAAATCATAAGCTAAGGTACTGCTAAACTCACTCCATCCAGTTGTTTTTCGTGAAATGCAATGTTGTAGGGTATGAACAAAAAATCTCCACTGTGGTGAAAATCTGTTCTTGAAAAACTTGAATACATCAGTGGGACCTTCATACCCCATATTACTAAGAGTTTGGAAAAGATCTTCCTTAGGTAAAGAGGTTATACCTGAGGCATCATCTAAGCGTAGATGGATGCGAATACACTCCTCTGTGATGGTCAGGGTTTTATCACATACCCTTGTTTTGATGACCTGATTGCCCTCTTCAGATTGAATAGCAGCATTGGCCCAGAACTGCCTTTGATGTTCCACATAGATTGTGGGATTGACAGTTAGAGCGTGGGCGATGTGTAAGGATTTGAGGAAATCCACTATGGCATGGAAATCTTCAACTTGCTTTGGTTTCTGCAACATGGCGAGCTCGTTGTGTTCATCAAAGAATGTTCTTCCTGCCATCGTTTTGGTTAATTGACTTAATTCTAGCGTTCGAATCGTGAATGGGGTTGACACTGGTAAGCAAGAAATCGAGAGAGAGAAAAAGAAGCAATGGAAGTTCAAAGAGCCGTTTGAATTTTGGCGGTCACAAGGGGTATTTATAGGAGGAGGGTTTCAGTTAGAAGCAGTACTAAGTACCCTAGCAGTATTAACTAACTCGCAGTATTAACTCATATTAGCAGTAGTAACACATACTGGCAGTACTAACACGGACTAGCAGTATTAACACATACCAGTAGTAGTAACATTGATTAGCAGTATAAATAAGGCAAGCAGTAGTAACTTTGCATTGGCAGTAAAACCACCTAGCAGTAGTAACCATACTTGACCATTTTTGAAAAGTTATTATGAGTAATATAGCGAGCAGTATTAACTTATTTAGAAGTACCAAGTATCCATTTAAAACAATCTGAAACACTGAAACACACAAGGTTAGTAGCATCATGCACAATACAATATGAGAAAGTAGATAGGAAGGAATCTATACAGGTACATGAGACAAAAGATAATAGGCTTATTCAGAGTTTATCATGCCCACACTTGTGACCAAAAATGTGAATCTACCCACATCAAAAGCTTTAGTGAATAGATCAGCAAATTGGTTACTTGTATGAACTTTCACAACCTGAATTAGCTTCTTTTCATTACAGTCTCTGATAAAATGATACCTGATTTCTATATGCTTTGTTTTGGAGTGCTTGACTGGATTATTAACAATGCTAATAGCACTGTTGTTATCTATGAATATTGGAGTGTGAAGAAAGGTCATACCATAGTCCAACATTTGATTCTGAATCCAGAGTACTTGAGAACAACAGCTTGCAGCAGCTATGTACTCTGCTTCTGTTGTAGATGTGGAAACTGTGGTTTGTTTCTTGCACTGCCATGATACTAGTCTTGCACCCAAAAACTGACATCCCCCTGAAGTTGACCTTCTATCCAAATTTGCACCACCCAAGTCACTGTCTAAATAAGCAAGTAGGTCAAATGGTGAGTCATGAGGATACCAAAGACCTAATCTAGGTTGGCCTTTGAGATAT
The DNA here is from genome assembly GCA_954870635.1 of Arctium minus. NCBI lineage: Eukaryota > Viridiplantae > Streptophyta > Magnoliopsida > Asterales > Asteraceae > Arctium > Arctium minus. The sequence goes on along the minus strand of OX941091.1, from coordinate 33,052,175 downwards.
CTGAATATCCTCTTGACTGCTTGAAACTGTGACTGCTTAGGCCTTACTTGAAATCTTGCACACACACAAACAGGAAACATGATATCTGGTCTTGAAGCAGTGAGATACATGAGGGAGCCAATCATGGATCTGTAGTGATGAACATCCACATCCTCCCCCTCAAGATCTACAGTGATCTGTTTGTGTGTCTCCATGGGTGTGCTTGCAGGCTTTGAATATGAGAATCCAAACTTATTCAGAATGTCCTGCATATACTTGGATTGGCTTATAAATATCCCATCTTTCTTCTGTTTAACTTGTAGGCCAAGGAAGAAGGTAAGCTCACCCATAGAACTCATCTTGAATCTCTTGTGCATCAAATCTTCAAAATCTCTGCACATTTGATCTTTTGTGGATCCAAAGATAATATCATCTACATAGATTTGCACTATTAGGATGTCCTTCTTCCTCTGAATGAACAGAGTCTTGTCTATGATTCCTCTTTGAAAACCATTTTCTAAGAGATAGGTAGACAGAGTGTCATACCATGCCCTTGGTGCTTGATGTAACCCATAGAGTGCCTTCTTCAATTTGTAAACTCTGTCAGAATACTTTGGATTTTCAAATCCTGGAGGCTGACAGACATACACTTCTTCTTCAATTTTCCCATACAGGAAAGCACTCTTTACATCCATCTGATAGACCTTGAACTTCATGAAAGAAGCATAGGCTAAAAATAGCCTGATTGCCTCTATCCTGGCCACTGGTGCAAATACTTCTTCATAATCAATACCCTCTTCTTGAGTATACCCTTGTGCCACTAGTCTGGATTTGTTCTTTATTACTATTCCTCTCTCATCTTTCTTGTTCCTGAAGATCCATCTTGTGCCAATTGCTTTGTGTCCTTTTGGAAGATCCACCAGATCCCATACATCCTGCAGCACAAACTGCAGTAGCTCCTCTTGCATTGCTTCTATCCAGCTTGGATCCTTCATTGCATCAAATGCCTTTTTGGGTTCAACCTGTGATAGAAAGCAAGAAAATAAACCTGATTGTAGGCCTTTTAATCCCCCTATCTTGTTTTGTTGCCTTGTGATCATTGGAGAATTGATGTCACCAATTACTAATTGAGGAGGATGATTCTTCTGAGTTCTTGTAGCATTGATAGCCTCCTCATTAAGATTTACTTCAAGATTGGTGTCATTCTTTTCTGGAGTGCTTCCACCATACACTGAAGAATCATCATTTGTGTCTTCCTCTTCCAAAACTGGCATCTCAGGACCTTTGATTCCTGAATCTGAGAGCTGATCTTCCTTTTCACCCCTGTCCTCTTCATTTTGAGCTGGTTCTGTGTCCTTTGAATCTGAATTATCTTTCTTATCTTGGTAACAGAATTCAACAGGATCAACAGTAGGTGTTGGGAACAGCACAAACTCTTGTCTTTGTACTTGTGCCTTTTCTGTCCCTGTTCCTGCATTATGCTCATCACTGAAACCCAAAGAATTAGTAAGTGAATCGATGTCAAATAGCCAATCAGGACCTGAACCAAGTTGATTTGGTGTGTTCTCATTGCATTTGACATTGTCACTTTCCTCAATAATCCTAGAAGAGGTGTTAAAAACTCTGTAGGCCTTACTTTGAGATGAGTAACCAACAAGAAACCCATCCTCAGCTTTGCTATCAAACTTTCCTAGGTGAGTTTTGGTATTGAGAATTGTGCAAGGACACCCAAATGGTTTGAAAAATCCAATAAAAGGTTTCTTCTTTTTAAAAAGCTCATAGGGTGTCTTGTCTTGAGATTTTAGTACTAGAACTCTGTTTTGAACATAGCAGGCAATATTAACTGCTTCTGCCCAAAAAGTAATTGGAAGTTTTGAATCTGCCAACAGAGATCTAGCAGCTTCTATCAGAGTCCTATTTCTCCTTTCAGCAACACCATTCTGTTGAGGAGTTCTAGGAGCACTGTATTGTCTCTTAATGCCTTTTTCCTCACAGAAGCTGTTTAGGTCATTATTTTTGAATTCAGTTCCATTATCAGACCTAATGACTTTAACTCTTAGATTTGTTTGGTTTTCAACTCTAAGAACAAAGGATTTGATTAGTCCACTTGTCTCATCCTTTGTCCTCAGAAAATAGACCTAAGTGAATCTAGAGAAATCATCAACAATAACTAAGCAGTAGGATTTCTTACCATTATTCATGACATTTGTAGGGCCAAACAGATCCATATGCAGTAAATTAAGAGGTGAAGAAATTGTATTTATCTCTTTGGACTTATGAGAAGTTTTCTGTTGTTTGCCTTGAAGACATGCAACACAATGATCATCACATGAAAATACCTTTTGTGGCAAACCTCTTACAAGGTTGTTTTTCACAAGTTTGTTCATTGTTTTAAAGTTCATGTGACACATCCTTCTGTGCCAAAGAGATGATTCATCTACTGAAGCTTTTGAAAATAAACAATTTAGAGATGAATCAGAAACTACACTCTCCAAGTCTAAGCAATAAACATTGTCCTTTCTAGGAGTTCTAAGTAGTATCATACTTTCATCAACTACCTTAAACCCTGGAGCAAGGATAATATATCCAGTATCATTGAATAATATGCTATGTTTCTTGTCATAGACCTGTGATACACTTAACAGGTTGTATCTCAATTGCTCAACATAGTATACATCCTCAAAGATCATCTTACCTTTTGACACATTACCTTTTCCACTTATCTTACCACCTGCTGGATTATCACCAAAAGCAACATGTCCTCCATCAATTCTTTTGAAGTTTTGAAGGCAGGCCATGTTACCTGTCATGTGCCTGGAACAACCACTATCAACATGCCAAATGCTCCTTCCCTTGAGTTGTTGGTTGCCCTGCACATTTAATAAAGCAGTTAGTTTTTAATAGGAACCCAAGCCAAAGTGGTCTTGGGTTTTCCATTCTCATCAACATATTCATATTCAGATTGGATGAGATTATCACACTGAGAAATCTTATTGCTTGAATACTTTGTCACAATAATGGGTCTGTTACTGGAAGCAATACTAACTTGATTGGCAGTACTAACTTTGTTAGCAGTACTAACATCATTAGCAGTACTAATTGGGTTAGCAGTACTAATTTTGTTAGCAGTACTAACTGAGTTAACAGTAGTATTGCTTGCAGCAGCATTATTTCTGTCAGCAGTACTATTAGAAGTAGCAGTACTAACAGATTTCTTTACTTTTGGAACCCAAACCTGGACAAAGTTGTTTGCTGTCTTTTTCTTTAAGTTACTCCTTGGCTTATTTGGAGTATTTTTCTTTGAATTAGCAAACTTATTCTGAACATGAGATTTTATAGGTGCCCTTCTCACATTCTCAACCATATGATTCCTTATTTGCTTCCTATAGCCAACAGGATTTTGTATATTTCTTTGAAAACTGATCCTTTGGTTAATAGGATTGAAATAACAGTGTTTGGCTAGATGATTTAGCTTGCCACAGATAAACAAGGTTTTGGTCTGTTAATTTTTCTCAGATCAATTCCTTGTTTTAATGCCCACTGATTATTTCTATTTCTTTGATTTCCCCTTATTTTATCATGTTTTTGGGGCTGATTCTGTTTACATGTACAGGGATTAACAACAGTAGTTTGCATGTAATGAACTCCCTGTGCCTTTCCCTTCCCTCTCTCAGAGGTCTCAGCTTTTACATTCTTAACAGTCTCTTCCCCAGACTTTACTTTCTCACTCTTGACAAAAGGTTTACCCCCTCTTTCATTTGTCAGTATGTGGTTTTCTAAGGGAATAACTTTGTGGTCTTTCTCCTTCTTACTCTCAGAGTCCTCTTCTTCAGAATCTGCCTCAATCACTACTTTGTCTAAAGGATCTACTTCAGTGGCTCCTTCAGGTAATTCCTTCTTGTGCTGTCTTTCTAAGAGATCAGAGGTGGGAGGAATATAGTTATTGTTGTATGGTGGAGGTGTGGTGTTGTAGCCTATTCCTCTTCTAAGTTTGTCATGGACTTGAGTTTTTAAAAGTGAGTCCATTGCTTTAGAAGCATTGGAATATTTCTCAATGTCCAACTTTGCTTTCTCAAAATCACTCCTTATCTTCTCACATTCCTCTTCAGACTTTTTAAGCTTAACCTCTAACTGATTTTTCTCCCACTTCCAGTAGTTTGTATCATAGGAATGTTGAAGTTCATTAGCCTGGTAAGACTTAATTTGTTCTTCAAACCTCTCAACAATCAGAACATACTCTCTTCTATCTTTCTCTAACCTTTTAAGGTCATCACACATACTCTGATTAGAGTAAAGATTAGAAGTTACCTCTGTGGGAATATCAGTGCTTGCTGACTCTGAAACTTTAGCCATTAAAGCTTGATTCTGAACTGCTTCTTCTGCTTGGTCACTCTAATCAAATCCCATTCCTTCTTGGGAAACAAGAGCTTGAGAAGAGTTCCTACTGTTGAAGCTAGTGGACTGTGATGGTTGATGGTTGCTAGTATGCTGTTGAGGCATTCCACTTCTGCATTCTCTTGCAAAGTGCCCCAGCTTGTGACACTTGTAATATTCAACCTTGGATTTATCAAATCCAACCCCATCTTCTCTTTTCTGAGGAAAGTTGTTTCTTCCAGTCCTTTTAATGAATCTTTTTACCCTCATAGTCAGCATAGCCATCTGCTACTTGATGTCCATCTCTTCCAGATCATCAGCATTTATCTGTTCTAAGTCATCATTAATTAGAGAGGAATTAGCATGACTGGCTAGAAAAGCTTCTAAAACTGAGTCATTGGATCCATCTTGCTTTGATCCATGGGCAGCACTAACTGATTCTGTATTAACAGCAGAATCAGTAGAGGATGATAAAAGAGCAGCATTGTATGAGTATCCAGAGGGCCTATTCTTTGCTTCTACCTTTGCTTCAAACACCCTAAGGTCATTATAGAGTTCATCTAATTCCTTGTCCTCCAATTGGTCATTCTGTCTGAAGGAGACAGTGTACATAGTCCATTCATCACCAAGAGATCTTAGAAATTTTATGTTAACATCATCTTGATCTATCTGGACACCAACAGTAGCCAATTCACCAATTAGCTTATTAAATCTATCAAAAGTTTGAGTCATGGACTCATTCTTTGTAGACATGAAGTTTTCATACTGCTGCTTTAGGATGGCCTTATGATTTCTCTTGGTACTTTTGGTACCAGAAAATATTTTCTCTAGAGAATTCCAAAGAATTTGTGCATCAGAACAGTTGCAGAATTGATGTTGGTACTCATTAGGTATAGCCAAAAGCAGAGTGCTCAAAGCTTTCATCTCTGTCTGCCTCAACTTTCTCTCTCCATCTGTTTTTTGGTGGAGGTCTCTTTTCTTCTGCATCCATCTTTCCTCCATCAGAAGGACCATTCTCAATGATGTCCCACATTGAGAAGTCTGTGAGAAGAATGTACTGCTTGATTCTAATCTTCCACATGTCAAACTCATTGGGTTTGAGCATGGGAACCTTTGATACCAAAACACTGTCGCTTGAACTATCCATGATTAAAGGCTTCTGAATTTTCTAGCTCTGATACCACTTATCAGGATCGAAACTCAAACAAGAATTTAACACAAACTCAGAAACAATGTTAAAGAAGTTGCGGAAAAACACTTTAACAGAAAATCAATGAAACAGTATATAGGACTCAAATCACAAGTTATATTAATTCAACTTGATGATTACACACAAAACCTCAATCTGTTGAATAGGCTCAACAGACGTTCTATACTTCTCTATAGAAAGGATCTAAACTATTCTTGAGGTTAATTCTCTCTAAACAAAATGTATGAATAATTGTTAATTCTAACAAAGACTTCTATACTATATATACAGAGTTGATTACAAGATAATTATCAAAATAAAATTGATCTTCAGTATCAATACCATAATTATCTTCATCCTTATCTCCAGCTCATCTTTATCTTCAAGCCTTCTTTATCTTTAGAAGCAGCACTAATCTTCTTTTAGCAGTATTAATCATTGAGCAGCATAAACATCCTCAGCAGTATTAATCCTTGAGCAGTACTAACCATGCTTGTAGTAGTAATTTTCAACAGTACTAACTACTAGCAGTACTAACTCTCCAAGCAGTACTAACTCTCCAAGCAGTACTAACTATTCAAGTAGCAGCACTAACTTTTCAAGCAGTATTAATTCTACTAGCAGTATTAAAATTACAAGCAGTAGTAATACCTCTCAACTAGCAGTAGCATCCATCCTTAGCATATTCAGACCCAACAGTAGATGATTCATTTATTGATGTATTTAGAAAATTTTAAATAAGTTGCTATTTCCATATTTGAGGGTGTTACAAGTTGGTATCAAAGCTTAAGTTTGAGGGAATTAGGTATTGATTGTAGGATGCCTAGACTCAAACTAGCGTTTTTATAAGTGATTGTAAGTGAAGTTGCACATTAGGAACCTTAAGATAAGATATTATGGAGTTGATCGAGTCACTAGAAACGGGAAACTTGTCGAGGGTCGCAAGAATGAGCATGTGCGGTACCTTCATAATGGCACCTGGCCAGAGTTATGGTGAACCTACATACTACATGTGTAAAATTGAACTACCTTGGTATGATTACCGTTGGGGTAGTGAGAAGGTTTCTAAGTGAGTAATCTAAGGACACGTGGATGTCTATAGCAATGTCACGTTGAAGTGATAGTTAAGTGCGTTGAATGCATTAAGTTGATTGTCTTGAGTAAGAATAATTGGTTGGAGTAGAACCTTCAACTTATGGAATTGACGTTATACGAGGAGAGATTGTAAGGTGAACCGATGAAATATCCGAGTGTTGCTTTAAGATGTGGAGTATCCGGATGACAATAGTAGGAAATTGAGATTGTTGTCTTAAGATGCTTGATACACCCGGATGACATTAGTATGTCGGGTTGTTGAGAAGCGTAGTCCAGAGGGGTGAATGCCGACCAAATTCATGCACTAAAGTTATTTCTAAAATGAGTTTGCATAAATTGTTTCTCATGTTCGCCAAACTTAAAGTGTTTTGGATTATAAAGTTTTAGTAAAACATTTAACCCTCATCAGATTTTAAACTGTGAGCTTAATCTTGCATGAAATAGTTCTGTTTCACGTGGTTGCAATTTATATTGAAAATCTCTCCGTCCCTGTTTTGTGTTTAACGCTATCTTTGGACATCTTAAAATCCGTATTTTAATACCACATGTGGTATTGGGCAAGTGATTGTAGATTTTTAACCTTGACATTGGATCTCCTCCACGTATGTTAAGGTTTTAAAGGAAGAGTTGTCCCGCTGTTCTTGAGTCGGGATTTTCTGTGTAATTTTAGTCTGTATGAGTCGTGTTTAATTTTACGGGCTATAGTTTTGCGATCTTTTTGGGTTCGTAAGTGTATTTTGAGATGTGTGAGTTTTAACTTTATGTTGTATAATTTACGAGCTTTTGAGTGTCGTATCTCATGAGAGTTTTGTTGAAAAGGGTCACTTTATCTTACGTGGTGGTTTTAAAATTTTTAACCTTTTTAGACTTATTGTCGTTTTACGCTCCTATGTCGGGAAACAGAGATTTGATACCGCTTGATTTTACCGTCAATAAAATTATGAAAGTTTAGTTGGGGTTATGGCGTTTTATTTTATGACCATTCGAACCGCGTAATAGAAAAGAAATTTTGGAACGTGTAGATTGACATTATTGTGTGCATTAATTTACGAGTTGTGTTTGATACCTTGCTTCATGCGAATCTTGCATCTACACTTTTGCAACCGTAAGAGGCACCTTGAAAAATCTAAATGTCACATGATTGCATCTTGAGTTTCACACGAGTATATGTGCATACTTTTGGGTTGAATCCGACTTTCACTCGCGTGAGTAAATATGCGAAATATTTATGTTGTCTTATATTAAATTTTAATCTAAGCGTGCTTCGCTTGTTGACCTTGCTGTTATAAATTTTCCGCAATACATGAAATGAATTTTCGAATTGCATATCGTTGTAGTTACCACCTTGGTCAAATGTGTTTTATCGAGGCGACTTAAAGTTTTAAACTCGATTGGAGAATTATTTGCATTCTTATCATTTCACCGAACTTTGGAGAATAAACTGTTGCATATGGAGTTGTTAATAATTTTATGTCGCGATGACTTTTGGGTTGGGAAGTCAGAACTTTAAAGTTAATTTGTAAATGTCTCTTTTGGGAATTGTACAAACTTTTATTGCACATGTTATTGTGCGGAAAGTTATCTTGCTTATGCATAGTATAAATTGATGCATTACTAGGACCATAGTAGTCCATTTGAAAATTTTGTTGCGCATGTTTATTTATTGTCTTTGCTATCGTAAGTATTGAACAAATGAGTTTTGGAAATGGTTCGTATGCGCTGTGTCGATAGTCAATTTTGAAACCTATCGAGTAAACGGTAGTGTGTTTTTACCGCGCGGTTAATTGTTAAAAGGCTTATGTATTTGAAAGTTTTATAAATTTCAAATTTGTATATTAGTCAAAAACCTTGAACTCAGTAGGCCTATAGATTTAAACCCGTAGAAAAAGGAGTTGTAATTAAGGACTAAGGAAGTCCTTGAGATTTGAAGCGTCGGATGATCCGTCTTGCGGTCAGTCTTGGATCTTGAGCCTTAGTGTTGAATCGGTGCGCTCGACTAATGGAATTAGTAGACTTAAGTCTTCCCGGATAATTAAGGGGTGACTTTTATGCTTCGGTGATCATGCAAGTTAAAGTGTTAGGTGATTATTGGCAATTAGATTGGGTTTCGTTTTGGTGGTTTGCTCATCGATATGACACCATGGCTTATGTGGTTGATGTACCGTCTTAGCGGGTTCCGCGATTAAAGGAAATTTTGGTGATCTGTCTGCTAGAGTTGTAAGATTTGAAATTTTAGCTCTCTGATTAGGTGTCAACCTTAGTGCGACAACCCGTCTGGAATGGGATTTTGGGCGAGATGTCCACATTTTCGAGGTCACCGTTTAGTCCTTGGCGTCGACTTGTTTTCTTGAGGTCGATGGATCTTGGAATGGATGGATGTAACCTGGTTGGATTATGGAAAATAGTGACCTTTCGGTAATGGATTTTGAAAGGAGTTTGGGTATGGAGGATTGAGTATCGAGGTACCCAAGCATTCCTGTGGTGATAAGGATGTTACTTTAGGAATGTTGTGAGATTGGTGTTGAATCGGAGTTGAGTGACAGCTGAATCTGTGTTAACCGGTTGCATGAAAGACATTTTGGTGCACCTTGGAAGAATGTCTTTATAAATATTAGGAATGGATCAGTGAAATAAGAGGATTTGGAAGTGTGGTTATGATCTTTGATGTTGGGTCCGGGATCGTTTAGATCCGAAGGAGATTGGTCGGTGAGACTTGGAATCATAAGTTACCTGGAGGTGGTAATTGTCATCCAAGGTTGGGCGACGACTGTAACTTTGTGGGTAAAAGATTACTTTGGAGAGTTCAGTGTTCGCTCAGTTATGAGTATGTTGTGCCCAAGAGGAGCAGCACACGTGAATATCGGTGTAAGGGTCGTGGTAGCGGTTTTGGCAAATGGATTAAGGACAACCTTTTCAACTGGCGGCGTTCCATCGAGAGGAGTGATTTCGAGGACGAAATCATTCTAAGGTTGGGAGGATTGTAACACCCGTAATTTTGGTAAGTAAATGTCACCCGGACATTTCTGTGACTTGTAATCGGTGGGGTTTTGTTGGGGAAATGCTTTGTATAAGTCCCTCAGAGTATCGGGAGCTTTTTCATTGAAAAAGTCGGAATTTGGACCCTCAGTACACTTTGGGCGACTATGTCCGCGATTGTGACAGGGTGTCACTCTCGCGTGGCACAGTCGCGAGAATGGTACCGCGGGCTCTCCCCTTCGGGCGACTATGCCCGGCGACTATGCCAAGGGCATAGTCGCGTGGCAATGTCGCCGGCGAAGTGCAGAGCTGCATAAAGTCAAATTTTCAGCCTCTCTCTCATTCCAACTTCCCCCATTTCACCCTTTTCTCTCTAGAAACCAACCCAAACCCTAAAATCGGTTTTATACCCTCAAGTCACCAAATCCATGATATTCCAAGTGTTTCCCCACCACCCAACAAAGATTGGAAGCTATGGTTAAGAACCTCCACCTTCATCTTCCCCAAAGTTCGTGTTTGAGAGTTTGGGTTGAAGAATTGTTATGGGTGTCCTCGGAAGGTCTCATCGTCTCTAGTGGTAAGCTTTCTTGATTTTAAAGGTTGAAATACTCCATTGTTGATCTCTTAGTGTTTGGTATACCAAATCTCGGATTTGGTGGTTTTGGAGAAATTAGGGTTTTGGATATTGTTTGGGATTTTGATTTATAATGTTTGGAGAATGTTCCTTATGGTTGATTATGGGTATTTATGGGTTGAAATGTTCGGATCTAGGTTTTGGAAGATTTCGGCTTGAGGATTCAAATGGTTTTCAAAAGAGCTCGTTGGGTGAAATCTAGATTTAGCCTAAATCTAGCACGGTGAGTTCAAGTTGATTTGTGAAAACGGTGTAGATGCCAAAATGTGTATTTTAAAGTGTTTTACATGAAATGGTTAACTGCTGATAAGTTTTGAGTATTTAGAAGTAAAATATGTTTTACTTAGTTATTTGTCAAAGTGTGAGTATTTGGATAAGTTTTCTTACTTAGTAAACTTGGGTTGTGTTAACCTCTTAAAATGCTTCTATTGGGTTTTGAATGTTTCCAACAACTAATTAACATGAATTACGTATTCTTGGTGATTTTGTACAAGTAAGGTCTATTTTATGAGTTATACGTCTTTGACGATTTTGTACAAGTAAAGTTTAATTCATGTTATATGCATTTGGTGTATTTGCATTCATAAACACTTTGAAAATCTTGAGTCCCATCTCGTATGGAGTTTTGGGTAAATCTAGTCTTTGAGATACGTGTCTTCATAAACGTTATTTAAAGACATTTCACTATTTTGGAGACCGGTGATTATTGGTCAAACGGATTTTGAGCTCTTTAGTTCGGTATTGGCTTAAACGAGTCGTGTGGACATTTGTCCGGATTTTTAACCGTCGTGGGTTTTGGATATGAAGACACTTAATTTGTGTCATTGGTGAGTTACATGTTTTGGGAGCTTTGGTCTTTCATTTAGAGTCATGTAACGTTAGACAGTGTGTAATGGATCCATAGGCACATGAGTCAGTCTGTCTTGGATGGTCAATTGGGTATTGCGGGGTTGAACTTCGGTACCTATGTTTTATGACCGGAAACTTTACAAGTGATCGCTAGGAGGGTTGAGTCGACTAGTGCTACCGGAATAGTAGGCGCTAGGACCTCCGCCGCTTGAAGTAATGCCTGGGAGGTAGTCTTTAAGTGTGTCGGGCCTTCGGGATGGAGTTCTTCGGAATGATCCATCAAGGTCAACTGACTTGGGGTGACACTTGTAAAAAAGTCGTAGGGACACCGGGCTGGGATGTCGAGAGGTGTCATGCGATTAACGTTGTTTGGGTGGTATACTTTTGTGTTCCCTCCACCCTCAACGGATACGGGTTCCCCCGTTGTTGGTTATCAGTATGATAAATATAAGAACGTCTTATTTTATTGTCATTGGTTCCTTTCGGTCGCGTGGGTATTGGACCAAGTGTCCATGTTTTCGGACGTACGGTATATGTGGTTTTGATAGCGACTTATGGGTCGAACATTCTGTCCCGCCCGCGTTTTGGGTACTTTGGGTTATAAATGGTTACTCATGTTTTTACCAAATAAGTGTCGAACTATGATCCCGTTTGGGTGAGTTATGCGTTGCGCGTTATATAAGAAATGTGTGTTTTGGGGGCTTTGCCTTTAAAAGTGCATATTATGGGAAAATGTGTCGTTTCCATTTTTAAGCGTAATATTTCGAAGGACCTTGCTTTAAATTGAATTCTTTTCTTTTAAAGATATATACTTATGTTAAAACTCTTGAGTTCACTAGGCGTTAAGCCTAATCTTTTTATTTGTCGGTATGTGCATCAGGTTTCAAGGTTGAGAGTTGGTTCTAGCAATCCTGTGAAGAGTAAAGTCTTAGCTAGATCCGAAAGTAAGTATTCGGTGAAGTCTTCCGCATTATGGAGATAGTGACTATGCATGGGTACTAGTAGCACCTGTCCCTTATAGTCTGTATATATATAAGATGGTATACGTGTATTTAAGCTAAATCTGAATTCGTGGTTGTAGATGATTAATTTATTGATGTATTTAGAAAATTTTAAATAAGTTGTTATTTCCAGATTTGAGGGTGTTACATGTAATCACCCCTTCCTAAGGACGACGTCCCTGTTTGACGTCCATAGTGCACTTGACGATCCTCACTGTCATCCGCGGTTTTTACCCTCGACGGGGTTTTCCGCGTCACCGAATCTCTGTGTTTGATTTATTTTTTGTTCTTGTCGTATAATTTGTCGAGTGATTGCCTACTTTAGTTGTCAAAGCTCCACACCGACCTTAGATCTTCATTTGGACGATTTTTGGCATTAACAATAACAATCTGATTATCTGAATCTAAACAATGTGCACCTAGTTACACAAAAAAACAACCTTTAGAGGAATTGCGAACAATTCGAAGGCAATTAACCAATTTTTTTTTGAAGAGAGTAACATGAAAGAACTCAGATTTAAATGCTCTACTTGTGCAGTTCGAACACGGCGATAAGAAATACAAGAGGTGTGACGCTATAAAATTCAGAGTAAATTAAAACCTGGAAATATGGCAACAAGACATCCGAATTGATATAAACTTCCTATAAAGGGGATCAGTCCTTAAGACTATACAAAACTCGCACGGATATAGAATTTATCAACAAAACTAATCTAAACATAACTGTCTAGACTACATCACTTGACGAACCAAAGTTCATTAAAAGATGGGACTTAAACAATGCCGAACGCCAAAATAATAGACATCTCAAAATGCCTCGAGTCCACGCTCGACTCTCAAAAATCCCTGTGCAACCCACTGCTAAGGGAAACCTGTTATACACATCATTTGAGAAAAAGTGTTAGGCTTAAAAAGCCTAGTGAGAACATACAGTTTATAAATTTCAAGGGATATAACATTTGCATTCAAAAAGGAAACCTTTCAAACAAGCATTTCCAAGTTAACTGATGTTAGGAATAAAATCCATTAAAATAAGGTCATAAACCTTCTTTCCAGAACCTCACAATTTAATGCACATGTAGTTCTTCGTTTTGATTAGCTTATGGAACCTCACAATTTAATGCACATGTAGTTCTATATTCGTTAACGGCCAGAGCCTCACAATTTAATGCACATGTAGCTCTATATTTGTTAACGGCCAGAGCCTCACAATTTAATGCACATGTAGCTCTATATTTGTTTTACTTGGTAAACTCCAAATAATATCAGTCGACTCAAAATCTAGGGATCCGCTAGTAATGGTACAGACTCGTCACAACAACATATGTGACCAACCATAAATAAACATATGGTATAAACACATTTTATAAACAAAATGTCATTTCCAGTTCAACTTCTGGTAAGAATGAAAATCATTAAAATGAGTTCTTACACATTCTTTTCGCATATCCACATAATGTACAAGTAAAACATCATTTTACTTCAATAAGATGAGATCCATCATTTTAGTAAACTCAAATGATCGGGAACCCTAAAATCTCCCAAAACTCAAGTTATATCAAATACGTAGAAAACTTAGATCTGAAACCACGGAGATATATAGGAGTTCCAAAAAGGTAACTTTTGATATGTATAAAGTTTAAAATGATAGTAGGAACTCACCCAATAGGTTTATACGAAAACCCGAAAAACCAGATATCAACCCTCTTGACAAGACGAAGCTTTCCACACCGGAACCTCGGATCGAAAGCTAGATAATAATCACCAAACTCTAGAGAGAGAGAGAGAGAAATATCTAAAGAGAGGATGAGAGAGTTTGATAAAAAGTGATGAAAACCCCAAATGAGATATTTGATTGGAAAACCCTTAAGTCGGTCCAGGCAACCTCGCGGGTTATGCCGCGACCTCAACTCGCGGCATAACTCGCCCGCTAACACAAAACCCACACAAATAGGGGTTTTCGCGGGTTGTGCCGCGACCTCAAGTCGCGGTGCAACTCGCGTGGTTCACTGTGGTTCGACCAAAACCACCAAAATCCAAACTCAAACTCCCAACCAAACGGGGTGCTAACGACAACGCTTAAACACAAGAATAACAAGATTACATAACGAAATTCGGGGTGTTACAAGAGGAGATAAATTAAAGATATGTTCAAATGAAAATATGAAATTGTTTGAGTATACAAAATCAAGGTCCAAGTATGCAATTTTGTTTTTTAAGCCTTTGGGAAGTTCAGTCGCATAATCGAGAACAGAAGATGATTGAAGAGGGAATGACAAATTAGAAACTACAACAAAATTGGTTTTATAGTTTGTCAACAATGTTTAAATGTCTTAATTGATCACTATATAAAACTTAAATTTATAGGACCAAAAACTCTAAAACGTCCTATCTAAATGTGTTGTAATAAGTTTATAGGACGATTTTAGGCGTCTTAACAAGTTTTTTATGACAATTTTAAAATAAAACGCCGTATTAGCTAGTTTATAGGACGTTTTTTAAAAGTGTCCTATAAACACATATTTTTATAGGACACTTGTTTTTATAAAACACTTTTTTCGAATAGTGTTCCATAAAATAGCTAATACGACTCTTTATTTTAAAATTGTCTTAAAAACTTGTTAAAACTCTAAAAAACATCCTATAAACCTATTGGAACACTTTTAGATACGAAATTTTATCGTTTGGTTTTATAAACTTATGTACAACAAAATAGTCTATTAGAACACTTAGACAATTTTAACATCCTGTAAACCCAATTTTGTTGTAGTGAGAGAGAAAGAGAGGGGACGACGAGACATATTACTTTTGTCTCTAATGTGGGCTATAAATTTGCACGTACTAATGAAAGGCCTAAATACATGTGAAATTGGGCAATCATAATTTTACTAGAAACGTACTCGCGCAATGCAGCGAGATACATAACGATTTTAATGTTTTATTTTATTTTTTGTTTTTTTGTCGGTTTACAGTAAGATTTTAGATGGTTTTGAGAAAGTGATAATGTTTTTTTTTTCAAATTTGTTTAATTTAGGCTTAATAATATAATGTTTTTATATAAAAAAATTAAGTATTTTGTTATAATTCAATGATTATCTTATATATTTTAATGACATCTAGAAAAAATAATCAATTATATATTTAATAATATAATATATTAATTAATAGTGATACATGGAAATGTCTGCATAAAAGAAAAGTCTTGCACATACCAAATTGATGGGTGTTAGAAGACTGCAGTAGTAATATGTATCTTGTGCTTTGATACTTGTAAATTAAGAAAATTTTAAAATCTTGCATAAAATGATGGTATCTTGTGCCTAATAATTTGTATTTAAGAGTTTTTTATACCTGCTTTATAATATAGTATAGATTGGTCCTGTTAAAATTCTCACATGTAACGTCTTAGAACGGCATGATTATATTATTCAAAGCATTAAAATATATGTAAATTTATATGAATAATGAAAATTGTTCATTTCCTTAATAGTTAATACCAACATGTTGCTCCAAAACAAAATAAAGAGTGGGAGATGCTCGGAGAAATTTAAGGAAGGATAATGGATGACAAACTCGTAGAAATGATGTTGTATCATCAGAGGCGGCAAAATTAGCTGGCTTAGCCTCTAACTTAACAGCTTAAAACGAATTTGAGGGGGTGTTTGGGATTGCTTATTTAAAACAACTTATGCTTATTTTGTAAAGTGTTTATCAACTTATGCGGTGCTAAACCGGAGTTTTTAAAAAAATGTTTGGATTAGCTTATTGTGGTACCAAAACGTAATAAGCTAATAAGTAAAGGTGTTCGGGATTGTTTCTACATATAAAATAACCAAAAAAGTTATAAGTACTTTTCAAATAAGTTGATAAGTTAGAACAAAATGATCTACGAAAAAGTGCTTATCTCCGGTTTGGTACCGCTATAAGCACTTTGATTTTTTTTTCCATCAAAACACTAGAAAGTGCTTATCTCCGATACCACACCGCAATAAGTCAAAAAACACCTCAAATAAGCAATCTCAAACACCCCCTGAATCAACATAAATAAATTTGAGAACGTAAGAAGTTATAAAAAAATTGTTGATAGATGTTAGAATTAAAATGTTAATATATGTTAAAATAAGTTAAAATACTTTAACATGGAATATTAATATATGTTAGTGTATAGTAACACTACAATAAAATTGGTTTTACAGGACGTTTAAAATGTCTAAATGTCCTATTAGAATATTTTATAGATCTTGAGTTTGTACGATCAAACTATGAAATGTCATATATAAAAGTGTTACAATAGGGTTATAAATCATTTTTGGGCGTTTTAACAAGTTTTTTAAGATGCTTTTAAAATAAAGTGTCGTATTAGCTATTTTAGATGACACTTCTGAGAAGTGTTCAATAAACCCATTTTTGTATGGTACACTTATGTTTCTATGACATTTTCTCAATTAGTGTCGTATAAAATAGCTAATACGACATTTTATTTTTAAAGTCGTTCTAAAAACTTGTTGGAACACTTAAAAGTCAAAGTGTCATATAAACTATTGTAACACTTTTAGATAAGACGTTTTTTCCTTGGTCCTATAAACTTAATTCCTGTAAATTCTTTTTTTAGAACGCTTGGACATTTTCGACGTCATATAAATCTAGTATATACATATATATATATATATATAGAGAGAGAGAGAGAGAAAGAGAGAGAGAGAGAGAGAGAGGGGGGGGAGGTTCAGGGGAAAACAACAAAAAAATGAAAAACGGATGAAGACCCTGGTATGTTCATTTGGACGGTATGCACATGTGGATACAAGTAATTAAGTTGTCTTTTTTATTTTTATTCACGTGTGCATTATACACATATACAAATGCACGTGTGAATGATACAAATTACTTGTATGCACATATACATACCGCCTAGATGAACGACTACTATGGTGTTTTCCTCAATTTTCATTTTTTTGCGGGTTTCCCCTAAACTATACCCTATATATGTGTGTGTATATATATATATATAGGGGTAGGTTCAAACGAGAAGCTAAACATTTTGCGAGAAGACGAGAAATGTTTAATCATATATGATACACAAGCTTAATCATATATGATTAAACACATGTTATATTGGCAATACATAAACGTTTAATCATACATGATTAAACACACTTACAAGTCGTGTAATCATATATGATTAAACACTTCTCGCCTTCTCGCAAAATGTTTAACTTCTCGCATGATCCTCCCTCTCTCTCTCTCTCTATATATATATATATAGACGATGGATCGTGTGAGAAAAAGTTAAGGTGAAAACCATAAGAAAGTATTTGAACCCTTGATCACTTTTAATTTCAAAAAAACCCATGAATTGCACTTTACAAAGGAATGCATCTCGGTCCATCTCATTAGTGTTGATCTTCAATTAGGATTGATCTAAAGATCGAAATCCCTCCTTCCCTTCCCAACATAACTTTTATTTCTCATCAAAACCTAATTAACCCTATATATATATAGGGTTGAGATCTTTTGTTAACCTTGTATTTCTTGTTAACTATGTGAACTAATCCAATCCATCCATCTATAGATCGGATGGTTGAGATTAAATGTAATTTTTTTAATAAAAAAACGTTTCATCAAATACAAGTGTAAGTGAACATGAATGGAAAAGGGTATTTTGGGGAAAAAAACACTCAAAACATTAAACTCTTGAAAACGCTTTAAACACATTTAGTATACTAAATTAGAAACCGACGAGTACCAACATTGATTCTGTAACCGACATATTTTGCAACTATTACACATTTATACCATGAACATATATGTTATCATATTATGCAACTATAATGCTTATGTTAACATATTCAATTTCTCACGATATGAACAATCATTGACCGTTAAAGATGATATCAAAATTGAAATTTGAATTATATGTTAACAAAAGTGAACATATATGCATAACATGAACATATTTGTTAACATGGATGCATATGAACACTACTGTTAACGTACTTAATTTCACATATTACGAACAATTATCACCTTCTAATGTTCGTAGTTAAATTGAAGTCTAAATTAGATGAACATATGTGATCTAAAATTGATATTTAAATTGAACGTAATTCCAAATCATATATCGTATATGTTATCTAAAGAAATTTATGTGAATCACATCTTTTGTGATGATACTATAGTTGCATACAAACACTTACGTTAACCTCATTTTTTTCATCATGAAACAACTTGAACATATATGCATAACGTGAACATATATATGTAAGCATGGTTAACTATGAACAGATATGAATAACATGAACTCATACGTTAGCATAAATACATATGAACGGTTCTGTTGACATTTTTACTTAAACAATATTGAAATAATTCAAAAAAATTATGAAAAAGGATAAAATTGTAACCTAGATAGCAATTTTGGAATCTTCATTTTTTTAACTCCCATACAATTAATTACAAAAGATTACATATCAAAATGACGTTAATACCCTTTTGTATTAAATAAATAAATAAATAAAACATCAACTAACCTTGCAATCCCATTGGTTGATCAAGGTTCATATAGTTAGCAAGAAATACAATGTTAACAAATGATCCTCCCTCCATATATATATATATATATATATATATATTTCATGAATAATTATTATAGAAACAATTTTCGTATTGACTATCTTTATTAGCAATCCAAACCAATCTTGATATACTAAAAGACAAAATAAGTAAATAAAAAAAATAAAAATTATATCATTATTGCAATCCAAACCATTCTGGATCATTTTGTGAACTCAAATTGCAATCTCATTCTTTTTTCTTATTAAATTAATTTAACAAATAAAATTATTGTTTGGGTCAAAAATCCACGACCACGACGAGAAACATTAATGATAAGCTTTATGCACGATTGATTTTGTATATTTACAACACTCGTCGACACTTTTGAGGACGACAGTCAAGTGTTAGTCGCACGACTATCGCAAGATTATACTCGTCCACGATTATACTAACGTACGATCAAACGTTATTTTCTTGTTTATTCAATGTAGGTTTAATGCTCTTAAAAGCCAACGACTATAACCGACAGAGAACATTAAGATCATTGAAGGAGCTTCGACAGTTACTCAAGGATTCAATGACACATTAATGACAATCAAGATTATAAATACCAAAGACATATACTTCACTGAAAAACACACGAGAACTCAGAGATTACAAGCTACGCAAAGAATTCTTACAACTTTCTTTCTTTAAACACACGACTAGAGTGCAATACGGACGACCGAAGAGTTTTACACACGACATTCGACTATTACTTGCTTCTGCATTTGTTTCTTGTATTTATCCTGTGAAACATTGTAGAACGTAAGGACGTCGCCCCTGTTTGGCGATCATAGTGAACTGACGACTTCTCTTTGTCGTCCGCGGTTTTTTCCTCGTTGAGGCTTTTCTGCGTCACCAAATCCTTTGTCTCTTTATTTTTATCTTTATCGCACGTCTTCTAACCTGGTTACTTTCTTTAGTTGGATAAAGCTGCACATCGACCTTAAGTTATCCTTGGGTAATTTTTGGCATTAATAGTTTGGTGCCCACCGTGGGGCCCCATCTAAAGAAAATCCTCGGCAAAACGTGCGTCGTACTAACAATTTCCTCGAGTTTTCTTTAATTTCAGGACAATGGCAGCTCCTCGAGGAACTCTCGAACAAATCATAGCTCAGATGAACAATGAATTGACCATCGCACGCTCTCGCATTGATGAATTGGCCAATTAGAACGTAAGAGTTGTTGAGGCGATCGCATCCCTGAGGAACCAAAATCCAAGCAATTCAGCAGGCTTCCAAAATGGTCTTGGGCCATTCAACATGCCTTGGTTGGGACCTCCTCTTCCCAATTACCCAAGACCTCCATTCCCTGGTCAGCCTATGCTAGCGATGCCACCACCTTTCTTCAATACGACAATGCCAATTCCCACGATGCCGCCCGTGACTACAATTCCTGCGATGCCAATGCCAACCTTCAACTACAACGGAGATACTTCTGATTCCTTGCAGCGAAATGGCTTTCAGACCTCTGGATTCGCTCTTGGGGAAACCCAAGGAGTTAGTCAAGATGATCCAGTCACTGAACGACTAAAAATGCTGGAAGAACAAAATGAACGTGTATTATCGCTACTTGCCAAGCTACCAGGGGCAGCAGTACTTGTCAACGTTGAACCTCGTACCGGATTCCAAGCGTCGCCTTTCATCAACAAGATATCCATGGTCAACGTCCCCAAGAAATATAGCATCCCGACATTCACACATAAATACTTTGGTATTTTAGATCCGACAAAACACGTCGCACAATACAAGCAATTGATGTGGACTGTGTCGATCCCGCATCAATACCAGGAGGTATGCAAGTGTAAGGGTTTCGGGGAAACCCTTACGGGTGCTGCCCTCCAATGGTTGATCAACCTTAAACCTAAGTCCATCAGTTCATTCGTCGAATTGGTGAACAAATTCTCCCAACAATTCGCGAGCATTCATAAGATGGAGAAACAGACTAGCGATCTGTATTACGTCGTGCAGAAGGTTGGGGAATCTATCGGGAGCTACTTTAACCGTTTCAACGCGAAGATGATCAGTGTTCGCAACTGCGATGTCAAGACCGCGATTGAAGCCTATAAACGTGGTCTAGATGAGAGTTCTGGTCTATACACTGACATGACAAAGTATCCCCCGGAGAATTTTGAAGACGTCCGAGCAAGGACTCTAGCCTACATGAGAGTCGAGGACGATGCAACCTTTCATCGAAAGCACTCTAGAGACAAAAAATCGTTAAGCGTGAAGAAACCGGAGTTCAAGACTAAAGCGACACTCAAACCAAAGCCATCGCGACAAATCTCGAACGTCCGGTTCGATAAAAAGAAGACATAGATCGCGACGAAGCTCCCACAATACCCTAAGATTTCCTCTTACAGATTCAAAGGGACTTCCAAGGATTTGGTCGAGTCGTTGAGAAATGTGCAGACTACCATCCGGTGGCTGAAGAAGAATGACAAAAGTGATGACAAGAAGGACAAGACTAAATGGTGCGACTTTCATAGCGATCATGGTCATATTACTGATGATTGCATCGCCCTCAAAAAGGAGCTCGCTTGGCACGTTCCGAAAGGCAATCTCAAGGAAATAATCGGCGAACCAGCAACACAAATCGATGATGTTCGACCACTGTCTCCTGTTCATGAAAGAGTCGTGAACTGCGTTACGGGAAGCTCCGACATCTGTGGCTTGACCTACTCCCCAGCAAAGGGACACGCCAGTCGAGGATCGAACGATCAACCGATTCCTCACTCTTCACGATCAAAAAAAGAATTGGAGTTGGAATCAATGAAGATAACATTCGACCAAGATGACATGGGCGAATTACATCAGAAACATCACGACGGGTTGATTATTCAGCTCAAAGTCGGCAATTGCTTAACCCGGAGGGTGTTGGTCGATGGGGGCAGTTCAGCAAACATAATCTTCCTTGACACCATCAAAGCCATGGGACTCGATAAGTCGGAAATCACTCGACGCTCGACAACCTTGGTAGGTTTCAATGGAGACGCAACAATCACCCTTGGGGAAATCACTCTATCATTCTACGCCAAAGGAATCAACAAGCAGACCAGGTTCAGTGTCATCGACTGCTCGTCAGCGTACAATGTTATTCTTGGTCGACCATGGATCCACGACATGAAGGCAGTTCCCTCAACATTCCATCAGACAATGAAATTCCCAACGCTATGGGGAATTCAAGTGATCAGAAGTGAATCGAAAGCTGCTCGAGATTGCTATAAGACAACAATGAAGCCGCAAAAGCAATCTATCTAGCAATTACAGGACCAGGATGCTCCCGAAACTTTCGACGACTATCGTTTGGAGGAAGTCGTCCTGGACCACAGCAAACCCGACCAAGTCGTCTTTATAGGTTCGTCTCTTGATCCCTCCCTCAAGAGAGTACTAATCTCTTTTTTGCAGGAACATGCTGATTGTTTCGCCTGGATTCACGAAGATATGGTTGGTATAGACCCCGACGTTATCTCACACAAATTGAATGTGGACCCGTCATTTAAATCGGTCAAACAAAAGCATCGAAAGTTCGCTCAAGAACGAAACAAGGCAATCAATGACGAAGTCGACAATCTCCTCAAGACTGGGAAAATTCGAGAAGTCAAATATCCCGACTGGCTAGCTAACGTCGTGGTTGTACAAAAGAAGAACGACAAGTGGAGGGTGTGTATGGATTTCACCGATTTAAACAAGGCATGTCCAAAGGATCCGTTTTCCTTACCACACATCGATACTTTAGTCGACGCGACAGCTGGACATGATCTCTTGACATTCATGGATGCGTACTCAAGATACAATCAAATACGCATGCACGTCGATGACCAGGAGAAAACAGCCTTTATGACGGACAGTGGTATTTATTGTTACAAGGTTATGCCTTTTGGTTTGAAAAATGTAGGCTCGACATACCTGCGCCTAGTCAACAAAATGTTCAAGGAACGACTTGGAATTACCATGGAAGTATATATTGACGACATGCTCGTCAAGTCGAAACAAGTTGTCGACCATGTCGGACATCTCCGACAATCGTTCGACATTCTCAGAAAATACCATATGAAGTTGAACCTGACAAAGTGTTCCTTCGGTGTAAGCGCCGGGAAATTCTTGGGATATATGGTGACTCGACGAGGAATCAAAGCTAATATTGATCAAATCAAAGCCATAGTCGAGATCAAATCACCGAGGAATTTCAAAGAAGTGCAACATCTGACTGGTCGTGCAGCAGCCTTAAACAAATTTATCTCACGATCGTCGGACAAATGTCACTTATTCTACAATGTCTTGCAAAAAAACAAAGGCTTTCAGTGGACAGATGATCATGAACTAGCATTGCAGAAATTAAAAGAATACATGGCATCACCTCCATTGCTATCGAAGCCTAAAGACAACGAGGTCTTACAACTTTATCTGGCCGTTAGTCCCAATGCGGTAAGTGCAGTCCTGGTAAGAGAAGACGACAAACAGCAGTTGCCTATCTATTACGTAAGTAAATCTCTACTCGATGTTGAGACCAGGTACTCCTCCTTGGAAAAACTATTATTGTCATTAGTCACAACCGCTAAAAAGTTGCGACATTATTTCGAGTCGCATCCCATAACTGTCGTTACTAACTTTCTACTTAAGTCTGTTTTGAGAAAACCAGAATTAACAGGTCGACTATCAAAATGGAGTATATATCTCAGCAGCTATGACATTGACTTCAAGCCCAGGACCAAGATCAAATCTCAAGTCTTGGCAGACTTTGTCGCCAATTTTAGTCCTGAACTAGAAAAAGAAGCTCAAACGAGACTCATTCTGTGGCGACTCTCGACGACAAACACTGGACTTTACATGTGGAAGGATCGTCCAACGCTAGAGGAACAGGACTGGGTGTCGTCTTAAAGTTTCCACAGGGGGGCAAGATGGTGTACTCCATACGATGTGATTTCAAAGCAACCAACAATGAGGAAGAGTATGAAGACATGATCGCAGGAATGAACATGGCACACGACTTGAGGGGAAAAAGGGTTCCACATCAAGAGGGACTCCCTCCTCGTCGTAAACCAAATGAATGGAGAGTTTGCGACGAAAGATTCTAAGATAACAACATATCTCCAAATAGCCAAAACAAAGTCAAAAAATTTCAAGCCATTCTCGATCGAACAAATTCCAAGAGACCAAAATACTCATGATGACGCCCTGGCTGATCTTGGGTCGGCACTCAATAAACCTTTGTTCGATACAGTACCCATGATCCACTTCTCGACATCATCCATCGACCAAGACAACATTGTCCAGGTCCATAATAAAGAAGAAGATCGGTTGAACGATATAATGAATTACTTAATGCACGACCAACTTCCCGAAGACAAAATGGAAGCTCGAAAGATCAGATTTAAGGCATCCAGATATGTCATTATCCAAAGCAAGCTCTATCGACGATCGTCCACCGGACTCAACCTACGACGTGTCACTAGCAAAACTCAAACTCAGAATATCTTGCAAGAAATGCACGACGGTGAATGTGGTAATCATTCAGGCGGTCGTAGTCTAGCCAATCGAGTATCACGACAATGTTATTATTGGCTGACACTGCGACAAGATGCCATCAGGTATGTACAAAGTTGCGATGCATGTCAACGACATTCAGGTACGTCGCATAAACCTTCTGAAACTTTACATTCGACACTAATCCCATGGCCCTTCATGAGATGAGGAATGGATATTGTCCGTAAGCTACCACCTGCCCCCGGGAAAAAGGTATTTTTACTTGTACTTGTGGACTATTTCTCTAAGTGGATAGAAACAGCCGCTTTTTCCCAAGTCCGGGACAAAGATGTTATATCTTTTATCCAGACTAACATTATATGCAGGTTTGGGATGCCATCCGAAATTGTTTGCGACAATGGATCCCAATTTATAAGCGAAAGGACTCAACAACTCTGTGAGGATCGCAACATAAAACTGACGACCTCGACGCCACGATATCCCCAATCGAATGGACTTGCAGAATCTAGCCACAAAACCATTATCAACTCGATCAAGAAAAGGTTAAAGGCTGCAAAAGGAAAATGGGTCGAGGAACTCCCCTCAATTCTCTGGGCAAATCGTACGACTCCACGTACGTCCATATGACAAACTCCTTTTTCCTTGGTCTGTGGTTACAAAGCAGTTCTACCTGTTGAGGTCCAGCTCCCAACATCGAGAAACAACTCGGTCGACCATAACTTAGTCGACCTAAGTTATGATCTCGACGCCCTTGAAGAAATAAGAGAATCAACATTGATCAGAATGGTGTCTCAGAAACAATCGATCGAACGTCATTTTAGTAAAAGCGTAAACACCAAAGTCTTCCAAGAAGGTGATTATGTCTTACGTCGAGTGTTTCATAACACTCAAGAACAGAACGCATGTAAGATTTCCATCAAATGGGAAGGTCCCTATCGAATATCTAGAGTCGTAGGAAAAGGTGCCTATAGGCTCCAAACCCTCGACGACCAAGATATCCCTCATAGTTGGAATGCAACACATTTTAAGAGGTATTTATTCTAAGTCCCTTATTCTCTTTCCTTACAATTATTTATCACGACCGATACTGACTTAAGCATCGGAGGGTCGTTGGTTAGCCAACGACCAACCTCTGACATTGTTTTCTCGCAGGATCGCACGACATAGAACCACAAGTCTTTTACATGACTTGATCTTGTAAACCCAATATCTATAATCTAAGTTTTTAACTGAGAAAATTTTTACCTTGAATGAATGCCTTAGTCGCAAGAATCCTTGGGTTGAATTGTCTTGATTGCTTTAGTCGCAAGTATCCCTGGATTATATTATTCATGTTATATTAATCGTAAGTATCTTTAGATTAAATGACTTGAATTGTGTTTCGATTTATTGGTCGTACGATTCTCAGGTACAAAAAGTTCTAAGTATTCTATTGACTTATGTTTTCGTCATGTGATGTCACATATTTAAACTTATTTCTACTATAATATGCTAAGTATTCGACTGATAAGCCATAAGATAAACACCATTTGTATTGATACCCAGAAGGAATGGTTACAATAGAAGGCACGACCACCAACGGTCGCCCATTGAAAAATTTAAAAAGCTAAAAGATAAAAAGTTCAAGGCTGAGGAGGATCGTCTGCTAGCTGCGACGCCGAAGCTTCATCCACGAGGGCCTCGTCCTCGACTTCAAGTACTTCCTCATCCTTCTCATTGTCAGAGTCAAGATCCTTCGCACTCCCGACACTCGATAGGTAGAGATCAAGATATTTAGAAGCCTTGGCGAGAGGGTTCTTCCCTCCCAGGTGTCGCCTCATTATCGTCGCCTTAGTCGTCCATCGAGTGAAAGCCTCGACGTACTGGAGCTCTTCTTTCAGCTCCACAACCTTGGCCTTCAACTCGGCCTCCCTCGCCTTGGAGTCCTTGGACTCTTTTGCTTTAGCGGCAAAAGACTCCTGGGTCCTTTCCAACTCCTACCTCTACCCTTCAGCAACTCGCAAGATTGATGGAGACGTGTCTGTAGCTTAACCCTCTGATATCCTGTGACCTCTAGAACTCTGTGAGCATCGTCAAGTCGTGCGGACAGAGAGGCCGCCTGAGCTTCAACTACTTTCTCCCTGGCCACCATTTCCAGGGCCTCTTTCTCTCTCGAGAGAGATCCTTCGACAATAAACACCTCACTTTCTCTATGTGGCCGTAATGAATGAGCGCGACCTGGAACGTTTGCAAAAAAGAAACGTACAATGGAAGTACAATACATCAAAACAAAATTGAAATACATGTATAAAGGTCACGACACTTACCATGAAAGCGAGTCCATCGACATTGGATCCGATGTCGTCGACCGACATGCCCTCAAAACGTTCCTTGAAGGACGGAAGATGATATTTCCCCAGATGGGGAAAGATCTTCGCCCTATCGAGGACGTCATCTGCCATGAAGTCCGATGGCAACGTAAAGTTGACCGTCTGGACTTCAGCAGGTCCTTCCCTTTGTCGACCGACGTAGAAATCGAACCAGAGGCCGGAGTCGCCTGCTCTTTCTCCGGTGGTGGTTGGTCAACAATCGACACCCCTTGGGGGTTCACTATAGGAGGCACCGCACTGATGGAGATCGCCGCTATAACGTCGTCCGACGTATTCGCCTTCTCAGGAGTGGCGACATTTGACGTGTCGCCACCCCTTGACAACGGTTCCCTCGGGATCGTCATCCTTGTCCTTTTGGGCAACCCCGACCCAGTAGTCGAGGACGCCTTCCTCTTTTCATGACCCTTCTGGGCCAACTCCAGTTGGGCCGCCCTTCTAGCGGCCACGTTTGATGCCTTTGAAGGTGAACCTCCTAAAAAATAAATAAAAGGGTTAGAAGATATATGAATTGAGATAAAGGAAAGAAAAGGGATGAAGAACTTTTTACCTACCATCTCTTCTTCTCTCTCCTCCTCTTTCTCTTTCTCTTCTCTCTCTTCTTCCTCTTATCGAGCCTCCTCGACCTCGACTTCTGAAGGCTCGACAATAGTCACCTCATCGTCATCGTCATCTACCAAATGCCGAGAGAAGAACGAGTGTTCCTCAGTGCTGTACTCCAAGAACCTAGTGATCTCGTGCACAGAGTCACTATTCGGTTGAACTTCGTCGAACTTGATAGCTGAAAATATAAAGATAAAAGATCGTTAGAAACCCATTAATAAAAACAAAAGACGTACGACAAAGCTAATAAAGGTCCTTACTTGACGTATTGCAGTTTGACTCCAACCAGACACTGTCTGGACCCAATGAGGCTATACACACGAATGCGTACCTGGTCTTCCACTTGCAGTGAGGCTATACGCTTAAAAGTCAAAGTGTCATATAAGCTATTGTAACACTTTTAGATAAAACATATTTTGTTTGGTCCTATAAACTAAATTCCTGTAAATTCTTTTTTTAGAACGCTTATACATTTTAGGTGTCATATAAATCTAGTATATATATATAGAGAGAGAGGGGGAGGTTCAGGGGAAAACAAATAAAAAAAATGAAAAACGGATGAAGACTCTGGTATGTTCATTTGGACGTTATGCACATGTGCATACAAGTAATTAAGTTGTCTTTTTTATTTTTATGCACGTGTGCATTATACACATATACAAATGCACGTGTGAATGATACAAATGCACGTGTGAATGCACATATGCATACCGCCTAAATGAAAGACTACCAGGGCGTTTTCCTCAATTTTCATTTTTTTGCGGTGATCCCCTAAACTATACCCTATATATATGTATATATATATATATATATATATATATATAGACGATGGATCGTGTGAGAAAAAGAGTTAAGGTGAAAACTGTAATAAAGTATTTGAACCTTTGATCACTTTTAATTTCAAAACAACCCATGAATTGCGCTTTACAAAGGAATGCATCTCGGTCCATCTCATTAGTGTCAATTTTCAATTAGGATTGATCCAAAGATCGAGATCCCTCCTTCCCTGCCCAACATAACTTTTATTTCTCATCAAAACCTAACCCTATATATATATAGAGGGAGGTTCATTTGTTAACCAACATTTTCTTGTTAACTTTGTGAACCAATCCAACCAATAGAATTGCACCTTTATATGTTGTTTGTATTACATTAACCATTAATGTCAAAGGGTAAAAAAGTAAATCTATATATATATATAATATTTATTATAATTATGTGGGAGTTACAAAAATTTAAATTTCACAATTTTAGCTTTCTTTGATAACAAATTTTTTTCTATAATCAATTGCTAAAATTGTATGAACATCACAAGAAGTATAGTAGCTCCATCTCAACAAATCGAAACAATGGTAGGTGAAAGTGCAGTGTCTCATAGAAGAGACCCCATGAAGAACACATGCATGTTTTTCTTTTATTTGCTCCCAGATACATGTTTTGTGAAAATGGGATTTGATTTTTGATTTCTTTTTTCTTGGATGATTTATGTGTAAATCTTATGGGTTATTTTCTGTAAGTGCGATGAACCCATTTTATGTTGTTGGTATGAATCTGAGCCTGACCCATTTTAGGTTCTATTCATGTTTACATGAACAACATTATATTGTATCGATTCATGTTCATATTTGTTCATTCTATTCATGTTCATATTTGTTTACATGAATCTTATGGGTTCTATTCATGTTTACATGAACAACAGTATATTGTATTGCCACTCGATTCATGTTCATATTTGTTCACTCTATTCATGTTCATATTTGTTTACATGAATCTTATGGTTATATTCATGTTTACATGAACAACAGTATATTGTATTGCCACTTTATTCATGTTCATATTTGTTCACTTAAGTATGATGTCAGTTACGAATCGAGGGTGAATCGGGGGTTACGAATGGGGGTACGATTTTTTGGAAGGATAATTAATGGAGAGAATAAATAAGCTTATTTAATTGATTTTTTCATTAAAATACCCCCAACACCATAGTTCATAATATTACATTAAATGTCCATTTATTACACCCTCTAAAAGATATTTAAATCTCAACCCTTGATATCCAAGATCAAGGGCTAGAAATGGTTCACAAAGTTAACAAGAAAATGTTGGTTAAAAAATGAACCTAACCCTATATATATATATATATATATATATATATATATATATAGAGAGAGAGAGAGAGAGAGAGAGAGAGAGAGAGAGAGGTGGTTTCATTTGTAAACCATGTTTATTTTACAAATTTTGCAACCCACCTACATACCATAGATTTTATCTATCAACGGTCAAGATCTAAATTGTGTTATTTTAGGTAATAAAAATTAAAAACTATTTTCTTAAATTGATAAAATTGTATTAAAAGGGCAAAAAGGGAAAATACATCATGAAAGCCTAATATTGGAAAGAGCATTAAATCAGGCTATTTTAGGGAGGTTGACAAAACCTGAAGAATATTTGATGATAATGAGAATATTTTTTTTAATATATTATAAATTTACTAATATATTACTGAAACAAAAGTAAAACATAATTAAACCTTATTAAAAATATAGTGAAGCATAATGAAACCTTATTTCATTATTGACATGGTGAAATAATAGAGAAACCATAGTGAAGCCGTAGTGAAATTTTATTGAAATCATAGTGAAACCTTATTAAAATCATGGTGAAATATATTGAAACAGTTTCACCCCCATACAAAGCTCTAAAACATATTTTATCATCTAGATGAAATTTTATTGCAACAAACCTTATTAAAACCATGATAAACATAATAAAATTTTATTTAAAACAAAATAAAACCGTAATTAAAAGAAAAAAATTGCTTAGAAATAATTAAAAAATAAAATCGTAATTAAAAAATATAGAGAATAAAACCGTAATTAGGTAAAAAAAAATTATAAAAACTAGAATTTAATTTTCTTAGATACAATGATTTTGATAAAGTTCAAAATAAAATACTTCCATAAACATAACCATCTATAATTATAGATAAATTCAAAAATAAAATATTTCCATAAATATAACCGTGTAATGTTGATTGTCAATTATACCCTCCAAATTGAAATTATATAAAAATTAAATGAAAAAATCTGTTTGGTTGATTTTAGTTTGTAGAGTTTGTAAAATAAATGTGGTTTGCAAAAGATCGCTAAAATATAAACAAATATATATATATATATATACTAGTTGTGTACTCACGCAATGCGACGGGATGTAAAAAGTTAACTGTAAAATAGGAATAACACGTTTTTGCATGAATATGGGATACCCGAAGAAATTAAAGTACTTTGAACATTGTTAACCATACATTAGATATCCATTTCATTCCATATGGAATATTAATGATGAAAAGGTTTAAAAATCAGATGCAAAAAAAAATCATCTTGGAAAAATTAAGTAATGTTATTTATCAACTCTCACATCTCCTTATCTTTCATTAGCCTTGCACTTCATGATATTGAGGGAATACTTTTCTATTCAGCAAACCTATTGAAAATAATCATTGACTAAGGGACAGTTCCCAAAATGCTTACCAGATAAGTGTTTATTGAATCACTTACCTTACCAATAATTTTACCTCGTATTTTAGCCAATAAAAGGAGAGGCAATGAGAATCTTACCCGACAAATAAGGGTGGTGACTCTTACCAAGCAAACGCTTACCAACAATCCATATTGGAGGCCAAGAACTTTACCTGATAACGTAAGTGAAAGAGATGAATTTTGTCGGTAAGCATTTGGTAAACGACCCATAAATATTTTCCGTACTCAAAGCTTAGATACATGATACATGGATTAAAAACAAATTTAAATACAATGAACATGAATTGCAACTTCTTGTCGCACCTCGTGTATGTGATTATAAATACAAATTATAGATGAAAAACAAAAACACAATGTAAGTAAGAGAATATCCCTTGTCTATAAATGATGATTACAAATATCCTCCTTTTCAATTTCCTATACAACGACACTAAGCTCTCTCACTACAATTCTACATAATTTACGTGCAAGGAATAATAATATACATCAGTCTATTTTACTAAACAAATTATAAATGTAAATTCAAGTCTTCAAGTGAACAACATCAAAGCACAGTGGACTATTGTAAGGTTAGAGAAAAAGAAACATTAGTGAATGAACTCTTCCATTTCGTCAAAATCTACCGATCTCGAATTTCAAGCGAAGAGAAAATAGTTAAAATATGAAAACAAAGCAGGATGCAGAGGATGTAGAGAAGTTGAGATCTGGAACAACATGATATCTGGAACATTTGTCGTTCATAAGAAACTCAGATAACTTGACTGTTATGCAAATCAACCCCATAAGAGAGGAACTCACCGACCGTACTGAATATTTTGTGGGAAATATGGTACAATTATTTGCAATTTCTGGAGCCAAAAGGTAAGCAATTCCAACCTATAAAACATGAAATATCAAAATTACTAAATTTGAAAGCTACGAAGTTGCTCAATAAATAAAATGAATATTTAAACGGTGAGCATTAAGCCCATAAATATTATATACTTCAAAAAAAACTCAAAGGTTGGTTGTACGTTGGTTCCATGTCCTCTTTTATACTTAAAAAATGAATCAAGACCAATAAAAAACAAGGTTTTGTTTTCATCAATACGTACTTCCCATTTCAATCAACGACCAAACATGTTTAAGCTTAGTTTCCGTTGCATTTCATGTTCGGATAGATGGTATGGTGTAGGCAGATTGAACCTAAATTTGACTAGGAACTTAGTAGCTGTAAATAGATGAGAGTAAACAAAAAGATGCAGAAAGTTATGCAAATGATTATAGTAACTGG
Source organism: Arctium minus (assembly GCA_954870635.1). Classification (NCBI taxonomy): domain Eukaryota; kingdom Viridiplantae; phylum Streptophyta; class Magnoliopsida; order Asterales; family Asteraceae; genus Arctium; species Arctium minus. The sequence continues at coordinate 33,020,217 of OX941091.1, read as the reverse complement.
TACATATATCTAGTGTTTGATCAGATCATATTAGCATATTAGTTAGAAGTCAAGCCTAACAAGTCACCGGATGGTCAAAGTGATCTCATACCTTTTTTGGTCCTGGTATCAACTTTCAAGCTTCCTTAGATCAGTCAAAATTGAATAATTATAGCACAATGTGAGCTTTACAACTTTTCATTGCAAACAATCTATTATTTCAAAATTTCTCAAGAGGATAAAACGAAGAAAATGAAATCTCAAATGTAAATATCAAGAGGAAACAGATTATGAATAAAAGCTACAGCATCAGATGAGCTTAGACCTGAACAATCAAGACCTTCTGTCCCACAAATGAATCACGTGATGCCCTGCACCATTCATCGAACACCTACCATCCATGTTTTCATCTTTTAAAATGATGAACCCAAGAAACATGCAACATAACATCGATTGATAGAGAGAATACAAAGAAAGCATGTTACCGCCATCCAATTGATTTTTGCCAATCAAGTTTACCCTTGATCATAATGTTGTCATACCTACATACAAGATAATGTTGATGGAGAAGCCAACCAAATTTAGATCCATACAAGATAATCTCAACTTCAAATAACGTCGATGGAGAAACAGAGACAAAAGAATTGGATTGAATCAATAAAGACCAATTCAGTCCTGATTAATAGTCTTTTGTGAACATTTGATAAACCTTTCATGAACGGGTATCCACATCATCTATCTTTAAAAGATAAGCAAATTACTAGCCAAAATAGATACAAAATTGAATTTTAAACTTTATTACATCGATTAAGAGCTAGAGCTACTTGTTTGACACATGAAAGTTTTATTATATTGACATATTGTGTTGTCTAGTTTTTCTAATAATCTGAATTTTAGTTGTTTTTAGATTATTTATAACAAAGCAAGCTTTCTACAACCTGATAAGTCATTGTGTATGTGTTTATGTTTCATTTAAGCAACTCTTATCCTTGAACATTGCACACCAAATATGCACATTTTGATGCATGTAAAAAAACATATAAAAAGTTAATTTTTAAATTTTCAAGACATCAATTGTTGATAAACTTGATGGTCCTAATACACAGTGTTTAGTAGATCTCTGAGTAGCCTGGTAAAATAAAGGTGGAATTAGCAGGTTTCTATGCTACTTGGTGAAGGACCCATTGTACTTAAAGGTCATCCATCTCTCTTGTGTAGAAGCCATTTCTCTCTGTACTCCACCCCCTACCCTCCTTCCATCCCCATTTTACATTTAGTCTTTTGTGTTTGTTGGTATAGAGATAAAACATGAAAAACTGAAGAACAAATCGATTATTCAAAAGAAGAATCGGGATATTGGTAACGAAAGCATAAAAGCACGTGCTTTTCACGAAGCTTTAAAATCATTTATCTAAAAGAAGAATTGTGATATTGTGAAGAAATCGTACATGAAGAAGAAGAAATTGAAGGAATCGGCTGAAATTGAAGCTCTGCAAAAGTGGCAGAACCGAAACTAAACTGAAGAAGAAGAAATCGTGAGTATAAGAAATCATGAATATAGACTTATGTGAAGAAGAAGAAGAAATCGTGAATATGGACTTCTGTAATCTAGGGTAAGCGTGGAAAGCTAAAGAAGAAGAAGAAGAAATTGTGCCTGGAGAAGAAGAACTGAAATTGAAGTCTTGCAAAAATGGCAGAACCAATCAAAATCTGGAGAAGAAGGGAAAAAATCGATAGAAACGAAACTGTGAAAAGACAAAATAAATCAAAGAACCCAAATCGATGCGTACCCGATAGAGGAATCGTATCTGAAGAATGTATGAATATATCTGATTATAAGAAGTCATGTATCGATTCGAGAGAGTATGATGAAGGGTCGTCTTGGATAGAGGAAATAGCCAGAGTATGTGAACAGTCATCTTGAAATTTGGATGGAGGAATCGTAAGTTGTGAGTTGTACGTATCACTGGTGTTGTACCATAGCAACAGGAACTTGTAAAGTTGAAAATTAAGTAAATATGCAATAAGTAGTTGTACAATAGGCTTACAAAGTTGTTTTTAAGAAAAACAAACCAAATGCTTTATAAAGTAGTATATATATATATATTTCATGAATAATTATTATAGAAACAATTTTCGGTCTAAAATATAACAATTTAATATGTTGTAAGCACTTGATTGACTATCTTTATTATCAATCCAAACCAATCTCGATATACTAAAAGACAAAATAAGTAAATAAAATAAAATAAAAAATTACTATATCATTATTACAATCCAAACCATTATCAATTTGTGAACTCAAATTGCAAACTCATTCTTTTTTCTTATTAAATTAATTTAACAAATAAAATTATTGTTTGGGTTAAAAATTCACGACCATGATGAGAAACATTAATGATAAGCTTTATGCACGATTGATCTTGTATTAAGATAAAGTCCTGTTGACCAAACATATTTACAACACTCATCGACACTTTTGTGGACGACAGTCGAGCGTTAGTCGCATAACTATCGCAAGATTATACTCGACCACAATTCTACTAACGTACGATCAAACGTTCTTTTCTTGTTTATTCAATGCAGGTTTAATGCTCTTAAAAGCCAATGGCTATAACCGACAGAGAACATTAAGATCATTGAAGGAGCTTCGACCGTTACTCAAGGATTCAATGACACATTAATGAAAATCAAGATTATAAATACCAAAGACATATACTTCACTGGAAAAAAACACGAGAACTCAGAGATTACAAGCTACGCAAAGAATTTTTACAGTTTTCTTTCTTTAAACACACGACTAGAGTGCAATACGCACGACCAAAGTGTTTTACACACGACATCCGACTACTACTTGCTTCTGCATTTGTTTCTTGTATTTATCCAGTGAAACATTGTAGAACGTAAGGACGTCGCCCCTGTTTGGCGATCATAGTGAACTGACGACTTCTCTTTATCGTCCGCGGTTTTCTCCTCATTGAGGTTTTTCCGCGTCACCAAATCCTTTGTCTCTTTATTTTTATCTTTATCGCACGTCTTGTCATCTGGTTACTTTCTTTAGTTGGATAAAACTCCACATCGATCTTAAGTTATCATTAGGTAATTTTTGGCATTAACAATTATATGATTGGTTGATTTAAGAATTATTTTATAATAAATCCTATCCCATGAAAAATATAACTTTAACAAAAAAATAAAAAAAATGCCAAATTTCATATTTTCAATTTTCTACAAATATAGACCAATATTGATATATTTTCATCACACCAATTATAGCTTGTTTTATTTATTTTCAGTTGTATTTTTGTTATAATTAAAATTATGTTTTAAAATGTCAAAAAAAAATTATTATCTTTTTTCTATATTCAAAAATAATAATAAAAATATTATAGATAGGATAAAATATTAAAAAATAAATATATTTATAAAAGTATTTGAGATTTGGGTTGGATTACTAATGAACCACAAAAAAAGGTAAAATTAAATTGTAATTGAAGATTGGATAGGTGGAAAAGGAAGAAATTAAACTTTTAATAGAGATTAAGTTGGATTGATTTGTGGTTAAACATAATCTTATACCATAGATGATTTCTAACATGTTCAACCCACTTTGTTTTTAACAAGTGTTTATATATTATTGGTAACGAACCTCGGCTATTGCTCGATTTTTCTCTTGTTAACTTTAGTAACCAATAAGATTAGTCGAGGTGTGTATAAATTGGGCCTAATAACTACAATTATATTAGAATAAAATCAGATTTATAAGAAGCCAAAAACATTTAAGTATCCTAATAGATTGATTTATATGACTTAAATTTATAAGGCCAAACAATTATGCCTCATATAAATGTAAAAGTGTTGCAACAAGTTTATAGTTAGCTTTAGAGCGTTTTGACAAGTTTTTACTTTTTATGACAATTTTGAACTAGGGAAAAGTCCGGAAATCCAACAAAATTTCCTATTTTGAAATGACAAAGTGTGAATTTTTTTATTCAATTAACCATTGAACTTTCTCGTTTTAAATTATTTAAGTCCATTAACATTTTTTTTTGAATAAATAAATTATCGAACTCCTAAAAGTTGGTTAACTACATTCTTTTAACCTAAAAAGTTACCTATAGCCGGCTAGAAAAATTAAGTAAAAAAACACCTAAATCAGTTTTACCGTTTCCAAATCCTACACCATTCAAATCTATCGCATCCAACAACATCGCTCCTCTTGGCCGCCCCGTCTTATGGACAGATTAAAAAAGAGTAAAGATGAAAAAAAAAACAGATCAAAAAGAGGAAGATTGATGACAGGGCTAACGACGACGATGAGCAGTGATAGAGAGTGGACAATGATTGGGCAGCGATGGGTAGCAAGGGGTTTGAAAAATGGTAAAATTGATTTAGATTTTGTTTTTAACTTTAAGACCTTTATATAGTCGGTTACAAGTAGTTTCTTTGGTTTAAAATGATGTAGGTAACCAAGTATGATGGTTTATTTATTAAAAAAATATCCAATGATTTAATCATTCAAAATGAGAAAGTTCAATGATTTATTCATTTAAAAAAATCAATAATCGACTTAATCATTCAAAATGAGAAAGTTCGTTAGGTTTTTTGGACTTTTCTCTTTGAAATATAACCTCCCTATTAGGTTTTTTTTACATTACATTATTTGAAATGATGTCTTATAAAAAAATATCATATAAAAAGACGTGTTCATAAGACAATTCTCAAAAATGTCATGTAAAAAAATTAATACTACACTTAATTTATTTGAAAATTGTTATAAAAACTTTTTAAAATTTGCAACACTTTTACTTGTAAAAAAATTAATACTACACTTAGACATTTTTATGTTCTAAATTACTGTTATAAAAAAATTATACAAATGAGTTAGAACTTGCTCTTTAATTAGCTACACACACTATAAAACAGATGTTTATCACCGACGGACAAATCCATCGGTGATCCGTCGGTAAAAGTAAAATCCATCGGTAAATGGTCGTCGGTATAGCAGTGGTCGGCGTTCAGATTACCGATGGATCACCGGCGTATTTTACCGACGGATCACCGACGGCTTATTTTTCCGACGGATCACCGACGGCGTGTTAATTTCCGACGGATCACCGACGATCTCTATTTTGCGACGGATTTTCACCGACGGATTTAGCGACGGATTTCCTACGGATATTTAATAAATAAAACTTAAATTAAAAAACATCCGTCGGTAATTTAATTTTTTTAAATAATTAAAAAATTCCAGTTTTTAACATGTACAAAACCTGCCAATTTTTAATTAATACTAAGTTTTAAACTGTACAAAACCTTAATTTAATATCTATAAATACATAAACGTAGTACAAAAACGTAATCCTACGGAGGGGGAAAGGGTGATCTTGAAACTTCCTCATGAACGCGTCAAACTGATCTATTCGCTCCTGCATTTGCCTCCTCTCTGCTTCATCTCTCTCTATTTGCTCCTGCATCCGGATCTTCTCTGCTTCCTCTCTCTGTAGTCGCTCCTGCATCTGGATCCTCTCTGTTTCCTCTCTCTCTACCCTCTGTCTCAGCTCATTCAACTGAAATTCAACATTTAACAAACATATATAGAACAATATTAGACAACATTTAACAAGCATATGATTGACAATGTTAAATAACATTTGACAAGCATACATCCTCATCGTGAAGGTCGCTCGTGCTCCCGCTTGAACTGACACCTGAATCATCGGTCATAGAATAATAGGGATCCTGACTGGTCCCCCATCCAAAAATACGGCCCTTACGTCGTCCTCCGACACTACGCTCCCACAACTCGGCATCATTGAGAGGTACAGTGCCGGCAGGTAAGTCCGGATACTCATCCATCCTAATCCGATGGTAGTTATCCTATAGTTTACCAAATTAGACATTGTCAAGTCAACTAACCTATAGAAATTTCGGCAGCATTTCAACTGTAATTTGAACATATATATCCATGATCTGCTTTTATCAAAACAATCTTATCGTCTACCCAACAATGGCAGCCCAAACTAAGTTTGCTATAATTTCTATCTATCTTATAAAACAAACAAAAATCTAGTCATGCATAATTGCACTTACCGCCATATGAGCCGCCTTTGGGTAAACATAGATCGGAGGATCCGTGGACGGACCAGTCGCACCTGGAACAAGCTTCCTGTTGGTGTTGTGTGTAGCCTCCCAAACCTCGTCGCTAGTAGGCTCACGGCCCCATGCATCTCTCTACAATAGACAACTTAAATTGTTAGTAGGTAATAAAATCATGTATATATATTCATCAATTATATACATTTAGTCTAGTGTATGATAAATTACCATGCGGTCCCGATGCATAGCGGTACTAATAGATCTGGTACAGTGTCTGGATGTCATCCCCTCATACTCGGTGGCCCGATTGGACGTATTGGCCGCAGATACACGCCAGAACGCATTGGTGTTTCATACCTGTTAAAAAGAAGACATAAATCAATATAAATCCTAGTATAACCGGATACAAGTATTCAAAACAAACCAAACCTGCTCAATCATCTGGACCCAAAGCTTACTCCGGATCCACTCTGGAGGGTGTGCGGCAAGAATCGTGTAGTCACGTCCGTCGAACTGGACACCATCAATGGCTAAAGCCCTGCCTTGGGCGAATAGACGGGCATCTCTCATCATGTCCGCATACCTATTATTTAGGATACGCCGGAATGCAGCTACTATGTCGGCGTCCATGTCAGGAGGCCAACTATAATATAACTGCAAACACATTGTTTGGATTAAGTAAAAATAAATCCACTCAATTAGTTAAATAAAGTAAAATAACTACCCGTAATCGATCCAACATCCATGTATAGTGTTCATCAGGGACATCCCTAAAATGAGCCCACGGACCATCGAACATGGACTTAAAGACGACAACGGCCCTCCGGACTTCCGACTTGTCCGTAAACCTTCACAATTGCAAAATATACAACATAAAAAATATTAGGATCGATTTATTATGTACTAGAATAAATAATATATTACATCTACTTACCCGCCCGCTTCAGACAACAAAAGTGGCGGTCGCTGACTCGGATGGGGCGTCTGTGATGCAACATTCGGGCCTCAAACCCTCGAGCCCGCTGCTAGTCCGTCATCAGACTGGATCTGATCTAGTTCATCCTCGGTGAACTCATCGGCATGGGGGTCACCACACCCGGCGGAGCTGCTACTGCCCCTACCCCTATTACCTCTACTACCCCTATAAGGGCGTCCCGACATCTAAAAATAGAGAATGATTAACACAAAATGATATAAGTGTACATAAATCATAAGACCCAAAAATGTCTACATAAGAAAGGTAAAGTAGAGAATGGTTAACACGAAAATGTCTACACAAATGATATAAGTGTACATAACACTACATGTAATGGTTTGCCTTCTTGAAAGTCAGACCATAGGTGTAGAGGAGTTTTGGATGGCTCTAAAACTCTAAGTGTAATGGTTTGAGTATTGGAAAGTCAACCCCGTAGGTTACAATCAAAGAAAGGTATTTTGAAAAGTTTAAAACCCTACGTGTAATGGTTTGACTATTTAAAAGTCAAACCGTAGGTGTCAACGAAGTTAGAAGTCTATTGAACACTACATGTTTTTTTAAAATTTCGGCGGCATATATTTCTGTATATCAACCTAATGTTTGCCCAACAATTGGCAACCCAACTAAAATAAATAAATAAAATCAAGTATAATCAAATCCTAAATCATACCAAATGTTTCCATTTATCAACCTAATGTTTGTCCAATAATTGACAACCCAACTAAAACAAAATACCAAAACATTTTCACAAAAACCAAATCATAAGCTAAACTCATACAAAAACATTATCACAAGTTTATCAAACCAAAAATGGCGTTTTAATAAGCTAAAAGAATTCATATCAATTTGAATATACAATATCCACATTTAAATTTCAATTGCTCATGGCCAAATGATTGTCGACAAGCCATATCAACTTGCGTACCTCATATCTCATACCTCATAACAGTTACACCTAAACTAAAACAAGTGTCAGTACTTTAAATATATGATAAGTTACTCAATAGACAAATATTATTAACAAACATACACACACAGATGTGGATCTCACATTAAGTGCACATGCCCCTTGATGCTTTAGAATTGAATTCAATTTCGTTTGAAAGATTTTTTGAATTTGAAATCCCACAAACATATAATTTTGAAATCTCACAGGATAGGTTAGTATTTCATAAGATTTTGTAGGATTTGTATGTAATAATGTTTTGAATATGTTAAAAATTTATATACACAAATTTAATAATTTAATAATGATTTGTATATAATTTTTGAAATCTCACACAAATTTATATACACACAATACCTGAGATTTATACACACACACAAATTTATACACACACAAATTTATATACACACAATACCTGAGAGGGACTGTGGAGAGAGATCGAGAGGGAGAGGTCGTCGCCGGTGAGAGGTGGTCGTCGGTGAGAGGTCGTCGCCGGTGAGAGGGACTGTGGAGAGTGAGAGGTCGTCAAGAGAGAGAGGGAGAGGTGGTGAGATCGAGAGGGAGAGATTGAGAGATTGAGAGGTCGGTGAGAGGGAGAGATGGAGGGAGAGATCGAGAGATTGAGAGGGAGAGATTGAGACAGAGCTAAGATCGACATATTGAGAGGGAGAGACTGAAATTAGGGCTATATGCCCGCTTATTTTTTTTAGAAATTTTGGAAATTCACCGACGGATTTTCGACGGATTTCCGACGGAAATTCTGTCGGTATTTACCGATGGATTTTATCCGTCGGTGATTACCGACGAATTTTATTTTTTATTAAATAAATTACTTTTAATATTAAATTTATTAAATAAATTATTAATTAATTTATCAAATTATATTTAAAATTATTAATTAATTTATCAAATTATATTTAAATTGACTAAAATACCCCTGAAGTAACTGGACTTAGCGGAAACAATTAACGACTGTTATCTTTTTCCATTAATTCCAGTTAGATCAGAACCAAATGTGTTATACACACACACACATACATACATACATACATACATATATATACACCTAAAGTAACTAGACTTAACGGAAACAGTTAACGGTCGTTATCTTTTCCCGTTAATTCCAGTTAGATCAGGGACCAAACGTGTTATACACACATACATACATCTATACACATACATTCATACATACATATATGACATATTTATACATACTATACACATATATATAGACATACATATATAGACATGATATAGACCTATGTGCAAAATACATACAAGCAATACATATGTATAAATACATCTATAGACATACATACACATATACGTACACACATACATAGACATGCATGATATAGACATACATGTGCTATATACATACAAGCAATACACATGTATACAATACATCTACAAACATATATACACATATACATACAAGCAATACATATGTATACAATACATCTATAGACATACATACAAACATACATATATAGACATGCATGATATAGACGTATATGTGCTATATACATACAAGCAATACATATGTATACAATACATCTACACAAATATACACTACATATACATACAAGCAATACATATGTATACAATACATCTATAGACATACATACATACATATATAGACACATACATACATACATACACACATGACATAGACATGATCTATAGACATACATACTACATATCATATACATACATACATACATGATAACATACGTACATACATACATACATACTTATACATGATGTACATACATACATACCTGATCACATACGTACATACATACATACATACTATACATGATGTACATACATACATGATCACATACGTACATGTACATACATACATATTACATACATGATCACATACGTACATACATACATGCATATACATATATACATGATCACATACATACATACATACATATATACATACACAAACGTTATTACCGACGAATTACCGACGACATTTAGAATTCCGACGAATTACTGACGGCATTTAGAATTCCGACGAATTACCGACAACATTTCCGACGAATCACCGACGGACATCAGGAAAAAATTATTTTTTATTAAATTATTAAAATTACCGACGGATTTCCGACGGATCACCGGCGGATGGTCTATCCATCGCAAATTTTATTTTTCCGTCGGTAATTACCGTCGGATAAGGTCCGTCGGAAATTGTTGGTCGGTGATAAGTCATTTTCTAGTAGTGACATCTTATACTCGGATCAAACAAGTCGATCCATTTCTAAAAGGTTGAGACCGATCCCGATTTAGTTCTTCAGTTTTATTGGTCCAAATCGAGTTTTGCCAATTCCAGAGACAGATATATGAAGGCCCTAATCTGATTTTCGCAAGTATAATATTTTTTTTCGGGAATGAAAGATGTATATACTAAACTATAAGGGGTGCTCCAGAATATTAGAAAATACAAACGACGACCATCAATCAAAAACCCGAAAAATCTCGCGAAAACAACCAAAAAATTTAAAAAATTCCTCAAAATATTGGAATTTGTCTATAAATATATCGAATGACTTTTACAGACTTTTAATCCATCTTCCAGATACATCCACTTGACAAAAATCCTGGATCATTGTCTTGTTGACTCCCACATGGCATGGCATGGCATCTTTATACTTGTATAAGACAAGTTAATAGAAAGGTAGGTTTAATAGATTCCTCATACTTGGAAATTGGCATCTCATGATGTTAGCTCCTTTCTTGAACTACACGAAGCATATCATATCATCACAGCTAACTTTTCAATGGCATCATGACTTAATAATATTTGTTAGGTTTAGATTTCTATCTTAATTATTCTTATTCTCCTAAGATCCCTTTCTTCTTAAAATACGACAAGAATTTTCACAACTTAATTCCCATCGATGATTCTATTCTCTAATCGGCTTTAAAAACCCACCATCCATCACTCCTCCATAACCTCCTCCTTCAATTCCTTCGATCAAATCTCTGAGTTCAACGAATTTACACAAGTTTTTGAAAATGGAGGGTTTAGAAGACGAGAGGCTGCTGAGTCTTGGGCTTGCGATCGTGATCGATTCTGGTCGAAAGATGAAAAGAAAGCGAAAAGACGTTTTTAGGGCTTCCGAGATCATCAATGGCGTCTCTGAAGGAAAGATTTTGAGTCTTTTGGAGACGAGAGAGATGATGTTGAAGAAGGAGAACAGAAGAAAAGAAGCGAACAACAATGGAGAAGATGGAAAAGGGCTTCATTTGATCCATTTGTTACTCGTTTCCGCGACTTCTCTCGACGAGAACAAGATCGAATCCGCTCTCGAGAATCTGAAGGAGTTGTACCAAGACGTGTCATTGAACGGCGATTCCGTTCAGCGGGTGGCGGCTTATTTCGCCGACGGATTGGCGGCAAGGCTTCTCACGAGACGGTCGCCGTTTCACGAGATGATAATGAAGGAACCGGCACCGGAAGACGAGTTTTTAGCGTATATGGAACTCTATAAAGTGTCGCCATATTACCAATTCGCTCATTTCACCGCCAACCAAGCGATCATGGAAGCTTTCGAACGCGAAGAAAAAGATAACAATCGGGCATTGCATGTAATCGACCTTGATATCACCTATGGTTTCCAGTGGCCTTCCCTGATGCAGTCACTATCGGATAAGGCCACTACAGGAAACCGTGTGTCTCTTCTGATAACAGGGATCGGCAGAACCCTGGAACATCTAGAAGTGACAAAGGCGAGGCTAGTCAACTTCGCCAAAACCTTCCGGAACCTAAACTTCGAGTTCGAAGGTAAGCTCAGAAGTTGTTCCGGGTTGAGATCCATAACGAAAAAGAAGAACGAAACAATCGTTGTCAACTCAGTCTTTTACCTAAACTCGTTACGCAACTTTACACACATCTCCGAAACGTTGAAATCGATCCACATTCTAAACCCTTCGATCGTGGTTTTAGTCGAACAAGAAGGCGGTCGAAGCCCACGAACCTTTCTCTCGAGATTCATGGAGTTTTTGCATTATTACGCAGCCATGTTCGATTCGCTAGACGACTTTCTTCCACTGGATAGTCACCAAAGGCTACAGATCGAGAAAAACCATCTGGGAAAAGAGATCAAACGGCTAATGGACTTCGATGATAACGAGTCGAATTCTCCGAAATACGAGAGGACGGAAACATGGAAAGGAAGGTTCGAAAATCATGGGTTTTGTGGGATGAATCTGAGTTCAAAATCGATAATTCAAGCAAAACTGTTGTTGAAGATCAGTAGCCATTATTGTCCGACTCAGTTTGGTGGTGAAAATGGAGGGTTTTGTGCGTTTGAAAGAGAAGAAGGGAATGCGATATCATTAGCTTGGCAAGATAAATGTCTGATTACAGCATCTGCATGGGAATGTGTAGGAGGAAGAAGATGACCAACTCAAAATGGAGCTTTTTTTTGGTATAATTTTGTAAATTAATATTATATATATATATATATATATATGTAATAATATGTGTGTTGAGTGAGAATGTATGCATGTATGTTTACGACAACACATTGATTATGAAAGATATATTGATTTTTGTGGCTAAAATCTTAAGCTTTCGTTCGGAACTCGAACTTTGCGGTTTTTTTTTTTTTTTTTCTAAATGTTAAATCGGGTATAATTAAACTGTTTGTAGTTATTAATCTGTTTAAAACTTATAACTTATTACATTTCAAGTGATTTAGCGATTAAATTCTCAAAATATGAACCAAAAGCAAATTACATGTCAAATTGTCTATACTCCTAGAATCTTACTGAATAAACTATTTTCTATATCATTAAACCAATATCAAACAGTAACATATAGATGATTAAATAAGTTGTAATCCTCATTAAACTTATTAAGTTACTAACAAATAGAATCTAAATGATCAATCATGTTGAATGTTAACAAATTAAAAAAAATCACTCTCAAACTTACCAAAACTTCCATCAATGCATCCTTTTTTTGGTAACCGTGGGTTTTCGGGCCAGCTTACGCGCACCGACTAATCCCCGGGTGACCACGAATGGCCTGGAGTCATCGCAGGTGAACCTCCATGGCCACAACGGCTTTGGCAACGCCTGGATTTGAACTCTGGATAGATGAGATTTTCCACTACATCGCTCAAAGACTTTACCATCAATGCATCCTTAATTTGCTTTTTATGAGTTTTAGGAGTTTAACTCTAAGCGAACCAAACATTCAGTGACTTGTTTGACGAAAAGTTTGGTTTTTAATAAATAAATGAATATAAACACAATTTTTGGTTCGTATATCCTTTTATTGTTACTCCGCTTGAATACGATAAAAGACCGAAGATTCGTATTTTTTTTATATCAAATTTTATGGGGTTATATTATATTAGAGCATCTCCAACAACTTCTTCAAAATAAAAAAGTAAAAAGTGAAAATCTCCAAAAAAAATCACCTTTATCTCCAACAGATTCTCCATTTTAGAGATTACACAATTAATTATAATATTAAAATATTCAATACAACTCATAAAATATTATTTCTCTCTCCTAAATATTTATTTTAAACCAATCTCATTGGTAGAATGAATAAAAAATAATTTCTCTCTCATGTGTAATTATTTTTGGAGATATCTCCAAATTTGTAGATTTTCATCTTCTCTCTCATGTTTTCTCCATTTTGGAGAAGGTTTTGGGGAAGCTGTTGGAGCAAAAAACCCCCAAAATCTCCATTTTGGAGAAGCTGTTGGAGATGCTCTTATATCCTATGCATAATTGAGTAATTAAAGGGCCAATTGTATTTAATAAAATGTATTTTGTTGGATATTTATTTTGAAAAATATTTTTTGAACATCTTTTTTGTTGACAAAACTATAAAACGTTACATTTTTTATATATAAAAATTATAATATGTTGTTGATAATTAAATTTATGTTTAACTGTTTAATTTAATTAAAATTTGGCGTCTGCCCACATATCAGCTACCGGATCCAAATTAGCATCATAAGTCGTAACCATTATCCAGTCCTTTGATGCTAATATATTTGAATTAAATTAAAACTATGTTGGTATATATTATGCATTTAAAATATTATTTTATAAAGTTTGTCCTATTAAATTTGTGGCGAAAAATTGTCAATATTAATAATTGAATACAAAAGAATATTGAAAATTGAAAAAAAAAAAAACAAAGGATGTGAAAGATGATAGTGAAGGCATTTCAAGAAGGGAAAATTGCGATAAAAAGGAACGTACTTTAATCTATTTTTTGTTTTAGGCAACGTACTTTTAAAATACATATTTAAGGGTCTATAATAAAACTTTACAATCAAAAAAGGGACTTAGTTACCTGTTACCCAGGTAACCGGTAATAGTTGTTGAGTTGTATTTTTATTATTTTTTTTAATTATTTGGAGAGATTACGTGGAAAACTAAATCAGAAAAGAAGAGCCCAAGAAGAGTCCCGCTCAAACTCAATCGACGTTCTGTTTCTTCACCATCTCATCATCCTCATTAGAGATTATCCAAATCGATCAAAGTCATTCAGTTTAATCTTCCTTGTTGAAATCGAAATACATATCAGGTATGTTTATTATGTTTTTGCTTTCGATCTTGTTAGTTCGTCCCCCCAAAAAACCCTAGAATGGATGATTTTGATTTTGAAATAGATATGTTGAAGTTCTTCTCCATCTCGTCGTTTTCTTTCTTTTTGAAATTGATATGTTGATTTAAGTGTTACGACTTTGTTAGTCCATCCCAAAAAAAAACCTAGATGTCACAACATCCCCATTTTTCTTAGTGCAAATTGATTCTTCTTTTGATTTTGCAATCTACAATTTGTTTCTTTGTATAAAAATAACGACCTTGATCATTATCTGCCTCTCCCGTTCTCTCTTCATTGATGATACAGGTGAAATTGTTCACATCAGTGTTTCTTGAATATGGATGACGAAAACAATATTGAGCAAATGGAACAAGAACATGGTTGTATGATAACATTGGAGGAGGATTAGACTTGAACAAAGAATGGGTGAACTATAGGTTTTCTGATGTTGATGATGATGATATTGCTAGTGTTGATCACTTATCCGAAAAAGATGACAAAATTAGAGAAGTTAGATTGAGAAAAATTAATAAGGAAGGGGAAATCGCTAATGTGCAACGAATTGAATCGGGTAATGAGCATGCCCATAATGAAAATGTTATGGTGGATGAAGATGGGACTTTGTTAGGAGAAAATGTTTTAGAGGCACAATCTTATAAACATGATGAATTTTTGACAGAAATTTGTGATGATTATGAAAGGGATATGTTTGTAGAAGAGGAAGTTAATTCTGATAATGAGTATGTGATGGTCGATGAAGATGACAAGGACAACACCAACAAATTTCCAATTCATAATCCACATATTCCATGGAACTTAATGAAGCCTCAAGTTGGTGAAAGATATGCATCGGCTAGTGAACTAAAGACATGTTTGACGAACTATGCTATTGCAAATGGACTTCAATTAAGGTATGGTATTTATGTTATTTACATACACGCAATGTTGATATTATGTGTATACATTTAATATAAAATTGCTTACTAACTATGTTTTTTATACATGGACATCAACTAAAGGTATCTTAAAAATACCAAGAATAAATTACATGTTGTATGTGGACCATCAAAACCGGGAGAAGAACGAAGTTGTCCATGGAGATTGTGGGCATCTTGGATGTTCAAGGAAAAATCATTTCAAGTGAAAACATTACATGATGAGCATAGATGTGGGAGGAATTATAGATTAGGTTCACTTGTCAATTCAAATTGGATTGCGAAGCAATATGGTAGGAAAATTAGACAAAACCCTTCAATGAAGTTAGTTGATTTGCAGGAATCAATTTTGAAGAAATACAAGCGCATGGTTACTATAGGTCAGTGTAGTAGGGCCAAGGCAAAGGCTTTGGGGGAAGTGGAAACGACCTTAATTGAACATTATGGGAAGTTGTGGGACTATGGAGAAGAAATTATGAGAAGTAATCCGGGATCAACAGTTAAAATGAGCGTAGAGGTAGGCCCAGATCAAAAAAATTATTTTCAAAGATTTTATGTTTGTTTGAAGGGTGTAAAAGAAGGTTGGTTATCAGGATGTAGGAAATTCATTGGGTTAGATGGATGTTTTCTTAAAACCATATGCAAAGGGGAATTGTTAAGTGCCGTTGGGAGGGATGCCAACAACCAAATCTACCCACTTGCATGGGTTGTGGTAGAAGTTGAAAGTAAAAATAGTTGGAAGTGGTTTTTGGAGTATTTGATGGAAGACATTGGATTAACCGCTGGTTTTGGGGTAACAATTATGTCAGATCAACATAAGGTAATATAAAGACTTGTTTTGCTATTTTTTTATGAACTTGTTTTGCTAATTTGTTATGAACATGTTGCTCATTTGTTTACTGTTAATAATAGGGGCTTGTTGAAGCTGTGAAAGATGTGTTCCCTTTAGCTGAGCATCGACAATGTGCTAGGCACATATATGCAAATTTCAGGAAAAAGTACACTGGAATCCAATTCAGAGCACTATTTTGGGCTGCATCAAAGGCTGGGACACCTGAGGAATTTCAATGTGTTATGCAAGAAATAAAAGACTTATCTGACCAAGCATTTAACTATTGATGGAAAGACATCCTAATACATGGTCAAGAGCCTTTTTCAAGACTGAGACATCATGTGATGCTGTAGAAAATGGAGTAAGTGAATGTTTTAACTCTTTAATTGTTTCATCTCGAAAAAAGCCTATAATCACAATGCTTGAGGAAATAAGAGTGTCTATTATGGAAAGAATTGAAAACATGAACAAGAAAGCTTGTAAATGGAATGATGATATTTGTCCGGCTATCAGAAAGAAACTAGAGAAAAATAAGGAGCAAATGAGGTATGTTGTGTAATAATGTGTTTCATACATTTAATACTCTATTTTACACTATTTTGCTAATATGATTCACATAATATATGAATAGGTTTTGGCGTGTTGTTCTAAATGGTGGTGATATGTTCGAAGTAAGACAAGGACTGGGAAGGGTATGTGGTTGACACACGAGACAGAACATGCACTTGCAGGATTTGGCAGTTATCTGGGATTCCTTGTCCTCATGCAGTTGCAACCATCTATTTTATTCACATGGAGCCGGAGGTGTTTGTTTCTGACTTTTTTTCAAGGTCATATTTTATAGCCACTTATAACCACAAGGTGAACCCGTTGAATGGATTTAAACTTTGGCCAAAGACTAATTATTTGAAACCGTTGCCACCAAGGGTTAGACGAATGCCTGGTAGACCTTCTGTATCCAGAAGGAAGGATGCAAGTGAAAGTCATTATCAAAGTAAAAGTAACAAATATGGGAATGAAGAGGTAACCAAAGTAGGGAGGCAAATGACATGCAAAAATTGTTGGGAAGTTGGACACAATTCAAGGGGATGTAAAAATCAGAAAGGGATGCACCAATCAAGCAAAGAAACCTGATAGGTAGGCCGAAGGGAAGGATGTCACAAGCTCCAGAATCGGTAAATGAAAGCGATTCTAGAGGAAGAAGTTCAACTGTTAGGAGGGGTTCAATGGGTAATAAGAGGCCTCAACTTGGAGTAAGGGAGGCTATGGTTAGGGTAAGTGTAAAAGCTTGGGTTGACATTATTTTCGAGTAATATGTTCAAATTGTTAATTAACTAATTAAATTTATATCTATTTTGCAGAGTTCACAAGTTATTATTGATAAAGATGTACAAGTATTGGTTGATGAGGGTGCGCCATCAGTTAACGAACCAGTAGAACCAACAACAGAACCAACAGGTATATTATGGTCAGAGTTCGCAGATATATTATTGACAGAGTTCACAGAAGATCATGTTCAACTTGATGCAACACTAACACATGGACAAGACATGCCATCTGCAACTCCATTTGAGAGGACTAAAAGATTGAAGATGTAGTGTTAGTTAATTATTATTTTGTGAACAATAGCGACGTAAAAAGATTGGTTGTTTTTCTTTTTTTTTTTTTTGAAAAAATGGCTCTGATAATGGTTTCATCAAGGTTGTTTTTTGTTTTTATTATTTTTGTTCTTTTTGTTCTCATATGCTGCGTGTAATTGGAATTTGTAGGACAATGCTCTTGATTGGTGTGTTCTTGATTTTGATCTAATGGGTGTATAATGTATTAAGGGAATACTCTATTGACAAATCAAAGGGATTTGAGTGTGAAACTTAAAAGGAAATTCTAAAGGACGATAGGCACGGAGAGAAATGGATTGGGTAAACATTATTTATATGGAATTTCTTTTAATGACATGGAAATTATTTAAGTGACATGGCAATATTAATGTGGCTTTGTAATTTAAAAAAAAAATTATTGACATGTCAAATGTAACCGGTAATATAGGTAATTGAGTCTCTTTTTTATTGTAAAGTTTTGTTCTAGACCCTTAAATGTGAATTTTAAAAGTACGTTCCCTAAAACAAAAACTAAAGTAAAGTACGTTCCTTTTTTGCGCAATTTGCCCTTTCAAGAATATGCCACACGACGACAATGCCGAAGGAATCGGTAGGTTCAATTCGGTCAACATTAACTTTAAAATCATCTACTTGTTTTTCTATTATTTTTATAAAAGAAGCCTAATCAAATCATGTATTATAATATTGTGACAATTGTAACAATTTTTATTTTAAGGTGTTGTTTTAAATATTTTTTTTATAAAGTAAACTATAAATTTGGTCTATTTTGGTTTGTCAAAATTAACACTATTCGTTCTTACAGTTTAAAATTACAAGATAGCCGTCATGATTTATGAAAAGGTCTAAATTTAGTCCTACCTCTAACCCCGGCCGTTGAAAAGTGCCATTAAATGAATATCATTTTCGTTCTTTTATCGGCTTGTTTGTTATTTAACCAATCAAAAACCAAAGGAACCAAAGTCATAAAATTGATTTTGATTGGATAAAATACAAAAAATCAATAAAAGCACGAAAATGCCTCTCATTTAACGGAAATTTTTAAGGACCGTTGGATAGTAAGACTAAATCCAGACACTTTTACAAACTACAATAGCCATTTTGTAATTTCAAAATTGGTATTATTTTCAATAAACCATAGGAACCAAATTTGTAGTTTACTATATTATTTACAACTGTGATTTATGGTATAAATTAATCAACATAAATCTATTATATATTCGGTTGTTTCATATGCATTTGTATTTTTCTCACAAACAAACAAAAGAGTTTTGCATTGTAAAGCAAATATATGTAACATAAATAAATTGTAAAATGTTAATCGATACCTTAAATCCTAATTTTATATATATTAAAGTAATGATTGTGAAATAACGCATGATGCATTTTTCTCATGTAAATATATGTTAATCCATACCATTTTTTCTCATGGTTATCACTAAAATATTTAGTACACTTACTTTGAAACAAACTTTTTATAAAATATATAATAATTTCAAATAAACTTAACACTACAACAAAATCGGTTTTATGTGATGCCTAAAATGTCTAAATGTAATAATAAAATACTTTATGGACTTTAGTTTATAGGCACTACAACAAAATTGAGTTTATAGGACGCCATCAATTTATAAGTGTCCTAATAGACTGCTTTAAAATTTAATTTATAGGACAAAAAACAAAGTATTTTATTTAAAGGCGTTGTAATAAGTTTATATGATGTTTTTGCACGTTTTTTCAAGTTTTTAGGACACTTTTATTACAAAGTGTCACATTAACTATTTTATAGGACACTTTTGAGAAAGTGTCTTAGAAACTCATGTTTTTGAAGCACACTTTTCTTATTACACATTCTTTTTTTCAAATAGTGTCCTATAAAATAATTAATACAACATTTTCATAAAAATGTCTTAACAAACTTGTTACGATGCCCAAAAATGCCTTGAACGTATTACAACATCATTAGATATGACACTTTATTTTTTGGTCCTATAATTAAGTTTTATAAAGTAGTCTATCAGAACGCTTAGAAATTGATGGCATCCTATAAACCCAGCTTTGTTGTAGTGAGTACCAAACCAAAAGGCGTCATATCTAAAAATGTTACAAAAGATTAATAGGACGCTTTTAGGCGTTTTAACATATTTTTAAGATGCTTTTAAAGTAAGTGTCGTATTACCTATTTTATACGATACTATTTGAGAAAATGTCCTATAAACACAAGTCCCCTATAATAAGATGGGTTTATAATACATTACTCAAAAGTATCCTATAAAATACCTAATAGGACACTGTATTGTAAATGTGTTCTAAAAAACTTGTTAAAAGGCCTTAAAACGTCATATAAACCTATTATAATGCTTTTAGATAAGACGCTTTATAGTTTGGTCCGATAAACTTATGTTTTATAAAGTAATCTATTAAGACCTTTAGACATTCTAGGCATCCTATAAAACCAATTTTTTTGTAGTGTAAAAACTGAACTAAATACAAGAGAGTTCTTAATAACTTTTTAGGTCACTTACATTTCTAACCAAGTGTAGGTTACATTGAATTTTATGATGAAAAACGTAGAGGATATATCATTACTCAACAAGAATACAACAAAACAAGTAACACACGTACATAGTGTTGAAAATATGATATCAAACATTTGAGGAATGGCGGACATCTATAACATGACCCATAAGGATGTATGTGCCGCGTACAAAATTGCATCATTTGAATTAAGTTAGCAGAAAGTTTTGGTTATTTGGCATGACTGTGACCATATATGGTAAAATACTCTAGGTTTTGGCTCCAAAACATGAAGTTTGAGACTGAAACCACTACAAAATAAATGACTTTTATCCATAAAAATCATGCAAGAAATTTTTTGTCTATGATTTTCGATGGATCACCCACAAGATACCAACGGTTTTAGTAGAATCTGATGTTTTCTTTAAGTAAATAAATAAATCAAGCCCCGGGTAATATATCACTTATTTGAGTTTCGTGACAGTTCTATGACGAATAACACCTTTAGCGACATATTTCCCAAAGAAAATTTTATAGGTAAAAGTCTTCCATTTAGTAGTGAACATTAGAGAATAGCTTGTAGCTTAAGAAGGCTCTAACCACAACATGGTTTTGTTTTGTGATCCTCCATTCGGTTTTTCTTGATTGGTGTTTGTTTGGAGATCGTTTGAGAGCTTAGTTGAGAGAAATAATTGTGAATATTATAGAAGCTAGTTTCAAGCTTAATCATCTTGTGATTTTGGTTGTAATCCTCTCTCTTTTTGGTTCTCTTTTTGATAAACAAATCTTTCTCCTTCGCTAATGTACCCCACCCTTTCGGTGGTGGAACCACCTTATATTTATGAGTTATTTATTTGTGTTTTGTATGCGCATGCATCAAGCTAATATGCTAGACCCAACCAAGAAAGGTTCTACTCAGCTTGTAATTAACCCAATAAGAAGCAGATGGATAATAGCTCAATCTACCACAATTCCGACATCCTCACATTGGTGCAAGCTTTTCTAGATCAATTTAAGGGTCGGTGTCTGTTAAAAGATATTGTTAGTTGTACCAATCTTGACATTGTTTTAACTTATTTTGGTTGTATTTGTCATTTTTAGATTTTAAGTGTCTAAAGTGTAAAAGTATTGAAAGCTGAGGATTTAAGGGACCGCGCCTCTCTTCTACTGAAGATGCAAGGGTAGCAGAGCAAATATGTAGAGTCTCAAGGACTGGAGTGCAATAAACGGGTTTATATATAAACGTTTTGTTTAGCTCATTTAAAAAAATCAGATTCATTTTCACTCTCTTTAAGTTTGTAAACTTAGTGTAGCTCTCTCTCTAGAAATTAGGGTTTTACATTCTTCATATCTTCAAACCTTTTGAAGGTATTTTAGGTTGTATTAGGTTTAAATGTTGTAATAAACATTTGATTGAAGATTTTATGATGGTATCAGAGCGCCGCTGCTTCATCTCGCCGACGTTAAGGTGGTCATCAACAACCGAATGGTAAAAATCTTCTTCTATCTCTCGTCTTCTATTGGTTTACTTCGTTGTTAGATCGTTTCATCGTTTCTTTTTCTTCTTCGTTCCTTACCTCTGTATTTGTGGTTTGGACGTTGTCATTGGTTTCGACCTATTATCTCTTGGATCTGAACTTTCTAGATCTGGTTCAAGAGACTCATTTGTCTTTTGTTCTATTTTTCCTTTCTTGACACATACGAGTTTTAGATCTGACTTTTCAGTTACATCTATTCGAGTTTAGTGTCATTGTTATTGTTTTTCGATCTGTTATCTCTTGCACCTTATCTTCCTAGATCTAGTATAAGAGACATCTTTTTTTTACTCTTTCGATCCGCTATCTCTTGGATCTTCTTATCTTCCTAGATCTGGTTCAAGAGACTCATTTGTTTTTCTTCTGTTCCACCTTCTTCTTTGTGTACACATACGAGTTCAGATCTGATTTCTTAGTCACATCCGTTCTTTCTCTGTGCCATTTTATTTTCACCTCGTAAGCCTAGAAGCAGATCTCTAATAGATCTGTGTTCAAGGCATCCTTGAGGATCATTTGTTTTTTTTTCTTTTTTTCTTGGTCCCACTTGGATATATGTTTGACTAAGTGTAGTTCTTGTTTACCTGGAGTAGATCTATATAGATCTATGTTCTAGGTTTTATTCGAAGTTTTTGTTGTTGTAATCTACTTTCGATTCCTTTTGTCTAAGGTGTCTTTTCTCTTCTTTTCATAATTTTTTTTTGGTAAAGTGAGCCATTGTAAGATCTGGTTCTTTGATCCTATTCTCTGTGCGCTCACGGAAGGTCATTTTCTTTTCCGTATTTCGTATTCTTAACATTGGTTGGAGCTCTCTTTGAGTTCTGCTCTGTCACTGTGTGTTCAGGTTATACATCATCTCTTGGTTACTTGTGCTTTATTCTGGATTCTCTGTGAGTTTCCAGTTTTAGTGCCTACTTTAATACGCTGCTATCATACTCAAGGAACTCACTGTAAGCCTGTTCTTATTCTTACTCTGTCTTCCTCTTTGTAAGTCTTCTCTTCCTTCTCTTGTGTGTGCTTCTTGTTTTCTGTTGGACTTCTGAGTGGTTGGCTTGACCTATCACCTATATAGTGGAAGGAATCCTGCCTCTAAGCCACTTAGTGTTGTCCTTGTGCGTTTCTTTCTTGTTTTTTTTTCTGTGTGTTCACTATGACTGGAGGTGAATCCTCTAAAGAGCCAGAACAACGATCTCTCATCGTTAAACTGGACTTTGGAGATCCGTTATATCTCCATCCTAGTGACACTTCAGGAGCCTCTATCTTAACCTTGAAACTCACTGGAACTGATAACTACAAAGTTTGGTCTTGTGCTATGATTTTGGCATTATAAACTAAAAATAAACTTGGATTTATCGATGGTACTATGTTACGATATGTGGATAACGATGTGTTAGGAAAGCAACGGGACATGTGTAATTCTGTTGTTTTGTCTTGGATTCTCAACTCTATTTCTGATGATCTGTTTGTTAGTCAAGTTTTCTCTCGAGTTGCCTCTGAAGTGTGGCTTGAGTTAAAAGAAACATATGATAAAATTGATGGCTCCGTTACTTTCAATTTACATCAAAAGATTAATTCTTTTTCATAAAATGGAGCCTCTGTTTCTGACTACTTTCACAAGTTAAATGCCTTGTGGAAGCAGTTTGATGCTTTGATTAAACTACCTTCATGCACATGCAATGCTGCTCATGATTTTTCTAAACACAATCAATTGATAAAACTAATGCAATTTCTAATGGGATTGGATGATACTTATGTTCACATACGTAGTAATATCTTAACAACTGATCTAATCCCTACTGTCAAAAGTGCCTTCTCTTTGGTATGAAGAGAAGAATCACACCGCGGTGTGACTCGAACTTCTGATACTAAAGGGCAGAATACTGTCTTTATTGGAAAAGCAAATGATAATAAAAAAAGAGGTGGAAAACCCCCTCTTCTTTGCAAGCATTGTGGTTTAATCGGGGATACCATAGAAATATGTTACAAGTTAATTGGTTTTCCTAAGGATTTTCAATTTACCAAGTCAAAAAATAGTCAATCTTTTAAATCTTCTTCAAACAATGTATGTTCCACCGATACCCCTGGCTGTAATCAGAACACCTCAACATTCTTGACATAGGATCAAGTTAACAAGTTATTGTCTCTCCTTGATCAAAAACAGTCCGAGAGAATCTCTGTTGTAACATCCCAGGCCAACCATACCAGATATTGTCCGCTTTGTCCACATACCCGGACTCACGGTTTTAAAACGCGTCTGGTAGAGGAGGTATCCAGTCCCTTATAAGGCAACTTTTGTTCCCCTGCCCAACTAATGTGGGATCTTACAATCCACCCCTCTTGGGAGCCCAGCGTCCTCGCTTGCACACTAGTCCGACTCCCGACTCTGATACCATCTATAACATCCCAGACCAACCATACCAGATATTGTCCGCTTTGTCCACACACCCGGACTCACGGTTTTAAAACGCGTCTGGTAGAGGAGGTATCCAGTCCCTTATAAGGCAACTTTCGTTCCCCTCCCCAACTAATGTGGGATCTTACATCTGTTAATATGGCAGGTATGTTTCCTGTTAATAGGACAAATCAGTCTAACTATGTCTGTAATAGTTCTCAGTCTGGTTGGATAATTGATTCTGGAGCGAATCAACACATGACCTCCTCTACTTCTCAACTTGAAAATATTATTGATATTTCTGACTTAAACCTTAGAGTTACTCAACAAAATGGAGATGAGGCTAAAATAAACCAAATTGGGAATTATAGACTTAATAATGAGGTTGTTTTATTTGATGTGCTTGTCATTCCTGATTTTCATGTTAATCTGTTGCATGTACATAAAATTGCTAGAGATAGCAAGATCTTTGTTGGGTTTGATGAGTATAAGTGTTACCTTCTTCAGGGTTCTCTTCAAAAGAGAATTGTGGGGACTGGTAGCGAACAAGGAGGGTTATATTTTTTTGACAACTTGCCTAAAGGCGAGTCTTCTGTTTCCCTAAGTTCTAGGAATTCTTTAAAAATGTCCAATATGACCATTGTTTGTAATATATCACGTCAATTGTGGCATAGTAGACTAGGACATCCAGCTGATCAAGTGCTTGGGGTTCTAAAAGAAACCCTTGACATCACAAATGAATCTGTTTCTAGACCTTGTGATATTTGTCATAAGGCTAAGCAAGTTAGAGACAAGTTCAAATTAAGCACTCACTCATCTGCTATTCTTGGTGAGTTAGTTCATTTGGATTTGTGGGGACCTTATCGTGTTCCCAGTAAAGAGGGTTATAGATTTTTCCTAACTATTGTAGATGATTACACTCGATCTGTTTGGGCTTATTTGCTGAAAAGCAAGGATGAAGTATTTGATAATATTGTTGCTTTTCACAGTTTATTGATTACTCAGTTTGGCAAACATGTTAGAATCTTCAGAAGCGCTAATGGTACTGAATTTACTAATAATAAGGTAGGTATTTTCCTTAAACCTAATGGGATTATTCATCACACAACTTGTGTTTACACTCCTCAACAAAACGGAGTGGTTGAACGCAAGCATAGACACTTATTGAATGTTGCTAGAACTTTAATGTTTCAAGGAAATGTTCCATTAAACATGTGGAATGATTGTATTTTGACTGCTATTTATCTTATTAATCGTACTCCTTCTTCAGTGTTAAATGGAAAGTGTCCGTATGAACTGGTGTTTGGTTTTGACTCGCCTTAGAAATTTTGGGTGTTTATGTTTTGCAGTAAGACCTAATGTCTCTGATAAGTTTTCTTCACGATCTGAAAAATGTGTTCATCTTGGCTATGCTAATTCAAAAAAGGGATATAGGCTTTATAGTCTAGATTCTAAACAAATAATAATTTCCAAAGATGTTAAGTTTTATGAAAATATTTTTCCTTTCAAAATAAGTGGAAACCAACCAAGTTATGACTCTAGTAATATAAATTCACTAAACTTTTTTGATTATGTTATTTTTCAATCTAATGATCTGATTTTTGAAATACCCGATGATGATATTAGGGGAAATCCTCAAAGTGAAAATATTTCTACATCTTCTGATATAGGTAGTAGTCGTGACCATCTGAGTGGCCAAAGTAGGGTTGTCGGGTCTGTGGATCCTGG
This sequence comes from Arctium minus, assembly GCA_954870635.1. NCBI lineage: Eukaryota > Viridiplantae > Streptophyta > Magnoliopsida > Asterales > Asteraceae > Arctium > Arctium minus. Next base: position 32,994,073 of record OX941091.1, on the reverse strand, counting down.
TAGTACTAGTGAAATAATTGAGGTAAACAAAGCCGCCGGATGAAGTGGTCCTAGTGGCACTGAGGCTGCCAGTGGATCACGAACTGTTGATTTTTGTCAACTCATTGTTCAAAATACAAATGATGATCATTTGAGGTCCCTTCCTGAGGGTGGGGTTATTGATAATCAAAATGTTTCATCTGTTAGAAAATTGAATCGATCTTGTGTGTTCCTTCATCATTTTGATGATTTTGTCTTTGAGGGAAAAGTTAAGTACGGATTAGAAAAGGTTGTTAATTACTCTCAACTTAGTTCAAATAATTTTTGTTTTGTATCAACCTTAAATAAGTCTGTTGAACCTGAAAGTTTTGTTGAAACTAGTAAGGACCAAACTTGGGTAGATGCAATGAATGATGAAATGGAAGCTCTTTATAGAAATGGTACTTGGGTCCTAACTGATTTGCCTCCAAATAGAAAACCCATAGGTTGTAGATGGATTTATAAAGTTAAATATAAATTCACGGGTGAAATAGAAAGGTATAAAGCTCGTCTTGTTGCCAAAGGGTATAGTCAACGTGAACATTTAAACTATGAGGAAACATTTTCACCTGTTGTGAAAATGGTGACTGTAAGGTGTGTGATTGCCCTAACAGTTCAAAATAGGTGGCCTTTGTGTCAACTAGATGTGAACAATGCTTTCCTTTATGGGGATTTAGTTGAAGATGTGTATATGACATTACCTCCTGGATATTTTTCTGTTAATGACAAACGTGTTTGTAAACTAGTAAAATCTCTTTACGGATTAAAACAAGCACCACGTCAGTGGTATGAAAAATTATCTACTTGTTTAATAGAAAATGGTTTTTGTCAAAGCACTAGTGATTATTCTTTATTCACTAAAAGTTATGGTGATGTGTTTCTTATTCTTCTTGTTTACGTGGATGATATTGTTCTTACTGGAAATTCTGATTATGACATTAAACTAGTTAAGGATCATTTACAATCAAATTTTAAAATCAAAGATTTAGGTTTATTAAAATTCTTCTTAGGTATTGAAATTCTAGAGATTGATAAAGGATTATGTATGTCTCAAAGAAAGTATTGTCTTGAGCTACTAAACGATTTTGGATATCTTGGTTGTAAGCCTATTAATACGCCTATGGATATGAATTTAATTGTAACAGATTCTGTTGGTTCTGAATCAAAAGATATTCCTTTAAAGGATTTTACTGGATATCAAAAATTAATTGGTAGACTCATTTATCTGTTAGCCACTCGACCTGACATTGCTTTTGCAATACACTGCTTGAGTCAATTCATGCATTCTCCACGCCAGCCTCATTTGAAACTGGCTCTTCGTGTTCTAAGGTATTTTAAGGCTTCTCCTTGTAAGGGCGTTTATTTTCCAGTATGTTCTAATAATGATTTTAAACTGTCTGCCTTTGTTGATGCTGACTGGGGGAAGTGCTTATCAACTAGGCGTTCAGTTACTGGTTACTGTATATTCTTGGGAAATTGTATGGTGTCATGGAGAAGCAAGAAACAACCTACTGTTTCTCGCTCCTCTGCTGAGTCCGAATATAGGGCTATGGCATCATCCCTTTGTGAAATTATATGGGCTCTCAATATTTTAGCAGATTTAAAATTAAATAACTTGATTCCAGTAAGTTTAAAATGTGATAACAAATCTGCTATACAAATTGCTAACAACCCTGTGTTTCATGAAAGGACTAAACACATAGAAATAGATGTACATCAAGTTAGAAATAAAATTGCAACTGGAATGTTGAAAACAATAGAAGTTTTGTCTTCAGATAATCCAGATGATATTTTTACAAAATCGCTTGGAGTAAATCAACATAACTATCTCATTAATAAGTTAAATATGCTGGATCTTTTCCGTTGTCAAGATTGAGGGTGGGTGTTAAAAGATATTGTTAGTTGTACCAATCTTGACATTGTTTTAACTTATTTTGGTTGTATTTGTCATTTTTAGGTTTTAAGTGTCTAAAGTGTAAAAGTGTTGAAAGCTGAGGATTTGAGGGACCGCGCCTCTCTTCTACTAAAGATGCAAGGGTAGCGGAGCAAATATGTAGAGTCTCAAGGACTGGAGTGCAATGAACGGGTTTATATATAAATGTTTTGTTTAGCTCATTTAAAAAAATCAGATTCATTTTCACTCTCTTTAAGTTTGTAAACTCAGTGTAGCTCTCTCTCTCTCTCTAGAAATTAGGGTTTTACATTCTTCATATCTTCAAACCTTTTGAAGGTATTTTAGGTTGTATTAGGTTTAAATGTTGTAATAAAATTTTGATTGAAGATTTTATGAGTGTCTATATATCCACAAGTTCCTTCATCAGTACATTGTGGATTAACGTATTGATAAAATGCGTTCATAGATTCACGGGGTTGCAACTTTCTTAGTGGGACACACTACTTCATCCCCTTCTTTCTCCTCTCGGTGGGAACAAGATGTCACGACTACTTTAAACGATGACAATGGAGGTTACCTATTGAAGAATTGGACGATACCTATTGAAGAATTTTTTTTTGTTTCCATTGCCTTCCAGAACATGCATGACTTCAAATTGTTTCATATGACATAGAGGATCGAGCAATTGCGCGGTACCAGTGGATAAAAGCCAACAACCTGTTGGTTGTATTCATGGACGGATTTTTTTGTTAGTTTGGAGAACAATTTTAGGGCCTCTATGTATGACGACCATCAAGGGCCCCTCTCCAAGCTTATTCAGACATCATTAATTGTTGAACTTAAATCTTCTTTTCAAGATTTGACAAATAAGGATACTGGTATTTTCAATCGTCTCAACCCTACTAAGTTACGTGAAAAAAGGGAAAATGGGTTGTGTTATAATCGTGATAGAACTTTGGGAACCGATGACTTGGAACCAAACCAAACTGATGACTTGCTTCTTGAGGTACCGTGTGATGAAAAGATTACAAGGGATATTTCAAGCCTCAATGCTTTAGTAGTTTAATTGGTAAGGTTAATCCTCGTTCTCTTTGTCTCAAAAGGCATGTCACGACTACCAACTTTCCATAATCCTTCAGTGATGACTGGAAATCATTAACGGATTATGAAAGATTGTAATAAAAATAGTCAAAAAACAAAATATCAAATCTGTCGATGCTCCTTGGCTAATCATCAAGGGATCTATAACATTCATGTTTTTGGAGGATTTCAATTATGAGTTAATCGAGATATTTCTGACGTAACAATTTTTGAACTAATAGTGTTTTATTGTGTTTAATCGCCTTGGATGTTACGTTGTCAAAAGGATAGAAAAACGGTTGTTTTGGGTGCCTAGGAGGTTCACACGACCTTAGCCATAACATAGGTTACACAACAAGTCTCGTAACCTACTGGCAAGTGGAAGAAGGGGTTCGGCGAGTTGCCATATGACTTAAGTCGCGCTGCATGTTGCGTAGGTATCTAGATCGGGTTTTTGACACCATTTCTTAGGGTTTGCTTTGGGTACATATATTCCTTCTCATTTCTTTCCATAGAGGAGATTTAGGTGTTCTTGGAAACACCTTTAGAGTATGTTGGAAACACTCTATCTTCTTCACTTAGTTCTCTTACAAGTGATTATGGTTACCTTTTGGGACTAATAGAAGTATGGCTTGGAGATGAAACGATGTTGGGTTCAAATGGAATAGTTAGTTTGGAGATCCTACATCTTTGTTGGAGGTGGCTTGAAGATGGTGAAATCTTCATCAATGGAAGAAAAATCTTGGAGATTCTAGATTTAGCTAAATCTAGCGAGACGGGTTTCAAATTACTTTGAGAAAATATTGTACATGCCAAAAATGTACTTTCGGTGTCTATTTGCTTTTATAAGATTCTACATATCTAATGGGTTGTTTATTTAACCTATTGAAGCAATAGGTCACGTGTTGTGTACAGGTTTGGAAAAATGCATATCATTTTATTTAGAGTGAATCACATTTTTGGTCCCTCGTCTATATGTGCTTTTTGGTTTTCGTTCCTCAAATTCGTAAAATGCACTCTTGGACCAAAAAACGTGATTTAGAGCCCAAACTAGTTCCTGTCACTTAACATTGTTAGAAGAGCTACGTTAGTTACCTCATATGCCCCTCACATGAGGGACATTTTGGTCTTCTTTAGCCATCTTCTTCATCCTAACCTCTGTTTCTAAGAACATTGACGACCACCAACCATTACTGCCACCCACCACTACCACCACCCTTTACCCACCACTGCCATCGTCTACCCAGAAATGATTTCAAAAGCAAATCCAGAAGCGAAAAAAATCAAGAACAACATAAATGAAAAAATGCAACAGACTTCTCAAACCCAGAAATGAAAAAAAAATCAAGAACAACAATGAAACTCAAGAACCACAAAAACCCTAACACAGATGAAATCAAGAACAATAATAAAATTAGTAACCAAACCAAAAATGAAAAAAATCATATTCATATACAAGAAACAACAACCCAAATACAAATACCGATTCCTAAATGGAATCTTTAACATTACAAACAAAAATTGAAACCCAAGACCAATCTAATTTACATATGTGGATCGAAACCCCATACAAATTTGAATCCCTAAACATAAGTTGAAACCCTAAACAAATCTAACCTGAATATGTGGATCAAAACCCTAAACAAAAATCAAAACCTGGATAGTGGAGATTAGCCTGAAACGCTTCCAGTGAAGCTTCTGGTTTCCAACTTCTAGTTCCACACCTTCGATTTCTAGTTCCATACTTGTAGACGAAGGGCCTAGTTTTTCACACTGTTGAGTTCCACACTTCGATTTCTGATGAACGTTTCGGTTTTCAACAGATGAGGAGAGGAGGGTGAGGCAATGGTGGACATGAATCTGGATTTCAAGGAGTGATTTTAGCAGGTTTTGGGGGGTAGAGGGAGAGTTTCATGGGAAGGTTTGGGGGTGGGGGACAATTTCAGATAGATTTTTCATTTTGTTTATTTTTTATAATAAAAATATTATTATAACTTTTAAACTTTCTAAAATAAATTAAAATTAGGCAAGAAGACCAAAATACCACTCACGTAAGGAGCACTTGATGGGGTTAACGAAGCCCACATTAACAAAGTTAATGTGAGGGACTTATTTGTTCTTTGAAATACAAAATTTGGACAGAGAGTGCATACTTTACGAATTCGAGGGACGAAAACCAAAAAGCAGGTATAGATGACAGACCAAAAATGTAATTCACTCTTTAATTTATTTAACATCTTTAAGTTATAAATCATAGGTTCGTGGTTATTTGATGCATTTGAACTACAAACTAAAGGTGTAGTGTTTTCTACAATTAATGGTGACTATTTGTCACATCCCGATTTTTATCTCAATTGCGGAAAATTGTGGAACTGGGTGAATCAGTAAAGGAATAACCAAGTATGGAGTATGGCTATAGTGCCATGTGGTTGTGACATTTGTCACAATAGCACCAATGGTACTAAGAGTATAGTTGTCTCAACTATGGTACCATGTGGTTGTGACATTTGTCATAATAGCACCAATGGTACTAAGAGTATGGTCGTCTAAGCTATGGTGCCATGAGGTTGTAACATATGTCACAATAGCACCGGCGTTACCGAGTGTTTTGTCGTCCCAACGAATGTTCCAGAAAGTTATGACAATGGCACGATAATTGGAATAATATCAACCAATGTACCAAGAAATGTTCGAGGAACGACGGAGAAAATGATCGAGGAACAGTCGAGAAAACGAGCGAAAAGGGCTCTCGGTACCTTTTAGGCGAAAGTGTCATGTGAAAGTGACACTGGCACTTTAGCCGAGCACTTTCGCATAGAAAAAAATCCCATGGTACATTTGGGGTGAAAGTTATAGCGAAAGTGACAGCATGTCACTCTCGCGGGCGGGTGCAGTGCATAAAATCCGATTTTCGGCCTATTTCTTCATTTGGTCATATCTTTCTTATCTCAACTCCTATTTTGACGATTCTTTTTGCTATGGTTTCATTTTTGGGAGCTTTTAAAGGATATATTGTTATTTTTGGGAAGATCCAATAGTATTTGGTGGTGGTGTGGAAGCAAAGGTCAAGAGCTCATCATCATCACCTCCATCTTCAAGAATTTTGGGGTTTTCTAGGTTTTCACCAAAACCTAAGTGGTGAGTTCATCCTCCTTGTTTCTAAACATTATTATGAGTTATAAATTCTCCATTGATGACTTACTAGTGTTTATGTTTCTCAAATTTCGGTTTGGAGGATTTTGGGGAAGTTAGGTCAAAACTAGGGTTTTGGTCAAAATGGAGATTTTGATATAAGATGTTTGGGGAATGATTCGAAGTGTTTGGATATGTATATTTATGTTTGGAAAACTTGTGAAACTAGGGTGTGGAGGAATTGCTTGTGGATTCAAGTTTCTTCAATGAGCTCATATTGGGGTAAAATCTGGATTTAACATAAATCTAGCAAGGTGAGTTCAAGTTGATTTGTGAAAACGTTGTACATACCAAAAATGTCCATTTTAGAGTATTTATGTGTTTTACATGATTATTAGCAAATATTGAAATCTTTGATGAGTTTTGCTATTTGAATTAATAAGATTTTATAAACCTTGTGAAACACCATATTTGGGATCTTTGAACACTTTAACAAATAAATCATAAATGAATGTTTTGGAAATGCACTTTTAAAGTATGTTTTGGAAAAAGGGTTTGTCCCAACCTAATGTTGTGTTTTGGGTTATTCATGAGTCTAAAGTATGTGTTTGCACAAACGTAGATGTTTACGTTTTATCAGATACTATGACTTTTAACATATGGTCATTTGATTGGCTGAGTTTAAGGCTCGGTTTTTGTCTTTATCGGGTCTTGGGGACATTTTTCCGGTTTTAGTAACTTAATGTGGAGCTTTGGGTCTGAGTTACATTTATTGCACTTTACTAGGAGAATACATGTTTTGAGCGTGTATGTTATTGTAATGCCCTCAAATCTGGAAATAACAACTAATTTAAAATTTTCCAAATACATCGATAACTGATTCATCTACGACAATAATTTAAGGTTCAACTTCAATACACACATTTCATTCTATGAATACATACTACAATAGAGACGGGTGCTACTAAAACCCAATAACAATTACTATCTCCAATCTGCGAAAGACTTCACCAACTACTTACCCCTACGTAAGATTAAGTCTCATCTCTTCATACTACTGCTAGAACCACTTCCCCAACTGGAACCTGAGGCACATGCCGACAAATAAAAAGGTTAGACTTAACACCTAGTGAGCTCAAGAGTTTTCATTAGATATATATAAAACAATAACTTTAAGAACGTTATTTAAATCGTGATTTCCAAAATGAAATGTGTTAAATCTGGAAACAATCTCTTTTTCAACATTCACCCTCTTCGTGATTAAAATCACAAAACAAAACGTTTCTTCGAATATAAACCCAAAACCCAAAACTCTCGTAATACATAACTGATACTTTAATAATCAAATACTGAAAACGTGGATAAACTCTCTCATCCAAAATATTCCAAAAGCATGGATAAAGTTCAGTATGTGAAACCTAAGAACATGGATAACAATCCATACCCAAAACATCATCGAAAGCATGGATTATAAAACTCCATTACTAAAACAACACCTTTCGGTGACGGGGGAGACCCGATTACATAGTATGTGATGGAACACAAAAGTAGATCACTTAACTACGAAGGAAACCAAAACATATGGGTTATACCCATAAAACATACCGAGCTCAACTCCTCTAAGTCTATTGCTCAAAATCCCAAACGTAGGTGTTTTACAAAGTTTACAAAACCAAACACTACAAATAATCAAGATTCGCCAAATAACTTAGCAGTTAATAATTTCATGTAAAACATATAAACATGTAAAGATTGACATTTTGGCATGTACACCGTTTTCACAAATCAACTTGAACTCACATTGCTAGATTTAGGTTAAATCTAGGTTTTACCCCCAAAAACTTTAATCTTCTTGAGACCTCCAAGCAATCCTCCTAGATCTTAGATCCAACATCTCCACAAGGTTTCATTTACCACCAAACTACCAAAATTACACCAAAGTTGAAGGATTTAAGGAAGATGATGAAAACATCAAACCCTAGTATCTAAATGAAGAGGGGAGAAGATTACCTTGACCATGAACCCTTAGATCAACCCATGAACACCAATCCTTTTCTATCTCATCTTGAAAAGCTTCAAGAAATGAAACCCTAGGTCCAAGAATCACCCAAATCGGACCTAGGACGAAGGAGATGCAACCAAATGAAGAAAAACCCCAAAAATGTTTATTTTAAGCTTCCAGGTCGCTCCTGCAGGCTTGACCGCGACTTGAGGCCGTGTGGTAAGCCTCGCGTGTCTTCTGATGTCGACCCAGCGACTTAGGCGGTTTGTGTCACGACTTCCAAGCCACGCACCAAACCGCATGAATCCATTTCCCCTGGTCTTCTTCCGTTTTCACATCCGATTCGATCCTCGATGGCTCCACTACAAATAGGGAAGTAAAACCTTACTAAACCTCCATTATAATGGTCATATGGTTATGACATTAAGGGTTAAGGATTTCCAAAATCACGGGTGTTACAATCCTCCCAACCTTGAAAGAGATTTTGTCCTCGAAATTTGTCACCGCCCAAACACCCAAATGTCGTATTTAACAGGATTGATTTGTTCTTCATACTTAGGTCCTCTCTGATAACCAAACCTCGAATCAAGGGTCTTCCTGACCTTGATAACTCACCATTTTCCCTTTCCAGAAAGCACAAGAGTTGAAAGAGAAGTACCGAACCGTTCGAAAAGTCGCTCATCCCGGAAACAAGTCTGTCAGATGGCTTTTCATCCATTCGCTCCAAAAATGCTAACAATCATGCGGTGGGGAATTTAGAGGACATCCTTTTCAAAAGATGACTGGTCCCCTAGCCAAAAGAATGCTTCGACGATACCTTGCCTCATATACGAAACAGATTACATCCCATCCAAGACTGTCACTGCATTTCTCATAACGAGCCGCCACAGCTTAATCCCAAGGTTCGGCGTATCTTACCGATGATGGGGTGAACATCGAGTCCTTAACAAATCACTTTCCTATCATTAAGATCTCGGTTGCCTCCCAACCTTAGGTTGCATATATCATCCAATAGTGGTGTACAACCTTAACTAACTATTTCCGCCAATGATACCTTAAAGCGAACTTTACCTTCAAATACTCCTAATTTTGACAAATCAAAGTCTCCTCAATAATCGATTTCTACTTAAAGTCGATCCCGACATTCTCACCAAGCTCACCAGTAATCTATACCATGAAAGATTAATCGTCCTTTCCTTGACGAAATCCCTAACGCTAGTTTGGTCTGATCCAATCCACAATAAATATGTTTCTCAAGCTGACACAAACGCAACATCTGCAGGTAGCGAATTACCTTAACCCCACGGTTACACCACTCCCAAAATGCATTCATGCATCGATTGTCAAATCAGCGGAAACCTCGTTGATTACAAAATCACCAGTGATCGATCCCTAATTGCCAGCATCTAATATCCTTAAGGTCACCACTCAACTTGCAGGCATACCAAATGCATCGAAAATGCACTGAAGCACCCCATCGGTCACTGTCCTCCAACTTGAGGGTCGACACCTATCCTCAAAACAACTATCTGCAACATGGATGAACCACCAAATATTTCATTCTAGATATGCGATGTCGAAATAAAGTTAACACCTACTCCTGGAAATAAAACCCCGAAGCATACAACTTTACTAGACAACCATAACATCATCATCGAATACCCATTACGATGGCACGCCACAGGCACATAGTATTATGCCATACCATTATCCCATGAATTCAAATCCAACCATACGTAACAACCGCTCCAGGTTTTAACTCGAAGATTTATCGAAGCAGAAGGATCATCACTTAATTAAATGGGAGAAAGCATAAATCTAACGCCTCAATTACCTCTGCGTGAACAAGTTCATGAAACTGAAATCCAAAATTCAAAACTAACCATAAGTTGGATCATCCGACGCTTCAATTCCCAAGGACTCCTCTAGGCCCTAATTACAACTCTTTTCAAAATAGGGTTTTTAATATATAACCCTAAGGAGTTCAAGGTTTTTCAACTAATATGCCAATAGAAATTTTTATAAAATTTCAAATGCCTAAGCTTTATAACAATTAATCGAATGAGTAAAATCCACTACCGATTTCTCGATAGGTGTGAAAAATGGTTATCAAAGTCACGCATATAAAGCAATTTCGAAATTCGTTTGGTCCTTACTCACGTTAATAATGGCAATAACAAAAGATGCACAACAAAATTTTCAAATGGACTACCATGGTCCTAGAATGCATCAATTTATACTATGTACGTGAAAATAATCTTCTGCACTTTACATGTGCAACAAAATTTTGTACAACTCCAAAAGGGAGCTTCAGAATTTCAACTTCAAAATTCTTTTCTTTAAACCACAAAACGTCGTGGAATAAAATCCCGACAACTCCCGTATATGTCAGTTTTATTCCCCAAGCTTAGTAAAACGATAGGTGTGTGTGAATTTGGTCAAACGTAAATAAATTTTAAATCGAATTCAAATCTTGGGCTGCACAAATAAAATGCACTTGTCCAAAAATAGCAGCTACGGTGACATGTATACCGATAACTCATTTAATGCATTGCGGGAAATTTATAACAGTAAAATCAACAACTGAAACATGTTCAAAGCAAAAGTTCAACACGAACCATCATAAATCCTTCATATGCTTACTCACACCAACAGTGTAAATCAATTCAAATACTAAATAGCATACAACGAAATACACTTGTATAAAACCCAAAAGAGAAATCACACGACATTGACATTTCCAAAATAACGTATGGGGTAATATACTAACAAAACTCTCGAGACGTCTCTTACGGTTGCGAAAATACCGGTGCAAGACTCGCATGGGGCAAAAATATTAAACAAAACTCATAAGTTAACGCACACAACAGTTCAAGTATACACGTTTCAAAGTTCATCAGCACGACGCAAAATGTCGTAAAATAGAATTCCATAAGACCCAACAAAATTTTCCATAAAACTCGATGAAACTCAACGACACTCAAAAATCAAATGGTGCAAAATCTCTGTGCCTAATAATCAAATAGCATGAAACAAAGTTATGACTAAAATGTCAAAATTCCAAATTTTTTCCTTTTTATCGCAATGTAATATAAAATGACACTTCTTAACAAAACTCGCATGAGACATAACGCTCAATAAAACTCCTAAATTTTCATGCATCGAACTTAAAGCCTACGCATTTCAAGGTTCACTCATGCGTAGCAAAACGTCATAAAATAATACTGCATAAAACTAAACAAAACTCACACGAAATAAAATTTCCAATAAAACTCGAATACCAAAATATGGGAATAGTCTTTCCTCTAAAACCTTAACATATGTGGAGGAGATCCAACATCAAGGTCATAAATCGCAGCTACTTGCCCGAAACTCTGAACAAGGTTGAATCGTAAATACTACAATATCCGAAAATATCATTCGACAAAACAAGGATAAATAAAATCTCAACAAAGTCTGCAATCATATGCCATAAAACAACTTCATGCATGTTTAAAAATCATGGTTTAAAAATCTTGTGTGTGCTAAAACTTTTTCCAAAATTTCGTAATTCTACTCACTTTATGATTTGAGAATATGAGAAATTGTTGATGCAAACTTATTTTAGAAATAAACTTAGTGCATGAATTTGATCGGCACTCAACATCTTAGGACTATGCTTCTCAATTTCCCGTCATACTATTGTCATCCGGATGATCAAATATCTTAAGGCAATTTTCGAAGGTTTCATCGGTTCATCTTATAATTTCTCCTCGAATAATGTCGATCCAAAAAGTCTACGGTTCTAATCCAACCAATCATTCCGACCCGAAACGGTCCACTTATTGCAATCACCATGCTTACTGTCACTCCATGTGACGAATGCTAAAATCATCAATTCCTTCTAACGGTTACTCATTGAGAAACTTCTTCACTACCCCAACGGTCATCATACCAAGGCAGTTCAAGCATACACATGTAACATGTAGGTTCACCATAACACTGTCCAGGTGCAATTATGAACGTACTGTACATGGTCATCCTTGCTATTCTCGACGTGATTCACATTCCTAGAAGCTCCATCGACCTCAAAACATCCAATCTTAAAGTGCCTATTGGTGTAATTTCTCTCTCATTTACTTAAAAGAACGCTAGTTTGAGTCTAGGCATACAAAATCAATACCTAATTCTCTCAAACTTAAGCTCTGATACCAACTTGTAACACCCTCAAATCTGGAAATAACAACTAATTTAAAATTTTCTAAATACATTGATAATTGATTCATCTACGACAACAATTTAAGGTGTCACTTCAATACACACATTTCATTCTATGAATACATACTACAATAGAGACGGGTGCTACTAAAACCCAATAACAATGACTATCTTCAATCTGCGGAAGACTTCACCAACTACTTACCCCTATGTAAGATTAAGGCTACTCTCTTCATAGTACTGCTAGAACCACTTCCCCCAACTGAACTTGATGTACATGTCGACAAATAAAAAGGTTAGGCTTAACGCCTAGTGAGCTCAAGAATTTTCATTAGATATATATAAAACAATAACTTTAAGAACGTTATCTATATCGTGATTTCCAAAATGAAATACGTTAAATCTGGAAACAATATCTTTTTCAACATTCACCCTCTTCGTGATTAAAATCACAAAACAAAACGTTTCTTCGAATATAAATCCAAAACCCAAAACTCGCGTAATACATAACTGACACTTTAATAATCAAATACTGAAAACATGGATAAACCCTCTCATCCAAAATATTCCAAAAGCATGGATTAAGTTCAGTATGCAAAACCCAAGAACATGGATAACAATCAATACCCAAAACATCATCGAAAGCATGGATTATAAAACTCCATAACCAAAACAACACCTTTCGGTGACGGGGGAGGCCCGATTACATAGTATGTGACTATACACAAAAGTAGGTTACATAACTATGTAGGAAACCAAAACATATGGGTTATACCCATAAAACATACCGAGCTCAACTCCTCTAAGTCTATTGCTCGAAAACATCAAGTCAACCCCTCTAGGTCTATTCTTGAGAGTTCCAAAACGGGAACTCTAGCACAAGGGAATTACACCTTACTGCCCATGGGATGCTACCCGACCACATACGTCCACACCTTACTTACCATGGTGACCTGATGCCTATTCCGTGCCAAAGTGGTGAACTTGTCCAAAACGGGACCAAAGAACAACGTGCCTATGGATCCATTGTACTAGCTAAAACATTACATGACTCAAAGAGAATGAACTAACACATTCAAAACATGTAATTCTCAAATAAGATGCAGTAAATGCAAATCATAACCAAATGCTCTACATTGAGCTATTAAAATCGGACAAATGTCCTCAAACCCCAACAAAATCTAACCGAGCCATAAGCTTAACAAATCCAAAGACTCAAAGTTGAAAAGCATAAGATGAAACCAAATGTAAACAATCCGCAATTATGCAAACTCATACTCCAAATTATATAAATAACTCCAACGTAGTTTAGTTTGGGACAAATCATTTTCCAAGTGAGTTTCTATCATTTATTCCTTCAAAAACGTCCCGTGACACAAAATCAAACATTTACCCAAGGTACACAATAAAATGCATTTATACCCAAACTTTACTTCATGAAATAAATCATTAAAATACCACTGTGTATGATTTATTAGTCAAAATGCTCAAAATCCCAAATGTTGGTGTTTTACAAAGTTTACAAAACCAAACACTTCAAATAATCAAGATTCGCCAAATAACTTAGCAGTTAATAATTTCATGTAAAACATATAAACATGTAAAGATTGACATTTTGGCATGTACACCGTTTTCACAAATCAACTTGAACTCACCTTGCTAGATTTAAGTTAAATCTACGGTTTACTCCCAAAACTTGAATCTTCTTGAAATCTCCAAGAAATCCTCCTAGATCTTAGATCCAACACCTCCACAAAGTTTCCTTTTCCACCAAGCTACCAAAATTACACCAAAGTTGAAGGATGCAAGGAAGATGATGAAAACATCAAACCCTAGTATCTAAATGAACAGGGGAGAATATTACCTTGACCATGAACCCTTATTTCAACCCAAGATCACCAATCCTTTTCTATCTCATCTTGAAAAGGTTCAAGAAACGAAGCCCTAGGTTCAAGAATCACCTAAATCAGACCTAGGATGAAGGAGATGCAACCAAATGAAGAAAAAACCCTAAAAATGTCAATATTAATCTTCCAGTTCGCTCCCGCGGGCTTGCCCACTACTTGAGGCCGCGTGGTAATCCGCGTGTGTCTTCTGATGTCGACCCAGCGACTTAGGCAGTTTATTCCGCGACTTCTAAGCCACACACCAAACCGTGGGAATCCATTTCCAACGGTCTCCTTCCATTTTCGCGTCTGATTCGATCCTCGATGGATCCACTACAAAAAGGGAAGTAAAACCTTACTATACCTCCATTATAATGGTCATACGGTTACGACATTATGGGATAAGGATTTCCAAAATCACGGGTGTTACATTCATTCATTTGGAGTCATGTATTTTAGACTCTAATGCATTGGATCCATAGACATGTAAGACAGTCGTATTTAATAATGAGGAGTCTTGATATTCGAACTTTGGGAAATATGTTGTGTTGTCATTTTTGTTGTACCGGTTTTGTGGAGATGAACCTTTATAGGTTGTACTCCGGGACCATGGGTTTTGTGGTTTAGATGCTCTAAATCTTGTGCACGAAACATCTAGGGGTCATCAAGTAAGGAGTTTCAGACTCCTATCTTGAATGCTAGTAAGTATGCACTAAAGGTCTATTGGGAACCTTGAGGTTGTAACTTACTAGAAAATGAACAGGCAATAAGATCGTGTATTCTTGAGGTGTAGATTGGCAAGAAGGCAATAAAGGATACGGCGTCGTTGGGGGACTTGAGGTGTAGCTTATTAAAGCAGGCAATAAAGTCTGACTTAAGGTGTAGCTTATTAAAGCAGGCAATAAAGTCACGATATGAGGTGTAGTTCGATAACATAGATATGTGGCTTAAGTTTATGTTCCACCACGTACAATAGAAGTGGGTCTCCCCCGTAAGCGAAAGGTGTTGTTTGGGTATTTAATTTTATTATCCATGTTTTTGGTGACGTTTTATATATATAGATTGTTATCTAAGATGTATGGTTTGAGTGTTATGCCCCATCCGTGTTTGGATGTTTCGGGATATAAAGTTTTGTCCACATTTTCATAAATTGGGAATCCATTACTATTCACGTTTTAGGTTGAGTCTACTTTACGAAGGAATGTTTTATGTTGGAGTTTTCGTCTTTAAAATTGTGTGTATTGTAAAACGTTTATATGGGTGTTTCCATCACCTGAAATGCACGTTATTGGAAAACGGGTCGTTCTCATATTTAAAGTAAATTATTTTGGAAATCATGATTTAAGTTGCACTCGTTCCTTTTAACGATTTAAATAATCATGATGAAAAATCTTGAACTCACGAGGCGTTAGCCTACCTTTTTATTTTTCGGCATGTGCATCAGGCTCCAATTGGGGAGTGGTACTAACGTCATTGTGAAGAGATGAGTGCTAGTTATATGCACAAATCTGAGAGTAGCTTGGGTGAAGCCTTCCGCACTTTGGGAATAGCAACTTGGATTGGGTTTAGTAACACTCGACTTGACTTAGTCTTGGTATGAGTCACGAGTCGATGATCTTATGGGGATTAAATGTATGATTAGATTGACGTATGTCCAAGTATGGAATTGTAGAGAGGGAGTTTTACCCTTTACTTGATGTAATATCGAAAATTTTAATTAGTTGCTCTTTCAAAATTTGAGGGTGTTACAAGTTGGCATCAGATCTTAAGTTTGAGAGATTTAGGTGTTGATTTCGGATACCTAAACTCAAACTAGCATTCTTCTAAGTATGTGAAATTGAGATTGTATTATTAGGCACTTTAAGATAGGATACTTTGAGGTCGATAGAGTCACTAGAATCGGGAATCATGACGAGGGTAGAAAGAATAATCATGTACGGTACGTTCATAATTACACCTGTCCAGTGTCATGGTGAACTTACATGTTAACATGTGTGTGCTTGAATAGCCTTTATTTGATGACCGATGGGGTAGTGGATGAATTTATGAGGAGTAGTAGTTAAAAGAAGTTGATGTTTATATCATTGTCAGTTTGAGTGATGGCTAAACATGATGAATACATTAAGTTGACCATTTTGGGGCAGGGGCTATTGGTTGAATTAGAATTGTAGGCCTATTGAACCGACTTTATTTCAATAAGAAATTGTAAGGTCAACCGATTTAGTTGTCGATCGTTACCTTAAGATGTTGAGCATCCGAATGTCGGTAGTGAGATCGTTGGACTTGGTGCGCTCGGTCCTAAGATTTTGGGTCTCGACCAAAATTCATGCGTGAAACTTACTTTTAAAATAATTTGCATAAAGTATTTTGAATTCTTGGAAAGGCGTTTAACACGCACCAGATTTTAAACCATGAGTTTAAATATGCATAAAATTGTTTTATTGCACATGGTTGCAAACTTTGTTGAGATTTTCTTTATTCCCGTTGTTGTCCAATGCTATTTTCAAATATTGTAATATACATGCTTTATTGTTGGTTGCGGTCTTGGGCAAGTAACTGCGACTTACAACCTTAATATTGGATCTCCTCTACATATGTTAAGGTTTTGAATGGAGTTATTTCCATGTTTTGGTCTTTGGGTTTTATTGAGAATTTTATTCCATGCGATTGTTGTTGAGAAATGCCCCTCTATGTCGTATTGCACTAAAAAAGGAAAATTTTGAAATTTTGATATGGTATGATTTCTCTGTTGAGTTTTGTAACAATACATTTCATTGCACACTACTTTAGTTCACGAATTGGTTTATACTTATGGCGTGAGTAAGTGTATGAGGAGTCTGTGATAGTTCATACTAAATGTCTTGTTTTGTGCATTTTCGGTTGTTGACACCCCTATTAAGGGTTCACGCAAATATGTTATGTTGGTTTATTGGTATTCATGGCATTGTAGTCACTACTAAAAAAATGGAGCATATTGGTGGTACGGTTTAAAGTTTGAAGTCGATCTAAATTATTTTACGTTTCGACCAAATCGCATGCACCTATCATTTTACCAAGTTTTGGGAAACAAACTAATGTATGTGGGTCTTGTTGGGGAGGGTGCAGAATATCGAGGGAGAAAAGGAGTGATCAGAACTCGGATAAAGAATGTGAGATCGCGTGAGAGCTCGCTTTCCTTAAGTGATATTTCGACCATATTCTGCACGGATATCACGAAATTCACTCGAGGATAATCTCAATTCTCGGTATCGATTTAGGCAGAAATCGATCCTATTTAAACACTTTGAGAATCGTAAGAGACTCAATATTAATAATGATAATAATTTCTCATTAAATGAGATTGATTGTTGGACAATAATATTGGCGGTTACAAGAATTTCTATCAGTTACGAAACTGACGAAGCCGCACGACCCGTGCCAATTTCAAGAGGAAAAACGCACGGGTCGTACAAAACCTTCTGTCGACAAACGCACGGTCCGTGCTCATTTTATGAACAAAAATGCACAGGTCATGCCAAAACGCACGGGTCATACCATTTACAAGACGAAAAACGTATGGGTCGTGCACAACCTTTTTCCACTTAGTAACTCGCCAAACATAACCATCTAACGATCCAGCGTTCTAGTTAGCTTACACGAGTGTTCACTCCACACCTCCTAGCTCATGTTATAGCTTAGCTACCAACCCCATTATTATCATGTGAATCCAATTACCTAAAATGAACCAATGATTTCACTAAAATCACCAACATTCCTCCACCATTTTAGTACAATTCTTGATTCACAAACAAAAGTTAATATAAGAAAACAAACTCATGCATAAATGAAAATATCTAAAAGATTGAATTTTCATCTTAGTACATTACACATTTCAAATACTCGAGAATCCGGGTGTCCTATGGATTGAACCCTTCAACCCATTTGAGTACCAGAAAATAATATACACATGAATTTAAATAATTCTCTAAAGTTTAAACTTGATACTATACAGGCCATGTGTCTTTATCCATTCATGAGTGCATCAAAGACAAGTCCAAGCTTCTTGAAACGACCATACTTCACACTCATATAGGCAGTTCCTATCATCATGCACCTGCACATGCACTTTTACAAAAGAACTATTACCTCCTTCACTTGCAGTACCGAGCACATACCTTGGGATGATTATCTTATGCTACAATCCCTTAGAGTGAGCTTTCCCATTGAATTCAACTTCTAACGTTGTATTAGACGGGAATTGGGTATCTCACCTTTAGAGATTTTGATGGACTTTAATCCCATCCCTATCACCGACTTGTGAACCAAGTCCCTAGCTAACCCCTTTGTCAAGTGGTCTGCTAGATTTCGTTGCGACCAAACAAATTCAACCGAAATCACCCCATTCGTGATTAGCTCACGAATCATACTATGTCTAACACCTAAGTGTCTAGACTTGCCATTACATACTTGACTATAAACTTTATCCAAAGTAGTCGCACTATCACAATGGATAGAAATGGGTGATATTGGTTTCGGCCATAACGGAATTTCATGGACTAAATTCCTTAGCCACTCCACCTCTTTACCGGCAGTGGCTAATTCCACAAATTTCGACTCCATAGTCGAACTCGTGATGCAAGTTTGCTTCTTGGAAGCCCATGAGATGGCACCTCCCCCAAGCAAGTACACCCAACCACTCGTAGAAGAGTGATCCTCTAAGTTGGTAATCCAACTTGCATCCGAATATCCATCTAATGTCGAAGGAAACCCGACATATGACAAACCATAATCAACGGTTTTCTTCAAGTATTTAAATACTCGTCTTATCGCTTGCCAATGATGAATACTAGGATTACTAGTAAACCTACACAACTTTCCTATGGCAAAAGCGTTATCCAGCCTAGTGCTTGTCATGACATACATCAAGCATCCAATAGCCTTTGAGTACTCGAGTTGTGACACTGCTTCACTCGAGTTGGGCATAAGCTTCACACTCGGATCAAATGGAGTACTCATCGGAGAACAATCAAAGCAATTAAATTTCTTTAATACTTTCTCAATGTAATGAGATTGCGTAATTGCAATCCCTTTGTTCTCACGCTTGATCCTTATTCCAAGGATCACCTCCACCTCTCCTATATCTTTCATGTAGAAACTCGACGATAAAAACTCTTTGGTTTTTCCAACTTGATTTTGGTCGGTGCCAAAAATCAACATGTCGTCAACGTATAAGCAAATAATTACTCCATTACCGGATGTGTCAAATTTGCTATATACACACTTGTCCGCTTGGTTTAACATAAAACCGTTGGACAAGATAACCTCATCAAATTTTTGATACCATTGTTTGGGTGCTTTTTTCAGCCCATACAATGATTTTAAAAGTTTACACACCTTATGCTCCATCCCGGGCATAGCAAAACCTTTCGGTTGTTTCATGTAAACTTCCTTCTACAAGTCACCATTCAAGAATGTCGTTTTCACATCCATTTGGTGAATCACTAAATTGTGGATAGCTCCTACGGCTATCAACAATCTAATCGTGGAGATCCTTGCAACCGGGGCATAGGTATCAAAATAATCGATGCCTTCCCGTTGTCTAAAGCTTTGGATTACTAATCGAGCTTTGAACTTGTTGATTGATCCATCAGCTTTCATCTTCCTTTTGAAGATCCACCTGCATCCCAAAGGTTTACAACCCGGTGGCGAGTTCGATAATACCCAAGTATTATTCCCCATGATGGAATCCATCTCATCATTTATTGCTTCTTTCTAGAAAGCAATATCTTGAGACTTTATAGCCTCATCAAATGATTTTGGATCCTCCTCAATACTATAATAGTAAGAGAATTGTGACCCATTCTCATCTTTTGATCCCTCTACTAAGTATACTTGGAAATCGGGACCAAAGGATATTTCAATCCTTCCTCTTTTGCTCCTTCGAAGCATCGGAGATTCGGTTGGAACAATTGCTTGTTCTTCAACCTCACTAGTTCCACTAGTACTTAGGACTATGTCCTTCGGCCTAGGTATTGAAGATAATATAGTCTCATCAAATAATGCATCTCTCGATTCTATAACAGTGTGAATCGCTATAGAATCATTAGGCTCAATAACATAGAACCTATAGGCTTTGGAATGCTCGGCATATCCAACAAAGATGCAATCAATACCTTTCTCACCCAAGGTTATTCTTTTAGGTTTGGGTATTCGAACAACCGTCCGACAACCCCAAACTCGAATATAACTCAAGTTAGGCCTTTTCTTGAACCAAAGTTCATACGGGGAAATCTTGTTCCTTTTATTGGGAACTCGATTCAATAGGTAACAAGTCGTTAGCATGGCTTCACCCCAAAATCCATCACTCAATCCCGAGTAGGATAACATAGAGTTCACCATTTATTTGAGAACTATATTTTTCCATTCTGTCACACCATTTTGTTGTGGTGTATAAGGCGCCGTAGTCTTATGAATGATTCCTACGGATTGGAAAAACATAGGGTCGTAATACTCCCCACCGCGATCTGTGCATAAACATTTGATAAAACAATTCATTTGCAATTCAACCTTCGTTTTATAAATTTTAAATCTGTCCAACGCCTCATCTTTTGAGTGTAACAAAAATACATAGCAAAACCATGAAGTGTCGTCAATAAAAGTAACAACATACTTTTTATTACCCAAAGACGGAGTTGAATGCAAATCACAAAGATCACTATGAATTAACTCGAGCACCGATGATTCCCTTTTCACGTTAGGAAAAGGTTTCTTAGTGATCTTTGTTAACATGCAAGTTTTACATTTTTCGGTTTTAATGTCAAAGGCCGGAATAAGACCGTCTTTTGACATTTCAACCATTCTTTTAAAATTCACATGATCAAGCCTTGCATGCCATAAACTAGAATCAACATCATTTTCATTTGCAACATAAATAGAATTTGAAACAACACTCTTTTTATTTAAATTCAACATAAACATCCACTCAGCAAATAGCCGAATCCTACAAAAGAGCCACCTTTTGACAAGACAAACTTGCCAGACTCAAATACTTTCCTATATCCTAACTTATTCAAGACACTATCGGAAACCAAATTCTTTCGAATTTGTGGTACAAACAAAAGGTATAAAAGTTCAGTTATTTTTCTAGAACTAAACTCTAGCCTAACTAAGTCGCGTCCAAGAATGGGAGCACTTGACTCGTTCCCCTTGTGTAGCATAGATCCGTCTTCAACTGGTTCCAAAGAGGTGAACCAACGTCGATCCTTGCACACATGACTCATGGCACCCGAGTCAATCCACCAAGCAACATCATCATTCTACACATAAAACGATTCGAATATTAGTGGTACATAATTCAAATTCGAATTAAAACCAAAGTCAAGAAACTGAGCTTGCCGTGGGTTTTGATCCTGGGATCCTTGCCCACCACCACTTGTTCTTGTTCTACTCTTGTTCTTGACAACCCGACAATCACACTTGAGATGGCTGGTCATGCCACAGGTCCAACAGGTTAATTTAACCTTTTTGTTGGGACCTTTCTTGGTTTCATTGAACTTGCGTTTTCCCTTGAAATTGTTGGATTTTCCCTCTTCCACCATGTTCACCGAAGGGGCATAAACCTCTTTTATCTTAGGTTTCTCAACCTCTTGCACCCGAACAGATTCCTCTATGCGCAAGTGACTACCGAGTTGTACAAGGGACAACTCTTCCTTCTTGTGTTTCAACATGTGCTTGAAATCTTTCCAAGAGGGGGGTAATTTATCAATTATGCTCTATACGGAGATGGATTCGTCCATCTTCATATTATGTTGAGCATATTGGCCGAGAATGCGTAGGAGCTCATTATATTGCTCTATCACAGGCCTTGAGTCCACCATCTTGTAATTATTAAAATTACTAACAAGGAACTTCTTACTAGAAGCATCTTCCGCCATGTATTTGAACTCAAGAGAGTCCCATAGCTCTTTGGCAGGCTCAACATTTTGTTAAATGTTAAAGAGTAAATTACACATACCGTTTAAGATGTGGCCACGACAGATGTAGTCGTCGTTCTCCCATTTTCCGCAACGTCGAGTCATCTCCAACGTCTCGTCTTCTATCACCTCCATCATTGGAGTGCTCAACACGTACACGACATTCAACGTGGTCAACAAGAAGTGCATGTTCTTCTGCCATCTTCGAAAATCAACGCCTTCGAACTTCTCAAATTTGGTGAACTTGGTCGTCATATCTCTCACGGCTTGATTACTCGCTATCTCCCTCACGAAGAATAAATATCACTTAAGATTACTAGGGAGGGTGTAGAATATCGAGGGTAAAAAGGAGTGATCAGAGCTCGGATAAAGAATGTGAGATCGCGTGAGAGCTCGCTTTCCTTAAGTGATATTTCAACCCTATTCTGCCCGGGTATCACGAAATTCACTCGAGGATAATCTCAATTCTCGGTATCGATTTAGGCAGAAATCGATCCTATTTAAAACACTTTGAGAATCGTAACCGACCTTATATTAATAATGATAATAGTTTCTCATTAAATAAGATTGATTGATGGACATTAATATTGACGGTTACAAGAATTTCTATTAGTTACGAAACTGACGAAGCCGCACGGCCCGTGCCAATTTCAAGAGGAAAAACGCACGGGTCGTGCAAAACCTTTTGTCGACAAATGCACAGCCCATGCCATTTTTAAGAGAAAAAACGCAGGGGTCGTGCAAAACCTTTTGTCTACAAACGCACGACCCATGCTCATTTTATGAACAAAAATGCACGGGTCTTGCCATTTACAAGAGAAAAAACGCACGGGTCGTGCACAACCTTTTTCCACTTAGTAACTCGCCAAACATAACCATCCAACGATCTCGCGTTCTAGTTAGCTTACACGAGTGTGCACTCCACACCTCCTAGCTCATGTTATAGCTTAGCTACCAACCCCATTATTATCATGTGAATCCAATTACCTAAAATGAACTGATGATTTCACTAAAATTACCAACAGGTCTTGTTGGGAATTTTTATTCCATGTCATTTCATGGTTAAAAGAGAGAATTTTGGAGCTTGATTTTGGGAAATTCCTCTTTTTAGGGTTTGTACAAACATTTTGTTGCACACTATTTTAGCGCAGAAAATTATTTTACGTACATGGCATAAATTGATGCATGTTAGGACCATAGTGGTTCAATTGAAAAGTTTGTTGAACATATTTTGTGTTGTCATTATTAGCTTGAGTAATGATCAAATGAATTTCAAAATGGTTTTATATATGTGGCATTGGTGACCACTTTGCATAACTACCGAGTAAGCGGTAATGGATTTTTACACGTACGGTTAATTGTTATAAAGATTGTGCGGTTGAAAATCCTTATAAATTTTCAAATTGACATATTAGTTTGAAAAATCTTGAACTCATTAGAGTTATAGATTTAAACCCCTTTTGTTAAAGGAGTTGTAATTAAGGACTAGATAAGTCCTTAGGAATTGTAACGACGGATGATCCAATTGTGGACAAATTTGAATTTTGGGAATTCGACCTCATGAGTCTGTTAACGCATGAATAATTACGATAGTAGACTGATGTTATTATCTCAGTTATTTAAGTGGTGATCTTTCACTTTCGGTAAATCTTCGGGTTAAAGCCTTGTGCGGTTGTTTGTATATGGTTGGATTTGAATTGATGGATTGTTTGTTCAACAACATGTTATGTGTTGGTGGTGTACCATCTTAATGAGCCTTCGTGAATAAAAGAGATGTTTTTGTTCGTTTGTTAAAGCTGTAAGATTTGGGGTTTTATTTCCATATCAGGTGTCAACTTTAAGTCTTTATTTGGGGCTCGACGTAGTGCAACCATGAATGAAATACTTCTTAGCATACCCAAATTTTCGATATGGCCATTTTGACTTTGGGCATCGACTTGTTCTTTTGAGGTCAATGATCTTTGTAATGTTTGGAAGTAGTCCCGTCGGATCATAAAAAGTGTTAGCCTCACAGTGGTGGAACTTTAAGGAGATTAGATGTTGGTTATTAAGTATCGATGAGTAAGATTTTCTTGATATGGTAAAGATTTTATCGACTGAATGTTTGATGTTTGAGTATAGTTTGGAGTTGCACAATAGTCTAATTTAAATAAACCGACTCCCTGGAGAGCATATTGGCACGTCCCTGGAAGGAAGGCTCTACCAATAACAAGGGTGTATTATTAAGAAATGTTGGAAATTCTTTAGGTTTGGTGTTGATCATTGGTATACGGAATTCAGAATCGTGTTGAGCTGGGATGAATTAGTCAATGAGAATTTGAGATCACAAGCTACCCTGGAGGTAGTTTGTGTCACTTAAGGTTGGGAGGCAACCGAGATCGTATGGCTAGAAATTACTCCAACAATGTTCGATGTTCACTCTGGTATGAGTGTGACGTACCGAAGTGGATATTAGATGGAAGGTCAACATGAAAATCAACATGACAATTTTAACAGGAACTTATCGAGTTTCAGTTATGGTTGAAATAGAATTGCATAACATCGATGTTCGGGAGATTTCTATTGTCAATGTTTAACTGTGGCAAGAAAGGACCAAGCTATTTGCACTTTGGGAATAGCAACTTCGATTGGGTTTAGTAACACCAGACTTTACTTAGTCTTGGTATAAGTCTCGAGTCGATGATCTTATGGGGATTAAATGTATAATTAAATTGAGGTATATCCAAGTATGGATTTGTAGAGAGGGGATTTTCCCTTTACTTGATGTAATATCAAAATTTTTAATTAGTTCATCTTTCCAAATTTGAGGTTGTTACACTATTTGACCCTTTTAGGCGATTCACCTAAACTTTTTTGCTACAAATGTTTTGAAAATACGTACCTTTGAAGTATTTGTCATTTTAAGATATAAATCCCATGAATTGTGATCTTTTGTTGATATAAAACAATGTAAAATATTGTGTTGGGATTTGTCCAACTTTTGGGTTGTTGAATGTAACTTAAACAGTTGAGTTTTATGTGACATTTCGAGCTACAAATCATGTGAATATTATTTTGAATATTTCTTGTAAATAATGGTTGTTGTTGGGCATCATCACACTTATGGGTGCATTTGATTTCATAAACTTTGGGGAATATATAATATTGGATTGTTGGATATTTTGGAAAAATAAATTATGTGATTTTTACCGTGGGATGACTTATTCTAACAAATGACAGTACATTTGATAAATTCTCATTTTGATACATGAAATTGCATAAATATATATACAAATATATATATATATATATATCTGGGAAATGCATTTTTAGTTGACTTATATTGACTTTTATTGAAATAGGTACATATGTTGCGAATTTGATGAGTTGAATTGTATTCAACTGGGGAGTTTGCCCAACTTTGATTGTTCAACGATTATATTTTTCATTAATCTGCATATGAGGATTTGAATATGCATCGTATTTGACTCATGTTGACCTTTCATGGGGATAAACATATGAATTGAGGATTTCATTGAGATGAATCCATGGAGACGTTGGGAGTTGACCCAATTTTGAATTTTCATTTGTGTATATGAACTTTAAATGCTCATATTTGCATAATCACTTGGAGTATACATTTTACTGGATATATTTGTTCTTTCATCTTATATTTTACCAAGACTGTTACGATGATTTAACCCTTATGCATGAGAGTTACTTGTTTTGTGTTGTCAAGTAGGAAGTTTTGATATTCCCATTATGAATTATGGTGAGTATACACTAAAGGTCGAATGAGAAACTTGAGGTGGCACTCAACTAGAACAAATAGACACTAAGATTTGGTATCTTTGAGGCCATGCTTGGCTAGAACGATGGAAAAATTGCTTTTGTCGTTGATAACCGCGGCGGAAAAACTTCGACATTAATTTGAAAGTAATCCTATTATTGTTGTTACTAACTACCCACTTAAGTCTATCTCGAGAAAACCTTCGTTGACAGGGCGATTGAAAAAATGGAGCATCTACCTTAGTAGCTACGACATCAGGTTTCAACCACAAATCACGATAAAATCTCAAGTTTTAGCCTATTTTATCGTCGATTCTAGTCCATCCGCCGAAGAAAAAGTTAACCACGATGAACTCCTAGTGGCGACAACCGTCACCAACTTCTGGGTACTCTACATTGATAGATCATCTAATTTCAAGGGGACAGGACTTGGTGTCGTCTTAAAGTCTCCACAGGGGTATCACGATATATTCCATCAGTTGCGACTTTAAGGCTACAAACAACGAAGTTGAGTACAAGGCTTTTATCGCTGGTAGGAACTTAACAAAAGACCCTGGAGCAACAAGATTAGACATGAGAAGTGACTCTCTCTTGGTTGTCAATCATATGACAGGGGAACTTGCGACTAAAGATTCAAACGTGATGATTTACTTGAGAGTAGTGAAAGAAAAGTCTTTGGCTTTTAATCCTTTGTTCATAAGACAAGTTCCCAGGGATCAAAATACCTAAGTGGATGCTTTGGCTAACTTAGGTTATGCCCTAAGAAAATCTCTATCTGACATGGTGCCATTGGTACATCTTATGTCACTGTCCTCGATGATAATCAGTAGATACTTGTACTAGACGATGATAATGATTGGTCAAAGGAAATCAAGGACTACCTTATCTATGACCAATTATCCTATGACAAAATTGAAGCTCAAAAAATTCGATTCAAATCATCCAGATATATAGTGATTTCAGGGACGCTATACAAGCGATCCTCGACCGGGTTAAATCTAAGATGTGAGTTTGGTCGACAAACACAAGAAATCCTCAAAGATATGCATGATGGAGATTACGGAAACCATTCTGCTGATCGAATTCTGGCCAATCGCGTCTCACGACAAGGTTATTATTGGCCCACCTTACGACAGGACGTCGTACGTCCAATTTTGTGACGCATGTCAACACCATTCAAGTATGATCCATCGTCCTTCTTGATAGCTTTATTCTTCCTTGACTTCATGGCCATCCATGAGATGGGGTATGGATGTCGTGGGAAAATTACCCATGGTGCCCGAACAAAAGGTATTTCTTTTAGTAATCATGGATTAATTCTCCAAGTGGATAGAAGTCGATACCTTTTCCCAAGTTAGGGATAAGGAAGTCGTGTATTTTATCCAAACTAACATTATTTGCAGATTTGGAATCCTATCAGAAATCATATGCGACAATGGATCTCAGTTCATTAGTGACAAAACCCATTGGTTTTCTGAAGAACGACGTATAAAACTCCTCACATCCACACCTCACTATCCTCAGTTGAACGGACCAGCCAAGTCTATCAATAAAGTCATTATCAATTCAATAAAAGAACGACTAAAAGTTGCTAAAAGTAGATGGGTCGAGTAACGTCCTCGGTCCTATGGATTAATCGTATGAATCCTCATACATCCACAGGACAACCCCCTTTCACATTAGTCTACAAATTTGAGGCAATCTTGCCTGTCGAGATCAAACTCCCGGTCGCACGACATCAATCGTGTAACACCCTAAAAATTAAGACATAACAAATAGGGTAGATCTAAAAATGAACAACATAAAAATTCCATTGTTGAGAACACTAAAACCAAAGAGGGGAAAGTTTGTACAATCATCTACTAATGAATAACGAAACATAAAGTCAACAACTTAAGTAATCTAGTTAAATAACGACTAAATTAGAATGGGTGTCGCTATGTCTCCAAAAGGTAGCACTCTTCACAAAAATCCCAAAACCCGACTCCTTAGGTGCTCTTAAATGCACTGGGCAGCAACTCAACTTGCCCTAGATCCGCCGCTAGTGGGGCCTGTAAATCAATATTCAACACAACAAGTGTTAGTCTAGATGCCTAGTGAGATCTTACGTAAATACTTGCATAAAGTACAATAATGAAAACCCAACTTAAGTTAGTGAATCCACATTGTTTGTACAATACCATAAGTCTCAATCCTCCACAAGATGTTCTTCATCTGAACATTTAATAATACAACAAACAATCCTTGAAACACGGGGGAGTCTCATCATGGAGACAAGTACACGTGAGTGGAGTCTCCAATTGATGTTAATGGGTTAGGCCTCAAGTCCCGACTTTAGTGCTCATACCACA
The DNA here is from genome assembly GCA_954870635.1 of Arctium minus. Lineage (NCBI taxonomy): Eukaryota > Viridiplantae > Streptophyta > Magnoliopsida > Asterales > Asteraceae > Arctium > Arctium minus. Next base: position 32,965,793 of record OX941091.1, on the reverse strand, counting down.
TTGGTATCACAACCTCAAGTCGTTCACCTTTATTGCTTACTCCGTAGAGTTACACCTCAAGGATTTATGGAACTTTATGTATACCCAAATTAGACAAGTTCCACCTCAAGGACATGGATTTCCTTTATTGTTTACTTGCTAGTGGCCTAAAACCATGGCCTTCCCAACACCCAATCCAATTACAAATTCTTATATATTATATTAAGGATTTATATTTAAGTTTCCAATTATCAAACACAATCATAGATAATATATTAACAAGTTCTTATATATGAAAGTTGCCACATTCCACATTTACCATTTCTCACTTTTGCTTGGTTCCTCGAATCCCAAATAGACATATAATTCTAGATTATCAATATTAGCATTTAGAATACTAGAAGACATGTATAAACAAAACCCATGGTTTCCATCTAATTTAAACATGCAAGACCAAAGTAGGCCACCATCTTCCAAAGCCTTATGAAATCAACAACATTCATTATAACCCCCAAATCTTCTTTATTAGAGGACTAGATATTTACATTTCACCCATACTCACATTTAGCCCTTCCATTATGAAATCATGAAACTCATAGTTAGGTTATTAATTGTTAATATAGTGATAAGAAACTCACCAAGAGGGTTTGTTAGAGAAAACCCTATAGATGAAAACCCTAAAAATATGGAGGTAGGGACTTGAACTCTTGAAAAAACTTGAGACTTTCAAATCTTTGGAACTTGACCTCTTAAAAGCCCTAGGTTCTTAGTTGGTGAGCATTTATGGCCAATCACCTTTGTGGCTTAAATGATAAGAGAGGAGTGGGGAGGAAAGGGAGAAAATCGCTAAAGAAAGGAAAGGGAAGGAGCTCTTGAATCAGAATTGGGAAGTGGTGAATTAAATGAGAAAAACGGGTTAGCTTTAAAGCCTCTGCAGCTGCACGCAACAATGCCCAGGCGACAATGCCACGGGCACAATCGCAGGGCACAATAGCCCAGATTGTACCGTGGCATGTGCCCTCCCTACGAAAGTGCCATGGCGATTGTGACATTGTCACTAACGCCGGAAAAATCGCCGAACATGTACCACGGGTGGTCCTGAACCCGCGACAATGCCCATTGCGACTGTGACCCTGGCATAACCGTCAGGCACAGTCGCCGACCTCCAGATTTGACCAAAATTTGACTTTCTCAAATCTTAAATACGCCCAATACGATATCAAATATGAAAAGCTAGGAATTATACAGACACCTACACTTTTGTAAGCCTATATGGAACTATGGATGCATATGTATACATATAGTAACACCAAAGCTAGAATTATGCCCAACACGAAGACATAGATACTTACTCAAAATTTTGGGGTGTTACAAATTGGTCAACCATAACTTAGTTGACCTAAGTTACGATGTTGACGCACTTGAAAATTTACGAGAGTCAGCACTAATGAAAATGGTCCCTCATCAGCAGACAGTCGCTCGACATTTCAACAAGAACGTCAAAATGATAAAATTTCGTGTGGGCGATTATGTCTTACGATGTGTCTTTCAAAATACTAAAGGGCTCAATGCAGGTAAACTTTCCACCAGTTGGGAAGGGCCTTATAGAATCACCGAGGTTGTGGGAGAGGGCGCTTATTGATTACAATCCATGGACAATCGCGACATCCCACAGAGCTAGAATGTAGTACACTTGAAAAAAAATACTTTTTCTACAGGATATTTTTTATTAACTTGTTTCCTACGACAACGTTACTAACATAAGTATTAGAGGGTCATTGGTCATTGCACGACGCACGAAGGATAAAAATTTAAATGACATATTAAACAAAATATTCCTATATATGCCAAGTCAAAACACGACTTCATAAAACGCATGGACTAAGGCATAAACTTATCGTCTGTACCTACGATCTATATGCCTTGACGCATGAACGCCAATATCGGCATGATATCAAAGACATGGTCGATAATATCCTTGACTCATGTCCTTATTCGTATAACCGCCAAGAACATAAACGGCAGACGCACGATTCCACAGTCTTAAAAATTCTTTAATAAACCTTTGAGATCGCCCATTTTGGCATTTATTTCGACTAAAACGTCATTTCATATAATATACGTTAAGACAACAGTTAGTATAAAAACACTTGTATTAATATTCAGAAAAATTACAAGTGTAGGCGCGACCATAAATGGTCGTCCAAAAATCAAAACAAAAAGGAAAAGAGCTTCTAAACCTAAGATGAAGTTTGAGCTCCTTCGGGAGCCTTTTCTACTGCAGATCCCTCGACAGGAATAACCATGATAGACGAAGGGTCACCCTCAGCTGCTTCTTCCTCCTCATCAAATTTGAGATCATCCTCATTTCCAATGTTCTATAGAAAAAAACCCGAGTTCGTCCTCCGCATCCTTTAGTGGGTTCTTCCCTGCCAAATTTTGTCGCATGATAAAAGCCCTTATTTTCAATCGAGTAAAGGCTTCCAAAGCATCCAACTCCTCTTTAAGACTAGCGATTTCATTGTTCACCGTCACCAATGATGACCTAAGGGCCCCAGCCTCTTAAGGGCGACCTTAATCTCCTTCTCCTCTACCTCTGACGTGGATAACTTGTCCAAAGTTTTCTTTAAGTCGACACGAAGTTCAGTCTTTACATGACCCTCCTTCTCCAGCTTGGATGGGGTGTCACTGAACTGAAATCCCGTCACTTTCTTGGCCGCTTCTACATCCTCGACCCTCTTCAAAGAAAGTGACACCACTTGACGAACTTTCTCAACACGTTGATGAAGAGCTAAGGATGATTGGAAAGCCTACAAAGCAAAATACGAACATTATTTACAAAGGAGATTCGAACGAATAAAAAGTCGAAAGATATTTCACTTACCATAAAGGTTAAACCCATATCTGCATATCCACGTCCTGGATTGGGGCTCCCTCATGCTTCTCCCTATTCTAAGGGGGAGGAAAGAATCCATGTGAGGAAATATGTCATAGCTAAGCACGTCCCTTTGCATGAAATCTTCTAGGAATTTGACCCCCGTCAACATTGTCGGGGTCGACTTTTTCCCAGTAGAACCATGAAATGCCTCCGTCTAGGCCGAAAGAACCGCAACAAGAGGAGTCGGTGTCATCACCTTCTGTAACACCCTAAAAATAGGCGTATATTTAAATCTTAAAACTTGCGAAATAGGACATCTAAAATAGATAGATATCACCCAAAGAGGGAAATAGTAATAGCGTTTACAATTTCTATAAATGGACATTTAAGCCAACAACATGCTAATATAAACAATTATATCTAGATTATAACGGTTGTCAGCCCAATCTCCCAAAAGTACCTATTTCTATCTGTACGCCAATTCTCCAAAAGAAGCCATTCACGGCCCAACACTCGTCCCTCAACCCTCGTGTGACCCGCCGCTAAAGTAACTTGATATACATGTCATTTAAGAAAAAGTGTTAGACTTTACACCTAGTGAGAAAAAACATTTTATATAAATCGATAAAGCGTACAAATTGTCAATAAATGACTTTTAAACATGAGAAGTAGTTTTGATTTCCAGAAATACTACATAAGAACCATACGGTCCAAAACTATCTTATGATGATGGGGGAGACCAATTTTCAAGGATTGTGGCGGAACACAAAAGTAAGTCACTTTCCAAGTTGTGAGTTCAATACTAGGATCAAGGCCACGATCTCATCGACTCATACTCAGATGTGGGGGAGGGCACCCAATGATCCTAATCACATTCATTCACTAGGATTACATTTACAGTCCATCGCAAGTAACCGGTCCCACATAACCGTACCAAGTTGCCTTCCGAGGACCCAATGTCTCAACTAGTTACAAACGGAAGTTATCCCTCAAATAAGCCGACTCTATACCTATGGATCCCTTAGTAATAGTCTAAGGCTTGTCACAATTACATTTGTGACCAAACTATAACCACACATATAGTTTCTCAAATCATAAAATGCACTTCTTTGAATAATCAATATCATATGGAGTTAAATCGATATAAAGGTCCAACCATGAACATTTCATTTTCCATATAAATGGTTCATAACATAGGTTTTCCAAAAATTATACATTTCAAAATGATCATTGATGACATGAGTAATCACCTACATATTCGTTTACCCAAATACCCACTTTACTAAATAAACCTCATAATGTAGTGAAAACCATAAGTGAGATTAAAATGAACTTATGCAAATATTTAACCACAAATATGTAAGATATAACACATTTTATGTCCCAAAGCATAAACTCTTTTTTTTTTTTTGAGAGAGGAAAAGATCCAGGCAATATTATAAAGGACGAGAAAGGAAATACAAGAGATCAAGCAAAAGCCACAACCAAAGCTACACGGCAAAACAAAACAAAAAAAACTTGGTAACAACACCATACCAAGCAACTAACAACCAGAACAAGTACAAGCTAACAGAATAATGAAGGCTAGCAAAGAAAATAAGCACCACCCAAAGCCAAAAGACACCATCAAAGACACAAAAATTGTCACGAGCCATCATCCTTCGTATTCAAATCTTTTCGCTTCCTCCTCCAGTCATGTCGAAACTAGACAACACCAAGAATCTCACGGACAAGTTGATCCCCCGTACGCTTTTGATTAGTAAAAGTTCTCTTGTTCCGCAATGTCAAGTTAGGTCAAAGTCATTCAAATGAGAAAATGTAGACAAGGAGATGTTTATGAGTTCAAAATATAGAGTTTTAACATGTATAAAGTTTTAAAAGTAAGGATGATCTCACAACTTAAGGTTTTGATAAAAACCCTAAAACCCTCAGAAATAGTTGAGATGGTCTTAAAGATGAGAGTGTGGTGGAGAACTCTTAGCCTTGACTTTAAACCCTAGCTTGGTGATGAATGATTACTTGAAATCCTCAACATTTGATGCCTCGAATGCTCTTGATTACTCAATAAATGCAGAAAACCGCCCTAGGGAGAGAGTGTTTGAGGTTGGTGAAGGAGTGAATGAGAATTGAGGGAGAAAAAGAATTTTAAAGCAGTCTGGAGCTCGTTAGCGAGAGTGACACGTGATAGTGCATGTGTCACTCTCGTGGGGGCACTATCGCGGAGCTCATACCAAGAGTCCTCCTCGGCCTGTGATTGTGCCTTGCGACTTTACCACTTGGCATTGTCGCCAGGCAAGGTTTCCCCGGCGGTACCAAATCTGAAAATCCCGATTTTGCATTCCGAAAGTTTGCGTCTCGCTTAGAAAATGAAGGTAACCCAATTCAAAAGAATTCCTATAAGTTCAAGGTTCAAGAAATAGTTAAGGTGATGAATTTAATCACTGAAATTTCGGGGTGTTACACCTTCTCAATTTCGACGACGTTTGTAAGTCGTCGATCGTCGAAGATGGTTCATTCCTACCCATCTTCTAAGACGGTCTCTTTTGATCCCTGCTTGCAGTAGGGACCCTCCATTTCAAGGATTTGCCCGTGTGGGCAAGCTCGACATTCGTCTCCTTCTTGGAGAGGGCAATAGCCACCAACTTCTTGGGAGTTGAAGTCTTCCCAAGAGTTTCCGCTGAAAACAAAAGAAGAGAATCAAAGGATATCCATGACAAAAAAGAATCAATTATGACTTAAGAAGATTAACCAGTCATCTCTTCCTCTTCCTCTTCTCTCTCAACTGGTCCTGACGACCCTACGAATTCAACCTCGTCGTCTTCTTCCTCATCGACCAAAATTCAACTATTGGTCATCAAAACAAAATCTCGATTCAGAAGACATGGGAAACACTCGATCTTAGCTTGAGAATCTACTTGGGCCGATACTCGTGAGAAGTTGAAATTTACAACAAACATAAAAAAACAATAATAAAATATATCAAAATTATCTACGATAAAAAGACATAGATAAATATGATACTCACTTTCAGTATTCTAACCCTCGATTAACCATTGATCTTCGTCTCTAAACGAAGAGAATCTTTCAAAGACATAACGCGTCTTCAACTTTATGTTATTGACAGAAGTGGTCGAGACAAAAATATTGTTACCCCTCACTTTGAGTAGAGGCTATATCTATTATTGCCCTCCAGCTTGACCGAGTAGGCAGCCGCTAAATCATAGAATATGGAGGGAGATTCTCACTCACTAGTAAGTCGTTCGATAAAGTTGACTATTCTCCGGTACTAAGGTATCATCTCCCAGGAGATAGATCAAAGGATTCTAAAAATCCCTAGACAAGGGTGAAAACGATCATGTGAAGCCGATTTTGAAAGGGTACTCGTATAAAACGAACCACCCTCGTGGACATGCATATACATACGAAGATCACTTGGATTGCTAAGTTGAACATCCGAAGGGATATCAACCATAAGCCTAAAAGCTCCGGGCCCGTTCCTCTATAACACCTATTGGATTCTTCGTATCTCGATTATCTTCTATTGTAAGAGAAACAGCGTACAGGCCAACAACCTCTCAATGTTTTCGGGGTTTCTTAGAAGAATGCTTAATGTGAGACATATGAAAACTGTACCTTATGAATGTATAGGGATCTTTGAGTATATGGATTTGATCTACTTGCAGGTAACCGCGATAAGGAAAAGATTTAATCTAAAGGGATTTTGTAAGCGTGAAAAGGAAACTCGATATTTATACCTTAGAATCATGAAGATCATCACAATGACGTTAGGTCGTCCCGATGGACGACACCTTATGATTCAACTGTCATATTCTATGGGCAAAGTGTGTCATCCAACAGTTGTCCTGACACAAGTGATGTCATGCGCGTGCATGACTATCCGATCGTCAAAATCGGCAATTCAGTTTCTCAAAAAACCAATTCGGTTTCTTCTCAACCAATGCAGTTACCAAAGGACGACACATGTCGAAAAATACCCAAACCAACTTTTGGAGCGAAATTTGAAAAATAAAAAATCAAAGTTTGAAATTCAAATCTTGGAGGGCAAATTGTTTGGGTAAAAAATCGTAACCACGACCGACATGGATAATATCTATGACAAGACATGTACCATCGAACGATCTTGACGACGATATCCTCGACAACCATGATATTTTCGACCATCAACAGTCAAGATCATAGATATATTATCCTCGACTGACACTAACATGTGTTTATCTTTGACGACCGTTACCTTTGTAAATTATTGCAGGTCTTGAAGATCTACATCATTAATACGCCGAGAGTAACTGACGACAAGCATTCAAGAACATCATTAGGATTCAATCGTTATCCTCATAAAAATCATTAAGGAGTAACTGCTAAAAACCACCTATAAAAGGGCCAAACGCGTTTAAGCAAAGGACATCTTATCATGGTTGCAACAAGAGCAATATTGCGAATACGAAAATCAAACTACCGAGATGCTCTCAAATACTCTATTGTTATTTTCCTAACTTTATGCACGTCATGTCATGTTTATCCACGACCCACAATTTTAATCTATGTTATTAAGGACGATGTCCCTGTTTGACGTCCATAGTGCACTGACGGTATTTCAAATCATCCACGGTTTTTACCCTTGACGGGGTTTTCTGCGTCACCATATCTCTTGTCTCGTTTATTATTTCCATTTTTTTGTCTTGTTTATTTTGAAAGTTCTATCTTTAGTTGATTAGCTTTGCAATCCAATCCTTAAATTCTACTTGTGTAATTTTTGGCATAGATATTTACTATTTAACACTTCATGACAACCCAAAGTTTATGCAACCGGTACTAGTTTGGTATGAAATAGAAGATTTTAACCAATGACTTTCTAATGTCTTCCTTCTTGAGCCTTGGTTGATAGGGTCGTATATGATAGGTATCCAATAATTCGATCCACCGGGTGTCTCAATCACCTTACATGACTCTATTCTTCAGTGACATCATAATGACATCATGTATAATGTTTAATATTATGTTAGTACGTACTAATTATAGTATGTGATCAGGATTAACAACATAGATAACAAATCTATTCATAAACATCGTGATCATGAATCTGTATTCATGATAAATACATTGTGGACTATTATGAATTGCAAGTCCATGATGAATGTGTTGTGCTAAAATCAAATGTTGCTTATGTTATAAGTTTTCACTTATCATATATAGAATAACATGTGGAGACTTTGATAACAGAACACATATAAGAACGAAACAACGAAACACATATGAACTATAAGAAACGTAAAAGTAAAACGTTGAGTCGAGATTAAGATCTCTCTCCTTAAGACAAAATCGTCCCGTATTTGCTGACGGAATTAAACGACGATATGTCTCCCAGGATACAACAACGTATGCGTACCTTCGTCAATCGTGGCACCGATGTTTGAAGTCGATCGAACTCGATAATGTGCTACTCCCCTTTAGGTGAATATAGAAAAGCAATGGAAAACTTCACCCCAAATTCAAGAGACTCTAAGGTATATATAGGTGAATATAGATAAGAAGTTGGGACAATTTTCAACCATAAAAAACAGTCAAATAAATTTAAAAACTGAAAATTAGAAAACTGAAAATTTCCATTTAAAATATCCAACAATCCCCCACATAAATGAAAATTTCAAAGAATGACCAAAAAGACACAATCATAAAAGGAGAGCACAATGGAAAAGTTTTGCATCAGGAATGGTAGCAATTTCCCAGCCTTGAACCAACCTTAGTGAATAATCATCGGATTTACTCAGCTAGGTAGTGAACATGATGTCTTGAACTACCCAGACTTTGATGTAAATCTAGACAACAACTATCACACAAAACATCTCCTCACATATTGAGTTCTATTGTTGTGTTCATTTCGGCCTTGAACAACCCCTGGTTATTCATGAGTGAACTTAGAGAATGTAGCCTATCTTCATTCTCCTAGAAACGGACTCATTTCACACTCACTAGGCGATTTCCCATAAGGAGTATCCCTGCTATACCCCACTTATATTTCAAAGCTATGAGAATCGTTAAAAGCGTATCTTATCCTCTTCATGCAGGTAACATTGTTTATCATCCTAAGAATGGGTTGGAGATTTTATCTCACATTGTTCTCGTCGATTCAACAAGATGCGATTGTCCCTTTGAACCTACTTCTTGGGATCTCCAATCAATTAGGCAGGGTTGCCATCAAGTATCGTCTTTCGTCATAGGCTTTAAACCCATTCCTCTTGATGATCTGACAACTTTCTCTCTTGACAAACCTTTTGTAAACGGATCCGCTAGGTTGTCAACCGACTTTACATAGTCGATAGAAATAATTCCATGTGTGAGAAGTTGTCTAATGGTTTTATGTCGTCTTCTGATATGACGAGATTTACCGTTATACATACAACTTAAAGCTCTCAATATTGTTGATTGATTGTCACAATGAATACATATAGCAGGTACTAGCTTTGGCCACATAGGTATATTTTCCAAAAAGTTTTGAGGCCACTCTGCCTCTTCACCCGCTTTATCCAAAGCAATAAACTCATATTCCATTGTTAATCTTGCCAACAAAGTTTGTTTTGTACTTTTCCAGGACACAACTGCACCACCAATAGTAAATACATAACCACTTGTGGATTTTGAATTCTTGGCATCCGATATCCAATTAGCATCGCTATATCCTTCCAATGCAGCTGGATATTTTCCATAGTGCAAGCCATAACTCTGAGTATGTCGTAAGTAATTCAACACTCTAGTTATTCCTTTCCAATTATTACGTCCTGGATTCCTAGTATAACGACTGAGTATATTGACAGCATGTGTCATATCCGATCTTGTACAATTAGTAATATACATTAAGCTTCCAATCACTCTAGCATATTCTAATTGTGAGATACTTTCACCGGTATTTTTACAAAGTTGAAGACTGACATCTTCAGGACTTTTAGCAATTCCACTCGAATAATTCTTGAATCGATCAAGTATTTTCTTTGCATAATGTGATTGAGTTAAAGTATAACCGTCAACAGTTTTTGTAACTTTAACTCCTAATATAACATCTGCAATACCCATATCTTTCATATTAAACTTACTACTATGCATCTTCTTAGTAGCCTTGATGATAGCATCATTACTGCCAATAATGAGCATATCATCGACATATAGACAAACCAACACATATCCTTTCGGAGTGTCCTTGATGTAAACACACTTGTCACATTCATTTATTTTAAAACCATCTGACATCATTGCCTTGTCAAATTTTTAATGCCATTGTTTCGGAGCCTGTTTTAAGCTGTACCACGATTTTACAAGTCTACAAACCTTGTTCTCTTTTCCAAGTACAACATATCCTTCAGGCTGGGACATATATATTTCCTCTTCTAAATCCCCATTTAGAAAAGTCGTTTTAACATCCATTTGATGTATATCAAGATTGTGTAAGGCAGCAATAGCTATCAACATTCTAATTGATGTTATTCTAGTCACCGGAGAATAAGTATCAAAGAAATCTAAACCTTCTTGTTGTTTAAATCCTTTAACTACAAGCCTGACTTTATATTTTTCGATTGATGCATATGTTTTCAATTTGCGTTTGAAAATTCATTTACATCCCAATGGTTTACAACCAGGAGGTAAATCAACTAGCTCCCATGTAGGATTCTGCATAATGGAGTCGACTTCACTTTTCATTGCTTCCTTCCATAAAGGAGCATCAGGCATTGACATAGCTTCTTTAAATGTTTGCAGATCATTTTCTAACAATAAAGTAGTTAGAAAATCAGGTCCAAATGATTTTGATATTCTAGCTCGTTTACTACGTCTAGGTTCGTCATTTTCACTTGCCAGATTTTCAAGTGAATTACTCGAATTTCATTGATATCTCGTGCGTTTGGAGTATGAAGCATCTTTATATGGAAATATATGCTCAAAAAAGGAGGCATTTTTCAATTCCATTATTGTATTTTCATGGATATCTGGTGTATCTGATTTGTATACCAAGAACCGGTAAGCTTAACTATTTTGCGCGTATCCTATGAAAATATAATCAACGGTTTTAGGTCCAGTTACCACCCGTTTGGGATTTGGAACCACATTTGCCAAACATCCCCATACTTTCATATATTTATATGAAGGTAGTCGACCATTCCATAATTCATATGGAGTTTTTCCAATTTTCTTATGGGGTATTTTGTTGAGAATATAATTAGCCAATAGAAGGGCTTCCCCCAACAAGTTTTGGGGTAACCCGGAATTTAGTAATAAGGCATTCATCATTTCCTTTAAAGTTCTATTCTTACGTTCGACGGTACCATTTGATTGTAGCGAATAAGGAGCGGTAGTTTGATGAACTATCCCATGTTCCGAACAAAACATATTAAATGGGACATCATATTCCCCTCCTCGATCACTTCTAACGACTTTAATTGTTTTTCCAAGTTGGTTCTCCACTTCACGTTTATATTCTTTGAACTTTTCCAATGTTTCGTCTTTGGTTCGAAGCAAATATACATAACAATATTTTGTACAATCATCAATGAAAGTAACAAAATAACTTTTACCACCTCTAGTTGGCATAAATTTTAAATCACATAAATCGGTATGAATTAAACCTAGAGGTTCATTATTTCTCTCTACCGAATGACAAGGGTTTTTAGTGATTTTTGCTTCAATACATACTTCACATTTGTCATTTTTGTCTATTTTTAACTTTGGCAATAAACTCATATTCATCAATCTATTTAAGGAATTAAAATTAACATGACCCAATCTTTCATGCCAAATAAAAGAAGATTCAACGACATAAGCAACATTATTAACTTTATTAATTTTAGGAAATACAGTCATTACATTGAAATTGAATAAACCATCACTCAAATACCCTTTCCCAACATAGTTTCCAAACTTAGAGAGAACAAATTTATCGGATTCTAACACAATTTTAAACCCATTATTGCTAAGCATCGAACCAAACACCAAATTCTTGAGAATCTCGGGAACATGCATCACATTGTTGAGAGTCAATTCTTTCCCGGACGTCATCTTCAACACCACTTTTCCTTGGCCTTCAACTTTCGCCATAGAAGAATTTCCCATATACATGTTTTCTTCCAAATGGTTTTTTTGATACGTGGTAAACATGTTTTTGTCGGAACAAACATGTTTAGTAGCCCCGGTATCAAGCCACCATTCCCGAGGATTACTTCCAACCAAGTTAACCTCAAATACTACTGCACATAAATCCATATCGGAAAGTCCATCGGTAATTTCATTTTCTTCCAAATTGACTTGATTTTTTCCTTTTCCTTTACATTTCCCTTTCTCGTTATGGTTATCCACACGAATATCAACCTTGCTTCGACAATTGGAAGCCTTGTGATTTCTCATACCACATTTGTAACAATTCCCAACAAATTTCCGGAATGGTCTCTTGTTCGGCATTTGACTAAAACCTTTAGAGATTTGTCCCACAAACTTTCTTTTCTTCGTCTTTTGATCATGTTCAACCACATTGGCTTTCATATCAACCGATTGATTTCCATATTTCTTCTCCACACGACGGTTGTCTTCCTCAATCCGCAATCGCAAGATTAAGTCTTCCAACTTCATCTCTTTGCGCTTATGTTTCAAATAGTTCTTGAAGTCTTTCCAACTTGGAGGATGTTTTTCAATAAACACGGCAACTTGAAAGGTTTCACAAATCGTCATATTCTCGGCCCTAATATCATGAATGATCAATTGCAATTCTTGCACTTGACTCATTATTGGTTTTGAATCAACCATTTTGTAATCCATGAATCGGCCAACAACAGACTTCTTTGACCCGGCACCCTCGCTCTTATATTTCTTTTCCAACATATCCCAAAGTTCTTTGGTCGTCGTAACCTTGCAATACACATTGTAAAGTATGTTGTCCAAGCCATTCAACACAAAGTTTCGACAAAGAAAATCCCCATGCTTCCAAGCATCTACCACACTTGTTGTTTGAAGATCACTTTGCTCATTGTCTAGAATCGGTGCCGATTCGTTTAATAATTTTGCAAGGTTCAACGTTGTCAAATAAAATAGCATCTTTTGTTGCCAACGTTTGAACTCGGTACCATTGAACTTTTTTGGTTTTTCCAAGTTCGCAACTGTAACACCCTAAAAATTCGGGTAATTTTAAAAATTGAAATTTCGGCAATATAACATTTGTAATTGGAGCAAACCACCCAAAAAGGGTAAAGGCGTAAGCATTTACAAAACCTGTAGAGATGCATGGGAAATCGACAACAAACTAATCTAAACTACTTCTATCTAGATTACATATGTTGCCATCCCAAATCCAAAATGAATTAATTGTTTTTCAACGCCAATGCTCCCAAAATATCTAATCAACCAAAAATGCCCTCAAGAGTCCACGCTCTTCTCTCAACCCCTCGACGACCCGCCGCTAAGGGAACCTGTTATACACATCATTTGAGAAAAAGTGTTAGGCTTAAAGCCTAGTGAGAACATACAGTTTATAATTTAAAGAAATATAGACAATTGCAATGAAGAGATCTTTTCAAGAAAGTTTAGTTTACAATTGAAATCTTTGCCACATAAGGACTGTTCGGTACAAAATTCATCTTGCGATGACGGGGGATACCCTATTTACCAAGGATTGTAGAGGAACACAAAAGTAAGTTACAATCCGAGTTGTGAGCTAAATACTTAGAATCCATGGCCACGAACAACGCCAGTTCGTACTAAGATGTGGGGGAGGGCACCCGAGGAAACCAAGTCATACTCGTTTACTAGGACTACATTATGATCCATGGCTAGTAACCGGTCCTACATAACCGTACCAAAGGGCCTCCGAGGATCAAATGCACCCATAGCTACAAAGGGGAAAAACATCCCAAAATATAAGCCGACTCAATACCTAAGGATCCACTAGTAATAGTCTAGACTTGTCACAATTTCATATGTGACCAACTAAAGTTAATCATATAGTTCCCGATAACATTTATTTCTAAAAGTGCATTTCCAAGTTTAACTGATGATAAGAATGAAAAATCATAAAATGAGATTTCATGCATTCTTTCAAGTATCTCACCAAAATGTGCAGGTAGTACTATGTTTTACCACATATAAAATGGAACCCTTCCTTTTAGCAAAATATAGCAAAAACCCTAAAATCTCCCAAAACTCAAGTTAGGTCAAAATGTAATAATCTTAAATCCAAAACCCAAGGAGATATATAGGAGTTTAAAATGTAAGTTTCGATATGTATAAGGTTTAGAAAATGATAGTAGGAACTCACCAAGTGGGTTTTTGAAGAAAACCCAAAACCCTAGTTGATCCTTTGGAGAAGATGACAATAGAGGAGGTGATTTAAAGCTCCCAACTTGAACCCTTAGATGAATAATGAAGGAACACTTGGAAACCAAGATTGAATGACTTGAAGGATCTTGAAATAACAATAAATGCCTAAAAATCGCCAAATGAGAGAATTTGAGGTTGGTGAAGAGTGTTATGAGAAATGAATGAGGAGAAAGGGCTTTTAATCCCTCTGTTGCCCGCCGGCGAGAATGACTCGGCGACTATGCCCTTGTCATTCTCGCGGGGCATTGTCGCCGTAGATGTACCGTGGGGTCCCCAACTTCGGCGACAGTGACACGGCGTGAATGCCCATGTCACAATCGTCGGTCATTGTCGCTACGGATGTACCGTAGGGGTCAAATTCCCCGCGACTTTGCTCTGCGACTTTGCCCTATGGCATTATTGTCGGGCAACGTCGCCCCAGCGGCGCCAGGCCGAAAAAGTTAGACGAAACACTCCCGAAATCCTCACGCCACAACTGGACTTCGAGGTAACTCCAAACTTACGGATAAACACTGATAACAAAACGAAAGTAGACCGTGGAAAAGAATAAGCATACCGAAAATTCGGGGTTTTACAATCCTCCCCAACTTGGGAATGATTTCGTCCCCGAAATCCCAACTACTCGAAGAGATTAGGATATATACGCTTCATATCCTTCTCAGTTTCCCATGTCACATTGGCCCCACGATGATGCCTCTACTTCACCTTGACCATAGTGACCTCTTTGTGACGCAATTTCTTAGGCTTCTTCTCTAGGATAGCGTCGGGTTCTTCTATAAATCGGTTACCTTCGTCTACTCTTATCTCGGAGAGAGGAATGACGCTATCTTCTTCCGCCAAACACTTCTGAAGGTAACATATATGTTGTGGATTCTCTCATCTCCAACGGCAGTTCCAATTGGTAGGCCTGCAAGCCCACACGCTTGACCACCTTGAATGGTCCGAGGAAACGAGGACTCAACTTCCCCCGTTTTCCAAACCGAATGATGCCCTTCCATGGCGACACTTTAAGCATCACGCGGTCGCCCACTTGAAATTCCATCGGCCGCCTCTTCTTATCGGCATAGCTCTTCTGCCGATCCTGAGCCGCCTTCAAGCGCTCTCGAATGCTTTTCACTTTATCGGTTGTCTCTTGCACAATTTCGGGTCCGGAGAATTGTTTTTCTCCCGCTTCTAGCCAACACATAGGAGTCTGGCACTTCCGTCCGTACAACGCTTCAAAAGGTGCCATTTCGATGCTCAAGTGGTAGCTATTGTTGTAATCAAACTCCACCAAAGGTAGGTGAGAGTCCTAACTACCCCCAAAATTGATGACACAAGACCTTAGCATGTCCTCAATCGTTTAGATCGTTCTCTTGCTCTGACCTTCGGTTTGTGGATGGTAAGCCGTACTCAACTTTACTCGTGTACCAAGCTCCTTCTGAAAGCCATCCCAAAAGTTTGAAGTGAACCAACTGTCGCGATCCGACACGATCGACAAGGGTACCCCATGCCTCGAGACCACCTCATCGATGTAGATTTTTGCTAACTTGTCCATCGGTAAGGTCTCACGCATAGCCAAAAAGTGAGCGCTCTTAGTCAACCGATCGACTATTACCCAAATGGTATCGTGACCTCAAAGAGTTTTAGGCAACTTCGTCACGAAGTCCATAGTAATATGTTCCCACTTCCACTCAGGAATCTCTAAGGACTGAAGACTCCCATACGATCGTTGATGTTCGACCTTCACTTGTAAGCACGTCACACAACGCTCCACATAACGTGCCACATCAAGTTTCATTACCGGTCACCAATAATGTAACTTCAAGTCTCGGTACATCTTTATACTCCCCGGATGAATGGAATACTTGGACTTGTGGGCATCCTAAAGAAGTAGTTCACGGTTACCCCCAACCTTGGGTACCCACACATGACCGTTGAACAGTTTTACCCCACGACTATCTTTCGTTAAGAGTAAACGTTGCTTTGTCATGACTTCATCCTTGACATTCTCTTCCAACAAGGCTTCTATTTGAGATGTCTTGATCTTCTCAACAAGACTTGACACTAACTCGACTCTCGAAAGGGTAGCCTGAATACTTCCGCTATAGTCTTTCCGACTTAACGCATCAGCCACTACGTTCGCCTTACCGGGATGGTAAAGCAACTCACAATCGTAATCTTTGAGCAATTCTAGCCATCGCCTTTGCCTCATGTTTAACTCTTTTTGATCAAATAAATACTTCAGGCTCTTATGATTCGTGTAGAGTATACATTTCATGCCATAAAGGTGGTGCCGACAAAGCTTCAAGGCGAACACCACCGCTGCCAATTCCAAATTGTGAGTAGGATAATTTTTCTCATGAATTTTGAACTACCTCGATGCGTAGGTGATCACCTTGCCTCTTTACATCAACATGCATCCTAATCCCATTTTCGAAGCGTCGCTATAGACCACGAAGTCTTCCGACCCTTCGGGTAGCGATAAGATTGGAGCTTCACACAACTTCTTTTGAAAAATACGGAACGCCTTCTCTTGCGCTTCGGTCCACACGAACTTCACATTCTTCCAAGTCAAAGCCGTCAAGGAAGATGCGATTTTTGATAAGTCTTGTATAAATCTCCGGTAATATCCCGCCAAACCCAAGAAGCTTCGGATTTCCGAAAGACTCTTGGGAGGCTCCCAATTCATCATGGCTTCAATCTTGGAGGGGTCCACTTTCACTCCGTCTCGAGTGACAAAGTGACCCAAGAATTGCACCTCTTCAAGCCAAAAATCGCACTTGGAAAATTTGGCGTACAATCTCTCTTTTCTCAACACTTCTAGAACTTCATGAAGATGTTGCTCGTGTTCCAAATCGCTCTTGGAATATACGAGTATGTCATTAATGAATACGATGACCGACTTGTCGAGGAATGGTCGGCACACCCAATTCATCAAATCCATAAACACCGCTGGTGCGTTCGTTAGGCCAAACGGCATTACAAGGAATTCGTAATGGCCATGATGCGTTCTAAAGTCCGTCTTCGAAACGTCTTCCCCCTTCACCTTCACTTGATGGTATCCCGAACGTAAGTCGATTTTGGAGAAACACCCCGCTCCTTAGAGTTGATCGAACAAGTCGTCTATCCTCGGGAGCGGGTACTTGTTCTTCACCGTTGCCTTTTTCAACTCACGGTAATAGATGCACATTCTCATTGTTCCATCCTTCTTCTTGACAAACAAGACCGGAGCTCCAAAAGGCGACGAGCTCGGTCTTATGAAACCCTTCCCCAAAAGCTCTTGGAGTTGAGCCATCATCTCTTGCATCTCCGATGGCGCCAACTGGTAAGGGGCTCTAGCAATAGGAGCCGCTCTGGCACAAGATCAATCTGAAACTCTACCTGACGATCGGGTGGTAACCCGGGCAAGTCGTCCGGAAAGGCATCGGGAAACTCCCGCACTATCTTCATATCTTCAAGCTTTGCCTTCTCTAGTTTGGCGTTGATTTCGTAGGCTAGGAAGGACGAACATCCTTTCACCAAGCATTTACGCTCCTTTGCCATAGTGATGATTGCTACATCTCTTTTCCTCTTCTCGCCATAGATCACAACATCACCACCAGGATTGGGAAGTCGGATTATTTTCTTGGAGCATACGATCTCGACTTGATTGTTCGCCAACCATTCCATACCGACCACCACATCAAAACCTCCAATAATCATCGGCATCAAATCTATCGAGAAATCTTTCCCTTCGATTCCGAGAGTACACTTCTTCAGAACATCATGGATTAGAACTTGACTACCATTCGCTATCTCTACCACTAACGCATTCTCTAAACTATTAGTGGGCATAGCAAGCTTTTGACGAAACAACTCAGATATAAAAATGAAACTGGCACCCGAATCGAACAGTACACGAGCAGGTACGGAGTTTAGAAGAAACGTACCCGATACCACATCGGCGGATGCCTTGGCCTCATCGTCCGTCATCTGAAAAGCTCGACCCGGAACCCTAGATGGGTTCTCTTTCTTCTCTAGCGCGCTACCCGACTTGAGCTTCGGGCAATCTCTCTTCATATGCCCCGGTGCCTTGCACTCGAAGCAGATAAGCCCTCTGATCGGGCAATCCTTGGTGGCATGATCAGACTTGCCACACTTGCTGCAAGGTTGAAAAGTGGGGTTACAGTTGCCATGGTGCTTGCTATGGCACCTCCGGCACCATCTAGCTTCTTGATGACCGTTGAAGCTTCGGTTTCCGACAAAAGGTCGAGTTCTCTTGGGAGGTAGGAAATTGCTCTCCCACTTTATCTTGTCTACGGCCACCACAGTTTTCTCCGATTTACCCCTCGCGTAAACCTCTTCCATAAATTGCGCTTCCTCGATTGTCTCTCGAAGTTTAGAAGCCTTCGAGTTGCGGACCATGGACATCATGTCCGCCGGTAGGCCATTGAGATAGGCTTTTATCTTTTCTTTCTCCGTTGGGTCCACGTGCCCTACCAGTCCAAGATTCTCTATAAACTGACGGGTGTACTCTCTCACTGTCAAGTTTCCTTTTACCAGATACCGAAACTCAGCCTCAATACGGTCCATAGCTCTCTCGTTGAAGAACTCTTCTAAAATTTTCTTCTTGAACTCGGCCCAAGACAACTAAGCCAACACGGTAGGAGAGAGAGTGGACTGGGTGACATTCCACCACGTGAGTGTCATATCTCTGAGCAACTGGGTACCAAACCTCACTATTTGATCGTCCCCGTACTCAGACGAGCCAAAGTCCTGCTCGACAGCTTGAATCCATTTCACACACGTAATCGGGTCGTCAGAACCGGAGAATTCCGGTGGTCCGCAACCCAAAAAGGATTTATAGGAACAGCTCCTTCCACTTTTCTGAGCACCCACAACTCTGTGCTCCTCCGTTCTGATCCCATGACCGGTGCTACCAGAACCAACCATGATGTTCTTTGCAACCGCCTCATTTCTTTTGAGACTGGCATCGCGGTCTTCTAACAACTTCAGAAACGCTTCCTGTTGCTTTTCCATAGACGATGACACCATCTGCATAATGCTGGCCATCATGTTGGCTTGAGGGTTTGCCTCTTGCACAACCAGGTTCGTGGATTCCAACTCCACTCTTGGCACTTGTTCCACTTCTCCCGTGAATATAGGCGGCATACCCGGAGGAACAACAGTTGGCGCCCTTACCACCGGGTTTCGATCGGGTGAACTAACATCGCGAAGGTCTCCGTCGCCTAACTAACGACTACGAGTGTTCACCATAATGGAGTAAAGGCTACAACACAAGCACAAGAAAGAGTAAGAGAGAGATTAACTGAAGTAAGCACGAAAGAAACGTACTAATACGTCTACCAATTGTTATAGCATTAGCAAACCAAGTACACTCACGTAAAATATCCTCATAATAACATTAGCTAAGTGAGATTATGAGTATATAACACATAAGGGTCCTTGTTACCATCATCACAACGCTTGATGAACATAACTTCCGTCGACTCTAAGACTAACCCATCTTAAAAGTTCTACCCAACTCACAAATCATTGCCTAACATACTCAGTCTAAGTCTAGACATCTTACATGCATGCCTAGTTCACTTAAACTAGAGCTCTAATACCAACTTGTAACGCCCTAAAAATTCGGGTAATTTTAAAAATTGAAATTTCGGCAATATAACATTTGTAATTGGAGCAAACCACCCAAAAAGGGTAAAGGCGTAAGCATTTACAAAACCTGTAGAGATGCATGGGAAATCGACAACAAACTAATCTAAACTACTTCTATCTAGATTACATATGTTGCCATCCCAAATCCAAAATGAATTAAATTTTTTTCAACGCCAATGCTCCCAAAATATCTAATCAAACAAAAATGCCCTCAAGAGTCCATGCTCTTCTCTCAACCCCTCGACGACCCGCCGCTAAGGGAACCTGTTATACACATCATTTGAGAAAAAGTGTTAGGTTTAAAGCCTAGTGAGAACATACAGTTTATAATTTCAAGAAATATAGACAATTGCAATGAAGAGAGATCTTTTCAAGAAAGTTTAGTTTAAAATTGAAATCTTTGCCATATAAGGACTGTTCGGTAAAAAAATTCATCTTGCGATGACGGGGGATACCCGATTTACCAAGGATTGTAGCGGAACACAAAAGTAGGTTACAATCCGAGTTGTGAGATAAATACTTGGAATCCATGGCCACGAACAACACCGGTCCGTACTAAGATGTGGGGGAGGGCACCCGAGGAAACCAAGTCATACTCGTTCACTAGGACTACATTATGATCCATGGCTAGTAACCGGTCCCATATAACTGTACCAAAGGGCCTCCGATGATCAAATGCAATTGTGTGTCCCTGAAATCAAGATTCTAATTGCAAAACAAATCAAACAAACAAGATTTACAAACCTGTTTATCAAATTCAATTCAAGAATCAATCGTTTACAACTTTCTCTTACTACAAATCTCTTTCTCTCTCTAAAATACTCTCTCTCTCTCTGAATTCGTATCCAAAACTCTTAACCATCTATCTATTAAACAGCAAAAACAACTATTTATACCCACAACTAATTACAAGAAAACAAAACAAAATACAATTTAACTTTGACTTTATTAACACATAGACTTTGACTTTCCATGAGAGTTGACTTTCTCAGCTTTGACTTCTTGTACTTTGACTTCTTGTACTTTGACCTCTAGTCTTCATGATCTTGTATCCAACATATTTCTGCTCTAACAGCATCCATAGTTACAAAAGGGAAAAACATCCCAAAATATAAGCCCACTCAATACCTAGGGATCCACTAGTAATAGTCTAGACTTGTCACAATTTCATATGTGACCAACTATAGTTAATCATATAGTTCCCGATAACATTTATTTCTAAAAATGCATTTCCAAGTTTAACTGCTGATAAGAATGAAAAATCATAAAATGAGATTTCATGCATTCTTTCAAGTACCTCACCAAAATGTGCAAGTAGTACTATGTTTTACCACATATAAAATGGAACCCTTCCTTTTAGCAAAATATAGCAAAAACCCTAAAATCTCCCAAAACTCAAGTTAGGTCAAAATGTAATAATCTTAAATCCAAAACCCAAGGAGATATATAGGAGTTTAAAATGTAAGTTTTGATATGTATAAGGTTTAGAAAATGATAGTAGGAACTCACCAAGTGGGTTTTTGAAGAAAACCCAAAACCCTAGTTGATCCTTTGGAGAAGATGACAATAGAGGAGGTGATTTAAAGCTCCCAACTTGAACCCTTAGATGAATAATGAAGGAACACTTGGAAACCAAGATTGAATGACTTGAAGGATATTAAAGTAACAATAAATGCCTAAAAATCGCCAAATGAGAGAGTTTGAGGTTGGTGAAGAGAGTTATGAGAAATGAATGAGGAGAAAGGGCTTTTAATCCCTCTGTTGCCCGCTGGCGAGAATGACTCGGCAACTATGCCCTTGTCATTCTCGTGGGGCATTGTCGCCGCAGATGTACCGCGGGGTCCCCAATTTCGGCGACAGTGACACGGCGAGAATGCCCATGTCACAATCGCCGGTCATTGTCTCTACGGATGTACCGTAGGGGTCGAATTCCCCGCGACTTTGCCCTATGGCATTATCGCCAAGCAATGTCTTCCAAGTGGTGCCAGGCCGAAAAAGTTAGACGAAACACTCCCGAAATCCTCACGCCACAACTGGACTTCGAGGTAACTCCAAACTTACGGATAAACACTGATAACAAAACGAAAATAGACCGAGGAAAAGAATAAACGTACCGAAAATTCGGGGTGTTACAGCAACCCCCATCGGAATCGAACTTTGAACCGGATTTTGAACAAATGCAGAGGACCCAATATGTTCTCTTACATTTGGGTTAACCGGATTTGGATTTGGAATCGGATTCAGATTCGAAGTAACCGTAGAGGACCCAACATGTTCTCTTACGTTTGTGTTTGTGTTGCCTTCTTGTGCCATTTAATTTTTGAAACAATCGTTACACAAAAATAAACCAAGAAAAATTCAACTTGTATATAAATGACAGTCAATATATATCAACACTCTGAAGGAATAAAACAAAATTATATTAATATGCTACTACAACAAGCGTGTAGAAAAGAAAATATAAAATTTTATTTAATGCAGTAAGTTTTATTATAATATGCAGAACACAGAAACATAAAATTTGAATACAGAAAATGCAAAAACCTTTTTGTACAGGAGGCTGTTTTTAGAAATTGTGCAGAAAACAGAAACCTTATGTGCAGAAAATACTGTGCAGGAACTTGCTATGCAGAAAAAATGTTGTGCAGAAACGTTAATCACAAAGTGGAAGGAAAATAACTGTGCAGAAATATGTTGTGCATAAACCTTGGTCACGAAATGGAAAGAAGACAAAATAAAAAGAAAACCTTCTTAAAAAAACATAAATATCACATATAAATTTTATTTATTAACGTAAACAATAAACCCAAAATAATAATACAAAGTACACAATATTATCTTGCAAATCAAAAATACAGTAAGTTTTTTTCTAATTTTAGAAGATTTCTAAATTTTTAACAGATTCAAGAGTTGTGTGCAGAAACTTGAGGCATACAATTTTATTCACAGAAATTTAAAATATCCAAAGATTATTCATAAAAGTAAACAACAGCAAAATTGAGTGTATTGTACGTGGAATCATACAAACATGCAACAAATTAAGATTTTTGAAAAAACAGATTGCAAACCAAAATTTCAAAAAGTTTGCACGCAGAAAAAAAAAATATGTTCCAACAACTATTGAAAATGGGATTTTGTCTTAAGATTGTTATAAGTTTTCACTTTCCATATATAGAATAACATGTGGAGACTTTGATAACAGAACACATAAAAGAACGAAACAACGAAACACATACGAATTATAAGAAACATAAAAGTAAAACGTTGAGTCGAGATTAAGATCTCTCTCCTTAAAACAAAATCGTCCCATATTTGCTGACGGAATTAAATGACGATATGTCTCCCAGGATATAACAACGTATGCGTACCTTCGTCAATCGTGGCACCGATGTTTGAAGTCGATCGAACTCGATAATGTGCTACTCCCCTTTAGTGTTGAGACTCTTGATAAAACAAGAAGAAAATATCCAGGAAATAAAAAACCAAAAATGGTAGAAAAGCAATGGAAAACTTCACCCCAAGTTCAAGAGACTCTAAGGTATGTATTAAAGAAATTCAGAGTAATTTTGGTATGTATATTATATTCATTGTACAAAACGATTACAAGCAGCAGCTTTAAATAAGCAAAACAAGCAAAGGAAAGACAATATTCTAGGAGCTAATTAGGATACAAACAAAGGAAACACAATATCCTAGGAGCTAATTATGGACAGCCATAAAAGGGGATGAGATTGGTAAAACAGGAGAGTAAATCAAGCAATTCTATACTCCCCCTCAAGGTGGAGCATGAAGATTTCCCATGCCCAGCTTGACAAGTAAGAATTCGAGTTGTCTTGATCCCAGTGCCTTGGTGAGAAGGTCGGTTATTTGCATTTTAGTATCAACATGAAATGGTTTAATTTCTTGTGACTCGACACGTTCCTTGACAAAGTAACAATCCATCTCGATGTGCTTTGTCCGTTCATGGGAAACGGGATTATTTGCGATGTGTTAGGCCGCTTGGTTGTCACAGTACAGAGTTGCAGGTCCGTGTTGTTCTGCTTCAAGGTTCTTTAGGAGCCATCCCATCCATAGGATTTCACTAGTGGTAGTTTCCATAGCCCGGTATTCCGCTTCGGCCGAAGATCGGGAAACAACGGGTTGTTTCTTGGATTTTCAAGAGACAAGAGCTCCCCACAAGAGTAAGAGATATTCGGTTCGAGACCTTCTTGTGGTGGAACATCCTAGCCAATCGGCGTTGCAATATGTGACTAAATTTGTTCCCCCATCTTTAGGAAAGAAAATGCCTTGTCCCGGTGTGGCCTTTAAGTATCGAAGGATTCTCATAGCAGCATCCCAATGTCCTTATCTTGGATCGGAGACAAATTGGCTCAAGATATTTACTGAGTATGCGAGATCCGGTCTAGTAGCTTGAAGATATAGTAGCCTCCCAATGAGCCTTCTGTATTTTCTTGCATCCACACGAGTATCTCCATTATCCTTTTCAAAATTTTGATTCGGCTCCATAGGAAAGGAGCTCGGTCTACACCCTAGCATTCCACTATCCTCTAAAATGTCAAGGGTGTATTTTCGTTGACTTAGAACCAACCCATCCATTGTTCGCGCAGCTTTGATCCCAAGAAAATATTTTAGAGGGCCAAGATCCTTGATACTAAATTTTTTATCAAGATGGTCCTTTGTTTCTTGTATTTTATCTTGGTCTTTCCCCACGATTATGACATCGTCGACGTATATGAGAGCAGCAACAAATACATCTCCTCTTTTGTAGAATAAAAGCGAGTGATCTGCATAAGATTGCTTGAATCTGAGATCGAGTAAAGCCGATGTAAAGTTTTGGTACCAGTTTCTCGAGGCCTGCTTTAAACCGTATAGAGACTTCCTCAACCTACATACCTTCGTTCCTCCCCCTTTGTCATAACCGTGTGGAATCCGTATATATATCTCCTCGTTCAGGTTGCCGTTCAAGAATGCATTATTCACATCTAGTTGGTGAATAATCCGTTCCTTTTTTACGGCAATGGCGAGCAAGTATCTAACCGTGACTAACTTGGCCACCGGTGCAAACGTGTCATAGTAGTCAACGCCTTCCATTTGCGTATAGCCCTTGGCAACGAGCCTTGCCTTGTATCTTTCTATTTCGCCATTCGGTTTATACTTTATTTTATAGACCCATTTTGAATCTATCGGTCGTTTCCCATCAGGTAAGTCTTCTATGGTCCAGGTTCCACTCTCTTCAAGCGCCTTTATCTCTCTTTGCATGGCATCTCTCCACTCTTGATTTTGCACAGCTTGTTCAAAATCTTTTGGCACATCATTGGAAGTGATGGCAGTAAAAAAAGCTTTGTGTGAGTCGGAGAATTTATCATAGGAAACAAAATTAGCAATGGAATGTACCGTTGAGGATTGTTGACCGGAGTTGGGTTGTGCATGGTCTATAGACGGGGGAAGTCGGACATCATAATTGTTGAGATGCGTTGGTCTTGTCTTGTTTCGGTTTTCTCTGATTGGTGCATCATTTTCATTTTGGGACTCGATGCCTTCATTCTCATTTTGTGTTGAGTCTCCTGGACCGTCATTGGGTCCAGTCCCTTCCAAGGAATGTGGGCTTTCGAGGTTTATTTCTTGATTATTTGGGCTGTTAAAAACCAACTCATCTACCTCTATTTGTTCGAGGTTGTTGAGATGATTGGTTAAGTCATTTAGGACCAAATCTTCGTCCTTTCCCTGCTCTTCATTTACTTCAGTGGGCCTGTTGAGCTCGGCATCATCATCATCATCATCATCGAGGCGCCCTTCTTCAGTTAGTGGACATCTGAAAATATCCTCTACATGTTTGTTTTCTTTATTTCTATAAGCAAACACTCTTTCTGCAAAGGTTACGTCTCTGGATATGATTATCTTGTCATGGTTCAGATCATAGATTTTATACCCCTTTGTACTGCTAGGATAGCCTATGAAAATTCCAGGCCTTCCTCTTATCTAAAATTTGTCACCCTTGGTTTCGGTACTTCGATAATAAGCCATGCAACCGAGGACCCTCATGTGATCGTAACTTGGTTTATCCCCATACAACAACTCGTATGGGGTCTTATCTTCTATAACTTTGGAGAGCAACCTATTAATGATGTAGGTTGCGGTGAGGATGCACTCACCCCAAAATCTTATTGGAAGATTGGCTTCAATTTTGAGCGCTCGAGCCGTTTCAAGCAAATGCCTGTGTTTCCGTTCCATAACTCCATTTTGTTATGGAGTGTGTGGACACGTGGTTTCCAAGACAATTCCTTGTTCGGCATAAAAATTCAACATTTTATTTGAAGTAAATTCCCCACCGTTGTCGCATTTTATTCTTTTAATGTTTCCTTCAAATTGTGTTTTGATCATTTTATGAAAATCAATCAAACACGTGCTCGCTTCATACTTGTGCTTGAGAAAGAATACCCAAACGGCCCTACTATAATTGTCAACTATTGTTAAAAAGTAAGTTGCATTTGAAAATGTGGGCGTTCGATATTTTCCCCAAATATCGCAATGCAATAATTCAAAGCAAGCACTCGTTTTTGTGGTGCTAACAGGAAAGGGTTTTCTTGTCATTTTTGACTTAATACATGAATCACAGACACCACCATTGTTTTTGAAAGAAAAATTGCTAAGAAAGTTTATTTTGGATAGTTTTTCATCACCGGCATGCCCAAGTCTTTTGTGCCACACATCGCGCCTGTCACCATCATTGTTTTTCTTTCACCTCCAAACATCCCCATTTGATATAGATCGTCTTTGCACTTACCCGCTCCAATAAACCTCCTCGAACGCAAGCCCTGCATAACAAAGAATTCGGGAAAAAGGTTATAGCACAGTTTAAATCCTTTGAAAGCTTGCTAACAGACAAGAGGTTATAATTAATTTTTGGAACGTGCAAAACTCCTTGCACTCTTATTCCGTTTGGTAGCCTGTGATTGCCTCTTCCTTCAACTGGTACGGCTTCTCCATTCGGGATGGTAACGGGTATCTCGTTGAATGAGACAGTCCTTCCTTCAAGGATGTCGGTTCTGTGTGTTATGTGTTCTGTGCACCCTGAGTCGACAATCCATTCATCATTACGATTAGATTTACCAGCCATGTTGGCCGACCGTGGTGCATTGCATTGTGTCGCCTTATTCTCCGGAGTAAAGTGCTTCAGAAACTGCTCGTATTGCTTTTTTGTCAGGTTTGTGACGGGATTGTTATCGACTTCCGCACATGTTGCCTTCGGCCTTTCCTTCTCCCGTTTGTTCTTCCCCGGCCACTACTCCGAATAGCCAATTCATTTGAAGCAACCATCCCGTGTGTGTCCATCTCTATTACAAAAATCACAGTGACCCGTGGGTTTCTCACCTCTCTGCACGGTTTTGTTGGAACCGACATTGCGTTTTACGGATGCTTGAAATGTTGCAGCCTCATTGACAGTTCTTTTCCCACTGGTTATAGATCTTTGTTGCTCGTCCTCGGCGACCAAATGATAGGCATTTCCCAGTGACGGGATTGGTTTCATGGCAAGTATTTGAGTCCTGATGACGGAGAACCCGCTGTCCAAGCCCATGAGAAACTCGTAAAGTTGTTCCTTTTCACGAAGTTCCTTGAGTGATTTCCCAATACCACAGGTACAACCATTACACATACATTTTGGGGTGGGAAGAAAAGATTGCATTTCATCCCACAGCTCATGAAGTTTTGTATAATAAGTCGATACCGTCATACCATCTTGTCTTGTGCTTGAGATAGATTGTTTTAGTTCATATGCATGGGGTGCACTTTCCTTGCCAAACCTCTCTTGGAGGTCCGACCAAATTTCCGCAGCAGAGTTAGCGTATTTCATGCTTCCTCGAATCTCCTTGTCCATGGTCGTGGTGAGCCACCCTTTGATCATTGCATCACATCGCATCCAGACCATGTAATTAACATCGGGTTTTTCGGTTTCTCGATGGTCCTATCGATGAATCCTATATTGTTCTTAGCAAACAAGAAATTCTCCATCTCTTGAACCCAATCAAGATAGTTGTTGTCAGTTAATGCATCATTAACGTGCATTTGTCTTGGATAATGGGACGGGTGAAGATAATAAGGGGAGTTGTGATCAGGAGCGCTCCCGTCGCCTTTGGGATTATTTTTGTTTGTGTCGTCGTCGGCCATGGAGACCTTGGGTTTTGGCGACTAGGGTTGGGTAGTATGGATCGAGCGTGACAATCACTGCTTTGATACCATAAAGAAATTCAGAGTAATTTTGGTTTGTATATTATATTCATTGTACAAAACGATTACAAGCAGCAGCTTAAATAAGCAAAACAGAAAAAGGAAAGACAATATCCTAGGAGCTAATTATGGACAGCCATAAAAGGGGATGAGATTGGTAAAACAAGAGAGTAAATCAAGCAATTCTATATATATAGGTGAATATGGATAAGAAGTTGGGACAATTTCAACCATAAAAAAACTGTCAACTAAATTTAAAAACAGAAAACTAAAAACTGAAAATTTCCATTTAAAATATCCTAACAACTTATTCATGATGAATACATTGTGCACTGTAGTAATGAACTGTCGATTCATGATGAATATGTTGTGCTCAAATTAGAGGATGCATATTCATGATAAATATATGATGTGCTAAAACTAAATTATGTTTATTCACGTTGAATGTGATGTGCACAAATTAAGGGGTTGTTTATTCATGATGAATGACTGAATGTGGTGTGCTCAAACTAAAGGCTACTTATTCATGATGAATGTAATGTGCTCAAACTAAAGACTACAAATATGAATGCAATGTACTCAGATTGAATTATGTTTATTCATGATGAATGTGATGTGCTCAAATTATAGGATGTTCAAGTTATAGACAGGAAAGAACATCATAACTATTTAGAATTATCAAAAATCCATGAGAATCCATATGCATAGAATTAACCATTACCTATACGTATGAATTCATTTATTTTTAACACTTATTGCTTGCATTGTCTTCCATGTGATCCTCCGTATCAACACCTGAATTGTCAAGATTACGGTCCATATATGAATTTTTGCGTTAGGCACTGTAATGGGTTCATATTTTAACAATATATATGAGATTTCATCCATAATAAAAATAAATGTTGCTAAAAAAAACTTACCGGCTGCATCATCTTCCTCGCCATCATCCATGTCAACGTCAGTGACGATGTCACAAGTAGGGTTCAAAGTTGAATCTTGTACAATGTAATCGTTTGCTTTCCACGATAATAAACTCTATTGGATTCGATGGTATGTTCCATCTTTGGGAAAACTGTGTGGTTTTTCTCTACGAATTGGTTTCATACTTGTTTTTCCTCTATCATGAGATACTCCCGGTAATCTGAACCGAAGAAAATGAACTTGTGTTTGATGGACCATATCGAAGAGAAAAAAAAAACGTTGATGTAGCATGTTAGAGAAAAAAATCGGTTACGATATTTTTTTGGTGTCAATCCGAGGATGATTGACTAATTTTCTATCTAGTTGTCAAATGTACAAAACGACCCTTTTTGTCAAAAAAAAAAATTAAATAAATGCACCTTTAATCACAACTGTTGGATTTAAAAAAATAAATGGTGTAGATTGATCCTTGGTTTTGCAAAATAGTTAGGGTTCTTAAATGAACCTCCCTCTATGTGTGTGTATGTGTAATTGGGACCACGTGAGAAATACAGGTTTTGTGAGAATCATAGGAACGTTATAGTAAAATGTTAACTTGGAAAGTTTAACATAAGTTAATTAACATGAGAACGTTAACAAAGGTTTAAGTAAATTAACACTCATCAACATGCCTTAGCATGAAATTTAGCATATATTAATGTACTTTAAGATGTTAACTTTTGTGAACATCCGCAAATAGAGTGCTTTTTACGCATCTAATAAAATTTTTATTTCTCACTAAAACCCAACCATATTAGGATCATGTGAGAATAAGAGTTATGCTGATAACGTGAGAACAAAACTTTCTTCTACCTTCAATTATTTTCAACTACCTTCATTGACCTATTTCTACACTATGATTGAAACTTTAAATATTTCATGCATGTGAAAGTACTGTTGAAGGTATGCAAAAGTTCATAAAGATGAGTGAAAGTGATCGAAGATCAATGTTGATGAAGGTAGTCGAAGGTCCGTGTTTTTTGTCAGCAATCAACTGAAGGTAATTGAAAGTTCACGATCTTTTTACCATTAGATCAAGAAATTAACTCATCTAACAATTTAAAAGTATTTTCGTCATTTTCTCATCGAAACCCAACCCTATATATGTTGTTAGAGAATATAAGGTAATAGAATCGATCAGGTTACCGGATTGCTTGAGAATCGTGTGAGTTCACTTTCCGAAATGATATTTCGACCCTATGCCTGGGTTACACGAAACTCAATCTGGGATAAGACTCAAGACCACTATCTTTTTTAGGCACAAAAACAAGAGTAAAACTATTGGAGAGTATATGAAATTTTTTCAAATTCGTGAGTTATAAAACATTAGTGTATAGGGTATATATACTAGTCTCATTCGTAAAATAAGAAAAAATAACTGAAATGACAACAATGGCAAATTTTTGGAAAATAATGGTCGGTTACAACCGTTTTAGCTAAGACCATGGGATGGAAATAACTGCACAATAAATGTCAGTACTTACAGGTCCAGAGCTCTGGTCATACGAGACCAGAGATTTGACTTAACCTATCCAGAGATAAGACCAGATATTAGACTTAACCTATCTAGAGATAGCCAATCAGAGGTAGTCGACCAGAGCCTCTGGCCAGAGGTAAGACCAACCAGACGTAGTCGACCAGAGCCTCTCTGGTCATTCACGACCAGAGAGTCCTAGCCAGAAGCACTTCTCTCTCTGGTATACCACCTAGAGAGTCTCTAGTCCAATTTTCAGAACTAAGTCTGAAATTACACCTCTTGATCTTAAACTCTAAACTGATCAAAACTGAAGTTTTCTTCATTATGATCGAATTTTTCACTACATCCCAAGTCATTCTGAAGAGCTTTTGGGGTGTTGTCCCAAACCCAGCGGGGGCGCCTCCCCTCGACCCCGCCCGATGATCGGTCAACGGGACCACCGCCAGGGGCTCTCCCCCTTAGACCCCGTAAAGGGGGGGGGGGGCTTGACCCCCGCCATTTCGTCATATTCGGGATCAAACTCGTCTTATAATAAGTGTGCACTCCGCACCGCCTAACTTGTATTATATCACAGTTTGAAACTTATTAGCACTCATGTTATATCAATTACACTTGAATGGCCGGTGACACTAAAATCACCAACATCTATACATATAATAAATAAGTAACGGGAGGGACACGTGTCGCCTTATGGTGAGTCCACTTTTTTCATTTTCCCGCCTAAACATGAACCTGGACGCATTTTACACTGTAAGTTCATTTAGCAAATCCAGATTCATTTCTTATTTAATCTTTCCTTAATTCAATTTTTTTAATTTATACCTTACATTTACTACCCTTATAATTAGATAGGTAGTTTACTTTTAATCTCTTACTTTTTTATTTTTCATTTTAGACTCTTATCATATAAACATAAATAATGTATATGAACTAAATTGCATTGAAAAAAATATTTTTATTTTTTATAAATTATACCATTGTAATCGTTTCGTCAATACCTTCGAACTTAGTCCAATATTGAATATTTTTTGATTTAATTATATAATTAAATATCATAGATATATACGAATTAATGTGTCGTGATTAATATGGGATTTAATACAAATAATCACTAAATTGTCTTAATTTTCTTTTGGCTATTTCATATCAATTTTTACTTCAATAGTTTTTTATAAAAACCCCATCCTCTTTAAATTTTTATACAAGAATTTTGATTTTTATCATGAAGTTTTATAAAATAACATTTTGAGTAAATTACAAATTTCGTCCCTGTGGTTGTTGGAAATTTTGGATTGGGTCCCCCAAACGAATTAATTACGGGCATGGTCATCATGGTTTCACTTTTGTTTCGGATTGGGTCCCTTACATAACTTCACTAACCGTTTGTTTCATCAAGCGAAGGGTAACTTTGTCTTTTTAGTTTTTTTATTATTATTGTTTTCCCTCTCCGTAAAACCGTATCTTCCACTCCTGTCTCTAACGCCGGTAAGAGTCTCAATGGCGGAACCACCGATGGTCGTGATAATTCCTACGGATTTGTGCCATTGGATCGAACTATCAATTGGAAGGAATTGACGGTGGATTTCGCCACAAAGGACTCAATCTTATTCGGGAATTTTAGTGGCGGCCAACACCGAATTGCCGGTGACGAAACGGATTAAGATGAATTTACGTTGGGGTGTGAACATCCCAATGGATTACGAGAAGCAATTGCCTTATTTAAGAGTAAACAAAATCAAAACCAAGAGAATCGATGAAGTGAACGAAGAGAAAAGGAATAAAAAACAAAAGATCGAAGGTGATTCCAGCGAGTTTGAGATGTTGAAAGGTATGTATTCATGGATGAGCAGAGAATTGGATGATTTACAGAAGGATAACAGAGAGATGAGACGAACATTGGAGGAAATTGAATCACGGCAGACATTAAAGAGTTACAATCGGTACAACAGCAGTGGTGGTGGCGGTGGCGGCGGTAGTGGTGGTGGAGGAAAGAGGGTTCCGATTTAGATGGGGTTGAGCAGTGGATGATGAAGAAAAGTGGTGATGCAAATGGGCAGAGAGAAATGAAGAAGAATGTTAGTTTTG
Organism: Arctium minus; assembly: GCA_954870635.1. Taxonomy (NCBI): domain Eukaryota; kingdom Viridiplantae; phylum Streptophyta; class Magnoliopsida; order Asterales; family Asteraceae; genus Arctium; species Arctium minus. The sequence continues at coordinate 32,933,181 of OX941091.1, read as the reverse complement.
TGGATGTGGGGAGTGAATTGCAGAGAGCAATCAAGGTTGCATCTTCATAATTAGGTTTGAAAATATGTGTGTTTGATTGTAAGGTGAGTTTTAATTCATTATTATTTAAAAAAAGTTTTTTTTAAATGACATAAAAAACTAAAAAGACAACGTTACCCTTCACTTAACGGAACAAACGGTTAGTGAAGTTATGGAAGGGACCCAATCCGAAACAAAAGTAAAACCATGATGACCATGCCCGTAATTAATTCGTTTGGGGGACCTAATCCAAAATTTCCAACAACCACAGGGACGAAATTTGTAATTTACTCTAACATTTTTAATTTTTAATTTTATTTTCATGACATTATGATATTTTAATTTTAAAAATATTAATTATAGATGATGAAAGTATAATTAGCAACAGAACAAAGAATGTTGTATATAAAGAAGTATCTGATAATTTATGATACGTGATTCTTATTTTATTAATATTTTAACTATGCACTTTTTCATAATTTCATTTACGTTCTATTATAAATTCTTAATATTTATTCATATTTTATTAATTTTTTGTAAAACATTCTTTATGAAAACTGCCAAAACAAATACATTTTGTAACCAGCTGCAAAAAAACAACTTTGAAAGAAAAAAGATTGGAAAAATAGCATCTTACTTTCGATGATCATTCATATCTGTAAGATAAGTTTTTTGACATGATTTAATTTTTTAAAATTACCCCGTGTAATACACGGGGGCGAATCTAGTATGTATATATGTACATGGAGGTTTAAATAAGAAGAGCAAAAAGGTTGATAACGTACGAATAAATTATTCATATCTGAGTCATCTGTAAAAAGAAATGTAGATTCATATATAAATTTTCAAATAATTTTTTTAACAAATTTATCAATAATTCACATATAAATCATTTATTCATACATTTTCAACATCATTTTTTCTTATTTCAACCATGGAATGTAGAATAAGGACAGAAGTAGAAGGGGAACATACAATGAAGTCAACCTCCGGCAGTTTTAATTCATTAATTATTTAAGAAAACAATCTCCAATATCTCCGTTTACGTAAGCCTGCATTTGGAAACCATTTGTCATATTTATCATATTAATATTTATAAAAGTGAACAGGTTGCTTCGATCCTTCCATATTTCGTTTAATTAAACCTTGCACACACACTATTAGAAAATGGGAGTATTACAGACGGACGCGATTTGCCGATTCGTCGGTAAATTTCTAAATATTTCCGACAGATTTGTTTCAAATTTGACAAAAATCAGTGATAAAACAAGTGAAAGATTAGCGACGAACAACTTTCCATCGTTGGTAATAATCATCTATTTCATTTTTTATTTTTATGAGGTTTGTCGGTATTCCGTCGGTAAACTGTAAACCTCACTGACGAATTAAGAGTGGATATTTCAATATCAAACTTAAAATACTAATCTATCGGTAAAGAAAACTATTGCAACTATCCCTTTGGAAATACAATGTTAATTTGTTGACAATGAGTGGTTTACGATTTATTTTTCAAAGTATAAAGTTACTTCAACGACTACCAACGGGTATTTCTGTCGTTATTATTTAATCCGTCATATTATTTAAATACCAACTAGTTTCCGGACAGAACTTTCATAAGTAATCCGTGACACATCATGTTTTTTTATGTTTATAAAGTGTATTTATAAGAAATATGTGAATATTTTATTACATGAGATTTTGGTTCAAAAAAATACAATAGTTTTGATTGTTAATTAATATATATTGCCATAATTTTGTTATTTACTAAATTATAAAATTTACCTTAATATATCAATGATACAATATAATTAATATTACAATATAAATAAAATAAAATATATTATGTAACTATGCCTCTATTAATATAGTTTTTGTTTTGAGTAAATTACATTTTTGGTCCTTGTGGTTGTCACCCACTATCAACTCTGATCTCTCTTTTAAATTAATTACAGATTTGGTCTCTATGGTTGTCATTTTGTTTAACTTTTGGTCCCTCAGACTAACTCCTGTTAAATACGTTTGTTAACTCAATGGTACTTTGGTCCTTTTATTCTATTATGTCTTTTTCATATTTTATTTATTAAAAAATATTTTCTATAAACCCCCCACCCCTAAAGCCAACCTCTAGTGTCCCCATTGCACCAATATGCTCTCCGACTACCCCTCCCCTTCAAGGGCTAACCATTTGCTTGTGGTCGAGTTATCCATCCTTACCGTACGAACCTTAGCCATTTCTCCTTTTGCTTACTTATTCAAAATATTAGAACCAAAATCTTATCAAAGTCGAAAGATGAAACCATAATTTGGGTATGTAGTTGGGTTTTAGGTCTGCTTTATATCAATGGATACGTAATGGATAAGGGGTTCTGGAACAAAGTACAAGGATGCATTGTGGTATTCCAAAATGGTAAACCCATTTGTATTGGAGGTGTTCTTCAAGATGGATCGGAGATGGAGGTTAAATGTTAAAAAATCGTCCCCCCATCTTCTCCAATGACCCAACCGGCAACTGAACCTCTCCCTCCCCTCCGGTCTTCTTCTTCGATGACAACCACTCCCCTCCCCGACCGGTCTTCTTCTCTAAATCAAAGCCAACCACAAACTAAATCTAAATCAAAATCCTAGTAAAAACTAAACCAAATCCTAAAATCAAAATCCAAATAAAAAACTATAACTAACCCTAAAATCAAAACCCAGAAAAACAGAGAGAGATGGAGACAGAAAATTGTTGTTGCATACGATTGCTTGAAAAAAAAAACGAAACCCAGATATGTTGCAGGCGATGCTTGAAGAAACACATACTATTTGCTTGAAGAAAAAACCCCCTTCAAGAACCCACTTCTGACGACGCAGTGAGGATGGTGTTAATCTCCTTGAAAGATAGAGAAGAGAACAAAGATGGAGGTGGAGGTCAAGGGATTCACCATAGTAGGCGACGGTGGTGAAGGTGGTCTCTAGCAAAAAAGACGATGATGAGAGAGGGATGTGTCCTGTAGGTGTTCTTCGAGATGGATGATGAGACAGGGATGATCAGTAATCTCTCCATTTATGGTGATGCGTCATTGATTTTTTTGTGGGAAGAGGAGCCGTCGGAAATTGTTTGGTGGTCTTTGTACTTTTGTTCATTATTTATATAATAATAATAATAATTTATTTATTTATTTAATAAAGGACGAAAAATGTAAAAGATGAAAGTACCCCTTAGTTAACGTACCTATTTAACAGAAGTTAGTTTGAAGGACCAAAAGTAAAACAAAATGACAACCACAGTGACCAAAACTGTAATTAATTTAAAAAAGGGATCAAAATTGATAGTGGATGACTACCACATGAACCAAAAGTGTAATTTACTCTTTTTTTAAATATACATAAATACAATAAAAACCGTAGGAAACATTAAAAATTACTTTAAATTTTTTTTAAAGCATAAATATGATCATTTAGTTATTGAATAAGAACATTTTGTTAACTAAATAAAAATTTTATTTAATTTATTTATTTTACTTTATAATAATTATTTACTCTCTCTGTCCTAAATTAAGTGTCTACATTACTACTTTATTTTGTCCAAAATAAATGTCTAGTTTTAAAAACAAGTTTCCAATTTCCCATTTTACCAGTGGATAAAGTTTCTATTTCTATTATCAAGAGTAAAAGTGTCATTTGGTTATTTAAAAAGTGTAATAATTGCACATTTCTAAAATTGTATGCATTTTCATTGTAGACATTTATTTTGGGACGAATGAAGTATTTAATAAATTATTTGGTATTAAGTTATAATAAAAACTATTTAATCTTGTTGTTATTTTATTAAAATATAGTTTTATCATGAAGAGGTGACATTTAATAAATTAGTTAGAAATCATGGTAGTGGAAGACAATTTTTAAATCATTATAGTGCAGAATAATTTCTAAAGCAAATGTAGGTGGGTAATATATGGTTCGTTAAGGTTGGATCCATGAAAGGATGAAACATGTCCCAACCGTAACATTTATTATGGTAAAAATCTTCACTTGATAACGACAACATCAAAACGTTGAACTATGTTGTCAACAGTCGGTGATAGTGACAGTTACCAACTCCAACAAGTAGTAGCGGACCCAGGATTTTTACCAAGCGGATGTATCTCTAAGGTGGATCAAAGTCCCGCAAAGTTGCGGATGTCTTTATAGCCGAGTTCCACCGGTTTTGAGGGACTTTTTTTCAGTTTTTTTTTTTTTTTTTTTGTTGATTTCAAGGGAATTTTTTTGGTTGATTTTGAGGGACTTTCAATTTTTAGGTGATATCCCTTGTATTTTCTAATATCCTGGAGCATACTCAAAGTAATCTCCACTCATGCCCCCAAAGATCGTCACTAAGCGTATTTTGGCAAAAACAGATTGGCGCCATGCGATTAGACCATCCACCAAGAACCTTTCCACATCTAAACCAGAGCAACGGCAGGAAAATCAGCCGAGCAATAAAACCCCATGGTTTTTTTATCAGAAAACCAGGAGAACATCGTCTTACAAGTGGAATCATTAGAGACGCGAGCTAACCTCCAGAAACAACTCGTTATAGTAACGCGCTGAAGAGATTAATACCAAATCAATCGTGGATGATTCAGCTGATGAAGAGATCAAAGTGGAAGTGAATCCGACGTTTCAATAATGAGAAGACGCAATAAGTGTTTAGTTACCCGATATTGGCAATAAAGATTTAGGGGCCGTTTACTAAATCCTTATCGGGTAAGCGCTTAACAATATCACTTACCTTGCCGTTTGAGCATGAGACTTAGGGGCCATTTACCAAAATGCTTACCGGGTAAGCGCTTACCGGCAATGATATTACCTTCACTTACTTTATCGTATAACATTCCCGATCATCAAAATTGATTGTTGATAAGCGTCTTAAGCCCGGTAAGCACTTACCGGGTAGGAGTCATTTCCCTCACTTGCCGGGTAAGACTCTTGGTCCTTATTATAGCTCTTACCGGGTAAGATTCTAGGTAGTTTCCATACTCAATAGGTAAGGATCATAAGGTAAGTGATACCGGTAAGCGCTTACCCGAGTAAGTATTTTGTAAACGGCCCCTTACCTGAGATCTTACCCGGTAAGAGGCATAATAAGGACCGAGAGACTCACCCGGTAAGAAAGGAAGGAAGGAAAAAGACTCTTACCCAGGTAAACGCTTACCAGGTTAAAGCGCTTACTAATAATCCATTTTAACGGCCGGAAATGTTACATAATAATGCAAGTAACAGAATTTCGCTTGGCGGTAAGCGCTTACCCGGTAAGCGTTTGATAAACGGCCCCTTTGTACGTCAACCATTGGCCTTTTAGACGGAATCTTTAACATTTGTGAACATTTTATTATTACGTTCCAACGCTTTTCACGAATTATTGATTTCTCACGTGATCCCAATTCTGCCAAACATAGCCTTAGACAGGAAAGAGAAGGTTTGAGTTCAAGAATCCCCAACAAGAAGATCAAGGTTCTCCCTTTACTAGCATCATATATCAATCCAGCAAAGGGGAAAAATCATCAATTTATTTGAAGATAAGAAATTCAAAGTTATAATCGAGCGACTACCACTAAAATGCAATAATATTGAAACAACTAACCATGCTAGAAATTTTTCGTCATCATTGTAGATCCTTAGAACTTGACTCCCCTCCATTCTTCCACAGGTAATTACAGGAACCTGATACAAGGAAAGAGAAGCTATCCGAGTCTTCAAACAGACTTCTCGGAAACTCTTGAAACCCATTCATGTTACATGTCTCCATGTTCAACGGCGAAAAACAAGCACCCGGATCACCACCCATTTGAACCCCAGAACCATTCGAATTGAAATTGAAATCAAAGAATCCAACGTCTTTTGGCACTTCAAGATTATTATCATTATTATTATTCCCCTGATCATGTACACCAACTGTTACTCCTCCTCCTTTATGTTCATCCAACTGAAGGGCAGGAGTATGGCCTTGGAAAAGAGAAATGTGCCCAAAAAGCTTATCTTTTCTTGAAAATGTCGTGCCACAAGAACAAAGCCATCGATCTCGTCCACAATGCTTTTCGTGGGTTTTAAGGTCTGCAATCACCGAGAATTTCTTGGTGTTGCAACGGCTACATGTATAACTTTTATCACAATGGGTTCGCTTATAATGATTCTTTACACACAAGATCGTCTTCAATGGCTGAAACTTCTTGTGATCTTTATTTCTCTTGCAACCAACAAAAGGGCATGAATATCTCTTGATAAGCTTCGGTTCTGAGCCCGTATCTTTGTGGGGTTTCGCTAACGCTGCTGGTGTTTTATACTCGTCTCCGTGACCTCTCATATGCATTCTCAAATTGGCATCTCTTTTGAAACCCTTCCCACAAATGACACAAAAATGAGTGTGGGGTGCAAGTATCTCTTCTTTTTCAAGCTGCAAGATTTCATACGATCCAGGAGGAAGATTCTCTCCTTCATCAACATCATCATCGTCTTTAGATTCGTGTTCTTCATGAACATCCATATGATCGCTTTCGTTTGACTGATCTTCCACTTTGTGTACCATGTTCTTATTAGTATAACTATCATTATTATTGTTATTATCTTTAGAATTATCGTCATTAGGAAGAACTCCATCAGAAACATTGGATGGATCTGCAGACAAATGTGGATGTTTGACTGAAGGAAGAAGGCTACCTGCAGTCGATATCAGCTGAACTATAATTGAAGTCAAATCTGCAGTAACAAGTTGCTGTTGTTGAATCAGAAGTTCATTTGGTTGACTGATTGACGATTTAGCTGTTCGGCCAACGATTAATTGGACCAATTCCTGGAGTTGATGAATCTTTTGTTCCATAATGGAAAGATTAGTTAGCATGGTTTTTGGATCCCATAACTGGGTTTTGCTTTTATCTTCAAGATCTTGTTGAGCAAGGAGCTTGATTTGGGTCAAAGAAGATGGGATTGTTTCCAATTGTTTTCTTATCATTAAATCATAATCTAAAATCGAAGAAGAGTTTCTGTTTTCCATTTGCAGCTGTTGCTGATTATGATCTTGGCAGATTTCATTAGAGGAAGAAGAAGCCTTTGCCCGGGGGTCTGAAGATAGCTGCTTTTTCCTAGAATCCATTTAATTTCCAAGATCTGCTAAAAAAATCGATTCATCATTACAATCAAATTCACATCTACATGAAGAAGATAATAACTAACAAAAGAAGAGTTGGTGATTTTAGTGTCATCAAGCATTTTAGTGTAGTTGTGATTGACATTAGATCGATGGGGTTTATTGGTTAAGTTATATTATGAGTTAGGACCCAAATTATCGGGGGAATAACTATCTATTTAAAGCGATTTTCAATCTCATTTTAACATACGAAAATATAACAATATATGTGTGTTTTTGCCCTCGATTTTGCCTAAAATCTTGAGTTCGAATTTGGATTATATCAAAAGTAATTAAATTTCATGAACATCAAAGGAGATTTTAGATCCAAGTCAATTTCATTGATATCTAATCCCTTTACCCAGATTTCTAATACAAAGATCGAAAAGTCTAACAGGAGAGATTTGCAAGTAAATTTTCTCATTCAAGGAAACAGAACACAGGGATCCATAGCCATATAGCATAAAATATCGAAGATTAACAAATGGAGTAACATTGAAATGTTAATGGTCGATCTAACATACCAACTTCTTCATAAAACCTAGAAAAATCGAAGTCAATTGCTAATGAAATTTTCATCACCAATCTGAATGAAAAGTCAACTACAGATTTAGACTACACATTCATAGCAAAATCCTAGGTCATTGCATCAAGATTGTGAAGAAACAGTTGATTAAGCATACAGGAAAACATGTTGAGTAAAAATTAAGCCCAAAAATCAGAATCCAAAACGAAGAGTTGGAGTTGGAGTCGAAGTGAAATAAGCAAATGAGAAAAACAATAGGAGAGATAAGGAAAGAGGTGTTGTAGTTACCAGATTGAAGAAGCTTCCATAACAGAGGTTGAAGATGGAGATGATGATGAAGGATTGATTTGAGGGTGTGGAATGAAAGGGGGAAAAAGAGGCGAAGGTGTTAATCCGGAATCTGGCTTTTGGGGTGTGAAAAGAAAGAAAAGATGTCCCAAGTAGTCTGTCTACGTCACAAAAATGGCGATGAATCGGGACCGTTAAAACATCCATCTGTTTCTATCAATGGTCAATGATGTAATAAGCAAGCGGTTTGGCTTTCTCAACCTCGTTCATTGGGACGGCTTCTCCCATCAATAAATGAACATACATGGTTGTTATTATTATTATTTTTCAAACATACAATTTTTGGATTAGTTTATGAATACTTCGAGTAATTTTAAGGGTATGAAGGGCAGGTAGGAAAATTCTTAATGACTTTGTAGGACTCGAACTGATAACCTCTAAGAATAATTCTCAAGGGTGCATTTGGTATGCAGAACAGAGTGGAATAGGACAGAACAGAACATGTTTGTCCCATAGACGTTTGGTATGCAGAACAGAGTGGAACAAGACAGAATATTCTAGAACTAAGTGGAACAAGCATGGGACACACTTGTCCCACTCCAACCCCTGGAACTAAGTAGAACAACAATATTTTGACTAATATACTCTTTGTTAAAAACAAAAACATAAAACATGTCTTCTCATCATCCACACCTCCAAGCTAGGGGTGTGCAAAACCCGAATAGTGTGAAATCCGAATCCGCATCCGAACAAAAAATAAGGTGTTTTTGCAAAACCCAAATACTCCGAAACCCGACATTTGGGAGGATATAAGGGTTCGGATTGGGTTTGATCGTTGGCCACCCAACCCGTCCGAAAAACCGAAATAACATAAATCTATATTTTAAATAATATATATATATATATATATATAATTATATTTTGAAAATCGTAAATTATAGTCTGTTAAAATATTTTCTAAATTTTAAACTTGCTATCGATTTCATCAATCTTTCAATCGATTGTATTCATCCTAAAAAACGATTGAATTTATATATAACTTTTGCATTATATAATACCCGAACCCGACCGACATCAATCCGAAACTCGACCAACCCAAACTCGAAACAACCTAAAATCCGAAGCTTAAAATTTGGGTTTTGATTTCCATATCCAAAATCCAATCGTGATAAATTAGTTTTATATTTTTGATAATCCATTGCACTATGTATTAGTGATGTAAATTAGTTTTATGTGATGTAATCTATGATTTTTCATCAGGGGTAAATTCGTCATTTAACCAGTCTAGTCATGTCTTGCCAAACGCTGGACAACTGCCCTGTTCTGTTCCGTCCTATCATTTTCCATCTTGTTCTGTCTTGTCCTGTATGCGTACCAAACGCACCCCAAAGGTTCAAAACTTATTGTCGTTGAACTAAACCCACAAGGTTTTAAGATGGTTGTTATTTGAATGTTGTTAAAATGATCTTTTTATACGTCTTTTTCGTATTTTGTTGAGCGGCTGCATCTTTATGGTGGATCGAAGTCCTGAAAGTTCTCGGATATTTTTTTTGACGAATTCCACCGTTTCAAGAGATTCTTTTAAGTTTTTTGGTTGAATTCAACAAGTGTTTTCGGTTTCTGTTGATTTTGAAGGACATTTTTTATTGTTGATTTCGATAGACTTTTTTGATTTTGTGCTTGATGTTCATTGTATTTTCTAATATTCCAGAAGTCTTACGTGTGCGTCTTTCATACCAAAAAAAAATATTTATTTGTAAAAACCGGTTGAGTGATTGCACGGGGACCCGCTGGAGCCTTCATAGGTCCACCCCTGATTTTTCTCATTTTTTTTAAAACTAACATGTAAAAGATAAAATTTTGAGTAAACTATAATTTTGGTGTCTGTGGTATCTTTAAAATTTTGAAGTTTGTTTCCAAGACAGAATGTTTACAAGATTGATCACTACAATTTGAATTTTGGTTTAAAAGTAATCTTTATACTAACTTTGTTTAAAAAAAATAATCCTTTATACTAACTTTGTTAAAAATCCTGATCAAATCCTAAACAATTAGGCAACCACAGTGATCTCCTGTATAATGTCCTTAATTTATGGACAAAAATTGATAGAAAGTGTGAACAACAAAGACCAAAAGTGTAATTTACTTTAATTTCTTTGAAATAGATAAGCAAAAATTAAAATCATGAGTAAACTACAATTTGGTCCTTGGCATATTCAAAACTTTGAAATGGGTTGTGGTGTTTGTGGTTCGGTTTAGACTGTTTAACCCCCAAACCATAAATCAAACGGCAATGGCGGTTTAGCAAATATTTCAAACGGTGCGGTGGACAGTAAGTAACCAAACCGGTCAAATTAAACCACAAAAAATGTGGTCTAGTTTAACCGGTTTAGGCGGTTGGACCTTAAACTAAAAAAATCATTTATCTTCAAAATGAAATTTCTATCAATATAAGATTGTTAAAGAAATAGTATACCAAAATATGAAGGGAAAAAACATTTATATTTAAAATTAAAAAAATATTGAGCAACAAGTTTACCAACCATAATTGGAATTCTAGACAAACAAGTCGAAGGATAATTTAGAATTTAGAATTTTGATTTTTGATTTTTGATTTTTGACAAATTATGGAATTTTGCTGATTTAGGGTACGCATACAATTGAGAAGTGAAAACTAAAACTTTATGTCTTAGACGGGCTTTCTTTATTGAGGATAGAAGTTGAGACTACAACATGAAAACTAAATGTATATAAATATTGGCTATCGGTTCGGTCCAAACCGCTCAAAGAAGCGTTCTAACTGCAAACCGGGACGGACCAAGCGGTTTTGCTATTTTACAAGCCAGACCCCCGGACCACTTAAACCGTAAAAGAACGATCTAGTTTGAGTTGATTCAACCCGTTTGAGTGGTCCAAAGGCTTTTTTAACACCCCTAGAAATTGGTTGTTTGAGCACAAAAACTACAATAATGGTACTTACAATTTGCATTTTAGATTGAAAGTGGTTTCTTGCTATTGTCTTCAAGTGAGGGACATTTTAGTCTTATTTTTTTGTCGTTTTCCTTCTTTTATTATAAAATAAATAAATGTACACATGCTTAAAACTTGTGTACAACCCATTAATACAGCCCACCTCAAACCAGACCCCCGAGCCTTCCCCCTCTATGGCTACTTCTTTTCCGATCATCTTTTCCGCTAGAAGTATAATCCAATTTGAAAAATCTAAATAACCCATTTACAAAAGACCAATATCAAAACCAATAAGAATCTGAATATATTAGGGTTGGGTCGGGGAAGATCTCAAATAATTCGAGTTTCATTAGGATTGGGTTGGGGTGGTGGTCAATGGTTGAGGGGTTAGTGGTGATGCTCAAGATCGTCGGAGGTATTAATGGTGGTTGATCATTTTTGTAGTTTTTTGTTCTTTTAGGTAGCGTTTGGTATGCAGACGGGACGGGATGGGACGGGACGGGACTAACTGTCTGTCCCACGTTTAGTTTAGGTTTAAAATCATATGATTGAAAGAGGGTAATATTGTAATTTTACATTTAGTCCCATGTTGTTCTACCTATTTTGGTGGAACTAAAAAACTTAAGTTTTGTCCCATGAAATTTGATTTTTGTCCCATGTTGTCCCATGTGATTTTTGTCCCATGGCATACCAAACATGGAACTATTTTTTTTGTCTCGTCCTGTCCCACTTAGTCTGCGTACCAAACGCACCTTTAGGAGAACCAATTTCCAAGTTTTGAACACATCATATGGACTAAAATTGTAGTTTACTCTAAAATAATATAATACAAAATTTTATTTGGTTCAGATCATTCATTTTCAACTTTCTCCATATTATCCAATAACTTAACCGAATTAGATTTCATTTTATTGTGTTTCAGTTACTATTAAGTTACTTAGTTTCATTTTTTTTTTACATATAACGAGTTATTTAGTTAAATGGCCTCCTGAAAAGTACGTATTCTCTCCATGACGTTTTGATAAGTTTTTAAGACAGTTTTATATATGAAAATATATTTTTCTGTTAAACGGTAATATTTTCAAGACATATTATAATAAGATCATGGATTAAAAGATGTCAAAAATATGATTTAACATAACAAGGTAGCATGTGGTTGTTGTTGGAGTGAATATGTGCATGATTTAGAGCAAGAGCCAACTGTTAGAAGCAGCTTCCAGGCAGCTAGTAATTGTTTGCAAAGGAGAAGACACCATTTAACACAAGACACATGAGGTCTTCAATAATGGTACACTTATTTAATTATTATTTCGTGTCAAAATTTTTAATTTACTATTTAATCATTTTTTTAATTGAATTTTGATTTTAGTCGGAGTTTACATAAATACCTTATGCATTTGCACAAACTCGATTTTCATATTAAAAAATAAAAAGAAAAAAAAATCTTTACGCAAATTGTGTAAGGATCCCCATTTCTGTAAAGAATTTTTTTTAATCTGAAAATAGGCTCTACGCAAATGCGTAAGACATTTGTGTAAACTCTGTCTAAAATGAGAATTCAGTTCCAAAAGTGACTAAAAAGTGAAGTTGGTTGAGATATTGACTATTTTGGTCAATTTCCCAAATAAAATATAACATCAATTTTTTTTATATTTAGTATATACAATTATAAAGTATTTTAGAGATATTAAGATTGACATGCTTCTGGTTTATTAATCTAGGAATGGACTTGCTATATATTTTTTTTTAAACTTTATGACTTAATTTTAAGCTAGTTGAGTTGGTTATGGAGCATGATTGAATCTTGCTTTCAATACAGAGTGGGGTTCCCACTTGCATCAAAATACCTATGCAAGGAATTTCCTTGGAAATATAGGCAATTAACAAACTAAACTATCATGATTTTCCTTTAAAAAATTCTATCTTATTATTTTATAGTTAAATAGTGCCACCATTTGAAAAAAATTCCTAGATCTGCCTTTGATTGAAATATAAATTGAATTAAGATGAGTTATGGTTTTACAAAGGTGAATTCTATCCATAGCCCCTCCTATAGGGGGTATGTGAGTGAGATAGAGGGGGGTATGGGGGGTTTTGTGAGTGAGGAGTGGGTAGGGATAGCAACACCCATAAATTATATATTGTTGTATCCTGGGAAACACCCACCACCTTTTGGGGCCAATCTACGGATACCATGCCAAAACTGGCCTCGACAATATCTTTTCTTATGATTTTTCTAGTTTTTCATGCCACTTTCTAATAGACAGAAATAGATTTTAGTTTTGCAATTCAACCATAAATTAGTTCATATGGTGTTCCATTCATATTTCTTCAATTGGCATTGTTTCAATAACATAAACAACCGTTAATTTCTTTGTCACCAGAAAACCAAAAGCTCTCCATTAAAGAGCATTTTCATGGAGTAGAGCCGAGAACATAAGGTTTTCTTGAGGTTGATCATGCTCCCTACCCTTGAAGGAGATGTTCAACCTATAAGTGGCATTGATGGATTGGAAACACACTAAGGGGTTGTTTGTTTTAAAAAAAAAACACTTAATGACTCTTAAGTCTGAATCGTTCAGACCTTTTTACACACCACCACTTATTAATCATAACTAAAATAAGACTTCAGACTTTAGACCTCTTAAAAAACAAACGGCACCTAAGATTTCATGTGTCGCAGTTATGTGTTCTATTGAGCCAACGGACACTACTAGAAACTGGACCTTCACCTACAAAAATTAGTGATGGATTTCCTAATCCATTAAAAAAAATTAAAAATAACTTTTAAATTAATCATAAAAGTCAATCGGAAATTATCAGAATTTTCTTACGGATTTTCAACGAAAACCTTCAATATGTTTTAAAAATTAATTTTCGTAATAAGTTTTAAAGTCTGACGGAAAATTCAATTTCAATTTTCTTTTAAACATACAATATTTCCCACATATTCCCGAAGGAGTTTCCATTGGAAAAGAGTGAAAATCCGTTGGAATGAACACCATGGATTTCCGATGGAATCCAATAACTGATTTTAATAAATGATCTTTTAATTAATTATAAAAATTCGTAGGAAATCCATCCAAAATTTTAAGATTTTAATAAATGATCTTTTAATTAATTATAAAAATTCATAGGAAATCCATCCAAAATTTTGAGGGCGCGTTTGGTTTACGGGATTGGAATGAAATGGATTGGATTTCAAGTAAGGATTTGGATTTGGGGGGATTTGAAATCCCAACCCATTGCAAAGGAATTCCAAATCCATTAGGTAAAAGATTTTAAAAAGATCAAAGGATTTCAAATCCGGTCAACAAATTCAATTCCTGCAAACCAAACACAGGATTTGAATGGATTTGAAATCTAAATCCCTCCAAATCCATTTCAATCCTGCAAACCAAGCGCGAAGAATTTTCGTACGGATTTCTGACGTAATCCAATATCCGATTTCATAAATAATTTTTTAATTAGTATTAAAAATCCGTAGGAAATTTGTTAGGAAACCATTAACGAAGCTTTTCCGATGGAATTAAAATGTTGTCGAAAATACTTAAAATTCTATCGGAAAAAGTCGTTGGTTAATTTTTACCGACGATTTTTTCCATTGGAAATCCATCCGAAAGGCCTTTTCAGACGGATTTCCGACGAAAATTGCCATCGATGAAAGTCTCACTTTGAATAGCGGGATGCTCTATATTATATTTTATTTATTATGTTATTCTTGTGTACCTGAAACCCAATACTTTGCCCCTCTAACAAATTCACCGTCTCAAATTCAGTAAGGGCTTGTTTGATTTTCTTATCTGTTAAGCTCCAAATCTATTTATTAATATGTGATATGTCAGTAAGCATTAATTTGGCTGGATCAATTAAGATAATTATTGTTTGATTTTTGCTTTAAATAAATAGTTTGAATAACAAAACTTACCATTTTAACCATTTATCTACATAAGTATTGAATAAAAATAAATTGTTTGATAAATCTTCTAAATGACAAAAGAAAAAATAATAAAAATTATTTAAAATAACATGAATAATATGAATTCAACTAGTTCATACTTCATAGCATCAATATTTAATAACTTAAAATGCATTTAAAACAATTAAGTATCATTGTTTAATACTTTAATTGCAAATTTTAAGGGAAGGGTAATTTTGGAAAAAAAGAAGAAGCATATCTTAATGCATTAAGATAGGGTGGGCTAGCTTACCATGTTAATTCAGTAATTCTACCTCTTCTTCATTCTTGGACCTCGTTTCTGAATATTGTACAATCCGTAAATCCATCGTGGGGTGTGGAGGGTTTACCTCATGGCTGGATAGATAAATGTTTGGATTTTTGCGATTATTTTTTAACAGGAATTGCTGAATAGGATTATCGTAAGATGTAGAAAGATAAAAAATTCTATATTCTCTTAATATTTATGTTAAAATCAAATAATTTAATATAAGTTAATCAATTAAGCTAATCTTGTTAGCAGCTTAAAGGGACCCACAATTTATCATGTGTATAACTCTTGGTAGCAACTTAATGATAAAGAAAGTGGCTTAGAAAGCTTTACGTAGAAACCCAAGTTTTTTGTCAAATTTGTCCCTCCAAAAAAAAAAGTGTTCCTTCTGTCTATACAAAAAAACAGATTAATCGACACAAACAAGTTTACCCATAAAAAGACTTAGGCTATGTTTGGCAAACTAGCTGATGAAAAAGTCACGTTTAACAAAAACTAGCTTATAATCATTTAAATTACCAAAAATGACATTAATTATTTATTTATAATTAAAAGTTAATATATAATAATGAATATTAGTGAGGGACATAATTGAAATATTTACAAAAAACTTCTCATAAGCTACTCTAAGTAGCTTATCAAAAAGTTAGCTTATGGTCATCCAAACATGTACCCAGAAAATAAGCTAGCTTATAAGTTAACTTATTTTTGACAAACAATGCCT
The DNA here is from genome assembly GCA_954870635.1 of Arctium minus. Lineage (NCBI taxonomy): Eukaryota > Viridiplantae > Streptophyta > Magnoliopsida > Asterales > Asteraceae > Arctium > Arctium minus. The sequence continues at coordinate 32,917,282 of OX941091.1, read as the reverse complement.
TAAATAGAAAACCAACCAAACTTTAACCCCGTGCCTATTTTTGCCAAAATTCCACAATTTCTTTCTATCATGTTTTGGTATTTGTTCTGACGTTTTCTCCAATATAATGTTTGGTAGGAAATTGCTTGAAAACATCCAACAATTCATCAGATATGACATCTTGTTGATTTCGTTTTCAAATTCAAAAAAGAAATTAATTGTGGAAGTTAGTGGTGTATTAAACTTTACAAGAATACATGGCCACAATTGGAGGAATGTGTACACAACAAATATAAGGCTACCTCAGCAGAGTAAAAATCATTGGATTGGAAGGGAATTTCTGTTTGGTCGAAGGTTATCAAACTAGAAATTCTATCTAATATTAATTAAATGTATATATTTGTGTGTAACAAAGTGCAAACACAAATAGAAATCGTGCATATGTATATGTGTTATATAGGGCATGTTTAAACGAGAAGTTAAATATTTTGTAAGAAGGTGAAAAATGTGATATCATATATGATACACAAACTTAATCATATATGATTAAACACACCAAAAGGATGTGTAATCATATATGATATTGAAACTTCTCGTAAAATATTTAACTTCTCCAATGATTCTCCCTCTATATACATATATGTGTATTTGTTGCTTCTCGTAAAAATTGGCTCTCGATTCAAGAGAACCCAAGAGAAGGCCCAAGGCCCAATCTTTGAGCATATATATCAAGTTTTCCTCTAATGGCCCAATCCAAGTTTCTTAGATGAACTTTTGTCCAATTTGCTAAGGTTTATTTACCTTTCCTTCCTATGTGGGATCAATTTTCTTGTAAAAATCCCAACAATTTCAACATCTTGATGCCCTTTGCACTAATTTGGAGTAAAGAAGCCTTGTTAATATGCGAAGTTTTTTCTTCCATTATCTATAACTCTTTCAACTTCTGGACAAAGCAAATAAATGTGCATGATGCATATCTTGTAAGATTACATGAAGCAAATATTGTCTATTTGAAAAAAGTCCTAACAGATGACAATGTCGTTGATATGTTCACTAAGTCGCTACCGCCAACTAAGTTTGAGCATTGCTCAAACTTGATCCAACTTCGTTTGTGTTAGTTCCGTTGGGCACTTTGCTAGAGAGAGAGAAGATATTACCACAGGTGACAAAATGACATTTTTGAAGGAATTACTTTGTTAAGTGCTTAGAGCTTTGCTTATGCTCTACCTTGTTTAATAGATTGTGCATTTGAGGTTATTTGTTTGCTTGTAACTTTGACGGGTGATGGTCATGCCGAAGCTCGTCACGTTTTTGTGATGCAATTTTGCTACCCCGTGCCAATTTACTTTGCTATCTACTTGTGATGATCAACCGTTGCGAGAACTCGCGTTCGTTGGATTAGGATTCATTTCGCTATCGAGGATCTTGTGCATCATGGTGGAGTGTTGTAACATAAAATATATTACATATGCTACACAAGATTTAAAAAAAAAAGGCAAAGACTTAGGGCGCGTTTGGTTTGCGGGATTGAAATGGATTTGGAGGGATTTGGATTTCAAATCCATTCCAATCCTGCGTTTGGTTTGTAGGAAAGGATTTCGTTGACCGGATTTCAAATCCGTTGACCATTTTAAAATCCCTCATATGATGGATTTGGAAATCCTTGGCTTTGGGCCTGGATTTGAAATCCAAAGTCGATGGATTCTAAAGCGTGATCTAGACCAATGTTTTAAAAAACGGTTTTTTGATTGACCCGGTGTGGTAACCGGGTCACGATTCAACCCGGTTTCAAGAATTTATTTGTATTTTTCATTTTCATGCATATATATATATATAACCAAAATATTGATGTCCACAAGTTAAAACATTAAAAAAACACATAACAACAAGTTTTACATCAATCCAAAAACATTAAATAAACACACATAAGCATAATTTTTCATCAATTCAAATATATCCAAACGAAATATAACGATCAAACCTAATCATGGATCTTGAGACATTGGAGTGTTGGTTTTTAACGCTAATACGTATTGCCTATTGGACTATTCGTTTTTAACTTTTGTTACCGGTTCGTTATGACCAGTTCAACCGGTTTTTTAATAGAACCGGTCAGTTCAATCCGGGTCATAAAATGGCATAAACCCGGTCTCTTCACCGGTTCCCGGTTCAACCGGCCGGGTCGACCCGGTTTTTAAAACATTGATCCAGACGTCAAATTGTATCGATCCAAATCCGACGTTTACCAATAAAAATAAATTCTTTATAAAACAAAAAAATAATTAAAAAAAAACTCAATCCAAATCCAAATTCTACAAATCAAACAAGACTTGTAAAGGAATTGATTTGAAATCCATTCCAAATCCTACAAACCAAACACATGAAGGGATTTCAAATCCCCCCAAATCCAAATCCCTCCAAATCCAAATCCGTCCTTGAAATCCATTCCATTCCAATCCCGCAAACCAAACGCGCCCTTAGCCCTTAAGTTTTGCTTACTTAACCTCCATCTTCTCATCTCCAAGACTTAGTCACTAAGTTATGTAACTTAGTCCCTACTTCTCCCATTAGTATAAATATGAGGCATCCTCTTCATTATTCATCATCCCTTTCTTAAGTTTCTCTAGCTAAACACCAAATACTCTCCCTAGTATATTTTTTTCAATACTTACACTACTAGGAAAATTCTTAATACCGACCAATAGTTACCGACGGACTCTAGCCGTCGGTGATTTCCGATGGAACACCGACAGAAATAAGATATTTGCGACGGATAGATTATCCATCGGTAATCCGTCGGTAAATAAAAACATTTCCGACGGATCACCGACGGGCATAAAAATATTTTATTTTTGATTTCTTTTAGATATTGCATTCCGTCGGTAATCCGTCGGTAAAGTTAATAATTTAATAATTTATTTTTTTCCAACATTCCGTCGTTAATCCGTCGCAAATTACCGACGGATTTCCGACGACAATTAGGAAATCCGTCGGAAAATAATTTATTCTTTTTTCCAAGATCCATTGATGTATGTATGTATGTATGTATGTATGTATGTAAGTATGTATGTATGTATGTATGTGTGTCGTATGCATATCATGTACGTATGTATATATAGTACATATATATATATGTATGTATATATGTATTGCTTGTATGTATATAGTACATATATATGTATATCATGTATATATACGTATATGTCGTATGCATATATGTGTGTGTGTGTGTGTGTATATATGTCTAGATCATGTATTGTTTGTATGTATGTATATAGCACATATATATGTCTATATCATGTGTAGCTATGTATGTGTGTATGTATGTATATATGTCTATAGATCATGTCTATGTATGTGTGTATGTATGTATGTATGTTTATAGATGTATTGTATACATATGTATTGCTTGTATGTATATAGCACACACGTATATATATATGTATCATGTGTCTATGTGTGTATGTATGTATGTCTATAGATGTATTGTATACATATGTATTATTTGTATGTATATAACACATATGTCTATATCATGTATTGCTATGTATATATGTGTGTATGTATGTATGTCTATAGATCATGTCTATGTATGTGTGTATGTATGTATGTATGTATGTATATTATCTATAGATGTATTGTATACATATGTGTTGCTTGTATGTATATAGCACATATGTCTATATCATGTCTAGCTATGTATATATGTGTGTATGTATGTATGTATATAGATCATGTCTATGTATGTGTGTATGTAAGTCTATAGATCATGTCTATGTATGTGTGTATGTATGTATGTATATTGTCTATAGATGTATTGAATACATATGTATTGCTTGTGTGTATATAGCACATATATATGTATATGATCATGTTTATGTCATATGCATATGTATATCATGTGTATGTATGTATCTCTATAGATGTATTGTATACATATGTATTGCTTGTATGTATATGTATATGTCGTATGCATATGTCATGTACATGTCTATATATGTATGTATGTATGTTTATAAATGTATGTATGTGTGTATAACACTTTTGGTCCCTGACCTAACTGGAATTAACGGGAAAAGATAACGGTTGTTAACTGTTTTCGTTAAGTCCAGTTAGTTCAAGGGTATTTGATAATTTTAATATTAAATAATATATAATAATTTAATATAATTTAATAGTTATTAATAATTTAAAAGTAATTATTTTAATTTAAAGAAAGGATATCCGTTAGAAATCCGTCGGTAATCACCGACGGTTATATTCCCTCGGTAATTACCGATGGAATATCCGTCGGAAATCCGTCGGTGATTTTCCGAAATTTCTTAAAAATAAGGGCAGGCATAATTAGCCCTAAATCAGAAGACTCTCTGACTCTCGACTCCATCGCCTCTCTCGACTCTCACTCACCGGCGACCATCCATCTCTCAACTCCATCGTCGGCGACCTCGTCTCTCAACTCCATCGCTCCATCCCTCTCACTCGCCGGCGACCTCCCTCACCGATGACCTCCATCCCTCTCACTCACCGACGAACCTCACTATCAGGACACCATCACCATCGCCAACCTCGCCGGTCGCCATCACTGTCGTGACACCATCACCATCACGAATGTACTTACATCCACAACCCCTATGATTCCAGCCTCTGTGATTGCTCGATTGGTTTTTGATTTTTAACATTGCTCGATTGGTTTTTGGTTTTTTATTCCAGCCTAGGTTTTTGATGTTTTTGGTTTTTGATTCCAACCTAGGTTTTTGATTTTTAACTAAGTAGTTCCTTTGCTGGAACAATATAATTAGTCAAGGGCCAAAGGCTTTGTTTTTCAACGTCAGAGGGACACATTATTAATCACATCTCAGTTTTAAGATTGTGATATTAAAGGACTTTAAAGATCAATAGCTAGGATGTTGTTTCAGATTAGTACTTGAGATGAGTGTGGATGTGTTTCTTATTAATATTTGAGATGAGTTTCAAATATATATGTTCTTCTTCTATTAAAAGAGAGTTGTACCAAAAGTTTCAACTTTTTTGCAGGTGATATTTTCTGAACCTGTTATAGTCAGCGCTTGTGAGTTCCTTGAGCAGAGCTCTTCCTCGTTGTCACCAGCAGTAACACTTTTGGGGTACAATGTTCAACATATTTGACTTACCTTTTAAAATTTTTCTCATTATTCATGAACAACCTAGGTTGTGTTGTTATGCTTCAGCTAATCCTCATATTTAGGCAATTATATCTGTTAAAAGACATCACATTTATCTTGATGTTAAATTTTCAAATGGAACTTTTTAAGATGAAACTGTTAGTTTGTGATTGTTGCTTGAATTAATCTTGAATTTGATTTGAAATTGTTAGTTTGAGTTTTAGAATCATAATGGAGGCCAATAAACTTTCTGTTTTGGTTTAAGGTTTAACTAAGAAAAACTTGATTATTTGTTATGATTTGGTGTATGATTTGGTATTGGTTGGGCTACTTGAAATTGGCATATATTAAGATGTGACATGGATATGGCATTGTAGTGTACGATCGTATATGTTATGGTTAGTAAGATGGGACATGGAATTAGCATGGTTACTAAGTTTAATGTCGATGTTGCTAATTCTGTTTCTTTACATATTACTTTGATATATTCTTATGTTAGTTAGGTTGCCAATTGTTGGGCAAACATTAGGTTGACATACGGAAATATTCGTTTTATAGTCGTTATGCAGCCTAAATTTTGAAAAACATATGTTGAAGTCATTCAATAGACTTCTAACTTCATTGACACCTACGGTTTGACTTTTAAATAGTCAAACCATTACACGTAGGGTTATAAACTTTCCAAAACACCTTTCTTTGATTGTAACCTACGATTTTGACTTTCCATTAGTCAAAACATTACACTTAGAGTTTTAAAGTCATCCAAAGCTCCTCTAAACCTACGGTTTGACTTTCAAGTAGGCAAACCATTACATGTAGTGTTCAATAGACTTCTAACTTCATTGACACCTACGGTTTGACTTTTAAATTGTCAAACCATTACACGCAGGGTTTTAAACTGTAACACCCTAAAAATTCGAGGAATCTAAAGTTCGAAAATTTTGGCAATATGACGGTTATAAAAGGAGCAAAACCTGAATAAATAAGGACCTGTCCCAAAGTATCATCCCGAAACAGGGAATAACGTTATGACATTTACAAACCAAACCAAATAAAGAATAAGATTCGACAACCTAATAATCTATCTTAGACAAGAAAGATTAAGTTCGGGTGTCGCTATCCTTCCAAAATGTATATCCATTATCATCCCTTTTTCGATCAATATATCTCCCAAAAAGACCGCTCTCAACCACAAGGCCATCCACTCATTCCCGACGAATCCCACTGCTAGATTAACCTGTTATACATGTCATTTTAAGAAAAAATGTTAGGCTAAAGCCTAGTGAGATCAAACATTTGCATTTAGGAATGATCAAATATAAACGTGAGTAACAGGAATAATTTAAAATAATAATGAAAGTACTCTTCACCATAAACAGTTACCTCTTGGGTTAACGGGGGAGACCCGCTTACTAACACAAGTGATGGAACACAAGAGTAAGCCACTTGACAAGTTAGTAAAACCAATACACATAGAAAGTACACGCAAGGGATGTCAGGCTCGGTGGCTTTAAACGTACACCCACGGAAAGTCAACTTTCAACCATATAGGGTCCTTACGTTGAAATCCTCATCCAATATCGTAATACTTAACACGTAGGACTTACAGCCAAATCCGACGCCTAAACATGCCTCGACGTGGAGAACTAATGTTCCAACGTCGGACCAAATGTTTCAACAAATGTGGGGTCATGACTCCCAAATGAAACCAAATATGCCACATAAAGCCAATAAGGCCAACCGAACAATTCAACATTTAACATATTATGCAAGATATTAACAAGTGTAAGATTCCATATGATATCCCACATAATTTACCAAGAGATTTCAAGTTGTCACATGGTTAGTATTTCCATACTTTAAAATCTACCTCTCAAGTTCTCATTCATTAAGTTCACCTTAATATTTCAAAACCCAAATTTTGGATTCCAAGTATTTAAACCACTTTGAAGTCAACAAGTTTTCCATGTAAAAATCTACCATTAGTTCAACATAAAGGTTCATTAACCCCAAAATCATACTTTCACCATAAGGCCCTAAAATCTCCAAAAGTTAGGTTTGATACATAATCCATACAAGACGAATACATAAAGATGGAGATATTTAGATGCTCAAAATCCACATTTTAACATGTATAAAGTTTTATAAAGAGAATGAACTCACAAGTTGGGTTTTTAGTGAGAAAACCTAGAAAACTAGATATGGTGAGAAGAGGATGAAGGTATTGACTATCCAAGCTAGAACTCCTTGAATCTTGAGGCCAAGGGGAGATTAATGCTCTTCCAAACCAGAAGATAACCACCTAGGATTTCAATCCTTTGAATTTAAGAAGAGAGAGAGAGTGATAATGAGGAGTAAATGAGGAAAAGGATGAAAACCCGTCTTTAAGATCTGCAGAGGGGTTCTCGCGGCCTTGGCCGCGACTTAAGGCCACGGCATAACCCACGCGTGCTCCAAAGATTGAAAACAAACAGTGGGTTACGCGGCTTTGGCCACGGCTTAAGGCCGCGCCACAGCCCGCGTAAGTCATTGTTTCCATTTCAAGGTTTATGCTGAAATCTAAATCCAAGGCATGGGTCTCCTCTTTAAAATGCATGACGAATTCAATGAGATTGGGATTCTTAACACTAACAATAAAACGCGTAAGCAAAGTCTATAAAATGTCGAAATGTACAGGAATTACATAAACTTTCCAAAACACCTTTCTTTGATTGTAACCTACGGTTTTGACTTTCCAATAGTCAAACCATTACACTTAGAGTTTTAAAGTCATCCAAAGCTCCTCTAAACCTACAGTTTGACTTTCAAGTAGGCAAACCATTACATGTAGTGTTCAATAGACTTCTAACTTCATTGACACCTACACTTTCACTTTTAAATAGTCAAACCATTACACGTAGAAAGAGCTATCGATGAGTTAGATGATGAGAACGTGGATGGAGTATCGTTCTTCAAATCAACGAACGGGTAACTCATAATACAAACAATTGGGTAAATGAGGACCTCGATTCCATCCCGCTTGTCACTAGGGAGCTCAACATAGTCACCACAAATGACGAATCTAGCGATGAGGAAGATGCATCAGATCACTAATCTTGAAGACATGGACGATGATGAAGATAGCAAAGACGAACTTATGTTATCTGATCAGTCGTCTGATCACTAGTGTGCCTTTCTTATGTAGACATTATTAATAATAATTATATCCTTATTATATGTTTGTACACTCATATTTTTGTGTCTTATGATTTATGTACACTTATATCATTGTGTGTGAACCATTCTCTATTTTTATATGGTGGGACGCGACACTAGGGGTAGGGGTAGAGGTGCTAGCAGGGGCAATAGCAGCTCCGTCATGCGTGGTGACCCCCGAACCGACGAGCCTATGGGCGAGTCCACCTTTGTTGCAACTACCGATGAGGGACTAGATCAGATCTAGCCTAAGGATGGGCTTGATACGTTGTCTCCTGGAGCGGGCTCGAGGGTTAGAGGCCCCAATATTACATCACAGACGCCCCATCCGAGTCAGCGACCGACAATTGAGTTGTCTGCCGCCGGCGGGTAAGTAGATGTGATATATTATTAATTCTAGTACATAATAAACCGATCCTAATGTTTTTTATGTTGTATATTTTGCAATTGTGAAGGTTTAATAGTCAGTCAGTGGTCCGAAGGGCCACTGCCATCTTTCGGTCCATGGGCTCATATTAGGGATGTCCCTGAGGAGCACTATCCACGGATGATGGATCATTTACAAGTATGTATTTTACTCTATTTAACTAATTGAGTGGATTTATTTTTACTTAATCCAAACAATGTGTATGCCGTTGTATTATAGTTGGCCTCTAGTGATGGACGCCGACGTATTATTTGCATTCCGGCGTACCCTGACGAATAGGTACGCGGACATGATGAGAGATGCCCGTAATTCGGCCAGGGATCGGGCTTTAGCTATTGATGGTGTCCGGTTCGACGGACATGACTACACGGTTCTTAGCGCACACAATCCAGAGTGGATCCGACATGATTTTTGGGTCGAGATGATTGATCAGGTTTGTTTTGTTTTGAATACTTGTATCTGGTTGTACTAGGATTTATATTGATTTATGTCTTGTTTTTAACATGTATGGAACACCGATGCGTTCAGGCGTGTATCTGCGGCCAATACGGCCAATCGGGCCACCGAGTATGAGGGGATGACATCCAGGCATTGTACCGAGGGATCAATTAGTACCGCTATGCATCGGGACCACATGGTAATTTATCATTCACTAGACTAAATGTATATAATTGATGAATATATATACATGATTTTTTTACCTACGAACAATTTAAGTTGTCTATTGTAGAGAGATGCATAGGGTCGTGAGCCTACTAGCGACGAGGTTTGGGAGGCTACACACTGCACCAACAGGAAGCTTGTTCCGGGTGCGACTGGTCCGCCCACGGATCCTCAGATCTACGTTTACCCAAAGGCGGCTTGTATGGCGGTAAGTTCAATTATGTATGTCTAGATTTTTGTTTGTTTTATAAGATAGATAGAAATTATAGCAAACTTAGTTTGGGCTGCCGTTGTTTGGCAGACGATAGGATTATTTTGATAGAAGCAGGTCATATATATATATATATATATATATATATATATATATATATATATATATTTTCAAATTACAGTTGAAATGCTGTCGAATTTTCTATAGGTTAGTTGACTTGACAATGTCTAATTTGGTAAACTGTAGGATAACTACCATCGGATTAGGGAGGAGGAGTACCCGGACTTACCTTTCGGCACTGTACCTCCCAATGACGCCGAGTTGTGGGAGCGCAGTGTCGGAGGACGGCGTAAAGTCCGTATTTTTAGATGGGGACCAGTCAGGATCCCTATTATGCTATGACCGGTGATTCAGGTGCCAATACGAGCGGGAGATCGCGCGACCGTCGCGATGAGGAGGTATGCTTGTCAAATGTTGTTTAACATTGTTAATTATATGTTTGTTAAATGTTGTCTAACATTGTTATATATATGTTTGTCAAATGTTGAATTTCAGTTGGATGAGCTGAGACAAAGGGTAGAGAGAGAGAGAGAGGAAGCAGAGAGGATCCAGATGCAGGAGCGACTAGAGAGAGAGAAAGCAGAGAGGATCTGGATGCAGGAGCGACTTGACCAGTTTGAGCCGTTCATGAAGAAGTTTCAAGATCACCCCTTCCCCCCTCCCCCGATGTAGTATAGTTTGTATTACGTTTTAATTTTTAGATATTACGTTTTAATTTCTACATATTAAATAAAAAAATGGGCAGGTTTTGTACAGTTTTAAACTGGATATTAAATGAAAAATTGGCAGGTTTTGTACAGGTTATAAACTGGCATTTATTAATTTTTAATTATTTTTTTAATAAAAAATTAAATTACCGACAGATAATCCGTCGGTAAATGTATTTTAATTTAACTTTTATTTATTAATAATCCGTAGGAAATCCGTCGCTAATACCGCCGGAAAATATCCATCGTTAATGATCCTTCGGTAATCTGTCGGTAAATGGAGACTGTCGATGATCCGTCGGAAATAACCCATGCCGTCGATGATCCGTCGGAAAATGTAGCCGTCGGTAATATCCGTCGGTGATCTGTCGGAAATATTAACGCTGACTACTGAATTTCCAAGGGCCATTTACCGACGGATCACCGACGGATATGACCTTCACCGACGGATTATCGACGGATTTTTCCGTCGGTGATAGGCCTCTTTTTTGTAGTGTTAGTTTATGTGAGGTCGAGAGTGTTTTTGATATTCGGTGGTGTTTGTGAAGTTTTAGTTAGGCGATCGTGGATCTCAAGATCCTTGTACAAGCACTTGGAATCTCCTTGGTTGGTAATAATATTTTTGCTCTCTCTCTTTGGTGGATGTACACTATCACACCGATAGTGGAACCACGTTAAATCCCGGTGTCATTTGTTGCTATAATTATAGATAATAACGTTTTTGTTACTATCTATATTTTTGTGGGTTTATTATTCTACGTTAGAGAATTATTGTGCAACATCTAGATTATTGTTATCCGCCTTCGTTGTTGGGTTAATTGTGCACTTGGATTTCTACTCGTTTGGGACCTTAGAAATCACTCGCTAGCATTTGCATTTGTGAGGCACACAATTTTACCTAACAATTGGTATCAGAGCTTCGGATCTAGATTTGGGTTTGTGTAGAAAATATACATAAACTTCTTTGCACATTTTTTTTCTCTATGACTGATGTAGAAAACCCTTTTGGTGTCGGTTCCTCAAACCAGACCCAAAAACCATACCAAGAAGGTACATTTAATTTGTCTGGGGCTGGGATTCGTATAAAGACTTGAAATGGGGACGGTGACTTTGGTAAATGCCAGTTCACAACATCTTTTGCACTTAGGAAAAATGGAGTCCATCTTGTAGTATTTGCTAAAGACGAGTTAGACCTAACATGTCTGAATTTAAGGTTAAAGAAATGGAAGCATAGGCATTTACTACTTTGCAGATAGCTATGGGAGAAAATGTTATATTTGAGATTGTGTCTGAAAAGACAGCTGCAGGTATTTGGAGCAAGCTTGAGAATTTATATCTCAAGAAAACTTTGACCAACAGATTGTTATAGATGCGGTTGTGTCTCTTCTTCAAAATGAAGGAAGGCACAACCATTAAAGCTCATATGACCGAATTCGAAGATATCATTATGAAGTTGAAGGCAACAGATGCGCTTCTTGCTAAAGATGAAGAAGCACTTGCTATGATCCTGTTGTACTCACTTCCCGAGAAATATTCCCAATTCACTAACAGTTTTTTCTTTGTCTGATGTGAAAACAAGAATGATTTCTGAAGATCAAAGAATTCAAATGAGGATCGGTAACAATCCCAGGGAGAACATTTATAGTCAAGGCCTATTTGCTGACAGAGGCCGAGACGATTAACAGTCTTCATGAGGAAGAAATCGTGGGTGCTCTCGGTCCCGCCAGCCTGGTTCTTGAGGGAAATCAAAGACACGTGGCAACTGTAACTATTGCCACAAGTCAGGTCATTGAGTGAAAGATTGTCCGAGTCTTAAAAACAAAGATAAAGACAACACCGAATCATCAGCTGTTGCAACCAAAGAAGAACAAGATGGTTTCTCTACCACAGTTACACCACCGCAAGGTGACAGACGATGGGTGTTAGATACCGGTGCATCTTGCCATATAACACCATTCCGGGATTGTTTCTCTACCTTCGAAAAAGTTGAAGGTAACAGTTTTTTATGGGAAGCAATACTTCGTGTGTTACTAAGGGTATCAGTATTGTGCAGATCAAGATGTTCGATGGGTGTATTCAGACATTCAATAATGTCAAGTTTGTTCCATCCATGACTCGTTCCTTGATCTCTGTTGGACAACTGTCCAAATTGGGTTGCAAGATTCGGATTGAAGACGAGAGTTTTCCCATCTCCCGAGGGAGTATTATCGTAATGAAAGGCGAACAGGTAGAAAATAATATTTTCCACTTGATTGGCGAAACTATTTCTTCTGAATCGTGTGTGGCCGAAAGCTCAAAGAATCTCGATGTTGCTCGCTCATGGCATCTTCGTTTGGGCCACACATCCGAGAAGAATTTGGAGATTTTGCGTAAGCGAAAACTCATTAAAGTCGTCGTACCTGCTAGCCTGGAGTTTTGTTCGGGATGTGTCAAAGGAAAGCAAGCACGTGTTTCTTTTGGTGTTGAAAAACACAACACTAATGGAATCCTCAATTATGTTCATACAGACGTCTAGGGACCATCCAATACTTCATCCCTCAGTGGAGGTAAATACTTTGTTTCATTTATTAATGGTTTCTCACATAAGCTTTTGATGTATGTGTTAAAGTTAAAGTCAGATGTATTCGATACGTTCAAGACTTGGTTGGCACGAGTAGAGGTCGAGACTAACAAGAAGTTGAAAGTGCTAAGATCTGACAACGGTGGAGAATTTACTAGTGGTAACTTCAAAGACTTTCACCGTCACTACACCACACCTGGCAACCCTCAATCTAATGGGGTTGTCGAGCGGATGAATAGGACTTTTCCGATAACTGTTGTCGACACCGGGATTCCCCAAATCTTTCTGAGCCGAAGCACTTTACACTGCGGTGCACATTATTAATAAGTTACCTTGTTCGGCCATCGGAGGAAAGATTCCGGAAGAGGTTTGGAGAGGTAAAAGAAACATTTGTCTGAAATACATACGTGTATTTGGTTGTCCTGTTTATTTTCATGTTTCAGGCTAGGACAAGCTGAATTCTAAAACCACCAAAGGATTCTTGCTCGGCTATACAAATGGTATCAAGGGTTACCGAATTTGGAACCCCTTGACTCGTAAAGTGATTCATTCTCGACATGTCACATTTGATGAATCAGTCATGTTGAAGTCACAGGATCCTCAGTCCTTTCAAGATCCGGAAGTCGTTACTATTGTTACTCCTACTGCTCATGATATGGAGACAGTAAACAGTCCTTATATTCCCAGTTCATCCACTTCTGATATTAGTTCAGAATCACCCGTTAATGTTGAAGAAGTCATTCCGCCAGTGACTTTTACTAGTGATTCGGAAGAAGAGATTCTGAATGATGGTGGAGACGATGACGATACAATCCCATTTATTGCACCTAGCAGGCATAGTCAAAGAACTATTCGTCCGCCTAACAGGTATGGAGATTGGGATTTTGCTAACATGAGTTTTACAGATCAGCTGGAATTTGCTTTACATGTAGGGCAAGATGAGCCACTTGATATCAGTTCTAAATGGCTTGGAGCTATGCAAGAAGAGATGGAAGCTCTCTCGAAGAACAACACTTGGGACTTATGTTCATTGCCGAATGGCAGCCGTGTTATTGGTTGCAAGTGGGTTTTCAAAGTCAAAGATGACAATCGGTACAAGGCTCGTCTCGTTGCTAAAGGCTTTGTACAACGGAAAGGTATCGATTATGACGATATTTTTGCTCCCGTTGTACATCATACATCTATTCGTGTTCTTTTAGAGATCGTGGCTATTCACGATTTGGAGCTAGAACAGTTAGATGTGAAGACCGCCTTCCTACACTGAGACTTGGAGGAAACTATCTATATGAAGCAGCCTGATGGTTTCGTTTCCGAAAGCAAGCCATAATATGTATGTAAACTCAAGAAGTCCCTTTATGGACTTAAACAATCGCCTTGTCAGTGGTATACGAAGTTTGATTTGTTCATACTCAATCTGGTATTTGAGCGAATGAAAAGGACACTTGTGTCTATCATAGACAAAGCGGTGGCGTTTTCACTTATTTACTTCTTTATGTAGATGACATGCTTATAGCCTGCAGGGACCGGTCAAAGATCAAACGTCTGAAAGATAAGTTGAATTCATAATTTGAAATGAAAGATCTTGACGTGGCGCAGAAGTTTTTAGGCATGGAAATCGTGCGGGACAGAAAGTCTCGAACACTTAGATTGACACAACGGGCGTATATCCAAAAAATATTGAAGCGGTTCAATCTTGATGGTGCCAAAACGTCGAGCACTCCGCTACCGAAGCACTTCAAGATTACAAGTGAAGATTGTCCGAAGGATGACAAGGAAAAGGCCGAAATGTCAAAGGTTCCATATGCTAGTGCAGTCAGGAGTCTCATGTACGCCATGGTGTGTACTCATCCCGATCTTGCATATTGTGTCGGAGTGGTGAGTCAGTTTCTCGCGAATCCGGGTCGATCACATTGGACAACCGTTAAAACAACATTCCGATATTTGAAGGGAACCGAGACACATGGTCTTATATTTGGTTTGCACAATGAATGTGAAATTGTTGGATTTTGTGATTCTGACTATGCAGGTGATCGGGTAGGTTGGAGATCCACATCCGGTTATGTATTTACCTTGGGTGGAACAGCCGTCAGTTGGAGATCACATTTACAGTCCATTGTTGCATTGTCAACCACAGAAGCCAAACTTGTCGTGGCGGTTGAGTCTACAAAGGAAGCGGTCCATTTAAAAGAATTGATGAATGGTTTAGGCTTCGAGCAACCTTCCGTGCGCATTTTATGTGATAATCAGAGTGACATCCATTTGGCAACTAATTTGGCTTTCAGCTCCTAGACAAAGCACATAAATGTGCGTGATGCATATCTTGTAAGATTACATGAAGCGAAGATTGTCTATATGAAGAAAGTCCTGACAGATGACAATGTCGCTGATATGTTCACTAAGTCGCTACCGCCAGCTAAGTTTGAGCATTGCTCAAACTTGATCCAGCTCCGTTTGTGTTAGTGTCGTTGGGCACTTTGCTAGAGAGAGAGAAGATATTACCACAGGTGACAAAATGACATCTTTGAAGGAATTACTTTGTTAAGTGCTTAGATCTTTGCTTATGTTCTACCTTGTTTAGTAGATTGTGCATATGAGGTTATTTGTTTGCTTGTAACTATGACGGGTGATGGCCATGTCGAAGCTCGTCACGGTTGGGATGCAATTTTGCTACCTCGTGCCAATTTACTTTGCTATCTACTTGTGATGATCAACCGTTGGGAGAACTCGCGTTCGTTGGATTGGGATTCATTTAGCTATCGAGGATCTTGTGCATCATGGTGGAGTGTTGTAATATAAAATATATTACATATGTTACACAAGATTAAAAAAAAGGTAAAGACTTAGCCCTTAATTTTTGCTTACTTAACCTCCATCTTCTCATCTCCAAGACCTAGTCACTAAGTTATGTAACTTAGTCCCTACTTCTCTCATTAGTATAAATAGGAGTCATCCTCTTCATTACTCATCATCCCTTTCTTAAGTTTTTCTAGCTAAACACCAAATACTCTCCCTAGTATATTTTTTCAATATACTTAGTTTATGTGAGATCGAGAGTGTTCTTGATATTCATGGTGTTCGTGAAATTTTAGTTAGGCGATCGTGGATCTCAAGATCCTTGTACAAGCACTTGTAATCTCCTTGGTTGGTAATAATATTCTTGCTCTCTATCTTTGGTGGATGTACACTATCACACCGATATTGAAATCACACTAAATCCCGATGTCATTTGTTTTGAACTTGCTATAATTATAAATAATAATGTTTTTGTTACTATCTATATTTTTGTGAGTTTATTATTCTACATTAAAGAATTATTGTGCAACATCTAGATTATTGTTATCCGCATTCATTGTTGGGTTAATTGTGCACTTGGATGTCTACTCGTTTGGGACCTTAGAAATCACTCGCTAGCATTTGCATTTGGGAGGCACACAATTTTACCTTACAACAAAGCATAGGCAGTAGAAAAAAGAAAGAAAGAAAAAAGATAGTTTCAAGAGCTTTAAACAAGTTCCCTATAACACAACAAATTTCTCAAGCTATAATTTGTGAATAAGAAAGCAAAAATGACACCATAGAATCATCTCTGCTTGGACTTAAGAGGAACTCCTTTGTACAATTGCACTTTTTCTTTCAAGGCATCTCGCCTAGGTCGCGCGACCTTGTTGTTAGGATCAAATAGCAACGCTTCCTCGAATGCATTTAGAGCTGATTTGTATTCTTTTTTCTTCTCGTAGGCATCACCGAGGTTATTCCACGCCGTCACGTACCCTGGCTGAATCTTCACAGCAGTTTCGAGCTGAGATATTCCCTTGTCGGTTTTCCCATCACGAACGTAACTCACGCCCAAAGCATTGTGAACCTGAATCAATTCCAAAAATAAAAATATTAAACGACAAAACTTATGCTTCCCCTGTCGCAAAATAAATATCAACATTTCTATTTTAATTGGTCCCAAAATAAGTGTCCACTTTCAAAAGTAAGTGCCTACTTTTAATTATGAGAGGGAGATATTAATTACTCCCGCTATTATACGTTAAAATAGTTACTCGGTTGATCAAAAAGTGTAATAATTACATGTTTCTAAAATTATATGATTTTTCATTGTGGCTATTAATTTTGGGACAGATGGAGTAATGGTTTCACGTGTTCGATGTTATTGTTCTTGACCACATTAGTGTTATTGAGGTTGATTCGGTTGGCTAGCTTGCGTTCATGTTTAGGAAAAAAGCGAGTCTAATGTGTCCAAGGGACAAGAACAAATATAAGTGTTTATACATCGAGGGAAGGCATAAAAAAGGACTACCAGCAACAGCTGACTCGCAGTGATTTACCTCCCCATGATGGCCATGCGACCAGTGTCGGTGTGATGGGGGTGCTCGGGGCGCACCATCTAGCTTATACCTGTTTTTGTTGGTAATTTTAGTGAAATCACCGGTTTATTTTGTGTAATTCGATTCACAAGGAATATGAGGTTCTTAGTTAAGTTATAACATGGGCTAGTATGTGTGACTGCACACTCGTATAAGCTAACTAAAACCCGAGATCTTCGGATGGCGCCATATGGCAGGTGTCAAGGGGGCCGCGCTCCTAGCATGGTCCAAGGGGCAGCGCCCCGAAACCTCAACGAATTTCATGATGAGAAGTACTTGGGAAAATTAAGCTTCTGAATGTTCTAAGTTAAATTCAGAAGCCTCTGAATCCTCTTCAAAACCTTCCGAGTCCTTCTCAGAAGCCTCTGTATCTTGTTCATAAGCTTTTGATTCAGAAGGGCTTATGACTCAAGAGCCTTCTGACATTGAGGAGCTTCTGGCTCTGAAGTACCTCTAAGTTGCCTTATTATAAATGTAAGCAGTTACAAACTGCTGTGTACACTCAACCGCCAACTAATTACTCTTGCAATCATTTCCATTTTATGGGACTTATTATCGCATTTAATATAGAGCCGTTACGATTCTCTAAGTTTAAAATGAACTATTTCTGCCACAATCGGGACTGGAAATTGAGATTATCCTCGAGTTAATTTCGTGATACCAAATATAACTCAAGGAAAGCGAGCTCTCACGCGATCCCAGTTTTTATCCAAGATTTATGCTCACTGTTTCTTAGGATTTTCGATTTTCCTCCAACATTTATTACATGGAGGTAAGTTGTAATACCTGGGCAAGATCCTGGTCATCTCCATCCCATTTATCGATTGCTTGAAGCAAGTACTTTGTAGCAGCCGGATAGAATTTCCTTCTTAACATCACTGCTCCAAGTTCAAACAGCTCTGTTGCACTTGCATCACCACTCCTCACTTGCTCCTGAGATTTACCAACAAAAGAAAAACACAGATGAGTTAGCATATTAATGGTCGTATGAGATGATTAATTGTAAAATAGAGCACATCTAATTGTGATGATATTGTGGATGAGGTTTCCTTTACTGTTTACATGCATAGCTGATGGTATACATCTACTGGAGCGAGGTTTGATGGTCCATGTCTAGAATGTGGTACTCCAACAAATGCACATCAAGCAAAGGACTTGATGGTATTGAAAATATTTTAAAGATCAACTGGTTGGAGCTTAATATATAATATTATATGGAGGCATAATCATTTACAAACCCAATAATTTGTACAAAACTTACAAACCGGTTTTCATGCATTGTTTCACATATGAAACCACACGTGAAAATGTAGTGTTTATACAATGTTGTTTCATTTGTGAAACGTTCAGGACTGCTTTGTGTGTGGAAAAGAAGTTTTGAGCGTTTCACATATGAAACAACACTATAACATTGCATTTTCACACGTGTTGTTTCATATATGAAACCACATATGACAACTGGTTTGTAAGTTTGTACTAATTATTGGGTTTATAAAAGAAGGGGACTCTCTCTCTCTCTCTCTGTGTATACATATATGTGTGTGTAACCTGTTGATTGCAGAAAACGGATCATTTGTGAAACAGGATTGAGCCATTCAAAGTCAAGTTCAGAGTGGAATTTTCACATCAAGAATTTCAAGGAAGGGCTAACATAATTTCTACTATTTCATTTCTATAGTGAACAGATGCACCACTTTAAGTCAACTGACTTTAATGCATCAACCGCACTCTTGTTTGGCACGTGTCAACTGTAGTTACAGGTCCAGAACGTAAATATCATTAGCATTTGGTTCAAATTATTAGCACAACATCATGACCATGAGGTATCTTTTCTCTTTGTCCAATATTTTTTCGTAGTGGAGCAACTGATCACATAAAATATTGGATAGCTAAAGGATCAAAAAAACATGTGGAACCCCATTAGATTACTATCAAAATCTAAATGGTAGACCGTGGCTCTCATACCATGTTAGAATATGTGGAATCCCCACGTTGCTTTCCAAAAGAGCCCTTGAGGAAATAAGGGGTTCCAACATATACCCAAAAGAAAGTGTCCAAGTCTAGCCGATGTGGGATTCTAAGGAACTCAAACTTTGTTAACTCATTGTAGTTCGGACCCATAATAGAAGCAAAACCGTAAAGATCTTCATCAGAAAGACTTATGCAAAACCCTATAGTGATGCAAGACAATTCAAACTTTGTTAACTCAACTCCAAATCAAGTTTTGTTATTTCCTAGCAATATTAATATTTTTGAACAATGGAGATGGAAATAGCAGGTGCGTACCTGCAATTCTTTTGCAGAAAGATCAAGTTCTCTGCGGACAAGAACTTGACGGATCACGAAAAAGGTCCCAACACCAAGCAATCCCAACAACAAAAGAAGATAGGATAGCTGGATCCCTAACTCGAATAACTCCCCAACCTCATAAACAGGGTTCATTTTCAGATATTCACTTGCTGCTACCGGGTTTGCCCATGTTAACAAAGTCATTGAACCACTTGAAAAGACTGCCATACTAATCAAATCCTTTCTTGAGTTCCTCGCATCTTTGTCACATGGTGATTCTACAACACAGCAAATGGATTTGGATGAGATCTCGTATATGACTACACTCAGGAGACATTACAGGTTTCACTTCTATTTAGTACTTACAATAAAAAAAAATATCTTCGGAAAAGACCGTCATGATGACAAGTCATTAGTTTTAGTGGGACTATTTTACATTGGTTTTATGGTAAAATTTCAAGAAAATATGAAAAATGCAAGACAATAGATATTAGATCGTGATTACATTACCAGGCATACTTCTCCTTCCACCGACTGCCAAAGATACACACCGCATATCAATATATTGCAGCCAATAAAACATATTCTTTGATACAAGAATATGATCAAGTTTAAAATATACGAGTAACTTCAGTTTCTACAATAATGAAAAGAAGACATAAGACTCAGTTCAAACATCAATTCATGTAAGATACTGAATCAATCTGATTTCAAAATCTTTATGGTATCATTCATGCATGCGATCTTTGCCCCATCTAAACAAGTGGTGCAGGTCGAGTCTTCCTAGTTAGCCTCCACGAAATGGGGCAGGATAACTTTATGAGAAATCCTGCTATGTCTAAGTGATCGTGTACCAATCGTGCAAACATATTTGAATGTCCCACTTGTTGAGGAATGCAAAAAGCATATTAACCCACAAAGTGAACTATTTAACAAAGAAAATATTGATGAGCAGCCTCTGTGTCCCAAAAAAAAGCATCATGTTTTAACTTTTATCAATGAAAGGAATTTTCGGTTCTTTAAATTTATCATATTGGCACATAGTTCAATGAAAATGTTTTGACTATTAATCAAATGTCGAAATAACCCTTGATGAGGACAATATAAAGAAAATGTGTGGATCAAAATAGCAAGGGGCAAAGAGGTAAAGTAAGTTTAAAAACTCACGAAAAGGAAATGGTGCAATTTTCTTGTATAACCCAAGATGGAAAGTTTCTGCATTCTTTTGGGGCAAAGGGAGTAAGGGGGCGTTTGGTTTACAGAATGGAATTTGATCGAATTGGAATCCATCGAAGGAATTTGACTTTGAAGGAATTTGAATGAAATTTGATGGAATTTGACCATGCAGGATTCCATCGCTTTCATTCCGTGAACCAAACATGGGCTTGGAATTTGGTCAATGGAATTGGCCATTCCAATTCCTTCCAATTCCATGAACCAAACAGCCCCTAAGTTATATGGGAGTATGGTTTCTTGACCACTTGCTGTTACAAAATGAATGAACATTCATCAAATATTGTTGGATCTGTACAACATGATGAACCTCAGACCTACCAATTCGAATGATGCAGCTACGGACTTTAATACTAAGATGACAGGATGAATAGATAGAAGTTTTGATCACACAAAGCCTTGATAGTTCATGGACTATGGAAATTCGGATGCTCATTTATCATCATAATACTATACATTTACATGTAATAAAATTATTGGAGATGCAACACGAATCATACAGACTTATAGCAAAGAAATGGGACAACGAAATTACCATCAAGGATTGCTGAGGTCAGTGTCCGTAAAGCTCCCAAATCTCTTCCACATGTCTGTTTAAAGGTATGAAAGATAAAGATTAAGTTCTGTACGAATAAAATGGATTAACATGTCTGTATAGATCGGGAAGGTTTTTTCATAAATGGAAGCATAGTCCTTTTTTTTTTAATTGGGAGGAGTAGGTTTAAAAAGAAACTTGGTTTTCAGCATAAACTCCCCCTAAAGCTTACCCAATAAGCCAATTTCTATATTATTAAGCCACCATCAAACACAAAATTGATATGGATTTTGTTGGAATGTCAATAACACCAAACTTATGCCATCAGTTTTACTTGCTGTAGATTTTAATGTAATTAGCAATTAGATTTTGAGAAGTTTGTAATGATAATCAATTTGGAATTGGGTAAGCAACATTCAAAGCTAATTGTACAATGAACACAGATATCGACAAAATTAATCAACACCATGGAAATGAAATGAAGCATCATTAACACAATTCCGACAGCATAGAACAACTTCATAAGAATCAAAATCATGGGTGAAGCTACAGAAAGCAAGAGTAGTAGTAACCTGAAGGGAGAGATGTTGGCGAGCGAAGTTAATCTTGATGGGAAGTTTTTGGGGCAAAATGGCGGGAATGAAGAGAGAAGAGTGAGACCCAATTCGTGATTGGAGGATCATCGTTTGTTCTTCGAACAACAATTCTTCACTTGAGAAAATGGTGGATGGATGGATGGAGGTGTTGGAAGGAATTTCGAGACTTTGTGAAGATAAGTTTATCTACATGTCCTGTTATTTTTTTAATTTTTAACTTCGCTTTCTGGGTCAACACAACAAAAAAGGGAGGGAATGACATTAAATATAAAAAAATATATAAAATAAATAAGTAAAATATATTTAAAAAATATATCTAATTATTTTTTTTATTGTAATTAGTTAATTATTTAACTTGACTTTCGTGTAACTTTATTATAAAAAACAAAAAATTATATCAATTTGAGTTATATTTGTGTAATATATTTTATTTGTATTGTAATATTAATATTAATATTAATAATATTTTCTATCTTTTAATATTCACTAGTTATCCATCCGCACGATGCAGCACAGGTGAATCACAATTCTGAAGTTAATAACTTATACTGACACTCATGTTTTTTGTTCATATTATTCTCCTTTTCTCTCAAATTTTTATAGGTTACTATGATTTAATTGGAAAACAGTTAATACCATAAAGTATGTTATTGACAAGATATCTAGAAAAATAATGACAAAAGGGCCGAGTTTCCAAATCCATATATTCACAACTCAGTAATTTTTTTTTGAAATTAATGACAAAAACAAAACAGACATTACATTCATATGTAAAAATGCACATCCGTAGATTCATATTATGATAAGATATGTGAAGCATCAATACGTAAGCATGTTCTGCAAAAAAAAATTATTCTAAATAAAACATATTATATCATATGTGTAATAGTAATTAGTTTATTGTACCTTATTCATCACGTAAAACTTCTTTATAAATGATGTTTGATATGTAGACTTCATCATGATTGAATTTTTTCATAGGTTTCATTAATACCTTTGTATTGCCCCTGATATCCCTCTAGACAACAACAGATAAAGTTGACTGTGTGAGAATATTGATTCAGTGGATAAACACCTAATTTCGGACAGTTCTCAAGTTCCACCAACCATATCCTTGTTGTAGGGATCAAAACATTTCAACATTATATGAACTATCCATTTACTACATGGTGAGTTTCTTTATTCCATAGACACACATCGTACAAGTTTGTAAACATTAATAATATTTTAATTCAACTCTAATTTTTCAATTATAATTAATGCAAGTATTAATCAATGAAAATCTTTTTTTATAAGTTAATGATGTTTAGAGTTATAATTATATTTTAATCAATAAAAATCCTTTTATATATTGTCAACCAAATGTTAACCTGTTTTTTTAGAAGAAGAAAAAAATCAAATTTAGGTGGGATTTATCTCAATTCACAAAGAGGCTAGGGCTTCACAATAAAGTGGGCTTTATCATAATTATTCCTCCAACATCAAACTTACAGTCTTTCCTTCTTTCTATCAGCAACTACGCGATGCCTTGGATCTACATGGTGAGTTCCTTTATTCCATAGACACGGATTGAAACTACAAACGATGTGTTTCTTTATTCGTTATTGGATCTAGTATATTGGAATTAGGGTTTGGATTTGAGTTTTGATTTTAGATTTGAGTTTTGATTCTGGATTTTTGAATTTGATTCTATATCTAAGTTTAATCCAAAGATGTCTTTGCTATCAATAAGCATAACAATATATCGACAACATTCAATTTTGTCCATAAGTTTCTTTATCTCGTTTTTATCAAGGGGTATTTTAGATATTAATTGTGCCTCAAACTGATGCCTAGTTTTTTTCTTTTTCTTTTTTTCACTTTATAACCTCCTCCATGGCTACAAGAAAAAGGCATTTAGGAAGAAACTAAAAAAGCGAGTATAAAAGATTGGAAGAATCGCTTGAGAGACCGTCCGTCCAACCTGTCAGATATTCCTGGACTCGGTGCGGGTGAAATCAGACAGAAACCAAGTCCAAGAAGACTGAGGATCTTTTACTCGGACAAGTTCTACAAGACGGCATTGGTTGAACTCGTACCTCGTGAGGCCCAAAAAGGGGTTGGGCCTTTACCTAAACCCATACGTGTTTCTGTGGGTCTTACTGTAACTGGTCCTTTTATCTATCACCTTTTAAAAGAAAGAGAAGAACAGTTATAAGGTCACTATTCCTCTTTTTGGACCATTACTGATCTTACTGCTTCCCGCCCTAACAAAGAAAGTTTTGTTGATTAGATTTCTTAATAATCATGATTCCAGGATCAATTTCTAAATCAATTTCAACACAGATTAACAAAACAAAGTGAGAAATTGAAATACTTACTTGGATATCCAATCTTTGAGGAAGAAGATGATGTCATTTGATTCCCATTATGATGTCTAAAATCGATGAAGGATTGCACACTTTAATGGTGTTCTTGAGGGTTCTCTCTCATGAGGTGTATGAGAGAAAAAGGAGAGCCATGTATGTGCGTATAAGACATCTAAAAGGAAAAGTGGATTTTAACCCCTATTATACATCAGTTACTTCCATCAAGTAACAGTTATGAAACATGGGGTACCAATTATGTCATGTTGGCATAGTTACTATCATAATATATAAATATGACAATAATTATATAACAATTACATAAATGGTCCTAAGGCCATAAATATTGGAAATATTCCAACATTCTCCCACTTGGCCGAGTGACCATTTATGATGAGTATTCATAAATTTGGCCAAGATAATACCCATCAAGCTTCATATTAAAGCCATAGCAAAAAGATACAGTCATTCGTGTGGTTATCAACACGAGTCCCCCATCAATTATATTAAGGCCTCAACATAAAACTTTTAGAAAACTTCAAGCCAATATGACAGAAAATATACAACATTAAATTGTATACATTTGTCTATAAATTAATAAGTGCATGCATACATTAGTATAGACAAGATAACTAAGATATTCGAGGAAACTTATAATTACATTAATTGTCCATAAGAGCAATATGCTATATATAGTCTCTAGTAAAACCCATCTTTGCCACGAGCTCTTGGTAAATTTTGGGCGGTAGACCTTTTGTCATTGGATCCGCAAGCATATCATGAGTGTTGATGTACTCGATACAAAGATTATTTTCCTCTACTCGTTCTCGTACAAACAAGAACTTTGTATCAAGATATAATCCCACCCCACTTGAACTATTGTTGTTCGAAAAACTAATAGCAACATAATTGTCACAGTAAATCTTCAAAGGTCTCGATATGGAGTTCACGACTTTGAGTCCACTAATAAGATTTCTCAACAACATTCCATGGCAGGTTGCATTATAGACTGCAACATACTTCGCCATCATTATTGAAGTCGTTGTTAATTGTTGTTTATGACTTCTCCACGAGATAGGCCCGCCTGCTAACATGAAGATGTACCCCGAAGTTGATTTTTTATCGTCTTTGCATTTTGCAAAGTCGGAATCAGAATAGCCAATCACTTATAAGTTATCAGTTCTTCTATAAGTTACCATGTAGTCTTTTGTCCCTTGTAGATATCGCAATACTTTTTTTGCGGCTTTCCAATGATCTAAGCCAGGATTAGATTGATATCGGCCTAGCATTCCGGCGACATAAGCAATATCGGGACGCGTACAAACTTGAGCATACATTAGGCTCCCTACTACAGAAGCATAAGGTATCAACCTCATTCTTTCCTTTTCTACCTCCGTTTTCGGGCATTGAAAAGAACTGAAAACGTCTCCTTTAATTACGGGAGCAACGGAGGGAGAGCATTGTTGCATGTTATAACGTGTAAGAACACGTTCAATATAAGCCTTTTGAGATAAACCTAATGTCCCATTGACCAGATCTCGGTGTATTTCGATGCCAATCACATGAGAGGCTTCCCCGAGATCTTTCATATCAAAATGGCGTGAAAGTAATCGCTTTGACTCATGCAACAAATTCAAACTGTTACTTGCCAAAAGAATGTCATCTACATAAAGGACAAGTATGGCAAAATTTCTCCCACTCATTTTAAGATAGGTACACTGATCCACTTGATTCTTATTGAAGCCATTCTTTTTCATGACTTCATCAAACTTCAAGTACCACTGTCGTGATTCTTGTTTTAACCCGTATATGGATTTCTTTAGTTTACATACTAGGTGTTCTTGACCCTTAGGCTTAAAACCTTCGGGTTGAGTCATAAACACATCTTCATGTAAATCACCATTAAGGAATGTTGTTTTAACGTCCATTTTATGTAGCTCCAAATCAAAATGAGCTACAAGGGCCATAACGATTCTTAGGGAATCCTTTCTAGAAACAGGAGAAAAAGTCTCCTGATAATTGATTCCCTCCCTTTGGGTGTAGGCTTTAGCGACCAAACGTGCTTTATATCTCTTGATGTTTCCATTTGGGTCTAGCTTGGTTTTAAAGACCCACTTGCACCCTACAGGTTTTACCCCTTTAGGGAGTTCGACAAGTTCCCAAACACCATTTTTCTTCATGGAATCAAGCTCGTCAATCATAGCTTCATTCCACTGAGAGGATTGGTTACTACGAATGGCCTCGTTATAAGAAATTGGATCGTTGCACTTTCCAATATCCAAATCAACTTCATTAAGGTAAGTTATATGATCATCAAAATTAGTAGGTCTTCTAGGCCTTGATGACTTCCTTAATGCAGTTTCAGGTTCCTCAGGCTCAATGGTAACTTCAGGGATTTGCTCCTCTAAGTTTGATATGCCTTCATTTAATGGCATACTTGGAGTAACATTATCCTCAAGAGAGGCACTAGGTGGAGCAATGTCATCTACAAGAGGCACAAGAGAATGAGGAGGTAAGAGTGTCATTGGCCCCTTCTCTTGGACTTCTTGTAAGTTGGTGTCACGATGTGCAGTGCATCCACCTACATTAGAGTTCTCTAGGAACTCAACATGGCGAGTTTCAACTATGCGAGTAGAATGAGAAGGGCAATAGAATCTAAATCCCTTTGATCGTTCTCGATACCCTATAAAGAAACAACTTACAGTTTTCATGTCAAGCTTCCTGTGTTGAGGGTTGTAGATCTTAACTTCGGCAGGGCAGCCCCAAACTTTCATATATCTCAAACTTGGTTTCCTTCCTGTCCAGATTTCATAAGGTGTCTTGGGAACGGATTTAGAAGGAACCCTGTTGAGTATATGGACAACCGTTTTTAAAGCCTCGGTCCATAAGAATTGAGGTAAGTTGCTATTTGCTAACATACTTCTTACCATATCCATAAGGGTCCTATTTCTTCTCTCAGCAACACCGTTTTGCTGAGGAGTACCCGACATGGTAAACCGGTTCACTATCCCATGTTCCTTACAAAAGTCAAAGAAAGGACCGGGAGTTTGACCAACATCAGTATGTCTACCATAATACTCACCTCATCTATCTGATCTCACTACCTTTATTTTACGGTCGAGTTGATTCTCAACTTCGGCCTTGAAGACTTTAAACATGTCAAGTGATTCAGATTTTTCATTTATTAAATACAAATACATATAACGTGAATGATCATCTATAAAGGTGATAAACGATTTATGTCCAGATATTCCGGCGGGAAAAGGTCCACAGATGTCGGTGTGAATGATTTCCAACAAACTAGAACTTCTTGTGGCACCTTTTTTATTTCCCTTTGCCATTTTGCCTTTAAGGCATTTAACACATGTCTCAAAATCATTGAAATCAAGACTTGGTAATACACCATCTTTCACGAGTCTTAACATTCGGTCTCGTGAGATATGGCCTAAACGTTGATGCCACAACATAGACGATGTTTCCATGTCTCGTTTTCTTTTATTTGAGTTTTCATTCACATTATATGACAACAAGGATTTTGAGAATTGTTCATCTAAGTACAATTTATAAAGTTTTCCAACCGAAAAACCACAACCAATAAAGTCGGAATTTAGGCTAATAGTGACTTTGCCATTACCAAATGTTACATAATATCCTTCATTATCTAATTTATGTGCAGATACTAGGTTCCGAGTTATCCTCGGTACATAAAGAGTATCATATAAGTTAATACATCGGCCACTTTGCATAACTAATTGTAAAGTGCCCACGGCTTCAACATCAAGTTCGTCACCACTTCCAACTTTAATGGTCCTTTGGTTTCTTTCCAATCTCCGGATTGTATGGAATACTTGTAAGGAGTTTGTAACATGTACCATAGAATCGGAATCAACCCACCATGTGTTTGAAGGAACATTAATATTAAAAGACTTGTAAATCATAAATAGATGATTACCTTTTTTCGCTAACCAGTCCTTGAACTTCGGGCAGTCTCGTTGGCCATGTCCTTTCTTGTGGCAGAATTTACAACGAGGTGTACCCTTAGGAGCAGTTGAGCTTGAGGCTGCATTTGTATTCTTTTTCTGGACCTTTGAGCCTTCTCTAGTGTTGAAATTTCCTTTCCTCTTTCCGGTGTTTGTGGTTGTAATATGAGCAACACCGGGCCTTTCTATCTTTAGGCGCTCCTCCTCTTGTACGCACATGGCAATAAGTTCACTCATTTGCCACTTGTCCTTTTGAGTATTGTAGTTTATTTTAAAAGGACCAAATTGTGCTGGAAGAGAGGTTATTATGAAGTGCACTAAAAAACCCTCACTGATTTCCATGTCCATGTATTTGAGTTTATGAGCCATGTTACTCATCATCATGATGTGCTTACGCACACCACTCACACCGTCGTACTTGGTAGTCAACATTTTAAGGATCAATGTACTCGCATGTGCCTTGGAGGCGCCTTTGAATTGCTCCTCAACGGTGTTCCGATTAGTTTTCGCGTTTTCCGAGTCTGGTATGGCTCCGCGAATGGCAACCGGGATGAAATTCTTTATGACCATGAGAGACATTCTGTTCGATCTCTCCCACTGTTCATGCACTCATTTATGCTCCTGTGTGCTTTTATCAGTGAGTGCAGCAGGAGGATCATGCCTCAAAGCATAGTCTAAATCCATCATTCCAAGGGTTAGTTTGACAGCATCTCGCCATGAGGCGAAGTTAAGTGTCAGTCAAAGGTTCAATCCCATAGTTTGGGCTTAAAGTGGTCGCTGGAATTATATAATTAAAGGACATAAATTTCGAAGAACAGAAGTGAACTAAAGCATATAGGGAAATTATACAAAGCAAGCGAAATTAGCATATTGAAGATTAAGTCTATTATAACACCAAAAAATAGACTAAACTAAGGTTCTACTTGAATGTTGGTTTCGCGTTGGCTATGACCAACATACAAGCGTTTCGAATATATATAATTAATAAAATACGCCACATAAATATCACATATCACCTTTGGGCAGAAATACAACATTTATGCATATTAGGCCAACAACTCATCATACGTACTATCAAACAATTAGCCGTTCGGTTCGTTGTTTGAAATGTACATACAATTACATAAAATGGTATAATTTAATCTTGAATGTCAAATTAAACAATATACCATTGGGTCGATCATCTAAGTTGTCATTCAAGATGTCATTTAATTTAATAATCAATAAGAGAAAATACTTTGGAAATATTTTCTGAAAATATTGAAATATTTTCTGGAAATAGAATACAAATCGAACAGTAGCATATTTGTGAAATAGGAAAAACAAATTCAAGTAACTCACTTTGGAACAGTGATAAACATTGGAAAGTGATAAAACATAATCATACTGATTCAACTGCACCAATTGTTTATTTCAAAACAATTAAACAAGAAAAACCCATGGATGTCTTTTGCTTCCACAATCCACGTGAGTAATGAAAAGAAAACAAAAATTCATCCAACATCCATATTTTCTTAATATAAAAGAGTTTCACGTAGAACGAAAAGGTTTTACCAAAAGTAATTTGAAAATTGACCAAAAGTAATTTATATAAAAAATTCCTTTTCGTAAATAAATATATGTAAAACAATTACTTCTCCACATAAAAGCAGTTTCTCAATTGTTGAATGTGTATGAATCGCTTGTATTAGAAATTAGGGTTTTGTTTTGTCACAAAATGGGTGAAATTGATTAAGAATAACAAGGCTCTGATACCACATGTTGATTAGATTTCTTAATAATCATGATTTTAGGATCAATTTCTAAATCAATTTCAACACAGATTAACAAAACAAAGTGAGAAATTGAAATACTTACTTGGATATCCAATCTTTGAGGAAGAAGAAGATGTCATTTGATTCCCGTTATGATGTCTAAAATCGATGGAGGATTGCACACTTTAATGGTGTTCTTGAGGGTTCTCTCTCATGATGTAACACCCGGAATTTCAGGTAAGTATAGGACTTCTCTAATCTTATGTTTATGTGCTGAATGAAGTAGGACATATCTGTTAATTGCTACTCTTGTTTAAAGTCTTTTATTGGTGATGTTTTGGAAACCTTAAATCAGCGCTTTGAAAACAGTGTGTTGTGCGACTTATAACGCGGGTTGCAAGCTGCGACACAAGCCACGGAACCCTCTGGAGTGCAAGCCTCGGGGCACACGCGCGACTTATGGCGCGGGCTCTTAGCCGCGGCACAAGTCGCGGGGCGACCTGCAGGTCCCCTAAAACCCCCTTTTTGCCCGATTTTAAATCACAAAAATACACACCCTCGTTTTGAAAAACGATTTTTAGGGTTCTTGGGTCACTTTCTTCCTCTTGTTACCTTAGATCTCTTATTGCAAGTCTTGGGTGGTTGCACATCATTTATTGAGCTTCAAACTACCTTAAGGATCATTTATTGGAGTGGTTCCATCAAGAATCTCAGGATTTCAAGTCTCCCTTCCATCTACATCTAGGGTTTCCTATTTTCTAGGTTTTAATCAAAAAACCTAGATTGTGAGTTTACTAAACCTTTGTTAAAACTAGATACACATCACAATCTATTACTTGTTATTATCTTGCATCTTAACTTGAAATTGTTCATTCTTAATGCTTAAGTTCTTGGGGCTTCCTTTTGAATACATGTTTATATGTAACTTACTATGACTTGATGGAATATATATCTTGTTATTGAGATGATTTCTTACTTGAGACACCATTTGGTGGAATCACAACAACATGGTTAAAATTGTGGTCATACTAGTCTTGTTATGGGCATTATATTAATTGGGATAGTAATATTGTACCCATGGTTGGTATTGAGAATATTCTTGTTCACAATCTGCCTTAAGACTTACTATAAATTATGTTGGACAAACCAAGTCAGTAGACACTAGGAGGATGTAGTCTTGGGTGCCACCGTAATGGTATGTACCTAGACCTCCGCCATTTGGGG
This sequence comes from Arctium minus, assembly GCA_954870635.1. Taxonomy (NCBI): domain Eukaryota; kingdom Viridiplantae; phylum Streptophyta; class Magnoliopsida; order Asterales; family Asteraceae; genus Arctium; species Arctium minus. Next base: position 32,886,010 of record OX941091.1, on the reverse strand, counting down.
TAATGCCATGGTTGTAGTCCTCGGATGTGTCGGGCCTTTCGGATGTCACTCATGGTAGCTGGCATCAAGGTATATCGACTCTTTGGGTGGAACTTGATTGGTGCTATGGGTCTCCCCTATTGACTCCACATTAATGAACTTTGGTTAACTGCTGATAAGAATTGTATTTGGATTTATATGTTATTTCTTGTACAAACTCACTAGGTTTTTTGGCCTAACACTTGTTTGGTGTCGATGTGTATCTCAGGTTCTAGTGGCGCCGTTTCTAAGCAGGCTTAGTTGGTCCTTGGTGAGAACTTGGGGAAGGTGCTTTAGGGCGCACTTTTGTGATGGCATTGTTTGGATTATAGGCGACACCCTTTTTGTAATCTATTTTCTAATTTAGGAATTAGATTAGTTGGTTGTTGCTTATTTCCGTTAAATTACAATTGTAATTAAACAGGTTTATATTTCCTCATTTTTGGGAGGCTCTTGCTAGGGCTGTAAACGAACCGAACGTTCAGCTAACCGTTCGTGAACTGTTCGGCGGGAAGTTCGTTTATGTTTGTTTATTTAATAAATGAACGAACATGAACACATTTTTTTGTTCGTTTAGTTAAATGAACGAACATGAACACTGGTCTCGTTCGTTTATTTACGTTCATGAACGTTCGTTCATTTATGTTCGTTAATATTCGTTCATTTATGTTCGTTTACGTTCGTTTATGTTCGTTCATTTATGTTCGTTTATGTTCGTTTATATTTTTTTATATATATAAATATATTTATATATATTATGACATTAATGTGTCAAAGCATTAATTAAATTAATTTTTTAGAATTCCTTTTTTATACCTCATAAGTTTATCCATTTTTTTATTTTGTTATGTTATTTTTTACGAATGAAATGATGAGTAACGGTGGTTGTTTTTTATTCATTTGTGTTCGATTATGTTCATTTATGTTTGTTCGTTTACGTTCGTATATTATTCATTTATGTCCGTTCGTTTACGTTCGTTTATGTTCGTTTAACTCTTAATGAACGAACATAAACGAACATGAACAAACATATTTTCTTAACGAACGAACATGAACACAAAAAAATTCGTTCGTTTACCGTTCGTTTGTTCGGTTAAGTTAAACGAACGAACACGAACAAGCCTCCGTTCGTGTTCGTTCGGTTCGTTTACAGCCCTAGCTCTTGCTATGGCAAATTTATATACCGTAATTTCCATTTTCTGGAAATTTTGTTATCCCTATTTTTATGGTGTTACAAGTTGGTATCAGAGATTTAGTTTAAGTGAACTAGGTATTGACTTAGCATATCTAGACTTAATATTTAGGGTGACCGTAGGTTGTCCCCCTTGGGGTAAAAGTCTTAGGTGGGGAGAGCGTTAGGATTTATGGAATTACACTGTTTGAGAGTTGTAATGGTGGTGACAATAATCCTTGTGTATAATTCGTTTATAATTTCCGTTAGCTACTGCTATTATGAATGTGTTGTTACGTGAGCATGCTTGAATTACTATAATTATGATGATTGAAATGTGTAGGAGTACGTACCATGAGTTTAACTCACTTAGTCTTTTCTCAACCTCCTTTCTCGTGCGTGTGTGGCAGATAACCATGGTAAACACACGAAACAGACTGCAAAACCCGTTGGATGGTCATGTTGAAGACGAATCTACAACCGATCAGCCTGCTTTGGTCGTGGCTACTGAAGGGCCACCTGCGGCCAATGTCCTGGGCGGGGGACCCGAACACATACCACGACGTAATCTCGAACCCGTTGATCAGGTCATGGAGGAAGTGACTATGGAAATAAGGATAAGGGATAGCATGATGCAAGCCATGAATTCGGCCATGGCACAACAACAAGAGTTCTTTATGAAGCTACTGGAGGATCGAGATACTAGTCATCGACAACCTGAGACGATGGCGGAGAATATCGTGAATGGGTCGGGTGGTGGACCGGCCTTTGTGATAACTGAAGATCATTTAGAGAAGGGAAGTAAGGGAAAGGTCAAAGGATGCACTTATAAAGCTTTTCTGGGGTGCAATCCAAAAGAGTTTTCAGGTTCCGTCAATCCGGTTGTTTGTATGTATTGGCTCAAAAAAGTGGAGATGGACTTTGAATCTAGTAAATGTGATGTCTCACAACGGGTTAAGTTCGTTTCTCAAGTATTTAGGGTTGAAGCCTTGATCTGGTGGAATCTCACATGGTCCGCCCTCACTCCCGAAGTTCTGGCTAAGCTAACTTGGCCAATTTTCAAACAAAAAATCATGGACAAGTATTGTAGTGAGAGATCGTTGGACAAACTGGAAGAGGAATTTAGAGGGCTGAGGAAAGGGACTCTGTCTGTCGCCGATGTTAAGTCTAATTTTGTAGTAATCATTGTATTTATTTTCTAGCCTATACTGTGCTTAATGTTGTAATCTGTTTTTTTAAAGGCTAGGGGTATTTAAGTCCCCTTAGAGCCTTTGTTTTGTAACTTTTGAACTTTGACACTCACATTAATCAGATTACACTTTGCACTTCCTTGTTACTTTCTCTCTCTACTTTCTCTCTCTAAAGATTTAGAGATTCTTGGACTCTCAATTGGTATCAGAGCATACTAGATCTTGAGAGGATTGAGAGAATTTGTTTTTAGATACTGATTTTGTAGATTAAGCAGAAAATTTGATTGATTTTCTTGATTTTTCAAGAAAATCTCATTTTTTGCTTGATTCATCAAAATTGGTTAGGTTTTTGATTGAATTTGTGCGAATTTGATTTCTTTAGTTGAGTTTGTGATAGTCGATCGTATTTGATTCACATAATTTTCCATAAAAACCATGGTTTGATTCTCAATTTGATGATTTTCTGGAAAAACGAGTTCTCGTTCTGGTTATTTCATGATTTTGAGTTTTTGCAGTTTTTGATCGAAATTGTTAGTTGAATTGTGTAAGGAAGTTGTTTTCGTTCTTCATTGTGTGAATTTCTTGTTGAAATTTCTTTGTTAGATTCGATCTTACGCGTTTTATTTGTATTTCTGAAGTTTGCGTGTGATTCATATATGTTTGCGTGTGATTCATATATCTTGCGCCTCATTCATATATTCATAATGCTTTGCGCCTCATTCATGCATTCATATATCTTGTGGACTAACTCTTGTATTAGTGAATTTTTAGGTTTGCGATTCACTTTGGAAACGCAAAGCTTAAAGTTCTCGGCTCTAGTTTAATACGCAAACTATCAGTTTGCGTTTCTCTCTTCAAGTCTTCGTGCATCAAGTTTTCGCTTCTCTTACAACGCAAAGTCTCTCACCCGCAAAGCTTCATTTTGCGTTTCACATAGCAAACACAAAACTCAGTTTGCGTTCCCCTCTGCAAACGCCAAACCTTCTTTGCGCTCCTCATTGCATACGCAAACCTCTAGTTTGCGCGTCTCCTATACTTAGAAAATTTTCTAAATTTTCTGATTTTTTCACAAGATGTCTTTGCAAGCACAAATCTACAAAAATGACCTCATGATGTCTTTGGGGTCTGATACACGTCCACCAGTACTGATCAATGAGAATGAATTCGAACAGTGGCAGGATCGGTTTATCAACTTCATTGAAAGGCAACCAAATGGGGAGAACATGATGAAATCACTGACTCAGGGTCCTATGGAAACACCAAGGAAAGTTGTTCCAGCTACTGCAACCACTACTGCTACCACTGTTGAGAAAGCATTCAAAAAAGTTTGTTCAAAGTTCAATTTCAAGAGTTCTTGTTCAAAGTCCAAGTCTGAAATTTCAAAATGCTTCCGCTGATTTAAAGTTCAAGTCTGATAAAGAAATTCAAAGCCAAAAGATTTTGAAGGAAGAATGTTCAAAGAAAATTTGATGATTCAAGAAAGTTTGTTTCTTCCAAAGATGGTTCAGAGATCAAAGTCATGAAGATACAAAGTTTGATCGAAGTCGAAAGATTTTTCAGAGTTAAAGTTTTCAAAGTTGTTTTCAAAGTTTCAAGTTTCAAGATTTGTTCAAGGCATGTTGATTTTCAGAGCTTCAATATTTAAAAAGACTTTTCAAGATTCTTCAAAGGCTGCAAGAGTAAAGATTGTGAAAGCTTCAATGAGACAAAAGCTGAAAAATCAAGAGCTGAAGATCAGTATCAAATTTTTATTAAATCTTGAATACAAAGGGGGAGATTTTAAGTCTAAATATTGTATCCAAGATTTAATAGGAAAGTCAATGATGTAAAAGTCAACATTGTCTAAGTCAAAGTTGTATTTGTTTTACTTTGTGATTAAGTCTTGATTAGTTAGATGATATAAATAGTGTTGTCTTTGTAATCTTGTTATAACGTCTAGAGCATTGTATTGTAACATTCAGAGATATGTGATTTGTAATTGAAGATCTACTTTCTCTCTCTAGACTTTCTCTCTCTAGTTCTTGTTCTAAATGATGATATATTGAGTAATTGCTTGTTGTGATTGGGATTTTATGATTAACAGTCGACTACTCCAAGCTTTTCTTGGAAAAGCTAAATTTGGTGGGACACCTGGTCCCTGATGAGAGATCGAAAATCAAGGCTTATCAGCATGGTTTGCTGGCCGGGATGAGGACGACAGTAAGGAATGCTAGAGGGTTGACACTTCAGGATGTAATCGAGGAGTCTTTGCTGGCAGAAGACGATTTGGTGGCGGAGAAGGAGGAGAGAGGTCAAGTGAGGGAAAAACGAAAGTAGGAAGGGTCTTCTGGGCCCGTTCGTCAATCTAAGCCATTTTTAGGTGGAAGAGTTGGCGAAAATCGTCGTGAAGATCGATGGTGCCACAAGTGCAAGACCAAGCACTCTGGCCCGTGCAATTCAAGATCTCACTCGGATCCTGTCGAGTGTGCCAAGTGCGGCAAGAAGGGTCATGCCGTTTGAGAGTGCCCTATTCGGGGGCCGGTATGTTTCGAATATAGGGAACCGGGACACATGAAGAAAGATTACCCAAAGCTTGTGGGTGGAAACCGGGAAGTCCTCTTGAGTCGATGACACGAGTCGAGCAACCGTCGAGAGCGCCAAGCCGAGCATTCTGGATGACTACCGAGGAGGCAAAGGAGACCGCCGATGTTGTTTCGGGTACGTTCCTAGTAAACTCCTTACCCGCTCGTGTGTTGTTTGATTCGGGTGCTACGTGTTCTTTCGTGTCGGATATTTTCTGTAAGCAATTCGTCACTCCTATTAGTGTTCTTCCCGATGCATTAGTAGTAGAAGTAGCTAATGGGGATCAAGTGATCATCCGAGAACGTTTTTGTGATTGTACTCTAGAGATCGATGGAAATCCCTTTGGGGTAGATTTTTTACCTATGGCTATAGGAGGATTCGACGTAATCATAGGCATGGATTGGTTGTCGAAATATAAGGCTGACATCTTTTGCTCCAAAAAGATGATCCAAGTGCCTTTGTCGGGAAGCGGCGTAGTCACCATCTACGGGGAGAAAGGGAAGAGAAGCAACCTTATCATCTCCTCTCTTAAGGCTCGCAAATTTCTAGCGAAAGGTTACCCTTCGTATCTGGATTATGTGGTAGACGCGAAGAAAGAGAAGAGGTCAGTGGAGGACGTGAAGATCGTGCAAGACTATCCGGACGTATTTCCGGAAGATTTACCCGGGTTACCGCCGGAACGACAAGTGGAGTTCCAAATCGACCTCACTCCAGGAGCGGCTCCGATAGCCCGTGCACCCTACCGTTTGGCTCCGACAGAAATGAGAGAGATGATGAAGCAACTCCAAGAGCTTCTCGAGAAGAGATTCATTCGACCAAGCTCGTCACCTTGTGGAGCTCCAGTTTTATTCATGAAAAATAATGATGGATCCATGCGGATGTGCATCGACTATCGAGAATTGAATAAGGCCACGGTAAAGAACAAGTGCCCTTTACCTCGCATTGACGACCTATTCGATCAACTACAAGGCACGGGGTGTTTTTCAAAGATTGACCTTCGATCCGGATATCATCAAGTGAGAGTGAAGAAGGAGGACATTCCGAAGACGGCTTTCCGAACGCGATACGGTCACTACGAGTTTTTGGTGATGCCCTTCGGTTTGACCAACGCTCCGGCCGTATTCATGGACTTGATGAACCGTGTGTGTCGCCCATTCTTGGACAAATCCGTGATTTTCTTCATCGACGATATTTTAATCTACTCAAAGGACGAGTCCGAGCATGGGAAACATTTGCGGGAAGTGTTAGAAGTCCTACTAAAGGAAAGAATGTTCGCAAAGTTCTCGAAGTGCGAGTTTTGGCTCCAAGAAGTGCAATTCTTGGGCCACGTGGTATCTAAAGACGGAGTAAAAGTAGACCCGACAAAGATCGAGGCGATGATGAGTTGGGAACCGCCAACGAGTCCGACGGAGATCCGAAGTTTCTTTTGGATTGGCGGGTTACTACAGGCGATTCATTCAAGACTTCTCCAAAATAGCTTCGCCACTCACATCCCTTACAAGAAAGAATGTCAAGTTTCTTTGGACCGATGAGCAAGACCAAGCCTTTCAAACGCTCAAGAAGAAGTTGTGTGAAGCTCCTATCCTATCCCTACCCGAGGGTTCGGATGACTTTGTGGTATATAGCGATGCTTCCAAGATGGGTCTCGGGTGTGTGTTAATGCAACGAGGAAGATTGATAGCTTATGCTTCTCGGCAACTAAACGACCACGAGAAGAACTACCCGACTCATGACTTGGAATTGGCAGCGGTGGTCTTTGCTTTGAAGTTATGGCGACATTATTTTTATGGGACGAAATGTACCCTTTTTACCAATCATAAGAGTCTTAAATACATCTTCGACCAAAAAGAACTCAACATGCGGCAAAGAAGGTGGCTTGAGCTACTAAAAGACTACGATTGTGATTTGCTCTACCATCCCGGTAAGGCCAACGTGGTGGCAGATGCGTTGAGTCGGAGGAGCTATGATGGTGGTGTCAAATTGTCCCTCACTAGAATCGATGTGGTATCAAGTCTGTTAGAGAACATCAAGACATGTCAAATGGAAGCACTCAAAGAAGAAAATCTCAAATCCGAGATTATGGTGAAGCAAAGTAGACTTTTGACGGAAGATAGTCGGGGACTTAAACTCTTTCAAGGGCGAATTTGGGTGGCAAAATTTGGTGGAAATCGGGAGTTACTTCTAGAAGAAGCGCATAAGTCGAAATATTCTATTCATCCCGGTAGCACCAAGATGTATAGAGACTTAAAGATGAACTATTGGTGGTCGGTGATGAAACTAGACGTGGTCAATTACGTGGAAAGGTGTGTCACGTGTCTTCAAGTCAAAGCGGAACATCAAAGACCGTACGGGAGATTGCAACCATTGGCCATTCCCGAGTGGAAATGGGACAACATCACCATGGATTTCGTGACAAAGCTACCAAAAACCTTGTGGGGTCATGATGCGATATGGGTGATCGTGGATCGTTTAACTAAGAGTGCACATTTCCTTGCAATGCGAGAGACCTTGCCAATGGAAAAATTGGCCAAACTGTATATTGACGAGGTGGTATCGAGGCATGGAGTTCCATAATCAATTGTGTCTGATAGGGACAATCGGTTCACGTCCAATTTTTGGGCTAGTCTACAAAAGGAGTTGGGCACAAGGTTAAACTTGAGCACGACTTACCATCCTCAAACGGATGGTCAAAGCGAGAAGACAATCCAGACGCTCGAGGACATGTTGAGGTTGTGTGTTATCGACTTTGGAGGTAGTTGGGACTCACACCTACCTTTGGTTGAGTTTGCTTATAATAACAGTTACCATTCTAGTATCGGGATGGCACCGTTCGAGGCATTGTATGGACGGAAGTGTAGAACTCCGGTTTGTTGGCTTGAAGTGGACGAGAAGCAATTCGTCGGGCCGGAAATAGTTCAAGAGACGGCAGACAAAGTGAAAGAAATTCGAGAAAGATTGAAGGTGGCGCAAGACCGACAGAAAAGTTATGCGGATAAGAAGAGAATACCGGTCGAATTCCAAGTAGGTGATCGTGTCATGTTGAAAGTGTCTCCCTGGAAAGGGATTATCCGATTTGGAAAACGCGGGAAACTTAGCCCCCGTTTCCTTGGACTCTTTGCTATCTTAGAGAAGATTGGACTTCAAGCGTACCGATTGGATTTGCCACCGGAGATGGATGGAATACATCCTACATTTCACGTGTGTTACCTTCGGAAGTGCTTAGTCGAGGAGGAAAGTGTGATTCCCTTGACGGAAATCCGGATAGATAATGGGAATCGTTGCGTGGAGGAACCGGAAGCAATCTTGGAATAAAAGACGAAAAGACTACGACATAAAGATGTGGTCATGATCAAGGTGCAATGGAAGCACCATCGTGGTGCTAACATCACGTGGGAGTCCGAGGAGGACATGAAAAAGCGTTATCCCCGATTGTTTAATTCGGAATGAGATTTCGGGGACGAAATCCAAATTAGGTGGGGAGGATTGTAACACTGGGAATTTCAGGTAAGTATAGGACTTTTCTAATTTTATGTTTATGTGCTAAATGAAGTAGGACATATCTGTTAATTGCTACTCTTGTTTAAAGTCTTTTATTGGTGATGTTTTGGAAACCTTAAATCAGCGCTTTGAAAACAGTGTGTTGCGCGACTTATAACGCGTGTTGCAAGCCGCGACACAAGCCACAGAACCCTCTGGAGTGCAAGCCTCGGGGCACACGCATGACTTATGGCGCGGGCTCTTAGTCGTGGCACAAGTCGCGGGGCGACCTGCAGATCCCCCAAAACCCCCTTTTTCCCGATTTTAAATCACAAAAACACACACCCTCGTTTTGAAAAGCGATTTTTAGGGTTCTTGGGCCACTTTCTTCCTCTTGTTACCTTAGATCTCTTATTGCAAGTCTTGGGTGGTTGCACATCATTTATTGAGCTTCAAACTACCTTGAGGATCATTTATTGGAGTGGTTCCATCAAGAATCTCAGGATTTCAAGACTCCCTTCCATCTACATCTAGGGTTTCCTATTTTCTAGGTTTTAATAAAAAAACCTAGATTGTGAGTTTACTAAATCTTTGTTAAAACTAGATACACATCATAATCTACTACTTGTTATTATCTTGCATCTTAACTTGAAATTGTTCATTCTTAATGCTTAAGTTCTTGGGGCTTCTTTTTGAATACATGTTTATATGTAACTTACTATGACTTGATAGAATACATATCTTGTTATTGAGATGATTTCTTACTTGAGACACCATTTGGTGGAATCACAACTACATGGTTAAAATTGTGGTCATACTAGTCTTGTTTTGGGCATTATATTAATTGGGATAGTAATATTGCACCCATGGTTGGTATTGAGAATATTCTTGTTCACAATGTGCCTTAAGACTTACTATAAGTTATGTTGGACGAACCAAGTCAGTAGACAGTAGGAGGATGTAGTCTTGGGTGCCACCGTAATGGTATGTACCTAGACCTCCGCCATTCGGGGTAATGCCATGGTTGTAGTCCTCGGATGTGTCGGGCCTTTCGGATGTCACTCATGGTAGTTGGCATCAAGGTATATCGACTTTTTGGGTGGAACTTGATTGGTGCTATGGGTCTCCCCTATTGACTCCACATTTAATGAACTTTGGTTAACTGCTGATAATTTGGATTTATATGTTATTTATTGTACAAACTCACTAGACTTTTTGGCCTAACACTTGTTTGGTGTCAATGTGTATCTCAGGTTCTAGTGGCGCCGTTTCTAAGCAGGCTTAGTCGGTCCTTGGTGAGAGCTTGGGGAAGGTGCTTTGGGGCGCACTTTTGTGATGACATTGTTTGGATTATAGGCGACACCCTTTTTGTAATCTATTTTCTAATTTAGGAATTAGATTAGTTGGTTGTTGTTTATTTCTGTTAAATTACAACTGTAATTAAATAGGTTTATATTTTCCCATTTTTGGGAGGCTCTTGCTATGACAAATTTATATACCGTAATTTCCATTTTCTGGAAATTTTGTTATCCCTATTTTTAGGGTGTTACACATGAGGCGTATGAGAGAAAAAGGAGAGCCTTGTATGTGCGTATAAGACATCTAAAAGGAAAAGTGGATTTTAACCCCTATTATACATCAGTTACTTCCATCAAGTAACAATTATGAAACATGGGGTACCAATTATGTCATGTTGGCATAGTTACTGTCATAATATATAAATATGACAATAATTAAATAACAATTACAGAAATGGTCCTAAGGTCATAAATATTGGAAATATTCCAACAAGTTTATCTATTCATCCTCTGTTATTCGCCCCGTAAGAAAGCTCGCTTCTCTTTGTCTTCGAGCTTGAATTCTTCAATCCGTATCAGAAGGCTTGGTTGGCCGAATGTCTAAATTACACATACATGCTACTAATACACCAATAATAATAAAATGGATGGTGACTCAAGGACACATCACACCCGAAATGCACCTCTATAGTAACACAACCTACAAACAATTGAAGCAAATGCTTTTTTGCAGGTCATATAGAATAATATTTGCAGACAACGTAGTGCTTGGATGCACCTGGAATATGCTTGCTCCTCTTGAATACGTATTATATAAAATAGATGATCAGTTGGAGTGTTACATATTTTTTTCTTCTGTAACTGATTCAATTTATTTCAATAATTTTTAACCCAGCCTAACTTAAGTTTACATAGTGGCCGCTGAATACATTTGGTAGATTTCATCTATTACCAAACACCCAAATCAGTAATCACTTGGAATCGTCCTTTTCGCTCTCCAATGCCAGGATCCATTCAAGTTTCAGGTTCTTATTCTTCCCTCATTTATATAATGGAGACACGTATAAATGAGGTACATGGCTGATTGCCACTCTTGAGAACTAAATAGATTTAGGATAGAGAAAGAATACACAAAAATGTTAGGTCTATACATTCTTGCAAATCTTAACTCTGTATTCAGTTTTTGAATTTACTATATTATAAAAGGCAAAATTTGGTGCATCCACATGATCATATTGTTATTTTTTTTCATATAAAAACAGGAACAATTGTTGGAGCAAAGAGAGGTACCTTACTACGCAGAGTAGAGGACAACAACTTCAACCCATCTACCCGAGCACAGATCGAGTATCACTGATGTAAAGCCCATGTTTTCTGTAAAGTTAAAGAGAACAAAAGAAACAAAGGTGATACGTGAACTACAAAATCAAAATCAAAATGAAAGTAAAACTCAACCTGTTACCGGGAGAATTTTGGAGCTTGGGAGCTTACAAATGATGTTGGGTTTTAGAAAATAGAGAAAACAAACCTTCTACAACGTGTTATATGCTAAAGATGATTTGAAACCATTCAATACAACTGTTGGTACATCAAACTGGTAGGAAAAAAACCTCTTCTTCAAAAGTAACCCTTGTAAGTTACCTCTTCAAAAAAGCTTTTTCCTTAAAAAACATCATCTTTAAACAAAGTCAACCTGAACTTCCAAAAGGACCTTTGAACTTACCATAACATAACAACATTTGGGAGCATACAAAAATTTGAGATCCTCTCTTTTGCATATTAAAGCTTGAAAAGAGTAGAACACTTTTCTCAACAAATGAAAGAATTATATAAACCTTCTAATTTGGTGGTGGGTGGACTAAAAGTAGTATGTTATGTGTATGCCTTAAGAACTTGTACATTATGGTTAAACACTTGTAATTCATAGTTTCTTGAAAATCATGCTTAAAATGATTGTACCTTATGTTTGAAAAGTTGCCTTTAAGAGTTTGATATGAATGCATTATAAAATAGTATAGATAAATATATTAATATTAATATTAATATTAAATTTATAACTTATAATTTAATAAATAAAAAATTATATCATTATTAATTAATGATCAAATTAATTGTACGTTTTATAATCAAAATCTTGTTTACTAAATTATTCATACACTTTTACTAACATACTTTATAAAACAAAAATAAAACATGACTGTGACATAGGGCAATTTTCGTATTATACCCTACAATTATATATATATATATATATATATATATATATATATATATGTATGTATTATCACATCAGCAAAAAGTATTAGCATGACATTACCAAAAAGCTAATTTTCCTATTAATTAAGAAATCATACTAACAACCACCATAATTTGTTATTAAGAAATACTACGTGTCACTTAACAAAACGTATAGAAATTACGTAGTGTATGGTTTAAAGCATATCGGTAAAAAGTACAATGAACTAATAAAATAAAATATATATATATAGACTTAAGTTCGCGTGAGACCAAACAGTTTCCGTGAGACCGGTGAGACCAAGTTTTAAAGTATGAAACTTCACACCAAAAAACTGTGAATGTAAAAAAAATCGAAATTTTCATAGGGAAAACACCGTAAATGTTACGTTCACGGTGTTTTTCGCTGTGAATGTTCGTTTTTTTTTTTACCTTCACAGCGTCTTCACTGTGAAGATTCGGATATATCTTCACAGTCTTTTATCTGTGTATGTTTGATTTTTTTTAACTTGGTTTAGGTTTTTTTATCTTCATAGTGTGATTACATTATGAAGGTTCGAATGTTTTTTACCTTCACAGTGTTTCGGTGTGAAGTTTCATGTTTTAAGGTTTGGTCTCACGCGGTCTCACGGAAACAACTTGGTCTCACGTGAACCTGACCCTATATATATGTATATATATATATACATATATATATATATATATCATTTCAATTAGTTATTCTAAAGCGTAAGAAACTTGTCCTAAATCATAAATAAATACATGCAAAAGTAGTTTCTATCCCTTTACAAAATACACCAAAATATGTAGGTATTTCATTTACAAAATATACAAAAATTTGTTGATCCTACTAATAAAAGAATATACCAGAAATTTTGTCATTTGCAAATGTAATTATAAAAACTCCACGGGCTTTTTAGACTTTTTTCTTTTCTAAAATAGGAGTAGTAGTAAATTTGTTGGAAAAAAAAAATTAAAAGTTTGACTTACTCTTACTCTCTTCATCTCCAAAAAAAAAATAAAAAAATAGAAATTGTCTATTAAATATCAATTAAAAAGATTTAAAATAACAAATTGTGTTTTAACTTTTACTTTTTAAATTATAATTTAAAATATGTTTTCTTGAATATATATTCTCATATATATATATATATATATATATATATAGGGGTGGGTTCAAACGAGGATGGGGATGTTTAAAAGAATAAAGGGACAAATCTCAGTCAATCATTTTTAAAAATAATTCCCAAAATAGAACTTTTCGAAATGAACCTTAAAAGGGTATTAAGGTCATATTATAATATGAATTAATTTAGGATATTATTGACTTCCTAAAAATTAGGGATTACAATATACCATCTTTTTCCTTTATTCATGTAAATCTGGTAAAATCCATATTGGTAATTAATCTTGTTCTGTTTGTTTTTTCAAAAAAAATCCTGAATTTGCAACCCAAATCACAGATGATTATATGATAAATAAGTTGAAGGTATAATATACAACCCAAAATCACATATGATTATACCATAAATAAATTGGACAAATAAATGAATTAACAAAATCACATATGATTTTACCCAAAATCACATATTGGTAACAAAATGCTTATCTATAATTCTTAAAAAAAATCATATGTGATTTTGTTCTAACTAATTTGGGCAGAATGTTTTTATTAACTTTGCAACTTTAAATCATATGTGCTCATCCATTTAAGATCATAAATGATCCAAACGAAAACAAAAATCACCATGATTAATCACTGGATTTCACATCCATGGAATGCATCTTTTGAATCTCCTTCCTCGACTCATAGATCTCCGGTGACTACCTCCGATGAATCCATCTCTGCCTACCCCATCATCTTTTGAATCTCCGATTACGAAACCCTAATCGCAAAAATCACAACCCATCTGGCTCACCCTGCTCGAAAACGCCTACCTTTGGGTCATCGATTGGAAGCCGTCTGCGATGTTTCGTTTCGTCGATTCATTGCGGCGACCTGGGGCGGGGCTGGCGGATTTGATGGAAGAGCAGGTGAATATCTTCACGATGGCTGGCGGATTTGATTGAAGGGTTGAGAGTGAAATATGGATTGGGATGAAATTGAGAAGCGATGGTAGTGGTGGTGTGGCTCACGGTGGCTGCAGATTGAGAGGCTGATGAGGGTGGTGATCGATGGTGGTAGTGGTCGCCGGTTGAGAAAGAGAGTGGAGTGGTGGCGATGGGGATGGGGATGGTGACTGAAAGAAAAGGGAGAGACGAGGGAGAGGTAAATAGGATTAGGGTTCTTTCTTCTTTTTTTTTTCCTTTTCTTTTAAACTTAATCAATATTTGCAAGTTTGCAGATTCTAATTGATGAAAAATGACATTTATACCCTTTTTTATTAAAATAAACAATTATTAATTTCTTAATTATGATTGGTTCAGAATTGTCCCTTTATTCCTTTAAATCGTTACCATTCTCGTATGAACCTATCTCTCTCTCACTCTCTCTCTCTCTCTCTCTCTATATATATATATATATAGGGGGACGTTCAAATGCAACCCCTCTATATCTTGCAACCGATGCACCCTTAAGATCCACCGTTGATTTCTTTATCCATCTTTTTTATTTTTTTATTTTTAGAAAAGGGTAGTTTTGGAACTTTGTTATTCTATGATAATTCCAAAAATAACGTAGACTCCTTTTTATTTGGGGGGGCGGGGATTGAATGATTTCATTCCTTTTTTTATGTAAGCATTTTTGTGTATTTGCAAGTTTGCAGATTCTAATTGATGTTCATTGACATTGAATTCAAAATTGAGGATGAAGACCCCCAAATGTTCATTGAATCTGCCATCCCACCTAACAATCATACCAATACGTGATGACACTATGATGCACACTCTCTAGAGATGGAAATGGGGCGGGGACCCTAATCCCCATCTCCGTCCCCGATCCCAATTTTCATCCCCATTCCCGTCCTCGTCTCCGCTGGGGAATATATCACATCTCCATCCCCGTCCCCAATGGAGAACGGGGATCCTCAACGGGCAATCGGGGAATTTCCCCATTTATGTGATATATTTTTAAATGAAATGTGATGAATATACTCGTTCGATAATGGTTCATATCTAAATCTCACATATGTCCAAAATTTGTTTTTACGGACTATTAAATATTCATGTGAACAAGATCACAACATTATACGTAATTGTTTGATCAAACGTTTTCGACTCTCCGTGGTTTTTATCTAAAAAAGTAAGACAAATACAAAAATGTAATAAGAAAGATCAAAAATACCATTTCTAAATTTAAAAGATGTTACGTCTAAATCTTTATAAATAATATATTTAAAAATAGATATACAATGTATGTAGTAATAAATATACATAATATTTAGTAATAATTATATAATATATTTAATATACGGGGACGGGGAGGGGCGGGAATCACGTTACCCGTCCCCGTCCCCATCCCCGGTTTTTAGAATTCGGGGATCCCCGTCCCCATCCCCGATCCCCGATTTTGCAGAGTATCCCCGTCCCCGTCGGGGCGGGTACACCGGGTTCCCCAATGGGGCGGGTCTCATTTCCATCCCTAACACTCTCTTCTCTCCTTCCCTCTCTCACTCGCTAAAATCGGAAGTTTGTTGGTTACATGTTATGTTTGTGTGTCTATATAATATGCAATCACACTTACGCTGTGTTCTCGAAACTCATTTAACGAAGGAAAGGGAGGGAAAGGAGAGGAAAGTGAAAAAAACTCGTGTTCTCGAAACTTTTTCAGGAGAGAAAGGAAAGGAAACGGAAGAAAAAAATTGATAACTTTCCTCCCAAACCTTTCCTCCCAAATGTGGGAGGAAAGGGTAGGAAAAAAATTAAAACTACTTAAAAAAATTACTGAAATTATTAAAATTACAAAACTAACCAATCTTTCATTATAATAATATATTTTTATAAGAGTATATTTGTAAAATTGACATCTTTCCTTTCCTTTCTCTCCTGTTCAAGAAAATGAAAAATTATTTTCTTTCATTTCCTTTATTTTCCTTCCATTTCGAGAACACAAATGAAAAAACTATTTTCCTTTCTCTCTCTCCCTTTCTTTTCCATCCATTTCTTTTCAGCGTTAATATTCGAATGATGCCCAATGAAACTTATTTCATGAAATATGCAATTAGATGAATCTTATGTCACTACACAGTGCCATCAGATTCAGTTTGTTTCATTAGCATCCCTAACATTGGAAATTAGAATCACAATCAGTATTTCTAATGAAGCTCAATGAAACTTATTTCATGACATATGCAATTAGATGAATCTTATTTCACAATCAGTATTTCTAATGAAGATCAATGAAACTTTCTGGCCTTATGTGGGTTTGTAATAATCTGAAGTCGACCCCTCATTTACTCGTGCAACCGGTTTGGTTTCAGCAGGTGTTGCAGGTTCAACATATATCAAGACTGGATCATCTGTTGTGTTCTTGAAGTTCAAAAATGATGTCCTCAGTATTATCTTCTCACTGGGTCTTTGAACTAATGGAGAGATTAGACAATCGCACATTAGATGAACCCTAGCTAGAAAAAAAAACACGAAAATGAAGGGAAATTTCACCATTAATCTGAATCGAAATCCACACCTCTAACTCATTGGTTTGCGACATCCCGATTGTTTTCCTCCGCCATTGAAATAGTTTGAATTTTTAACTTTATCTATTTTCCTTCCGATTTCACTGTATAATCATGGAATGTGGTGGAGTGAATATCGGTGATGAGGATCTTCAATTTCCGTTTTCTCAGAGAAAGAGATTTCATTAAGTTATCATTCCAAAATTACCCCTGCTTTGTATTTCTTTCACACGCACATCCCCATTTAGTTTCAATTAATTACAGAAATGCCAACGTGTGAATGTGATCCATTGATTAAAACATGAACGGCTGTGATTTGGTTGCTTTGGTTGCAAGATAACCATGAGTTGGATAATAACTCACCTCTCTCTCTATATATGTATATATATAGGGGAGCGATCAATTGAAAACCTGTTTTACGTTGGAAACTTTGGAAGCCGAAATCAACCAATCAATGAATTTTTTTTTTTTTTTAATTGAAAAGGCTATTTTGATCTTTTACTTTATTTCATGTTATATATGATAAGTATTATTATAATTATATTAATAATTAGTTAATTTTAATTTGGTTTATATATGGTAATAATATTTAATCATATTTTCATGAAATTAAAATATTCAATCTTTTAAAATAATTGACCAATAAATACGATTCAGTTAACTTGATAAAGTATTTACTTTTCCTGTTTTCAGTTTTGTTTTGATTTAATTAAGGTAATAATTTTTTTTTTAATATTGGAAGAGTGTTTTTGACTTACTATGATATTATATGCAGAATTTTATTTTTATTTAAAATCAAATATTTTTTCATTGAATTCACATATTTTTTAAATCTACATTCGTTTTGCATATTTCTTATATAGTTGTATGGTGTTTTTGATTCGAATGTTAAAAAATTTAAAACACAAGAAGCAATGGATGGTAACATTGTTGATGGAACATCGGCTAATGAGATTCATGTTCGAGATCTAGTCGACAACGATGAAATGTTTTTATCGTCTTTCATTCGTCCGATTGATGAAATTCTTATTAATGGGTCTGATAAGATTCCAGACCATGTACCGAATGAATTGTGTGATTCCGAGGGGGATTATCATGGGTCTCAACCCTTCGAAGATGCTAACGAAGGTACGATTTTTACTTAAGTATGTTATTAGGAGTGATATCTACTTATTTTGTGACCATAGTTTGAAGTTTTATATTTTACTATGTGAAACAAGCATGAACCAACTAGATTTAGACACATGAAATAATATATGCAAATTATTGTTTGATGAAACCAATGTTGCAACTCAAGAACCAATAGGTGAAACACTATTACGCAAGTTGATTTTCTTATTTAAATGAATATAATTATGTCGTTTTTAGGTGTAATGATTTTATTATATGTTTTGGTTAAATGTGTTTGTCCCGTTGTATACATGTTCTTTTGTGAGTGTAACCGTTAATATTTACGTGAAACAGTTATTTTAAAAAAGGTACATGTTTGTCACGGTGAATACTATTGTATATATGTAGTTTAGCTTGTGTCTTATTTTTACTAATGAAACTTTTTTGTATTTGTTTAAGATTAGTGAAACATTTTTATTAAGGTCATTTTTTTGTGTTAGATACAATGTTTCATGAGAGGATGGAATCTCCAAATGGTTCAAAATTTTGGCTTCCAATGGTTGATGTGAACAATTGCCCAAAAATCGGCGATTCTTTTGATTCTATTGAGAGTGCGGAAGCGATGTATAGGAAGCTTTTGAATGTTGCATTGCTAGTTTATTGAATGCGTTGAACTCCTCCTCTTTATTAAGCTTGGCTTTTTATAGTGATTTTAGGGTTGGATGTTGTTGTGTGATCCCACGGTCTTGAGAGGATCCTCGGATAATCATAACCACCTTGGATTGTTCCTTGGGTCGTTGCTTTTTTGGGTCTAACTTGAACTGGTTCAACGAGAGCATGCTACATCTAGCAATCATCAGGACTCAACGTCAGCCTAGGTCGTGAAGCCAAGTCTTGTTGTCATGTCAGGTGGCAATGCATCATGTCGTGATGCCTTGTAAAACAATTTTGTCTAGCGGGTAAAGCAACGTTGAATGCTACTGCTACTGTCTCATTGAGGAAAATTAACCCCAATAGATAGTAGTCTTAAATCATGTACTCAAGTAGTGTCTCAATCGTATTGTATGGCAGTTTAACCAAATTTCCTTGACCAAATGTTGGTAAAATAGTGAATAAATTGTAATTCACATTTTCGTCTTTGGAACCAATACAACAATTATGACTTTTATTTCCTCGATCATCTCTTTGACATATGCCCATCTTACTACAATAATAATTCTTAATGAGATATGGTCTACCTTTTTCATCCAACTAATCATATTTCATTATGACTTTTATTTTTAAAAAAAATCAGACCTATATATAACCGGCCGAGTCCCATGCTAGGTTGAGAATTTCCCAAAAAAGTGTAGCCGGTTAAGGACCGCTGAGCCCATCGCCGTCCCTACCGGTCCTAAGCCGATCCCAGGTTGGGCTGGGCCCATTTTGGCCATCTCTAGTTCCAATTATGGGTCAAGTCATCACTCAACACTCTACATATCTGGAGCCAGAATTTTTTCAAACAGCGCAAAAAATAATTGACGTAATATAAAATAAAATAGATATTAATTGTAAAAACTACGATTTTATTAAAAATGATTTATAAGGAGGGGGGGTTGCAACATTCAAGTAGGTTTTTCTTCTTTTCTGTTGTTGTCACCAAAAGAAGTTAAAAAAGAGCCCAAGGGATTTAAACTTGTGATCTATAATACCACAAGTAATGACACTATCAGTAATTTACAACAACTTTTTGTCAACTAAAAGGAGCACACAACAATTTAAAGCAAGCAGATACACCTTTAAGCCCCCTACTTTTTTTGTATTGGGACGAGTCGATTGAAAGGTAGCCCTTTCAGCCTTGTTTTTGTATGTAGGTCCGCCCCT
Organism: Arctium minus; assembly: GCA_954870635.1. Lineage (NCBI taxonomy): Eukaryota > Viridiplantae > Streptophyta > Magnoliopsida > Asterales > Asteraceae > Arctium > Arctium minus. The sequence goes on along the minus strand of OX941091.1, from coordinate 32,866,473 downwards.
AGCTCTGAATCCAAACCACAATTCACTATACTCTGCTGTGGAGTTTACTCTAAAAGAGAAGTCAAGTCTTATTATGGTTGGTTTTCCCTGTCAATTTGCTACATGTTTTCTTCTTTTATGGTTTAGTTCCATCATTCATGTGGCTGTTTCCCCTGGGGCAGTAGGATCTCATTTCTCTGTTATTGTCATTTTTTTAACTCACTGGATTCTTTATCTTAAGGTTGAATGTTGGTTCAATCAATATATTCACTTTTTTAATAAAAATGAATTAAGGAAGCAATTTTGCTATTTTTCCTCTACTAAATATATAACTCACTGTTGGAAGCTCAACCACTTGAGTAAGCCCTCTATTACTGTTCAGAACTATTGGTTCTCCCGTAACAAATCAAGAAAGTTCGATAGTGTTTCCAAATCATTCTCCGTGCATCTCTCATGCAACCAGTCTTCCTGTAGCCTAATGTTAACATCCCTACAATACAAAAATGAAAGCATTAAAAGCCATAATTGCTGTTAAGAAATTAAGGATTGTTTTCTAGAAGAAATATCTTCTTGTTGATTTCCTTGGCTCAGCGCTACTTGGTTGCTAGTAGAGCCCAACTTTCCAAGGAGATCAGAGTTCAAACTCGCCAAATGTGAGGAGTGTGCGTGAGTATTTGTCATATATAAATATTATATACTTTCAAATATATATATAGCCCGGTTCAAAAATGAGAACCAGATAACTAATTCTTTTGTGTATATTTAGTTCTGAATACACTCATTGACCGAATACAACTATATACTCATCAATGAATATATATATATATATATATATATATATATATATATATATATATTACATATTCATTGATGAATATACTCATTGACAATATACATATTTTGATGAAACTTTATATATCGTATATTTATCGATGATTACACACTATAAAATAAGTTCCCTAGCTCTCAAATCATTTGTTCTCACATAAACTCTCCCATATATACATATATAGGGTAGTTTCATTTGGAAACCACCTTAATTTTGCAAACCATGGAAACCGTCGATTTCATTGGTTAAGTTAATGAGATTGTTTCATAAATTGTATAACTTGATAAATTGTTTCATATAATTCTTTTCTTTATGAAATTGTTTCATATATTCGTGTTTTTTTATGTAAAAACGAAAATGTTTCATCAGAATGAGAAAATAATGAAACAATTTCATTTTTACATAAAAAAACACAAATATATGAAACAATTTCATCAATAAAAGAATTATATGAAACAATTTCATCAAATTAAACAATTTCATCAACTAATTTCATTAACTTAACCAACGAAATCGACGGTTTCCACGGTTTGTAAAATTAGAGTGGTTTCCATTTGATCTCTCCCATATTGTGTCATATATTTTGTGTCAATCCAAACCATTCAATGAGTTAAATTTTAAGTTAGTATTCATAGTGTGTCATATGTTTTGTTCTTTTGTGTGGGTATGAATGTGTATGTGTGTGTTTCATATATAAATGTATTTTTGTGTTTTTTTTCTGCACACAAAAAGTCCTAAGCATTTCATATATGAAACAAAATTGTATAAATACCGTATGCTTCACATGTGAAGTTTCATATACATGTAAACAGTTTGTAAGTTTATAATATTTATTGGGTTTGTATTTAATTTGTCCTCTCTCTCTCTCTCTCTCTCTCTATATATATATATATATATATATATATCCATGTGTGTGTGTGTCAACACATAAAACGTTACCTCCTCAAGGAAAGAACCTCATAATTCCTTCGGAAGTGGCTTGCATGCTTTGTAAGAGCATCTTGGACATAAGGTTTGCCAACAGTTCTTACAGCTGCAGCATTAAGTAGATTCTCTAACGAACCATGCTTCTTTAAAAGTTTCAGAGCAGTCTTCATGCCAAAACCAGGTACCAAATGCTGAATTCCAGGAACACCATCGGCTTCATCCCCCACAATGCATCCTACATTCATACAGCAGCAGCTTTTGGAATTGTAAACATAAAAGGAGTTCATGAACCTTAACAGGGCCTCAAAAAGACACCAGCTCCATGTCGAACTAAAAAATATTTGAAAAATTAAACATCACATTAAAGCATTTTCAACATAGTATTCTCTTGTTTTTACACAATAAGTGGTTGATCAAAAAAAAATAGCTGGAAATAACATTTTCACAAAAATTATATCAAAATACTGCAACTTGATGTTGTTAAATGTGGCAGAAATATTTGAGACATCAGAAGCTGTATGCTTACTGAGACTTAAATCAGACAGTGGATCACACTTGTATTGAGCTATGTAGTGCTCCAAGGTATAAAAGGACCATCTTCTTAATTCTGGAAGCGGCATGACTAGCTGCACGTCCTGACATATCAGTTGCTTGAAGTCTTTGTCAGGAGAAGCAATAACAACTCGATATCCCTTTTGTAGAACTTGTTCAACGAGCGTAGCAACAACATCATCTGCTTCATGAGCTGGAATTTTCACAACCTGCACATCCTTCCTAATTAAACATGACTTCCTTTTAAACAGCAAGAACCCTTCAAAAAGGTTTTACTTCTCAGAAGGAAATCCTTAAAAGTTATACCATTACTGGGAAATGACATAGACGAGCCGTTTGCCTCATAAGTTAGGGATTCCCATGGACAAAGCCATAAGCCTATCTTATAATTAGTAGTCTGTGATCCATATAGCAAAGAATCAAGTTTTCCATGAGGACCAAATACATTAAAGTAGATTGTCATCTTGTGATAAATCAAGTTGTAGGAACATTTACTAGTTCTTGATTTCACATTCATATTCCGACAAGCATCAATAGCGGATACTCAATGAAGCCTGTAAGGAAGACTACGATAGACTCTACCAGCAGCAAGTTGAGCATGATGACCTCTATGCTCCAACCCGAGGAGTGTAAGATACACTGTTAGCATCGTTAGTCTTCTATTAAAGTACGGTTTAGTTTACTTTTATATTTATCTCGTATCCCCAGGCCCAAGACACATTATGTACTGTGTATGTTGGGTTTTTCCCTTTGGATAAGCTACATCATTAATTACTCTTGCAACCCAAACCATAAATCTAAAACCATTACTTTATGAGTATTCTCCACAACTTTAGCTTTAAGATTAATGTGTCATAAAATCCCATCAAATAGCATGATATCATATACAAAACAAAACAAAAAGTGATCCATGATGATTCTCCTGATATATCCTACATAATCATTCCAATAACTAAAGTAAATATATGCGTGTATGTAGGTATGTAACTATGTATGTATAGAGGCCAAATAAAATACAAACCGTCTAAATGTTACACACCATACAAACCAATCTCAACCGTTCATGCAGATTATCAAATCAATGTCAACGATGTGGATTAAATCGGTTCCGAAATTTGCTCTCAACCTTATCTGCAACTAATTTGGTAATTGCCTAAAAATTTCAAAATACACACAATCAAGGGCCGAGATTGGTTTGTACGGTGTGTAACATTTAAGCGGTTTTTATTTGATTTGTCCTCTGTATGTATATATGTTGGCAATTTCGATATATAGCTCGAACGCTCGATTTGTTTCCGACAAAAAACGAAGTGTGGAAATCTTAGACTATCTCCAATGGGGAGACCAAATACCAAATTTAACGCCAAATCACTCTCATGGGGACACCAAATTTGGTGTAACGAATAGTAACACGCCAAATTTGGTGTAACACTATTCATTTACACCGAATTTTACACCCAAGGGAAAAGATAAAAAATAATATACCTAGAATTTTATAATTTGGTGTAAGATTTGGTGTTACCCATTGGCGTAGATTTATTGTTCACACTATTTTTATGGATTTGGTGTTACCCATTGGCGTAGATTTATTGTTCACACTATTTTTATGGATTTGGTGTTACCCATTGGAGATGCCCTCCGAACTACCATTGAATTGTGGTGAGCTACACTATGGTTATATTGACAAAACATCTCCAAACCTTTATATGTGAAAATTGTAGCCCCCCAAACTTCTTGAAGCTTTCTTCACTTCCAATAGTCTAATTCTAAGAGCAAGCCTTATTTAACTGCAATAAAAGAGTCACTAATTCTACTTTTATTCTCCTCATGATTACAATTGATAACTAATCAAGGTAATCCCATAGTCCTCTAACTTGGACCTTTTCCTATAATAGTCTTTGATTTTCATCCTCCCATCCATTTAGTATGATTTAGGTCCCTAGCCTTCCTCTTCAAACTAGGCCTCTGTTCTTAAATTCTTTCCACTTATTCCACCAATATATTTTTTTTCTTAGGCTTTTGTTGTATTTATTTTCTCTATTTTTTTTCACATTTACCCTTACAAACCATAACTTTTTAGCATGTGCCATCAATTTCCCAAGATTTTCACCAACCTACCTAATTTTTTGATAGCATGTGATACTCTCGTGCTTGGGGCAACAACTAGCACACTAGGTTCCTTTGTTAAGGACTCTACAGCACAACAACCCATGCAAATCAAGTGTTCTTCCACAAACTTTCCTTCCCCAGTCATGTGGTAAAGTTTGAAGACTCATCTCCCTAGAAAACACCCAGGAATTGAAAGGGTAGTTATGTACTGCCCTTAGATCATTTTAACTCCATTACAACTGAATAGTTCTGATGCACCATTCAGGGTTGCACCCCAATCAAGTTTCTTTCCGACATATTTTCTCTATAGATAAGAATTACGAAGTGAAAATAGTTGTTTTAATAGAAATCAATCCAAGTAATATTTCTTAAAATATACAAAAGTTGCTGTAATGCTTTAGTTGGTATTACAAAGGTTTACTGACCGGCACATTACATTTCGTAAGAGTATCTGAAATGAGTTGATGCGATCTCCTTACTGGAACCTTCGCTGATACTCGGGAACTAGATACCCATGGTGAGAATTTTCTTCTGTGTGCTTTATATGAAGGCAACATTTGTCTCCTATACTCATGAGCTCCTTCTCCATCAACAACCTGCAAAATGAATTTTGCTCAAAAGGTGAAATATAATTAAATAGATGTATTTCTTAATATTATTTTATTTATTAGTACAGAAGACCCTCTGTAACGGAGACATTACTTATTATTATTTATTTTTGTACCGAAGACATCTTACTTATGTATTGCTTCTTGCGAAATAAATCGCACAAATTTTTCCTTTACTGCGAATACCTTACTAACAGATATTTATGTAACTTTACCTTCCATTAAGTTGCACTCTCCAATAGCATTGTACTATGGCAAGTGAATTTGCAATTCATGGCAATCAGGCAATGTTTTACAATATGACAATGACTGAAGAAAAGGAATGCCTTAAGAAGATGGTCTTGAAAAGGAAACAGCATTGATTGGAGCCTTCTTCTCGGTTCAGCTCAAGAGTCTAGACATCTTCTGGATTAGTCTCTTTGTCTATCTTGACACTTCTCTTTATCACGTTAATTATATAGAAGACCTTGTCCACTGTTTTTCCTTCCATCTCTCTTTATCATGTTTAATAGATGACCTCTCAGCTATTTTTCCTTCCATTTCTCTCTCACATTTAATAGAAGAACCTCTCCACTGTTTTCCTTCCATCATATCGAGTCTACCTGCCAATCTAAATATCCACCAGAGGTAGCTCCTAAAGGTCCGCGCAATAATAGCTGCCAAATAAATGGGCCATTCTTTGTCCTAAAAAGAAATTGAGTTGATAGCATATGGAGTTGCAACTTCCTCCCTCCATTCACATCCATCCATATGTCACAGCTTGTGCGAGTGGTTGGTGATTAACCAGTAGAAGCTGCCACTACCTTTTTTTTTGGAAGATACAAACACTACTAGCTTCCATCATGAACATGGTTGGCTAAGAGGCGTATTGAAAGCCACACAGGAAGTGCCACAAGTTCTAGTTTAGTAGAAGAAGGGCCTAACAGAAGCAGCAACCTGGATAGATGAACTTTGCATACATGGGCAATCTCCAACCTGTATCATTAATTCTTTATGACAAGATTGGTCTTCCAACGGCGGGAAAGTTACAGATTTTGAGGTTTCAGGGGAAGACGTTGAATCAAATAATATATATATATAATATATATATATATATATTCTTATAAAAGGAGGAAGAAGTCAAACACGGTTATTACGGATACCAATCATCTAAAGGGGGATATATGGTAGGTAATGGATGAATTAAACGAGAGGGATAGCATAACTTAAAGCTGAATTATGGTAAAGGGATGGCATGACCGTTAGTCTCTTGTTTGTTCATACAAGCGAAAAGTTGTGATGTTCTCACAATTGGTCCCTTTTGTGTCTCTACATTGTTCTTTTTACCACATCCAATAATATCATCTGGGGTTTAGCATCTCGACTTGCCTCTCCTGAAAGTAGCTAATACTAAGTACATTTTTTTCCTTCATCTACTACTTTAGAATCACCCATAGTCAAATGAAATTAATCAAATTATGAGTACAAATGAGCTCCAAATTCACAATGATGCAAAATCTCTTATTTGATATCAACTCATACACATGGATAAAATATTACAGCTGCCTAGTAATCGATTGAAGATTCCATCCCATCATATTCTCCATCAAGGAATACAGCCACATTGAGTATTTTACTTAAAGCATAGCATTTGTAAGCTACAAATTTGATATAATCTTTCTTATTAATTCACAATCAACATAATTAAACTTTGGACAACTTGTAAACGTAGTTAGAAAAAATCTCTCAAGTACCTTAAAAGATCCTAAATAAAGTTATACTTGAAAAATAACCCATTTGAGAGTAGCTCTTTTCCCATGCAATGGTGGGAGTACCGAGTAAACTTAACACAAAGAAACTCTCATTGAGAAAAACACTTGAGCCTAAAATTTCAAATAGAAACGTTTTAAGATAGAGTGAACCCAGGGACTTACGGCAACGACAGGGTCCGTAAGGCTGACTTGGGAGAAGAAAAGTGAAATCCAGTGAGCAAAAGAGTGTAAACTTGGGGTGCTACCATCATAACAGATTGGGTTCACATCCAAAAAGAAAACCCTTTTATTCGTCTTCTTCATGATGCTATGATCATTATCATCATCTCGCTTTACTTCGCTGTTTCGGTCATGCTTTTGTAACAACTGCCCACCAACTGTTCGACCTTGTGCCCGTGAAGAAGAAGAAGAAGAAACGATAAGGGCAGCACTCGGTTTCGTTTGACGCTTCGTGCACCAGAAAGAAGGGGCTGAGCGAAGAGTAGTCGGATTATAAGCAGCCATACACATACCCATAACACTACGAACTTCAAGGAAGTCCACCGTCATCACATTCACCCTGTCTGTGAACCAGCAAATTTCCGCAGCGTATTTTTGGGTGTTTTGATATCCTTTTGAAACCGATTACTGTTTGTTGGGGTTGGTTTGTATTGAGAGGTTTTACATTTCTTTGAAGGTTTTTGACAGGGTGATGCTATTCTATCCCTTCCTCACTCCTATTTCAATCACATTCCCTCTTGTATCTCACTCACATACCTACACAGGAGTAATAGATAGAATTCACATTTTATAACAGCGATTGTTTTTTTTTGATAAGGTATTTGGGGTGTTTGAGATTGCTTATTAGAGCATCTCCAACAGTTATGCTATAATTTTTCTAAAATAGGGTAGAAAAACTTAAAATCTCTAAAAAAAAATTACATCCAACTCCAACAGCTACTCTATTTTAGCAATTCTATTATCAATTATATTGATAAAATATTATTTCTTTCTCCTAAACACACAACTTCAATGTTTCCTATTGGTGGAAAAGAATCTCTCTCTTAAATATGGAGTTTTAGAGATTTCTCCAAATTTGAAGATTTTTACCTTCTCTCTCTTCTTTTCTCTATTTTAGCATACGATATAGCATAGCTGTTGGAGCAAAAAAGTTGCTAAAATCTCACTTTTTTTCTAATTTAGCATAGCTATTGGAGATGCTCTTAAAACTCTGTACTGCCTTATTAGCTTTTTCACTCCGCTAATAAGCTATTTTGAGTTTTTGTGTAAGAAATAGTTTTTCCACACTGCTAATAAGGAGTTTTTGAAAGGTTAAACCATTGTGACTTATCAACTTATTTGAAATAACTTATGGTTTTTTTGGTTATTTTACATGTATAAGCAATCCCAAACACCTCTAAATAACAACTTATTAACTTATTACGTTTTAGTACCACAATAAGCTAATTCAAACACTTTTTATAAAACATTTTTTTATCACCGCATAAGTTAATAAACACATTAAAAAAAACATAAGTTGTTTTAAATAAGCAATCCCAAAGGATTTCTAGGTCATAAGTCACTATTTGATTTTTTTGGATGTTGGGATGATCTTTTTTTTTTTAGAATTAATAAAAATAGCCATTTTTCATACTGGTTTAACCTCTTAGTCATTTTTCTTCAAGTTTTACTAAAATGGTCACAGGTTCGTAATATATAGGTATGCAATTACAATGTTACATACCCACTTTGATAATTCTGATCATTATCAGGATCTAATTCTCAACAAGAATAATGAACTCAGAAACAATATTAAAGGAGTTGCGGAATAACACTTTAATATTCAACAATCAATGTAATAGTGAATCAGAAATCACAACTTGTAAACTTTATTGAATGATTAAAGTTACAAGATTTCAAACAAAACCTCAATATTGATGAACATACTCACCAATACGAATTCTACTTCTCTAGAACTAGGGTTCTAAACCTTGAGGTTAATTCTCTCTATGAAAACAAAAATTCAGAATTATTTTCTTCTGTCAAACTATTCTATATTATATACACAAAGATTGAATACAAGATAATTATAAAACATAAAAAATCTTTAGAATTCTTCCATAATTATCTTCAAAACCTTCCATGATTATCTTCAAACTTGATCTACACGTATCTTGATTATCTCATAAGCAGTATTGAGTTGTAGCAGCATTAATCACACTGAGCAGTACTAATCTTCATCAGCAGCACTAACTTTGCTTAGCAGTAGTAACTTCTTCAAGCAGTACTAATCTGGCTCAGCAGTAGTAACTTGTCTCAGAAGTAGTAACCATGTTGTGCTAGCAGCATTAACCATACTTGAACAATTCTTCAGTTCCCAACAATCTCCCCCTAACTTGACTTTTAGGAAGAGAAGTCAAGTTCTTCAGATGTGGTCTTCAAGATGCTTTCAAAACTTCAAACCTAGTTGCCCAAATTTGGATTCAGGCCCAGAATTTGATTGATTGTCCTTCTTATCACAATTCTGGCCATTTCTAATTCCTTTGCACACACTAGCTTAGCTTTCAGCATCCCTTCTAGCTTCTCCTTGCTATGATCATACACTCTGTCCACTAGAAAATACTCATGATAACAATTATCTATGGTGATCATGTAGACACCACAGTTTTCAAATAGTATCCACTTATCAATCTTCTTGAACACATACTCATGATGCAAATCTTTTATACTGTGCACCACTTTTTCTGGTTCAAACATCATACACAAGTATTCCAGTGCAATCTTGAGTAGACTTTCTTTAGTTCCTTTCAAAACAGGCTCATATAACTTCATTCCCACTTTATGCATTTCTTCAAGATCAGCCCTGGAACAACTTCTGATCACTTTCCCCCAAGTAGAGTATACTTCAAACACATCACCAACTCTTTTGAGTCTGAAGTACTCCTTTTTGTTGTCCCTCAGAATATCCCAAAAGATAACTTCTGGTGCTCTCACAGAAATGGGAACAGGCTGTACTGGTTCTATTACAGTCATGAACAAATCAACCTGCTCATTTGATTGCAGATTGGATGGTTCTGGATTCTGCTCTGGTTCTGCTGAAGGTGGAACAGAAGATTCTGCCTCTTTTTCTGCTTCTTCAATCCTTGGCTTCTTGGATTGTTTCTTGGAGGCTATGGTCTTTACTCTTTTTGCAGATTTGGCTTCCACAGTAACATTCTCTTCTTTAGTGTCTTCAGCCTTTTCTTTTGTAGGAGTGGCTTCCTCAGGGAAGGGTTGTTGGATGTTGAGATCATGCCTCTCTTTCATCCTTCTTTCAGCTTCTTCCCTTTGAGAGGAGTCCCCTTGAAGCTTAGCCATTTCCTTCTTATAAAGCTCCTCAACCTTGTTGTATGCCATGTTAGTGAACATCTCTCCTTTGACACCAATTGAGCCTTTCAGAAAGTTGATCATTGTTCTCCTTTCTTGATTGGCCAAAAAGGTCTTAGAAGGTTGTCTTTTTCTGCTTTTTGACTGGCATTCTTTGCTTGGATGCTTTCACTGATATTTTCTTGGTCTCAACTGCAGTTTTCATGCTCTGTTGATACTCTTCATTTAGCTTTTTAGCCATCTCCAGTGCAAGCTCTCTGTCTTTTTCAGATTGGAGTTGTTCTTCCTTTTCCATCTCAGCTTGAAGCTGCTTTGCCACTTCTGCATCTAATTCTATCTGAGTCTTCTTCTTTAAAAACTGTTCAGGTTCAACCATCTTAGCCTTTCCCTTTGCATCCTTCAAACCTGTCTCACTGATTTCTTTTCTTTTCTTTTCAATACCTCCTTCCTTAATGACCACTCCCTTGGCCTTTTGAGTAGCCTTAGGAGTGTCATTCTTGGCTTTGATCAATGTTTCTGCAATCTCTAGCTCTTCAACAGATAGTCCTGTTGCTACTGCTTCATTTATCTCAGCAGCATTAACTGTTTCTGTGTCTACTGCTTTTGATTCTGTTTCTACTGCTTTTGATCAACCATCTTAGCCTTTCCCTTTGCATCCTTCAAACCTGTCTCACTGATTTCTTTTCTTTTCTTTTCAATACCTCCTTCCTTAATGACCACTCCCTTGGCCTTTTGAGTAGCCTTAGGAGTGTCATTCTTGGCTTTGATCAATGTTTCTGCAATCTCTAGCTCTTCAACAGATAGTCCTGTTGCTACTGCTTCATTTATCTCAGCAGCATTAACTGTTTCTGTGTCTACTGCTTTTGATTCTGTTTCTACTGCTTTTGATTCTGTTTCTACTGCTGCTTGAACCTCATCTGTTTCTGCTGCTTTCTCCCCCTCAAAATCAAATCCCATCTTAGATGTACTTTCCTTCTCTACTTCAGCCTCTTGATTCTCCCCCTTTTTGAAAGCATCCTTCCTTTTCTTCAAAACATATTGCTTTCTCTTCTTTTTCTGCACCAATCTCCTCACCATCTTCTTCAATTTGGTAATTTGTACTTGTTGTGACAGAATCACCATTTTCATCTCCTCTATGTCTGCTCCCTGTTTGATAACATCCATATTAATGTTTCCCATTGTATCCATCAATTCTTGGTAGTTATATCTATCCTCACCTTCTCCAGGAGTGTTACCCCCTTTTGAAGGATCATTGGAACATTTAGTAGTGGAAGTCTTCTGCCTAGAAGAAGCACCCTCCACCCCCTTGGTTTCTTGGCACCTGGGACCTTTGAATGATTGCTCATTCAAAGTTGCCATGGGGGAGGTCTTATTGATGTTACCACTGTCCTCCTCTGTGCTAGCAGGAGTAGTGGAAGCCTGCTCACCCATATGCTCATGCATCTCCTCAGTGAGCACCTCCTTGGGGTTGGGAGATACCCCTGTGGTTTCCCTATAGATATTCTCTAATGGAGAATTCTCCATTAGAGGGCTTAAAGGCTTTGTGGGTGAAGGTACAAGAAGGGAAGGAGCCTTCTTTACCCTTTTCCTTATGTAAGTATTGGTGATTGGTGAAGTTGGTTTTTGAAGAAGGGACTGAGGGATTGATATACTGATTGAAGGTTGGGATTGGCTTTCAGTGGGATGGTCTAGTGAGGGCCTTGACCCTGAAGCCATACCTTCTTGATTGTGGGACACAACCATCATTGTAGAGAACAATGGGGTGTCAACTCCTTCCGAGTCCATGGCAGATCTCTTCATATTTGAAAAGACCTTGCCCTTGGGGATTTTAGGTACATATACCTCATCAAATTGAGGCATATCCGTCAATTCAGTGGTTATAACTGCCTGGACAAATCTTGGGTACATATAAAAACTCTTTTTGTTTCCCAAGTTTGACACAAGGTCATTGAAAATCATTTTTGAAAAATTATACTTTCTGGCAGTGGCCAAGCAGACCAAAGCATAAACAATGGTACTACTGAACTCACTTCATCCAGTAGTCTTTCTAGAAATACAATGCATAAGGGTATGAACAAAGAAACGCCATTGGGGAGAAAATTTAGCTTTGGAGAACTTGAAAACACCCAATGGGCCTCCATACCCCATTCTAGTAAGAGTGGAAAACAGATCATGATTAGAGATAGATGTGATACCTGAGGCATCGTCTAGACGTAGACTGATGCGAATTACCTCTTCAGAAACTGTCAAGGGTTTGTCACACAACCTTGTCTTGATTACCTTAACACCATTTTCAGTAATAGCAGTGGCATTGGCCCAAAATTGCTTCTGGTGCTCAATGTAGATTGATGGTGACACTGTAAGAGCATGAGCGATATGGCTGGACTTGAGGAAATCGACTATTTGATGAAATCCAGCAGCCTGCTTAGGCTTTTGAAGCATTGTTATCTCGTTGTGTTCATCAATAAACGCCATTGAAGCCATCGAGCTTGAGTAAACTGGACTGAAATTCACTAGGTGCTTGAGAGAAAAGGTTAGAGAGAAGATGAACAGTATTCAAAGAATCGTTATGAGCTTTTAGGCGGGCAAAGAGAGTATTTATATGATTCGGGAAAGAAGCAGTATTAACTGAGAGCAGTAGTAACCACTAGCAGTATTAACTAACTAGCAGTATTAACTGAGAGCAGTATTAACTGCTAGCAGTATTAACTAACTAGTAGTATTAACTGAGAGCAGTATTAACCGCTAGTAGTATTAACTAACTAGCAATATTAACTGAGAGCAGTATTAACCACTAGCAGTATTAACTAACTAGCAGTATTAACTGAGAGCAGTATTAACTACTAGCAGTATTAACTAACTAGCAGTATTAACTGAGAGCAGTATTAACTAACTAGAAGTAGTAACTTTGCCCTGGCAGCATTAAAACTGCACTAGCAATAGTAACTATACGTACATTTTCTGAAGCTTGTGTTAGTCTGAGCAAGGCAATACACTTCCTGAGAAAGATGATTAGTAGCACCAAAAATAACCAAATAACAGGTATACAAGCACTTTTTAAACATGAGCTCATTCAGAGTTGATCATGCCCACACTTGTGACCAAGAAGGTGAATCTACCCACATCAAAGGCTTTGGTGAATAGATCAGCAAACTGGTTGTCAGTATGAACTTTAGCAACTTGAATTAGCTTCTTTTCATTACAATCTCTAATAAAGTGATACCTGATCTCAATGTGCTTTGTTTTGGAGTGCTTGACTGGATTGTTAACAATGCTGATAGCACTGCTATTGTCAATGAAGATTGGAGTGTGAAGAAAGGTTACCCCATAGTCCAACATTTGATTCTGAATCCATATAACCTAAGAGCAGCAACTTGCAGAAGCAATATACTCAGCTTCTGTTGTTGATAAGGACATTGTGGTTTGCTTCTTACACTGCCAAGATACTAGTCTTGCACCCAAAAGCTGACATCCCCCTGAAGTAGACTTTCTATCCATATTAGCACCTCCCAAGTCACTGTCTGAATATGCAATCAAGTCAAAGTTGGATTCATAAGGATACCAAAGACCTAATCTAGGTTGCCCTCTTAAGTATCTGAAAATCCTTTTAACTGCTTGTAGATGTGACTGCTTTGGCTTGACTTGGAATCTGGCACAAACACACACTGGAAACATGATATCTGGTCTTGAGGCTGTTAGATACATGAGAGATCCAATCATTGATCTAAAAAGATGGACATCAACATCCTCCCCCTCAAGATCAGCAGTGATCTGTTTGTGTGTTTCCATGGGTATGCTTGCTGGCTTTGAGTATGATAAACCATATTTGTCCAGGATGTATTTCACATACTTTGATTGACTTATGAAGATCCCATCTTTCTGCTGTTTCACTTGAAGCCCAAGGAAGAAAGTAAGTTCACCCATTGAACTCATTTTGAAGCTCTTGTGCATCAACTCTTCAAAGTCTCTACACATCTGATCTTTTGTGGATCCAAAGATGATATCATCCACAAAGATCTGAACAAGTAGGATGTCCTTGTTTCTTCTTCTAATGAAAAGGGTTTTGTCAATTATTCCTCTTTCAAACCCATTTTCCAAGAGATAGGTAGACAGAGTATCATACCATGCTCTTGGAGCTTGATGTAGACCATAGAGAGTTTTCTTCAGTTTGTATACTTTGTCAGGATATGATGGATTCTCAAATCCAGGTGGCTGACAGACATATACTTCTTCATCAATTGTTCCATAAAGAAAGGCACTCTTCACATCCATTTGATATACCTTGAACTGCATATATGAAGCATAGGCTAGAAACAGCCTAATTGCCTCTACCCTTGCAACTGGAGCAAAGACTTCATCATAGTCTATGCCATCTTCTTGAGTGTACCCTTGTGCCACTAGACTTGCTTTGTTTCTGATTACTATTCCTCTCTTATCCTTTTTATTCCTGAAAATCCACTTGGTGCCAATTGCTCTATGACCTTTTGGAAGGTCCACCAAGTCCCAAACATATTGCAATTTGAACTGTAGTAACTCTTCTTGCATGGCTTCTATCCAACTTGAATCTTTCAATGCATCATAAGCCTTCTTAGGCTCAATCTGAGATAGAAAGCAAGAGAGTACTGTATTCTGCTGATCCTGCATGTCTTGAAGTCTGCTTTGTTTCCTAGTCATCATAGGAGAAGATATGTCTCCTATTATCAGCTCAGGAGGATGATTCTTCTGAGTTCTTGTCTGAAGACTAGGTTCTTCAATAATTCCCACATCTAAATTGGAATCATTTAAGTCAGCTGAGGGAATCACATCAGCTGCTTCTGGCTCTTCATGCTCTGAATTTTCCTCATCTCTTCTTTCTTCTTCACTCTGAATTGGCTCAGTAACAGTTTCCTTTTCACAGATTTCAACAGGGTCCATTGTAGGTATGGGAAAGATCACAGACTGAGGAATACTATTCTGTATTTGTTCTTCCCCTGATCCTCTACTTCCTGAACCTGCATGATCATCACTACTGAAATCAAAGGAGTTAGTTAGTGAATCAATGTCAAACAACCACTGAGGACCAGAACCAATAGGGTTTGGTGTGTTCTCATTGCATTTGACATTGTCACTTTCCTCAATTATTCTAGAAGAAGAATTAAATACTCTGTAGGCCTTACTCTGAGATGAGTAACCAACAAGAAAACCATCATCTGCCTTGCTATCAAACTTTCCTAAGTGAGTTTTGGTATTGAGAATGGTACAAGGACACCCAAAAGGTTTGAAAAATCCAATAAATGGTTTTCTTTTATTTAAAAGCTCATATGGTGTCTTGTTTTTAGGCTTGACTACTAGAACTCTGTTTTGGACATAACAAGCAGTATTAACTGCTTCAGCCCAGAAAGTAATTGGAAGTTTTGAATCAGCTAACAGAGATCTAGCAGCTTCAATTAGTGTCCTATTCCTTCTCTCAGCAACACCATTTTGTTGTGGAGTCCTAGGAGCACTGTATTGCCTCTCAATTCCTTTATCCTCACAAAAGGTGTTTAGGTCAAGATTTTTAAATTCAGTACCATTGTCTGACCTAATGACTTTTACTTTTTGATTTGTTTGGTTTTCAATTCTTAGAATAAAGGATTTGATCAGTCCACTTGTCTCATCCTTAGTCCTTAGAAAATATACCCAAGTAAATCTAAAGTAATCATCAACAATAACTAAGCAGTATGATTTCTTACCTATACTCATAACATTTGTAGGTCCAAACAGATTCATATACAACAACTGAAGAGAATTAGAGATTGTGTTCAACTCTTTGGACTTATGAGAAGTTTTGTGTTGTTTGCCTTTGAGACATGCAACACAATGATCATCACATGAAAAGACTTTTGAAGGCAAACCTCTTACAAGGTTGTTTTTAATAAGTTTATTCATTGTTTTGAAGTTCATGTGACACATCCTTCTGTGCCAAAGTGATGATTCATCCAAAGATGCTTTTGAAACAAGACAGTTTAGGGATGAATCAGTTGACACATTTTCCATATCCAAACAATAGACATTATCCTTTCTGGGAGTTCTTACTAGTATCATCTTTTCATCAACTACCTTGAATCCAGGGGCAAGGATAATGCATTCTGAATTAGTGAATAATATACTATGCTGTTTGTCACAAACCTGTGATACACTTAACAGGTTGTACCTTAACTGCTCAACATAGAAAACATCTTCAAAGGTCATTTTACCTTTTGTTACATCACCCTTACCACTAATCTTACCTCCATTTGGAGTATTACCAAAGGCAACATGTCCTCCATCAATTTTCTTGAAATTCTTGAGGCAAGCCATGTTTCCTGTCATGTGCCTAGAGCAACCACTATCAACATGCCAGATGCTCTTCCCCTTGAGCTGTTGGTTGCCCTGCACATAAGATAAAACAATTAGTATTGATTGGGAATCCAATCCAAAGTGGTCTTGGGTCTCCCTTTCTCATCAAAGTATTTACATTCCTTTTTTATGAGACTTTTAAAATCAGAGCACTCTTTACTGGAGTACTTTGTCAAGATAATAGGTCTAGAAGCACAAACACTAGAAGCAGTACTAATTTTAGAAGTACTAACAGAGTTAGCAGCATTAACAGGTTTAGCAGTACTAACCTTGTTAGAAGTACTAACAGAGTTAGCAGTATTAACATTTGAAGAGGTACTAACAATGTTAGTTTTAGAAGTACTAAAACTCTCAGCAGCACTAACATTGGTAGCAACAGTATTGCTTCTAGCAGCACTATCATTGTCAGCAGCACTATTTGTAGTAGCAGTACTAACAGTTTTAGTGCTTTTGAGAATCCACATCCTGACACTTTCTTTCACAGTCTTTTTCTTCATGTGGCTTTTAGATTTAACATGTTTCTTAGCCACATGTTTTCTTTCATCCTTCCTATAACCAAAGGGTTTTTGCATAGCTCTTTGAAAATTCATCCTTTGGTTAATAGGATTAAAGTAACAGTACTTGGCAAGATGATTCAATTTGCCACATATGAAACAATGTTTTGGTCTGATGATTCTACTCAGATCAACTTCTTGTTTCTGAGCCCACTGATTATTCCAATTCCTTTGATTGCCCCTCTTTTTATCATGTTTTAGGGGCTCATCCTTATTACATGCACATGCACACTGGTTGCAAGGAACATGATTCACAACTGTAGTCTGTTTGTAATGGACCTTTTTGGACTTTCCCTCAGTCTTCTCTATGTCCTTAGATTTGACCCAGTTCCTTCCACAATCCTCATTGGTGATAATATTATTCTCTAAAGGAATCTCATCACTCACAGTATTATCCTTACCCTTACTAGCTTCTTTCTCTGTCTTGTCCTCAACAACTACTTCATCTAAAGGATCTATCTTAGTGGATCCCTCAGGTAAGTCCTTCCTATCCTTGGTCTCTAGCAGATCTGATTTAGAAGGGATGTAGTTGTTGTTGTATGGTGGTGGTGTGGTATTGTACCCAATTCCTGGTTTAAGCTTATCATGGATTTGAACCTTTAGGATTGAATC
Organism: Arctium minus; assembly: GCA_954870635.1. NCBI lineage: Eukaryota > Viridiplantae > Streptophyta > Magnoliopsida > Asterales > Asteraceae > Arctium > Arctium minus. Next base: position 32,848,850 of record OX941091.1, on the reverse strand, counting down.
CATTGCTTTAGAAACATATGAAAACTTTTCCACATCTAGCTTAACCTTGTCTAGTTCTCCTCTCAACTTTTCATTCTCCTCCTTGGACTTTGTCAGTTGGATTTCTAGATCATTCTTCTCCCACTTCCAGTAATTGGTATCATATATGTGTTGTAGTTCATTGGCTTGGAAACTTTTAATTTGTTCCTCAAACCTCTCAACAATTTTCACATAGTCTTTTATATCTTTTTCTAATCTCTTAAGGTCATCACTCATCTTCTGGTTGTGATCCTTGTACCTTTTAACAGTATCTATGCAAGTTTGAGAACAGAGATTAGAAAGTACCTCAGTTGGAAGATCAGATACCTCTGCCATGAGGGCTTGATTTTGAATAGCCTCTTCTGCTTGATCACTCCAGTCAAACCCCATTCCTTGTTGAGAAACAAGAGCTTGAGCAGAGTTTCTGTTCTGGTTGAAGCTTCCAGTCTGAGTTTGTTGGTGATTGTGAGACACTCCACTTCTGCATTCTCTAGCAAAGTGTCCCTTCAGATGACATTTATAGAACTCCACCTTTGACTTATCAAAGCCTGCACTATCTTCTCTTCTTTGGGAGAAGTTGTTCCTCCCAGTCCTTTTGATGAACTTCTTCACCCTTATAGAAAGCATGGCCATCTGCCATTTAATATCCATCTCTTCAAGATCATCAGGATGAAGCTGTTCCAAGTCATCATTGATTAAAGAGGAGTTTCCATGGCTGGAAAGAAAGGCTTCAAAAACAGATTCAGTGCCTTTTTCTTGATTTACTCCATTAGCAGCATTAACTGATTCAGGGTTAGCAGTAGAATCAATTGATGCTGATAGGAGTGCATCATTATGAACATATCCAGTGGGCTTCTTCTTTGCTTCCACCTCAGATTCAAACACTCTCAGATCATTGTACAGATCATCCAGTTCCTTTTCTTCCAATTGTTCATTCTGTCTGAATGAAACAATATACATGGTCCATTCATCTCCAAGGGACCTTAAGAACTTTCTGTTTACATCATCTTGATCAATCTGTACTCCCATAGTAGCTAGTTCACCAATCAGCTTGTTAAACCTGTCAAAAGTTTGAGTCATGGACTCATTCTTAGTTGACATAAAGTTTTCATACAGTTGCTTCAATATTGCCTTCTGATTTCTCTTGGTACTTTTGGTACCAGAGAATCTCTTCTCTAGAGCATTCCAAAGCATCTGTGCATCAGTGCAATTGCAGAATTGGTGTTGATACTCATTGGGAATAGCCAAGAGCAGTGTGCTCAAGGCTTTCATCTCTGTCTGCCTTGTCTTCCTTTCTGCATCCGTCTTTGGTGGGATTCTTTTTCCATCTGCACCAATCTTTCCTTCATCAGATGGGCCATTCTCAATGATGTCCCACATGGAGTAATCTGTGAGAAGAATGTATTGTTTGATCCTAATCTTCCACATATCAAACTCATTAGATCTGAGCATTGGAACTTTTGAGACAAGAGTACTGTTTGATTCAACTGTGTTTTCCATGATGAATGAAGGTTTCTGAGAATACTTGCTCTAATACCACTTGTCAGGATCTAATTCTCAACAAGAATAATGAACTCAGAAACAATATTAAAGGAGTTGCGGAATAACACTTTAATATTCAACAATCAATGTAACAGTGAATCAGAAATCACAACTTGTAAACTTTATTGAATGATTAAAGTTACAAGATTTCAAACAAAACCTCAATATTGATGAACATACTCACCAATACGAATTCTACTTCTCTAGAACTAGGGTTCTAAACCTTGAGGTTAATTCTCTCTATGAAAACAAAAATTCAGAATTATTTTCTTCTGTCAAACTATTTTATATTATATACACAAAGATTGAATACAAGATAATTATAAAACATAAAAAATCTTTAGAATTCTTCCATAATTATCTTCAAAACCTTCCATGATTATCTTCAAACTTGATCTGCACGTATCTTGATTATCTCATAAGCAGTATTGAGTTGTAGCAGCATTAATCACACTGAGCAGTACTAATCTTCATCAGCAGCACTAACTTTGCTTAGCAGTAGTAACTTCTTCAAGCAGTACTAATCTGGCTCAGCAGTAGTAACTTGTCTCAGAAGTAGTAACCATGTTGTGCTAGCAGCATTAACCATACTTGAACAATTCTTCAGTTCCCAACAATCATTTACTAACTGTTGCTTTTTCTTTCACTAAATTCATTCATTTATTTTTTCACTATGTTCTTTCACGTGAAAATCATAGGTTATTTCGTAAGTGAAATAAAACAATACTACTTTCTAAAACAAATGCAACCATTTTTACAACTTAATTGTTTGACATTAAAAACCATATTATGTAACACAAAACTACTTTCTAATACACAAAGTGAAATGCATTCATGTATTTTCACAAGTTTTGTTTTAGAGATGAAGCAACACCACTTAATATATTGAGCCTTTGTATTGTTTTCAACATTTCTCTGTTTCATAGTTAAAATATATATTTGAGTAAATTGCTTGTTTGGTCCCTGTGGTTTGTTGATTATCTTGGATTCGGTACTTACAAAATTTTCATTGCAAGAAAATCCTTATGATATGCAAATATGCTTGTTTTTGGTCCCTAGCCATTAAAAAATCCTTTAAATCAAGGAGATCGTGGTCATTTTACTATTTTCCTTAGTTTTTTCATTAAATAATTAAATTAATATAGTTTTCTTTAATATATATACACACATATACATATGTTATATATATACCATTTGGACCAAACCACTTCTCGAGACGTCCCACCCTTACGTCGTCTTCGACTCCTTACCCTCGCCCTCTCCGGCTTTCGCTCCCCCACATCACATAGTGACCAAAAATTCTTACCGCCACCCTCCCCCTCTCAATCTGCAATAATTTATGCACACAAACCTCGTTGATTTCATAGGAATTTGAATCTCTTCGGAATTTCTTATCAGTTGAGCTTCCTTATCCATATATATGCAGTTTAAACTTGTACAAATGCAATTCAAACTTGTACAATAAAATAAATATAAAATGAAATTAAAATGGAAAAGGACCAAAAAGACATTAATGGATGGAATTAAAGGACCAAAACCAAGCATTAATTGTAAAGTATGCAAAAACCCAATAATCATCCATGAAGACCCATTACCATTCTCTAGCATTCTCATTTTCATTCCCAATTTCTAACTAAACAACCTCTAAAACTTTCAAACCCTATTAGCATTCTCATTCTCATGCAATTAATTTTCACTTGTGAATTGTGATTATAGACCAAAAGTATAGTTTACACAAAACTGATTAACCTATATGGCATGCAAAAGGCTTGTATCATTCCGGGGACCGAAAGCTTAAAAATAATAACATAAATGGTCGTACCATTCATCTTATTAGTTTCTTGCATTAAGGAGCATACGTAGCACGCTCCTCATTTTCGGTCTTGCGTCAGGTGAGACACTGACGCAGGCTAACGCAACCCCTAGAACTGCTAACATCTGGTCTCTAATCGCAGGTGATGTCCTACTCACGGTGGAATCGAGTATTTGGTCGTAGTCATCTTGCTGTTTAGATTTGCTCGATACCCACTTTGCTAATTCAGATCCTTCGCTGACTGCTGCCTTTCCTGTCAACAATTCGAGCAAAACCACGCCGAAACTGTAGACATTTCCGGCCGTTGTCACCCTCATTGTGTATGCATACTCTGAAAGCCAAAATCACAATTGTAAGTTAGGATCCGACCTTGAATATAATACTTCCATGAGAATGATCACTACAACAAAATCGGGTTTATAAGATGTCAAAAATGTCTAATAGACAGTTTTATAGGAATTTATAGAACCAAACATTTGTACGTCCTATGTAAAAGTCTTACAACAAGTTTACATGACATTTTTGGGTCTTTTACCGAGTTCTTTACGACAATTTTGAAATAAAGCGTCATATTAACATTTTACGTGACATTATTTGAAAATTTGTCTAATTAAAAAAAGTTCAGATGTGTTCACTTTTCAAATATGTCCTGTAAAAAAGGTAACAAAAACATGTCGTCGAGTAAACTTATTGTAACACTTTTACATAGGACGCACAACTGTTTGGTCCTATAAACTTAAGTGTTATATAGCAATATATTATGAGACTTAGACATTTTGGCGTCCTGTAAACCCAATTTTGTTGTCGTGGATAACCAATATGCATCTAAGATTCAGGTAAACATATTATGAATGAAGGTGAACAAAAATGGATAGTATACCTGGAGGGACATAGCCAACAGAACCAGCAACAGCAGAAAGATTGCCTGTGCTCTTTGAAGGATCGATCACTTTAGAAAGCTCGATATCACCAATCTGAGGTTCGTTTAAGGACTTGAGCATAATGACTTTACTGGAAAGATCGAGGAGGATGATTGGACCCGAGGGGCATCCATGAAGAAAAGTCAACCCGTTAGCAACACCTATAGCGATACTGTACCGATTGGTCCAATCTAAACCACTTTCCGAGTTTCCATGAAGAACATCAAAAAGACTTCCTTTCTTGGTGAATTCATAGAAGAGATAGGCGCTATCGGTAGTCAAGGCATAGGCAAGAGGGGTCATGACACTTGAATTACTTAACTTCCCAAGAACTTGAAGCTCTTCTTCAAGCAAATCATGGCTGCCAAGTTGGAATATTTTGTCACTCCAGTTAAGCTTCTTAACGAAATAGGTCATACCCGATGGCATTACAGCCTTGTAATACGTAGAAAATCTCGTCTTCAAGAAAATATTCGATGGATATGCCACAGCTTCCATTGCCTTATTGTAGTCAAGATTAGATCTATGAATCACATTTCCAGTTAACAAATTGCTTCTGATGACCTGCAGCCGAGATGAATGTCTTTCCTCATCGTTGACCTTGTGAACTTTCCTAGAGTATATAAGCGCCACGATTGCTACTACTGTAAGAGCAACAACAGCTGACGTGGAAGCCACAACAATCCCCCACGACACAGGCTTCTTCTTCTTGGCCACTGGTACAGACGGGTCTGGTGTCGGATTTGACAAATTATTACCATCTGTGGACACGATTACGCTTGAACCAAACTGAGGAATGAGTCCTGTAAGCTTATTGTTGGAAAATAGTACCTGTGTCAAGCTTGGCATTCGAGCAAAGAAACTTGGAATTCCACCTGAGAATCTGTTGTTTGAGAGATCCAAGACTTCGAGAGCTTGTAATTTGGAGAGAGCAGGTGGTAATGTCCCTTCAAAGTTATTGCGACTAAGATTTAGAGCGATCTGCAGCTTTGTGGGCAGTGATCCAACACCATTAAGTTGGTTTTTTCCAAGTTGAAGTTCCAATAATGAATCCATTGTTCCAAAGGAATCAGGAATTCGGCCACTGAGATTGTTGACCTGCAAATCCAGATTAGATAGCTTCTGTAACTTAGAGAAGGATGGCGGGATGGAACCATTCAGTGAATTCCAGCTAATATTTAGTTTCATCAGAATCTGTAACTGACTGATCTCATCTGGGATTTCTCCAGACAAATTGTTGTGTTGAAGTTGAAGAACCTGTAATCTGTTAAGATCACCCAATTCGCGAGGAAGAAAACCGACCAGATTGTTAAATGATAAGTCCAGAAGTGACAAATTCCTGTAGAACCTCAACTCGGGAGGAATATTCCCACTTAAGGTGTTGTTATTAGCCTCTAAATAAGCTAATGATGGAACATAATCCCCGGAGAACCATCTTGGTATTTGCCCACTTAATGAATTGTCACCCAACCTCAATCTGTACAAAGTTCTTGAGACATTGGAAGGAATAGACCCCTCTAAGTTATTAGCAGACAAATCAACACTCTGTAGATTCGGCTGCAACAAAAGATCCCTTGGAATCGACCCATTTAACCGATTATAACTCAGGTCTAAGTTCCTTAGATATCTCGTAATTCCCAGTGGGATTGCACCAGTAAAACGATTCTGATTTGCAGCGAATCGCTTTAGAGTAGTGATCTGGGAAATTGACTGGGGAATTTCACCAAACAGTTGGTTGGCAGAGAGAAGTAACAATTGCAAGTTGGACAGTTCACCAATTCTAGAAGGAATAATCCCAGTGAGTTCATTACCACTTAGATCAAGAACAGAAAGATTGACATACTTTGTGATTTCATCAGGGATGTTACCCTGGAAAGAATTCATGGATAACTGAAGCTCTTGAAGAAGCATTGAATCACCTAGCCTAGTGGGAATAAACCCACTGAACAGGTTGTTGCTAATGTTCAAACTCTTAAGCTCATTCAAGCCATCAAATTGCAAATCAATTGATGCATCATCAAACAAATTATGAGACAGGTCTAAAACCTCTAAAGAGCTAAAACCCAGAAAAACAGGCAAGGAGCCACTCAATCTGTTCTGGCTGAAATTCAAAAGTTTCAAACCATTAATCCCACCACAAGAAGAGATGAATGGTTGTGGGATTGACGTCATGATATTGTTGGAGAGATCAAGAGATTGCAAGGTTCTGATTCCGCAAACCAGAGAAGACCAAGAATGTTGGGAATCGGAAATAGAGAAAGAAGACAGAGAAAGATTGATGATTGAAGAATTATTACAGGAAACGCCTGTCCATGAACATGGGTTTTCCAAGTCTTGTGAAGAATTCCACTTGGAATTAGTGTTGTTGTTCTTCAACAACTCATGCAGGCTTTTCATGGTGGTCACCTGAGTTGATGGTAATTGACAGGAAACATACTGAATAACGAAGAAGAGGATCAAAAAGAAGGAAAACAGAGGGAGATACCTGCTCATTTTCGTGGGTGTTAAAGTTCAATAATCTTGAGGAATGAAGATTATGAGTTAATTTGTTGGGAATTTTAATTAAGTAGAGAGGGTTGACTGGGAGAGACGACTGTGTTTAGGAGTTGTGGAAATTTTGTAAAATGGCGTGTGGAAAATGGCAGTTGAATAGACCAACGACTTCTTTTCAAACATGCCAAATTCTAGTTATTATTTTTCTTCAATTAAAATATTATTATGAGTATTTTATTGGCATTTTCTATACCCATTATTAAATTATCAAACTTTCTACCCCTTTTGACACGTCTTAAAACTAAAATATGTTTTTCTTTTTCCAATTCTTTTAATTAAATTTAAGGTATGAAGAATATAATATATAATAGATGAAGAATCCTGTAGTCGAGGTGACAAGTATAAGAAAATATTTGGAGCTTTGATTACTTTTAATCTTAAAACAACCTCTGAATTGCGTTTTAGAAGAGAAGTGATCCATTGTATCTCATTATTATTGATCTTTTATTAGGATCGATTTAAGAGTGTAGATCTATTCTTCTCGTCATTTATATTTTTACCGAAAACCAACTCCAACCTCATCTGCTTGAAGCAACCCTAAAGCCATCCAAAATTGGATCAGTTTCTCCCTGTAAATGAACTCATCCTTTGGAAAGATTGAACAATATGCAAAGCATTGCTTGAGAACAGAATTCGGTAGATTATCAAAGCTTAATTTCAATGTGCTTTGAACTCTCTCCCCTCCTTCTAGATCCCAAACCTTGCTATCTTTGATGGACAACCACTTGTCTTTGTCACTGTAACGATGCAACATGCCTCCAATAACCTTCACCACCAATGGTAAACCATGACATTTTTTCACGGTGTCACGTCCTATCTCAACCAATTCTGACATCGGTGGTCGTCCTACCACAAAAGCCCTTTCTTCAAAGATAGACCAACATTGATCATCTAAAAGACCTTTTATAAGTGGTACTTTTTAATATATTGATAATCGTTTGTTGTTATGAAAAAGTTTAAGATGTATCGGTTATAATATTTTATGTTATGCTTTTTAGAACTCAAACCACATGTCAAACAACCATATCAATTTTGCTGTTACGAAAGGTTCGACTAAAATTAGTTAACCTTATGAGTTGCAACAATTTGATATGCTCTCCTCTTGTCAATATAAAATCACATGTTTCATAAAAAAATTAATCTTCTTATCTATATAGGATTACAAACCTCACCAAATTTCATATTTGTATAAAACATTCATTCCTCATTTATTAGTCACCTAAAAATCTCCATTCTAACGTTCTCTCATCCATGTGGGATGACTAAAACAACATCAAAATTCAAGATTTGGGAATACACGAATATTACAATACTAACTCAAATATCCTTGGTTATTTCTTTTGTACATATAAAAAAGAAAGATAAAGATATAACAAAGATTTATGTAAAGTTTTGTAAAAAATTTCTATTGAGGGGTTAGTTAAAATATATTTTTAGCCAAGTAAACATTTTAATCATTAAAGTCTTCCTCCTCATTTTCTTATAACCAGCTTAATTCTCAAATATAATATTTCTTAATCAATGTGGGATAACTAAAGCAATACCACAATGCAATATTTGGGAATATTTAATTCTCACAATGTCATCTCAAATACCTTTGGTTGTTCCTTTTATATGTATAAAGATAAAGATTGAGAGATTTTGATATAATGAATTGTTTTATCATGTATTTTAAATAATATAACAATGCAATTTTCAAAAAAATGTTCTATATTTTTATACTTGTTCGTTCTTATACTATACCCACCTCCTTTCAAAGATATTTTATCCTCATTTATTATACACCCTTATTTATTCCAATCTTTTAACTTTTATCAATGTTGACAACTTAAACTCAACCATAATCCATCATTTGAGAACACTCAATTCTCACAATATCATCTCAAATACCCTTGGTTGTTCCTTTTGTATATGTACATATAAAAATATAAAATTGTTCATTCTGATATCCACCTCTTTCCATTTTATTCTCTTCTAAAATATCACCCTACACTTATGGTTGTTCCTTTAATATATATTGAGAGATTTTGATATAAATTAATCATTGACTTTTTATGATCGATTTTTCCTGTTGAATTTTATATAATAAGACCCTTTTAGATATATATATATATATATATATATATATATATATATATATATATAGATTTTAAACTTTTGGGTTGGCCAAAATGAGCCAACCTATTAACTTCGAGGGTCGGCCAAAATAAGCCAACAACGTAAGCTTAGAGGATCAGCTAGAATGAGTCAACCCCATAAGTTAGCACAAAGGCATCTCAACCTCCATGTATATATCCACAATTCATTGTCAATCTTTTGTTTCTCCACCAATGTGGGATACTAAAAACTCAAAAACAATTCATGAAATGGGGAAAACTTCATCCATTCAAAAAAAAACTGTCGGTTTTTCTTTTAGCTATATGTAGATATAAATTTTAAACTTTTGGGTTGGCCAAAATGAGCCAACCTATTAGCTTAAAGAGTCAACCAAAATCAACCAAGATGAGTTAACCTCATGAGTTGCCACAAAGGCATCTCAACCTCCATTTATATATCTACAATTCATTTTCAATCTTTTGCCTTTACATCAATGTAGGATACATAAGAATCAACCACAATTCAAGAAATGGTGAATTCTCAATTTTTAGGATGTCATCTCATATTTTGTGGGTTTTCCTTTTAGATATATATAGATTTTTAGAAGTTTGAACCAAATAATTTTCACCTCTAATTGTCCTTTATGTAATTTCGTCACCTTTTGTAGATTTTCCTCTTATTGTAAGCGTTGCGCGGTGATTAAAACTTAATTTGTGAATATTCAATTATCATGGTGTCAATTCAATACCTCAAGATTTTTTTTTATATAGATAAAAATACATCACTTTGTTCTAATGTTTCAATTTTTTACCAATGCAGGACAACTTTAAATCAATCACAATTAACTATTTGAGAATACTCAATTCTCATGGTGCCGACTCAATACTCAAAGATTTTCTTCTTATATATATAAAGATTATATAAAGATGATAATGATTGTTAATACATTTTTTTTTACAAAAGATGGTCATCCAAAATAAGACAATCCCTTGAATTAAAAAAAATTGCAAAAAAAGAAAAGTCATCTAAAATAGATAACCCTATGAGTTAAAACACATGAATTTACAAATGCATCTCATCCACCTTTTTTATACACGCCACTTTGTTCAAACTTTCAACTTCTCATCAATGTGGGACAACTCTAAATCAATCACAATTCACCATTTCAGAATACTCAATTCTCATGGTGTCACCTCAATACTCCAAGATTTTCCTCTTATATATAAAGAAGATATATATATATATATATATATATATATATATATATATATATACAGTATGTATATATAACGCTTATAATGACTACTAAGTTTTTTTTTTCCGCAAAAGATGGTCATTGAAAATAAAACAACCCCTTAAATCAAAATATTTTTTTCTTTTCTTTTTTGCAAAAAGAAGGTCATCCAAAATAGACAACACTATGAGTTAAACCACATGAATTTACACAATGCATCTCATCCAACTTTCTTATACAAACCACTTTGTTCCAATGTTTCAACTTCTCACCAATGTGGGACAACTCTAAATCAATCACAATTTCACCATTTGAAAATACTCAATGCTCATTGTGCCACCTCAATAAATAAGATATAAATATGATAATGATTACTAATATTTTTTTTAACAAAAGATAGTCATCCAAAATAAGACAACCCCTTGAATCAAACAAATTTTTTTTTTGCAAAAAAAAGGTCATCCAAAATAGACATCTCTATGAGTTAAACTACATGAATTTACGCAATGCATCTCATCCACTTTTCTTATACGCACCACTTTGTTCAAATCTTTCAACTTCTCACGACAACTCTAAATCAACCACAATTTACCATTAGAGAATACTGAATTCTTGTGGTGCCACCTTAATACTCAAAAACTTTCTTCTTATATATAAAGAAGATATAACAATTATAATGACTATTAAGATTTTTTTTTTTTTTTTGCAAAAGATGGTCATCGAAAGTAAGACAACCCTTTGAATCAAACTAACTTTTTTTGTAAAAAGGTCATGCAAAATAAACAACCCTATAAGTTAAATCTCATCCACCTTTCTTATACAAACCACTTTGTTCCAATGTTTCAACTTCTCACCAATATGAGACAATTCAAAATCAACCACAATTAACCATTTAAGAATACTCAATTCTTACGGTGCCACCTCAATACTCCAACATTTCTCTTTTATATATATATATATATATATATATATATAAATGATAACGATTACTAAATCTTTTTTGTAAAAGATGGTCATATAAAATAAGATAACCCCTTGAATCAAACTAATTTTTTTTTTTTGCAAAAAAAAGTCATCCAAGATAGACAACCTTATGAGTTATACCATATGAATTTACACAATGTATCTCATTCATCTTTCTTATACACACCACTTTGTTCCAATCTTTCAACTTCTCATCAATGTGAGACAACACCAAATCAACAACAATTCACCATTTAAGAATACTCAATTCTCATTGTGTCACCTTAATACCCCAAAGTTTTCCTTTTATATATATATATAAAGATAAATATTTTTATACATACCCATCTTTTCCAATCTTTTAACCTATTACCAATGTGAAATATTTAAAACTCAACCACAATTAACATTATACTTTTATTTTTATATAATAAGATTTGTTTTACAAAAATAATGTCATCAAAATAACATAACTTTATGACTCAAGCCATGAGTTGACACAATGACATCATATCATTCTTTTTTATACATGTCACTCTATTGCGATCTTTCAATCTCTCACCAATGTGAGATATCTAAAATCATTCACAATTCACAAATACCTCAATGCTCAATTCTAATGATGTCACCTCAATACTTTTTTGTTCTTCTTTTAATATATATATATATATATATATATATATATATATATATAGACCATTTAGTTATATTATATCTGGTTATCACAAGTATTCCATTTATGTATGTGTGTATATATATATTGATTGCAATAAGGTTTTTTTACATGTAAACTAAAATGTATTAATTGACGTGATTAATTGTCATTTCATTTTATTTATTTATATTATCTATAATAAATTTAAGTGTCATATACATATATTACATTCAAGTGTCATGTAAAATAAAATAAAAATATTGATTGTAATTTCATTTATATTATGAGTTTTTAATATATTGATTATATGTATAATCAATTTATTATTATACAAATAAAAATATCTATATATATACTATATTATAAAACACGAATAAAAAACTCTTAAATACAAATTATTAGGCTTAATGTACCATCATTTTATGCAAGATTTTAAAAATATTTTAATTTGCAAGTATCAAAGCACAAGATAACACCCACCAATTTGGTATGTGCAGATCCTTCTTTTTATGCAGACATTTCCATGTATCACTATTAATTAGTATATTATATTACTATAAATTTGTTTTAATTATATTATTAAATATGTAATTGATTATTTTTTCTATATGTCATTAAAATATATAAGATAATCATTGAATTCTAACAAAATACTTATTTTTTAATATAAAAATATTATATTATTAAGCCTAAATTAAACATATTTATAAAAAAAAACATTATCACTTTCTAAAAATCATCCAAAATCGTACTGTAAATCGAAAAAAAAAACAAAAAATAAAATGAAACATTAAAATCGTGATGTATCTTGCTGCATTGTGCGAGTACACTTCTAGTACATATATTATATTTAAGTGTCATGTGAATAAAAATAAAAATATTGATTGTAATTTCATTTATATAATGAGTTTTTAATATATTGATTATATTTCATTAATTGTTATGTAAATTAAAAAATAAGAGTAATATGAAATTAGAAGAAAACAAATAAATTTAGTTATAACCGAAGAATATGAATAGTCTAACTAATTAAATGTTGATAATAATTTACATCAATAAAAAAATTCAAAAACATGAGAAAAAAGAAAATTATGTTTTAGATGCTTAGAGGATGCCACCTCATTCTTGGTCAAGAAAATTTGAAATTAAAAATACTTGACAAAAATAAAAAAAAAATATGAAGAAAAATACGTTTGTTTGTTTGAAAAACCTCTTCTGACCTTTTTTTTCCGATTATAACCGATGGAATCGTCTATTACGATACATAAGAAAGGTAAAGACAAAAGACCTTATAAGAAAAGAAGCGTCACAATATTTTTTTATACATGCCAAAGTGATGGAAAACAAAGAATATCTTTTACATATCCTCCCAGTTTGTCAACTTTTGGGGGAATGATAGCAAAAAGGGTATCGTTGTCTACATTAGAAAAAAACTCTCCGCTGATGAATTATACACTGAGTGGCTTTATACGAACAAATAAAAAAAATAACAACTTAAATAATGAATTTAATGTCATCCAAATAAGATAACTTTATGACTCAAACCCATGAGTTGACACAATGACATCATATCCTTCTTTTTTATACATGTCACTCTATTGCGATCTTTCAATCTCTCACCAATGTGGGATATCTAAAATCATTCACAATTCACAAATACCCCAATACTCAATTCTAATGATGTCACCTCAATACTTTTTTGTTCTTCTTTTAATATATATATATATACATATAGACCATTTAGTTATATATATATATATATGGTTGAGTTCTTTTGTTAACCTTTATAGTCTTGTTAACTTTATGAACTCATCCAAGCCATCCATCTTGATATTGGATGGTTGAGATTAATAGTCAATTTTTATTAAAAAAATGTCTCATTTATTGTTAATTAGGGTGAACATGACTGGTAAGGGTATTATGGGTAAAAAAAAGAACCCAAATGAAACGCCTAATTCATCATTAATTGCAATCAATTAATAGAAACGGATGATACCCTGATTGTGAAATTAATTGCATTCAATAGAAACGGATGCTACTCTAATTCATCATTAATTGCATTCAATTAACATAATGTTCATGTTATGCATATAAGTTCACCTCTGTTCACCTTTTAGTAGTTGATGATTGTTCACCTTTATGTGAAATTAAAATATGTTTTACCAGCAACGTTCATGTGCAAATATGTTAACATATTTTGTTCATGATATGCATATATGTTCATATCTTTTAACACCAAGCATATAAGTTCACCTCTGTTCGTGTTATGCATATAAGTTCACATCTGTTCACCTTTTCGAGAAGAATGACTATACGATATACGTTTGTTGGGAACTGAAGAAAAACTCAAGTATGGTTAATGCTGCTGGTTCAGAGTTAATGCTGCTAGAAGACTTAAAGGTTAATACTGCTGAGTGTTACTACTGCTAGTATTAATTAATACTGCTAGTCAAAGTTAGTGCTGCTTGAACAAAGTTAGTACTGCTTAGCTAGTTAGTACTGCTAGTGGTTAGTACTGCTTAGTAGTTAATACTGCTTAGTAGTTAATGCTGCTGAAGATTAATACTGCTTATATGATGAAGATTCGTATGAAAGGATATACATGGAAGCTTAGAGATATACATGGAAGATATACTGAAGATATTTTATTTATTGTAATTATCTTTGTATTCAGTATATATTGTATAGTTTAGAATAATAATTTAACTTTCAGTTTTCATTCTTTTAGAGAGACAATCAACCTCAAGGCATAGATCCTAATTCTAGAGAAGTAGAATTCGTATTGGTGAGCCTGTTCATCAATATTGAGGTTGATATTCTCAGAAACATTCATTCAACATCAATCATCATGGCTAAAGGTTCAGAGTCTTCAAGCTCAGAAATTCCTACAGAGGTAACATCAAATCTTTGTTCTAAATCCTGTATTGAAACTGTTACAAGGTACAGGGATCACAATCAGAAGATGAGTGATGATCTTAAGAGATTAGAAAAAGATATAAAAGACTATGTAAGAATAGTTGAGAGATTTGAAGAGCAGATTAAGGGTTTTCAAGCTAATGAGCTTCAACACTCTTATGATACAAATGACTGGAAGTGGGAGAAGAATGACCTAGAACTTCAGCTGAAAAAGTCTAAAGAGGAGAATGAGAAGATAAAGAGTGAGTTTGAGAAAGCAAAGCTGGATATTGAGAAATTTTCCAATGCTTCTAAAGCAATGGACTCTTTGCTCCAAACTCAAATCCATGACAAACTTAGAAGAGGAATAGGCTATAACACCACACCACCACCATACAACAACAATTACATCCCTCCTATATCAGACTTGCTAGAGACCAAGGATAGGAAGAAATTGCCTGTTGGAGCCACTAAGGTAGATCCTTTAGACAAAGTGGTGGTTAAAACAGACTCTGAAGAAGAGAACTCTAGTGAAAAGAGTAAGAAGAACACTGTGAGTGATGAGATTCCTCTAGAAAATCACATTATCACCAATGAGGGATGTGGAAAGGCTTGGATCAAGTCTAAGAACACAGAAAAGACTGAGGGAAAGTCTGAGAAGGTCCATTATAAGCAAACCACAGTTGTGAATCCTGTCCCTTGCAAACAGTGTGCTTGCAATAAATCTGAGCCCCAAAAACATGATAAACCAAGGGGAAATCAGAGAAACTGGAATAATCAGTGGGCACAAAAACAAGGGGTTGATTTGAGTAAAATCAATAGACCAAAACCTTGTTTTATCTGTGGCAAATTGAATCATCTTGCCAAACACTGTTATTTCAACCCTATCAACCAAAGAGTCACTTTTCAAAGAAACCCACAAAACTCTTTTGGTTATAGGAATAAAAGAAGGAATCAATTGGTTGAGAAAAGAGCACCTTTAAAGTCTCATGCTCAGAACAAGTTTGCTAATACAAAGAAAAATGCTCCAAATAAGCCAAGGAGTAATTTAAAGACAAAGAAAGCAAACAACTTTGTTCAAGTTTGGGTTCCAATTGTAAAGAAACCTATTAGTACTGCTATCCCAGATAGTACTGCTAACAGAAATAGTGTTGCTGCAACCAATACTACAGCTAACAAGGATAGTGCTTCTACTAGTATTAATGTTGCCAAACCTATAATCTTGACAAAGTATTCCAGCCATGAGATTCCTAAACAACTCATCCAGACTAAACTTACAGATTATATTGATGAGAAAGGACAACCCAAGACCACTTTGGCTTGGGTTCCCTCCAAGACTAACTGATTTATCAAGTGTGCAGGGCAACCAACAGCTCAAGAGGAAGAGCATTTGGCATATAGATAGTGATTGCTCTTGGCACATATCAAGTAACATGGACTGCCTTCAAAGCTTCAAAAGGTTTGATGGAGGACATGTTGCTCTTTGTATAAAACTCCAGATGGAGGTAAGTTCAAAGGTAAGACAATTGGAAAATTAAGAGATGGAATAAAAGTGTGAGGTATAAATGAAAGGTTATGGGATACACAAGCTTAAAAGGAGTAAGTGTAGTTAATACTGCTAGTGGTTAATACTGCTAGTAGTTAATACTGCTTTCAGTTAATACTGCTAGTAGTTAATACTGCTAGTGGTTAATACTGCTAGTAGTTAATACTGCTAGTGGTTAATACTGCTAGTAGTTAATACTGCTTTCAGTTAATACTGCTAGTAGTTAATACTGCTAGTGGTTAATACTGCTAGTAGTTAATTCCTGTTTCAGTTAATACTGCTAGTAGTTAATACTGCTCTAGGTTAATACTGCTTATATTCCGAATACTATAAATACTATTTGCCCGCCTAAAAGTTCATAACGACTCTTTGCATACTGCTCCCTTGCGCTCAAAATCTTTTCTCTCTCAAGTTCGAAGTTTTCAGGCAAGCTTTTCACTAAGACCAATGGCATCCATGACTTTCATCGACGAGCACAATGAGATTGCGATGCTACAAAAGCCAAAGCAAGCTGCAGGATTTCATCAAATTGTGGATTTCCTCAAGTCAAGCCACATTGCTCATGCTCTTAGTGTATCCCCTACAATCTTTATCGAGCATCAAAGGCAGTTCTGGGCCAATGCAACCATTGTTGTTCAGAATGGTGTGCAGATGATCAAGACAAGAATCTGTGATCAATCACTCACGGTTACTGAAGAGGTTATTCGCATCTGTCTACGTCTAGACGATGCCTCTGGTATAACCTCTATCCCAAATGATGAACTCTTTTCAAACCTTACAAGAATGGGGTATGGAGGCCCATTGGGTGTTTTCAAATTCTCTAAAGCCAAATTTTCACCCCAATGGCGTTTCTTTGTCCATACTCTTATGCACTGTATCTCCAAAAAGACTACTGGATGGAGTGAGTTCAGCAGCACTATTGCTTATGCTTTGGTGTGCTTGGCCACTGCCAGAAAGTATAATTTTTCTAAAATGATTTTCAATGATCTTGTCTCAAACATGGGAAACAAAAAGAGCTTTTTTATGTATCCCAGGTTTGTTCAAGAAGTTATTACTCATGAATTAACGGATATACCTCAACCTGTTGGGGTATATGTACCTAAACCCCCCAAAGGCAAGGTTTTCTCAAATATGAGAAGATCTGCTGGGGACTCTGAAGGAGTTGACACCCCATTGTTCTCTACAATGATGGTGGTGTCCCAAACCAATGAAGGTATGGCAGCAGGGTCAAGGCCCCCATTAGACCAACCCACTGCTAGCCAAGCCCAACCTTCCCTCTCAAAATCAATTCCCCAGTCCCTTCTTGAAAAACCAACCTCTCCTATCACCCAAACTTACAAGAGGAAACAGGTAAAGAAGGCTCCTTCCCTTCTTGTACCATTACCCACTCAGCCTTTAAGCCCTCTAAGGGAGAATTCTCCCCTAGAGAATATCCAAAGGGAAACCACAAGGGTGTCTCCCAACCCAAAGGAGGTGCTCTCAGAGGAGGAGGTAGAGCATATGGGTGATGAGGCTGCCACTACTCCTGCTAGCACAGAGGAGGAAAGTGGTAACATCAATAAGACCTCCCCCATGGCAACTTTGAATGAACAATCATTTGAAGGTCCCTGGTGCCAAGAAACCACAGAGGTGGACAGTGCTTCTGCTAGGCAGAAGACTTCCACTAATAAAAGATCCCATGATCCTTCAATAGGGGGTAACACTCCTGGAGAAGGTGAGGACAGATATAACTATGATGAATTGATGGAGACAATGGGTAGCATCAACATAGATGTTCTGAAACAAGGAAAAGAAATAGAGGAGATGAAGCTGGTGATCCTGTCACAACAAGTCCAGATTGCAAAACTAAAGAAGATGGTGACAAGGCTGATTCAAAAGAAGAAAAGGAAACAATTTGTGTTAAAGAGAAGGGAACCAGTGTCTGATGCTCCCAAAAAGGGGGAGTCAGAGGCTGAAGTAAACCTGAATGAGGAAAAAGAACAAGTTGAGGGGGAGCATGATGGGGAGAAGAACAGTATTGAGGGGGAGTTAGAAGCAGAAACTGTTAATACTGCTGAAACTTCACAAGCAGTAGTAACAGAGTTATCTCCAACAGAAATTGAAGTAGCTGAAATGCTCATCAAAGCAAAGAATGACACTCCCAAAACAAAGGGAGTGGTCATAAATGAAGGGGGAGAAAAAGGAGAAGTGAGCAAGAAAGATAACAGTAAGAAGCCAATGAACAAAGACAAAGGAAAAGCAAAGATGGTGGAATCTGATCAACCAGTCAAGAAGCAAAGGTTGGTTGAATCAGATGAAGCTCTAGCCCGGAAGATGCAGGAGGATATTGAAAAAGAAGAAAGAGTTCAGGTTGAAAAAGACAGGGAGATGGCAAAGGCTCTAGCTGCTGAATTAAATGAAGCTTATCAGAAAGGGCTTGAAACAGAGAAAGCTAAGCAAAGGGCAATAAGCTTGAGAAAGGCCATGTTAGTCAAATCAAGTGAAAAGAAAAGAAGACCTTCACAAACTTACCTTGCCACTCAGGAAAGAAACAAAATGATAACTTTATTGAGGAGTGCAATTGGGGTAAAGAAAGAAATGTTTGTGAAGATGACTTTTGATCAAATCAGGGATCTTTATGAGAAAGAAATGGGGAAGCTGAAAAATAATGAAAAGGATAGAGTGGAGTTTGAAAAGAAGGCAAAGGAGAGACATGATGTGAATATACATCAACCATTCCCTGAAAGTGAAGAGGGAACTCCTATCAAAGAAAGGGCAGAGAACAAGGAAGAAAAGAAGAAGGAAGCTACTTTAGTGCAGGTTCAAAAGACTCTGAAAAGAACCAAAATGATGGCTAAAAGAAAGAAAAGTGTAAAGAAGCCTAGAGTAGAAGAAGAGCAAAAGGTTACTGAAGAAGAAGAGGCACCTCAGAATGAAGCTAAAACTCAGGAAGAAATACCACAGAGTTCAGATGTAAACATGTACATGGTGGTAATGGATAAAATTCCAAAGCCTATTTCAGTTGAACCTGTTGGATTTAAACCTCCTGAAGTTATCCATTGGGATATTATGGAGGTGGATGGCAAAGAATACATCAGATTGAAAAGAAATGATGAGAAGTATGAAGTATACAACACCTGGAACAAAATTGTCATAGAGTGTTCAAGATCTGATTTGGAAGAAATGTTTGAAGTGGGGATGAAAATTTATGCAGATCAGTTGAAAGCTCCAGGGTTACCTATAGTGAAGCTGGTCATGGAATACTTGTGTATGTTATTCAATCCAGAAGTAGTGAAGCACTTAATCAGAGATGTGTTCAAAACTGTTAGAGGATGGACTCTCTATGAAAGGAATGGAGTCTATGAACTAGCATTGGATACTTTCCACATGGAGTACTACTTGGTGGATAGGGTCTACAAGCATACAAATCTTAAGCTTCATGCCATGTTGAATAAGAAGTTGGGTTGTGCACCAAATTCAGAAATGGCCAAGTATCTAATTCAGAGGACTATCAATTAGAGTATGGGACTGGATCCTAATATTGGAGTAGATCAATGAAGATTTTGGGAGCATCTGAAGAACTTGACTTCTCTTCCTAAAAGTCAAGTTAGGGGGAGATTGTTGGGAACTGAAGAAAAACTCAAGTATGGTTAATGCTGCTGGTTCAGAGTTAATGCTGCTAGAAGACTTAAAGGTTAATACTGCTGAGTGTTACTACTACTAGTATTAATTAATACTGCTAGTCAAAGTTAGTGCTGCTTGAACAAAGTTAGTACTGCTTAGCTAGTTAGTACTGCTAGTGGTTAGTACTGCTTAGTAGTTAATACTGCTTAGTAGTTAATGCTGCTGAAGATTAATACTGCTTATATGATGAAGATTCGTATGAAAGGATATACATGGAAGCTTAGAGATATACATGGAAGATATACTGAAGATATTTTATTTATTGTAATTATCTTTGTATTCAGTATATATTGTATAGTTTAGAATAATAATTTAACTTTCAGTTTTCATTCTTTTAGAGAGACAATCAACCTCAAGGCATAGATCCTAATTCTAGAGAAGTAGAATTCGTATTGGTGAGCCTGTTCATCAATATTGAGGTTGAGTGAGTAATCTTGTAACTTCAAAGCATTAAATACAAGTTTACAGTTTGTTGATTATATTCTGTCTTTATTTTCTGTTTGATTAAATATCAAAGTGTTATTCCGCAAACTTCTTTGATATTGTTTCTGAGAATTAATTCTTGTTGAGAATTCGATCCTGACAACGTTTTTATCCAATCATGAACCAAAACCATTATAATAATATTGAAATGATTCAAAAAAGTAATATGAAAAAGGATGATCTTCAAAAATCGTAACCTACAAAGTAATTTTGGAATCTTAATTTTTTGTAACTTCCATGAAATTAAGGCAAAAGATTACTACTGTTATGACGTTTATGCCCTTTTGGATTAAATAAATAAATAAATTAAACATCAAATAACCTTGCATTTCTATTGGTTGAGCAAGGTTCACATAGTAAACAAGAAATACTTGGTTAACAAATGATCCTTGCTCTCTCTCTCTCTCTCTCTCTCTCTCTCTATCTATATATATATATATATATTGATTGCAATAAGGTTTTTTACATGTAAACTAAAATGTATTAATTGACGTGATTAATTGTCATATTCATTTTATTTATTTATATTATGTATAATCAATTTAAGTGTCATATACATATATTACATTCAAGTGTCATGTAAAATAAAATAAAAATATTGATTGTAATTTCATTTATATTATGAGTTTTTAATATATTGATTATATTAACTATAATCAATTTATTATTATACAAATAAGAATATACATATATTATATTCAAGTGTCATGTAAATAAAAATAAAAAGATTGATTGTAATTTCATTTATATAATGAGTTTTTAATATATTGATTATATTTCATTAATTGTTATGTAAATTAAAAAATAGAGTAATATGAAATTAGAAGAAAATAAATAAATTTAGTTATAACCGAAAAATATGAATAGTCTAACTAATTAAATGTTGATAATAGTTTACATCAATAAAAAAAATCAAAAACATGAGAAAAAAGAAAATTATGTTTTAGATGCTTAGAGGATGTCACCTCATTCTTGGTGGTTCTTTCTTTAATATATATATATATATATATATATATATATATATATATATATAGATTATAGAGTAAATTACATTTTTGTCATTATCAAGTTTGGACCATCTTTCAACCTAATTACAATTTTGGTCACTGTAGTTGTCATTTTGTTTCATTTTTTGTCCCTCTGACCAACTTTAGTTAAAAAACTTAGTTAAATTAAGGGTATTTTGGTACTTTCACCTTTTCTTTGTCTTTTGCATTTTTTATTTTATTAGATTATTTTGTAAATTACAATTATAGTCTTTGTGGTTTGTCTTTTTATCTTATCTTTTCTTTCCTACCTTTTGTCATTTTTTATTTTTTATTCTTATATTATATTAATTAAAGAGTAAATTACACTCTAGGTCCTTGTGGTTTGCTCAGAATCTGGATATGGTCCCTATTTTGAAATAATTACACCAGGGTTTGCATTTCGTTTCACCCCGAGTCCCTACCGCTAACTCTGTGAACTCCAATCCGTTAGTTAAGGGGCAATATAATCATTTAACCAATTTTTGACTACTTTGACCATTTCTCTCTCTCTCTTTAACCTACAACCCACTTGCAACCTATATATATATATATATATATATACATCTCCACTTCACCCATACAGTACAAATAAA
The DNA here is from genome assembly GCA_954870635.1 of Arctium minus. NCBI lineage: Eukaryota > Viridiplantae > Streptophyta > Magnoliopsida > Asterales > Asteraceae > Arctium > Arctium minus. The sequence continues at coordinate 32,826,847 of OX941091.1, read as the reverse complement.
AAACACATACACACACAAAATACACATAGAAAACACATACACACAACACATATATAAAAAACACAGAGACACAACAAAGCTATATCGACCTCCCCAAACCTGCAACAATGGCAGAAGCAACACCATTCTTGACTTCTCTATGGTGGGTCTCGACAGGAGGTCACAATGATGGGAGGTGAAAGAAAACGAAGGGGTAAAGGAGAAGAAAATAGACCTGGGTTGAGGTTGCTCGATAGAGGTGTGTAGAACAACCACAGTTATGGATGGTTCTCGGTGGTGGATCATCGATGGTGGGGAGATGAACAGGTAAGGAGGTTGGCGAATGGCGATTTCCATTTAATCTTTAATGAGAGCTCTTCCTCCTCCAACCCAAGCACCCCCGACGCATCTTCACCGGTCTCACTCACATAAAAAACACACATGTAATGTGGGTTCAAGCTTTGATGGGAAAAATGATTAACATGGTGTGAATGTTTTCAGGTTCTTAGAGACATTAAGGGCTGCCACACACACACACACATAGAGAGAGAGAGAGAGTAGGATTGGAGGAAGAAAGTAGAAGCAGATCCATGGCAGGACTGTGTTTGGTCCTATACGATGGTCTTCTCCGGTGCCCTTAAAACCAACCCTCCATCTCACTACTTGATGTTAGAGATGTTGTAGTTGAACGGCCGACGATGAACCCCATCGTCATCTTGTGAAGCCGTAACCTCCAACCGACATCTCTAACAATTAATAGGGTCGACTTCATCTCGGTTATACAGCACTACAGGAACTATATCTTCCCCATCCCCATCGATCTAAGCCTCATAGGTATACGTCTACCGACTAGGATGAGGTGGTGGTCAGGTTCATTGGCGTTGAGGGTGGGAAAAAGGTGAAGAAGATGGGGTGGGTTAAAGAAAGGTGAGAGAATAGTGGGTGGGGACACGTGTTAACCTCATATGGTTTTTAATAATAATAATAATAATATAAATAAATATGATTTTTAATGGGAAAAAGACAAAAACCCGGTAAAATGACAAAAATACCCATGGGTTAACGGATTGGAGTTAACAGAATTAGTGGTAGGGACTCGGGGTGAAACGAAATGCAAACCACAGGATCCTCCCTGGTGTAATTTTTTCAAAATAGGGACCATATCTAGATTCTGAGCAAACCACAGGGACCCATAGTGTAATTTACTCTTAATTAAATAATGATAATTTTAACTAATAATATATTAAAAATACGTATTTGATTTTGTAAATTACACTATTAGAAAAATCTTGTCGATAATTTTAAAATAAGTTAAGTATTGAATATTTTTAAAATTTTATGCAATTTATTTGGTATATATATGCAAATCCGTCTACACTAATCCAAAAAATATATATATATTTTAAGTTGTGTTTAATAAATTTATAGTCTTCTTTTATTTATGTAACAAAAAGAATCGGAATTTATCTATGTCTATTAATTAAAAAAATGTATCGTTTTCAGATATTTTATTTAATTAGTTGTCTTTATTAAATGTGGATGAAATAGAAAAGAACTTTCTAATACTATATTTTGTTATAAAAAATATTTATTTTGTTATAATTTAATAAATTACATAATTAATCGATATATATATATAATATAAACAATTTATTAGGGGTAAAATGGTCATGTTATTTGTTCTGTTATGTCCAATTCTGTTTTACCAAACACTGAACAACTATTATGTTTGAGCATCTTCAACAGCTTCTCCATTTTAGAGAAAATGAAGAAAATGAAGATTTTTGGTGTAAAATGGGCTCCAACAGCTTCTCCAAAACTTTCTCCATTTTGGAGAAATAGGAGAGAAAATGCATTTTTCTACAAATATGGAGATTGCTCTAAAATGATTACCCAAGAGAGAGAACCCAAAAATAGGTCTGACCCGCCAAAACAAAAAACGCCTCTTCCTTCCCCTTTGCCCTCTTCTTTTGCCCTTTTCTGATTTTCTTTACTGTTGTCTCAGTTCATCCTTTTTCAGATTCATTTCAGAGCAAAGACATTGAAGAATCATCCATCTATTTAGTTTTCATCTATGGAATCAAATCAGGTACTAATTTGATTTCTTTTTCTGTCTCATGTATCGATGAGTGGGATTTGATGTTCTTTGTGTATGTATTCATGGAATCAAATTAGTTTTATTTTATTTTTTTTGTTTCATGTACCGATTTCTGGAATCAAATCATCCATCTATCTATTTAGAATTGTATCTGTGATTAATATCCAAGGGAGGACACATTGAATGATATAATTATATCCAGTGGTGAACATAGATAGTGTTAAACCCAGAAAATTAGTTGATAAATAGAATCACAACACAATAAATATAAGAGATAAAGAAGAATGGATCAATATAGTCATATATCTCTTGTAGCCGTCGAATGCACAATGTGTGTGTGTTCTTGGAGTAAAACCAATACCTTATACGTGATATTTTCAAATGATTGCCCTAGGGACTAACAAAGAAACTATGCCTTATATAGGTCCATATGACCAAGGCAAGGCCCAACCAAAATACTACTAAAATACTCCCTCGGAAAATATAAACATTTACACTTAAGACCCCTCATAACAATTTAATCTTGAATACAATTACTGATCCAACAATCTCCCCCTTTGGATTCAAGATTAAAAAAAAAATTGGCAATTTCTTCGGGTCTTCACATCTCTTGAAAACTGTATCGGATATGAAGTAAATAGCTTCAAAGCTTGTAGCTTTACACAGTCTTCACAACTTTGAGGAAACTGATATCTTCCTCTTTCTGCTGAAATTTGAATGAAGTATCCTTCTGACTATCATCTTCAGTCAGGCTTTTGATAATTCAGATAGGTTCAGACACTTTGTAGTTTTTGAAAAACTTGAATTCTTCAGCAATCTTCCACATCCTTTCTTTTTTGAACAAACAAACTTGGATCTGGCTTTGAACTCCTTGAATATTCTCCCCCTTTTTGATGAGTGGTGAGAATCAACATCATCAAAACATTTCAATGTAGTCTTGGTATTTTCTCCCCCAAAGCAATAATTAAACTCAGTCTTCATGTATAGCTCCCTCTATGGAAATAAGAACAATCTCCCCCAGATAGAGAGAATGGAATTGGTTGAATCTTTGCAAATTGTGACCCAGTTTACTAGCATATATTTACACACAATCTAACAAAATGCCATTTGTATTGAAGTCATATGATTACAACGTGGTCATATATCTCACAATGTACAAATCTCTCTCATCCAAGTTCTCAGACTTTTCTCTAAATGAATATGTGCGTGAGTTCATGCTTACAAAGACAACAAATAGACTATTTATACTTAAGTCAACATAGTTGACTTTACAACTCAAGACCCCTTAACTTTCAACCTATTACAACTTTGACCCTCTATTTAATCTTGAATACAATATTAGTCTAACAATCTCCCCCTTTGGATTCAAGATTAAATTTTTTTTGACAATAATCTTCAGATATTCTTATCTTCAGAAAAATCTTCAGCTTTGAATCTTTTTTAGCTTTGACATCTTGAAAGCTTTAACATCTTTAGCAAACTTTGAAACTTTAAACTCTTGAAACCTTTGACAGCTTTAGCAGAATCTTCATTTTCCCCTTTTGTTTACAACAAACTTTGACAAAATCTTCTTAATCAATCAAATCTTCAAACATTGACTAACTTTGACTTTGAAACCACTTGATTTAAACAACCATTAACTTCAATCTCCCCCTTTACAACAATTGTTGCTTCAACTTTCAACCTGACTTTGAAAAACATCTGTCACTCTTTCTTGATACAAATTTTAATCATCTGATCTTGAACCTTGATTTATCTCCCCAATTCTAATATAAACTTTTCATCTGAACTTGAACTTTGATACATCTCCCCTTTTTTGATGAATTATGAGAATCAAAATCATCTAAACTCTTCAAGTTTAGATCTGTCTTTTGAACATCTCCCCCAAATGAACAAGTAAGCATAGTCTTCATGATCTTTCCCTTTGACAATAAATGAACAATCTCCATCCAATGAATGATAAGAGAATCGTTCATCTGATCTGAATGAGCCGTCAATTCATGAATGTATTCATCTGAATCTTTTCAAATTCAAACAAATTATGAGTTGTAACCCTGAATCAACATATGAAACAGTTAGAAATGCCTGTCAGTAGCACAAAGCCACTGTGTACAAAGAATGTACAATGTAAGGAGCTTAAAGTGATGTTCACTCCCCAGGAGTTCCATTCAATCATTGAAAAACACAAGGTATTTTCTATGAATGTTCTGACAGAAAAACAAATTTTCTGTGTGCTCGTGCTTATGTTATGAAAGAATTATCACAATGATTGTGTTTCATAAGGCTCAAAGTATGTAAACCACTGAGACAGCAATGATTATACACAAAATCAATGTGTATGATGAAGGGTCGAAGGTGGGGCAATTTTTCTTCTTTTTCAATATCAGTATCTTCCAAATGAAGAACTAATAGATTATGTGTTGCTTCCCTAGAAAATGTGAAACATTCTCTTTTTAAGAAAATAATGAGTAGCTTGGTGGTGTTATATGCAAGATATGGCATGGGCTCACTGCCTGTTTCAATGATGGTCACCAAAGAATGTGAACCAATTAGTATATGTGGCTGCCCGACTCAGAAAGGTTTTGGTGCAGATTTTGATATTCTTTTACTCTGTTCTCACACCCTCTTTCTTTTAATCTTTTAAGCTCACATCTAACCAATCTCTCATTTCCATTTTACCTCTTCACACACCAACACTCAATCTTTTTACCCCTCTCCCCTCAATCACTCAGGAAACACTTCCTAGGTAGGAAACACTTCCTGGGTAGGAAACACTGGTTATCGTGAATCCATGGAAGTTCTGTTAAGCTCTCACAATGAATCCCATGTATTTTCCTAAAAATAATGCATCTCAATGATTTTTTTGTCATGAAATCACAAGAAATCAATGTCAGTGAAAGTATGCTCATAAAAATAAGAATGAAATTTGAGCATTTTAAGCATTTAAGATTTCTCAAAACTTTGTATGAATGAATAATCATGAAAGAATAGAAATGTTTTGAGAATCTGACAATGATTATAATCAGATCAAAATTCATGAAGAATAATATTTTGGGAAATCAAAGACGAATGTTGTTTATATGAACAATATATAAACATTGTAACAATGAAAACACATTTCAGTATAGAAATGACATTTGATTCAAACAACAGTGAATACAACCGGGTGTATTACCATAGAAAGATTTAAACATCTGATACATGGTAATAACAAGTTCAAGAAAAATGTACTGAACCGATGTGTGTATGAATACTTGACAGTATATAGATATGACAATTACACAAGTATTTGTCATTAGAAACACATGGTCAGATAGTCATTAAGTATCCATATGAAAATCATTTAAAATCACACTTCACAATTTATGAAAACCTTTTAAGAATAGGAAGTGGTTTGAACATTTAAGAAACCATTTTGCACAAGTGAAAGTTGTTCATCTTTCAACAAGTGATAGAGTGTAAGGATTAGAAATATATACCTTTACATCAAAATCCTTAACTCCCCCTGAAATGAATATTTTCAGTAAAGTATCTGTTAGAACATATTTTATGTTCTTATTAGAAGTTTTATAAAGTAATCTACAACATATTGTAATGGGCCTTGTATTGGGTTTGGGCTTACATTGTGTACAAGGGTTATGGGGGTATAAATAGGAATCATGTAATAGATTTTAGGGTTAACCTTCATTTTGTGTAACTCAATCCTTCAACAATGTAGCCGCACTGTGTTCTTGGTCTCTCTTAGTGTAGATTTATTTTGCTTTCAATAATCTACTGATTTCTACCCTTAATCTTCTTGTTTATCATCAATCAATACCAATCATGATCTCAATTGGACCTCACAATTGGTATCTGAGCTAAACAGAAAACATCTTTCTGCACGATCTGAGATCTGATTGTCTTTGAATGGAACAGTCCTGTTGAATTTCGATTTCTGTGTTTTATTGTGAAATTGATTATTCTTTGATGATTAATTGATTCAGTAGTTATAGTTTATCATTATAGAATCAATTGCTTGTAACAATTTCGATCCAGAAAGTCGAATCGATTGATTTTGAGTTCATTATGTTCGAAAACTTGTTATTATTGTGGTTGAATCGAATGGTGGTTTAGAGTCAGATTTAGATAAAGTTTTCAACTACAAATGTGCTTAGTAGTTGTTTTCGAACCTGTGGATAAAGTATCAACTCAAAAATCGAAGTTTTGAAAGATTTGTTAAAGAAAAAGTTGAAAATTCGTCCAGATCTACAGAATTCGCAGGATTTGATGTAACACCCGTAAATTGGAGATTGCCTTTAGTAATAATTTGGGAGTCGTTTGACTATTGGAATGAAAAGGTGTTGAGAAATCAAACGAGTTTTTACTATGGAATCATCGAGGATCGAATCAGGTACGAAGACGTGAGAAACCAAATTTTTAGGCTGCCGTGAGTTGTGGCGCGACTTGGGGTCGCAGCACAAGCCGCGTAACTCACTGGAAGTGAGTTCTGGGGAAACGAGCGACTTATGCCGCGACTCAAGGTCACGGCATAACCCGCGTGACACACTATGAAGCTAAAAGCCGAATTTTCAGCCATTAGCCTCATTTCTCTCAATCCCAAACCCTAAAACTTCTTCCCTTTTCTCTCCTAAACCTCAAATGTCGAACCCTTACCTATTTTGAGGGTTTTCCCTCCTCAAACCACATAAATCTTCTTCATCTAGCTAGTTGGGATGATAACCCACAAAACCTCCATCTTCATCTTCCTCATCAAGTTCAACGTGTGGGAGCTCGGGTTGAAGAGTTGGAATGGGTGTCCTCAGAAAGTCTCATCATATAAATGGTAAGCTTCCTTGATCTAATGTTATAAATGCTCAATTGATGGTTTCTTAGTGTTTGATTTCTCAAACCTCGGATTTGATAGTTTTGGAGAAACTAGGGTTTTGATCTCGTTGGGGATTTTTAGTAAATATGCTTGGGGAATGTTTCTAAATGGTTAAATGTGGGTATTTATGGTTTGGTATGTATGGATCTAGATTTTTGGAAGCCTTCGGCTTGAGGATTCAAGTGCCCTTCAAAAGAGCTCGTTGGGTGAAACCTAGATTTAGCCTAAATCTAGCAAGATGAGTTCAAGTTGATTTGTTAAAACGGTGTACATGCCAAAATGTGTATTTTGAAGTAAAAGTATGTTTTACTTGGTATTTGTTGAGTGTGAGTATTTTGATAAGTTTTCATATTTGGCGAACTTGGGTTGTTTAATTCCGTAAAATGCTCATATTTGGGTTCTTAGCAATTTTGTACAAATATAGTCCATTTCATAACTTATGCATCTTTGGTGATTTTATACAAACGAAGTCTATTTCATGTCATAGGCAATTTTGGGGTAATTGCGTTCATAAACCCTTTGGAAACCTTTGGTCCCAATACGTGTTGAGTTTTGGGTTAATCACGTCTTTGAGGTATGTGTATTCATAAACGTTGTTTAAAGATATTTCATTAGTTGTGGGGACGTTAATTGTCGGTCAAAGGAACTTTCGGGCATTTTGGCTCGGTGTTGACGTAAATGAGTATTGAGGACATTTGTCCGGTTTTAATGGCTCGATGTAGAGTCCAATTTATGATTTACATCTTAATGCATTTCATTGCATATTTATAATCATTACAGGCTCGAGTGCTTTTGTCATTCATGTGTAGTCGTGTATTTTTAGACTGTGTTGCATTGGATCCATAGGCACGTAAGTCAGTCTTATTTGATGGTCAATTGGGTGGTACGGGGTTGGACTCCGGGACTCATGTTTTATGACCAAAACTTGACAAGTAGACACTAGGAGGATGTAGTCTTGGGCGCCACTGTATGGGTGTGTACCTAGACCTCCGTCGTCGGGGAATTTCCTCAGTTGTAGTCCCCGGGTGTGCCAGGCCTTTCGGGTGTCTTTTTGGTATCAAGGTGCCTCGTCTCTTTGGGTGAAACTTGTCAAGGATTCGAAGGGACACTTGGGCTTTCATGTCGTTAGGTGTCATGCGATGAACGTTGTAGGAGTGGTATACTTTTTGTTCTTCCGCTCTCAACGGATACGAGTATCCCCCGTTGTCGGCCCACTATATTTTGGATATTTGATTGTCCATGCTTTAATATTTGGATTTCCTTCCATTTTATGGTCGCGTGAGTATTAAGTTTCAGTTCCACGTTTTAGTGGCGTATCATATTTATATGGATTGTCTTCCGTTATTTAAGGGTCGAGTATTATGTCCCACCTGAGTTTTGGGTGTTTTGGGATATGAAGCATTATTTACATTTTCACAAATTTGGGTATCGAACTATGACCCCGTTTTGGGTGAGTTACGGGTTGCATCGTTTTATAAGAAATGTGTGTTTGGAAGCATTGTCTTTAAAAGTGCATATTATGGGAAAATGTGTCGTTTCCATTTTGAAGTATAATATTTCGAAGGATCTTGCTTTAAACTGAATTCCTTTCTTTTAAAGATATATTAATTCAGGTTAAAACTCTTGAGCTCACTAGGCGTTAATCCTAACCTTTTTATTTGTCGGCATGTGCATCAGGTTTTTGTCAGGGGTTCGGTTTTCAGCAAGTGCTATGAGGAGTCGAGCCTTAGCTTTATACAAGAGTGAGTAGCTGGTGAAGTCTTCCGCAGGTTGGAGATAGTGATTGTTATTGGGTTTAGTTGCACCCGTCCTTTTCATAGATGGTATGTATAGGATGAATGTGTGTATTGAGGTTAATTCTCAAATTGTGTCTGTAGTCAAGGTAATTATTGATGTACTTAGAAAATTTTTAATAAGTTGCTATCTTCAGATTTAAGGGTGTTACAAGTTGGTATCAGAACTTAAGTTTGAGAGAATTAGGTATTGATTTTTGGATGCCTAGACTCAAACTAGCGTTCTTATAAGTGATTGTAAGTGAAGTTGCACATTAGGTACCTTAAGATAAGATATTTTGAGGTTGGTCGAGTCGCTAGAAACGGGAAACTTGTCGAGGGTCTCAAGGATGATTATGTACGGTACGTTCATAATGGCACCTGGCCAGGTGTTATGGTGAACCTACATGCTACATATGTATACTTGAACTACCTTGGTATGATGACCGTTGGGGTAGTGCGAAAGTTTCTAAGTGAGCAAGCTAAGAAATGATTGATGTTTATAGCAATGTCACTTTGGGGTGGTAGTTAAGTGCGGTGAACGCATTAAGTTGATCATCTTGAATCAGATTTATTGGTTGAATTAGGACTATAAGTCCGTTATACCGTTTCTATTTCAAAGGGAAATCGTAAGTCAACCAAAGTAATGAGATTGTTGCTCTAAGATGTTGATGCATCCGGATGACCATAGTATGTCGGGTTATTGAGAAGCGTAATCCTAAGATGTGAGTGCCAATCAAGTTCATGCACTAAATTTATTTCTAAAATAAGTTTGCATAAATTGTTTCTCATGTTTGCAAAACAAAAAGTGATTTAAATTATAAAGTCTTGGGAAAGCATTTAGCATTAATCAGATTTTAAACTGTGAGCTTAAGCATGCATGAAATTATTTTGTTGCACATGATTGCAAATTGTTATCAAAATTCTCTTTATTCACGCCTCGTGTTTAACGCTATTTTCGGGCAATGTAATATACATGTTTTAATGTCGCTTGGGTATTGGGCAAATAGCTATGAGATTTTAATCTAAACATTGGATCACCTCCACGCATGTCAATGGTTTTAAAGGAAAAGCTATTCCCATGTTTTGAGTCGGAATTTCTTGAGATTTTAGTTGTGCGAGTTTTGTTAAATTTCATGGAGTATTGTTTTGCGGGTTCTTTTGACGCGTAAGTAAACTTAGAAGTGCGTGAGTTTTAAATTTTGATTGCGTATAAATTTGCAATTTATAAAGCGTCGTGTCCCATGCAAACTTTGTTGAAAAGTGTCATTTTACCTTTCATTGCATTAAAAAGAGGAAACTCTTAGAAGTTTAATGTTTTAGTCGTATTGCCGTCTTACACTCTTTGTTGAGGAATGAAAATTTTGGCACCACTTGATTTTAGCGTTGATGAGTTTTACAAAAAAAATTCAGTTGGGTTTTTGGTGTCTCATCTTACGTCATTTTGCGTCACGTAAATAATTTTGGGAACGTGTGCATATGCATTATTGTGTGCGTCAATTTATGGGTTTTATTAAACAATGTCGTTCCACATGTTGTTTTGGGGAAAATTCATTAGTATGCGAATTATCTTTGGACTTTATGCAAATGTCAATCGTCGCATACTATTTGCATTTGGATTTAATTATAACGTCGGTGTGAGTAAGCATATAAAGGATTTACGTTATTTCAAACAGGACTTTTGTTCTGATCATATTTCAATCATCAACTTTTACTATTAGAAATTTCCGCAACGCATTTATCGAGTTAGCGGCATCCTTGCCGTTGAAGTTTCTGTTGGGTCAAATGTGTTTATCTATTCGACCTAAAGCTTTGAACCTGATTTGAAATTTTACTTGCATTCCCATTATTCGTTCGAGCTTTGGGGAATAAACTGGTGCACAAGGGGTTGTTGATGATATTATGCCGCAACGTCTTTGGGTTAAAGAGGCAGGGTTTTTAAGTTAAAATTGTGAGTTCTCTTTTGGAGTTGCACAAACCTTTCTTTTTGCACGTGTTGGGGTGCAGGAACCTAATTTTTTTTTCCTTTATGGTGTAAATGGTTGCGCATGCCTTATTATTGTCCTTATTAACATAAGTACTGAACAAATGAGTTTTGGAAATGGTTTCATATGCGCTGTATTGATAATCAACTTTAAAACCTATCAAATGATCGGTAGTGTATTTTTACCGCACTTTTAATTGTTAAAAAGCTTATGTATTTGAAAGTTTTATAAATTTCAAATTGACTTACTAGTTGAAAAACCTTGAACTCATTAGGCCTATAGATTTAAACCCCTGTCGTGAAAGGAGTTGTAATTAGGATTAAGGGAGTCCTTGGGATTTGGAACGTCGGATGATCCGACTTGCGGTCAGTCTTGAATTTTGGGTTTCAGTTTTGTATCTGTGCGCGCATGATGAATGAAAGTAGTAGATTTAAGCCTTCCCAGTTATTTAAGGGAGTGATTTTATACTTCGGTAAACATGCGGGATAAGGTCTTATGTGACTATCTGCGCTTAATTTGGATTCGTTTTGGTGGATTGCTTGTCGGTGTCACATGATGATATGTGTTGTCGGTGTACCGTCTTAGTGGGTTCCACGATTAAAGGAAACTTTGGCGATCTGTGTATTAGAAACGTGAGATTTGGAATTTTAGCACCCCATTAGGTGTCGACCTTGGTGCGACCATCCGCTTGGAATGAAGTTTAGGGCGGAAGGTTCACGTTTTCGAGGTCACCGTTTAGTCATAGGCGTCGACTTGTTTACTTGAAGTCATTGGATCTTGGAATATTTTGGAAGTACCCCGATTGGATCATGGTATTATTGACCTTTCGGTGATGGAATTTGAAAGAAGATCGAGTGTTGATGGTTAAGTACCGTTATGTATAGGCATTCCGTGGTGATAAAGTTTGTATTAAGGGGAACATTGTGAGGTTGTGGTAGGAACGGAGTTGAGTGTTAGCCGAATCTGGGCTAACCAGTTACCTGAAGAACGCATTGGTGCGTCTTGGAAGGACAACTTTATCTACATTAGGAATGGATCAGTTGAAAATTAAGGATTTTAAGAGTTCGTTGACGATTCTTGACTTTGGGTTCAGAATCATGTAGATTCGAAGTGATTTGGTTGTCGAGAAGTTGAGGTCACAAACTACCCTGAAGATAGTAATGATCATTTAAGGTTGGGAGACAACCGAGATCTTAGGGGGTGGTAAAGTAGTCGATAGGGACTCGATGTTCGTCCCATCATCGACAAGATTTACTGGATGTCAAAATTGAGTTGTAGTCGGGTCGTGCATAAGGCAAGGTATGGTGGAAGCCTTCCTGTTGGGTAGGGAATTAATCGATCTAATTAAAGGCAGTGTTGGGTGTTTAGCCGGTGACAGATTTCGAGGACGAAATCTCTTTTAAGGTTGGGAGGATTATAACACCCATAAATTGGACATTGCCTTTAGTAATAAATTAGGAGTCGTTTGACTATTGGAACGAAAAGGTGTCGAGAAATCAAACGAGTTTTTACTATGGAATCATCGAGGATCGAATCAGGTGCGAAGACGTGAGAAACCGAGTTTTTAGGCTACCGCGAGTTGTGTCGCGACTTGGGGTTGCGGAACAAGCCGCGTAACCCACTGGAAGTGGGTTCTGGGGAAACGGGCGACTTATGCCACGACTCAAGGTCGCGGCATAACCCGCGTGACGCACTGTGGAGCTAAAAGCCGATTTTTCACCCATTAGCCTCATTTCTCTCAATCCCAAACCTTAAAACTTCTTCCCTTTTCTCTCCCAAACCTCAAATGTCGAACCCTTACCTATTTTGAGGGTTTCCCTCCTCAAACCACATAAATCTTCTTCATCTAGCTAGTTAGGATGATAACCCACAAAACCTCCATCTTCATCTTCCTCATCAAGTCAACGTGTGGGAGCTCGGGTTGAAGAGTTGGAATGGGTGTCCTCAGAAAGTCTCATCATCTAAATGGTAAGCTTCCTTGATCTAATGTTATAAATGCTTCATTGATGGTTTCTTAGTGTTTGATTTCTCAAACCTCGGATTTGATAGTTTTGGAGAAACTAGGGTTTTGATCTCGTTGGGGAGTTTTAGTAAATATGCTTGGGGAATGTTTCTAAATGGTTAAATATGGGTATTTATGGTTTGGTATGTATGGATCTAGATTTTTGGAAGCCTTCGGCTTGAGGATTCAAGTGCCCTTCAAAAGAGCTCGTTGGGTGAAACCTAGATTTAGCCTAAATCTAGCAAGGTGAGTTCAAGTTGATTTGTTAAAACGGTGTACATGCCAAAATGTGTATTTTGAAGTAAAAGTATGTTTTACTTGGTATTTGTCGAGTGTGAGTATTTTGATAAGTTTTCATATTTGGCGAACTTAGGTTGTTTAATTCCATAAAATGCTCATATTTGGGTTCTTAGCAATTTTGTACAAATAGAGTCCATTTCATGACTTATGCATCTTTGGTGATTTTATACAAACGAAGTCTATTTCATGTCATAGGCATTTTGGGGTAATTGTATACATAAACCTTTTGGAAACCTTTGGTCCCAATACGTGTTGAGTTTTGGGTTAATCACGTCTTTGAGGTATGTGTCTTCATAAACGTTGTTTAAAGACATTTCATTAATTGTGGGGACGTTAATTGTCGGTCAAAGGAATTTTCGGGCATTTTGGCTCGGTGTTGACGTAAATGAGTATTGAGGACATTTTTCCGGTTTTAACGGCTCGATGTAGAGTCCAATTTATGATTTACATCTTAATGCATTTCATTGCATATTTATAATCATTACAGGCTCGAGTGCTTTTGTCATTCATGTGTAGTCGTGTATTTTTAGACTGTGTTGCATTGGATCCATAGGCACGTAAGTCAGTCTTATTTGATGGTCAATTGGGTGGTATGGGGTTGGACTCCGGGACTCATGTTTTATGACCAAAACTTGACAAGTAGACACTAGGAGGATGTAGTCTTGGGCGCCACTGTGTGGGTGTGTACCTAGACCTCCGTCGTCGGGGAATTTCCTCAGTTGTAGTCCCCGGGTGTGCCAGGCCTTTCGGGTGTCTTTTTGGCATCAAGGTACCTCGTCTCTTTGGGTGAAACTTGTCAAGTATTCGTAGGGACACTTGGGCTTTCATGTCGTTAGGTGTCATGCGATGAACGTTGTAGGAGTGACATACTTTGTGTTCTTCCGCTCTCAACGGATACGGGTATCCCCCGTTGTCGGCCCACTATATTTTGGATATTTGATTGTCCATGCTTTAATATTTGGATTTCATTCCATTTTATGGTCGCGTGAGTATTAAGTTTCAGTTCCACGTTTTAATGGCGTATCATATTTATATGGATTGTCTTCCGTTATTTAAGGGTCGAGTATTATGTCCCACCTGAGTTTTGGGTGTTTTGGGATATGAAGCATTATTTACATTTTCACAAATTTGGGTATCGAACTATGACCCCGTTTTGGGTGAGTTACGGGTTGCATCGTTTTATAAGAAATGTGTGTTTGGAAGCATTGTCTTTAAAAGTGCATATTATGGGAAAATGTGTCGTTTCCATTTTGAAGTATAATATTTCGAAGGATCTTGCTTTAAACTGAATTCCTTTCTTTTAAAGATATATTCATTCAGGTTAAAACTCTTGAGCTCACTAGGCGTTAAGCCTAACCTTTTTATTTGTCGGCATGTGCATCAGGTTCTGTCGGGGGTTCGGTTCTAGCAAGTGCTATGAGGATTCGCGCCTTAGCTTTATACAAGAGTGAAGCTGGTGAACTCTTCCGCAGATTAGAGATAGTGATTGTTATTGGGTTTAGTAGCACCCGTCCTTTTCATAGATGGTATGTATAGGATGAATGTGTGTATTGAGGTTAATTCTCAAATTGTGTCTGTAGTCAAGGTAATTATTGATGTACTTAGAAATTTTTTAATAAGTTGCTATCTTCAGATTTTAGGGTTTTATATTTGATGAAGAACTCGCAAAGAATGAAGAATTCGCAGAGGGAAAGTTTTGCAGGAAGAAGAGTTGTTTGAAAGGATTCGCAGAACATTGGACACAACATTTTTTTTAAGTGTGGAATTCGCAAGTAGTTCATTGCGAAAGTTAAGAATTTGCAGACTACTGTGCACATGTTGTGTGCGAATTCTAAAGGAATTCGCAGGCCACTCTGTACGAAATGTCAAAGGTTTCGCAAGTAAGTATGTTGCGAAAAGTGGCTTCCAAAAGATGAAAAATGTTCTAAGGTAAGAATTCGTTAATGTGTTGTCTGCGAAATGCGAGGATTCGCTTACATGAGGCTTGTGAAAGATGAGGTTTTGCAATGCAAGCCTCTGCGAATTGTACTTCAGGCTTATGCCATCTTGCGAATCAAGCTTTATGGTGAATAGTGATATGCGAATTTTGGTTGTTTTCGAATTTTGGTGATGTTTTTGAGAATTCTGACTGTTCTAAACCCTATTTCATACAAGTTTTCCCTGTTCATGAGCTTTGTACGCGGAATGCATATGTGACAGTTGGTTGGTCACATATCCTTAGCAACTGATCTATATTTCACGAGTGCTCATGATCTGCAAAGATTTTCAGATTCCGGATTTGATGATTTGGTCTTTGCTTGGATTGAGTTAGTTGCCTGAGAATCTGCAATCATCAGTCTGGAAAGCTTCTTCAGTTGTTAGACCGTTGAGAGCACTTTATCATTCTTCTGACTTGATCACTCAGTAGTGTGAGCGACTGCAATCACTATTCTGCACTTTGGTTGTGCTTCAGAATCCTGAGAGATGATAATCATCCAGTTGATTTGTGAAGAAAGGAGTTTCGGGTTTGATGACTCAGTATTCTGGAAACCAGTCAGAAAATGAGTACCTTTCATCAGTTGTTGAACAATTGCTTGCCTTCTACCCTTGTCTTGTAGTGTTACTACCGGATGCTACCGCCCGTATGCTTATCAG
The DNA here is from genome assembly GCA_954870635.1 of Arctium minus. NCBI lineage: Eukaryota > Viridiplantae > Streptophyta > Magnoliopsida > Asterales > Asteraceae > Arctium > Arctium minus. Next base: position 32,811,213 of record OX941091.1, on the reverse strand, counting down.
ATGAAATTCTTAATCTGAATTCTAAATTCAACTCATGGTTCATAGACAAATCAGATGTTATATACTGAAGATGCACTCGGGTGTCACTCCATAATCCACACATATCATTCTTGTGGGCGTTAAGGAATGTGTTGGATTTACTAGAGGAAAAAGCTGTCTTTATGTGCACTCAGTCGAGGTTATTATCTATATCAGATCTGATATTTCGGTTGATACTTCGAGGATAAGAGCTACATTCTAGGGGGAGCTTGAGGATGCTTTGATGTTTATGCAACACTAAGTTTTATAAAGAAATCAAGGGGAGAGGAGCTGAAGCTGGAGCTGATCGGAGAATGATTACTTTACAAAACTTAGGGGGAGAATGTTAGAACATATTTTATGTTCTTATTAGAAGTTTTATAAAGTAATCTACAACATATTGTAATGGGCCTTGTATTGGGTTTGGGCTTACATTGTGTACAAGGGTTATGGGGGTATAAATAGGAATCATGTAATAGATTTTAGGGTAAACCTTCATTTTGTGTAATTCAATCCTTCAACAATGTAGCCGCACTGTGTTCTTGGTCTCTCTTAGTGTAGATTTATTTTGCTTTTAATAATCTACTAATTTCTACCCTTAATCTTCTTGTTTATCATCAATCAATACCAATCATGATCTCAATTGGACCTCACAGTATCCTTGACAAAAACTCAGATATCCTCCCCCTCGATACCTGTAAAAAGTCAATTTATCAGAAAAAATATGATAATGATATTATAACTAACTATTATCTTCTCCTACTAAAAGATATAACAGTTAACTCCCCCTCAAATCAAAAACATCTAGAAAATATTTTATCTTATTAGCATCCTTCAGAAGAAAAAAATTGAGTACGGGTTCTGAACTAAATTATTCAGAAACCATGATTACTTATTCTCCGGTGAGAATAGTAATATTCATTTTTACCAATGAAGCACGGGTTCTGATCTGATGCAACCAGAAACCATAGTTCTGAAACATTGAGGAACGGGTCTTGAACTGTTTTATCAAAGTGCCATAGTTCTTTGAAGCACGTGTTCTGAACTGATCTATTCAGAAGCCTTGGTTCTTTCTCCCCCTTAAACCTTGGATGCCTGCAACACAGATTTAGCTTTTGGTATCCACTGATATTTGGATCCAAATTTGTTAGTTGCAGTTTTAGTAGGAGAGATATAGTAAGAACCATACCGGCTATTTTCATAATTTTTGTTAACAAAATCATTTGAGCCACAATAAGAACAATTAATTTTCATTTGAGCTAACCTGATCAGTTGATTAACAGTGTAAACCAGATCAGGTTTGCCAAAAGTTTTACCTTTTGAAGCATAGTTCCTTTTAGCATTTGGTGTATGCTCAAATGATTTATCTTCTTTCTTCTTCTCCTCCGAAGATCCTTTAATTCTCCAAACCTAATTCTCTTTATCTTTCTCATCTTTTTTTCTCCAATTCATTTTCTTCTGAGACTTATTCTTCTTAAAGTTACCTGAACCATCAACATTTTTATCAAAAAATAGGTTACAAGGACGAATCTGATCATTTGATTTAGGAGTATGACTATCAGTTGAATCAAATAAAGGATTAATATAAACATGTGTGAAAATTGAACTTGCTGCTGATTTGAATGAACATTCGGATGCAGCTAGATCATCTCTCGGTGATTGAGCTATTGATTCAGGCGTCTTGTGCTCAGTCAGCTTCACCTTGAACATGATCTCCTCAAGTTCTTTGATCTTTGTAGACAAACAGTTTCTTTCATTTGACATTATGTCAAACTTCTTATGCTATTCAGATTTGGCATTCTTCTCCTTCTGAATGTTTGTTGACAGCTCAGATAGCTTCTTTGTAAGCTCTTCTATCATAGTTTCAAACACTTTTCTCTCTTTTGTAAAATCTTTTTCTAAACTCTTTTGCTCAACTATCTTCTTCTTCTCTGTAGCAAAATTTTCTCTTTCCAAGATGATAACTTTCTCAAAATCTGACACTTGTTGAGAAAGTTTAATGCATTTCATCTCCACTGATTTCTTTTCTTCAAAAGCTTTTTTGGAAAATTCAGAGAACTTTTGAGCAAAAGATTTTCTTTCTTTCTCAAGCCCTTCTTTTTCTTTCTTCTCTTTATCAACTTGAACTTCTAATTCAGATATTTTCTTCTTCAGCTCAACATTGTCTTTCTCTAAGTCCTTTCTCTTCTTCTCAATCTTCTTTATCTCATCTTGGTCTTTTGTGTTGTCTTTGACTTGGGTTGCTTTTTCCTTCATCATATTTATCTCAACCTCAAGACTGAAGACTTTATCTTTCAGCTTATCTCTTTTAGCAAAGATTTGTGAATTTGTCTTTCTCAGCCCTTCACAAGTTTCACTTGTAATGTTTGCTCTTCTTCTCAGTTCATCTAGCTCTCTTTGCATTGATTCCTTCTTGGACCATGTAGAGTTAGAATTAAAACTTTCAGAACTTTTCAGCTTGCCTTGTAGATTTAAAATCTCCTTTTCTTTCGACTCAATAATTCCTGCAAAATTAATCTTTGAGTTAGAGATACATTCCGAACAAACAAAATCTTTCTTTAAATCTTTAGAATCTTTCAAATTAGTAATCTGATTAAGAAGAGATGAATTTTGAATCTTCAGATTCTTGATTTCAGCTTCCATAGCTGGAATCTCTGGCAAATACGCTAAAACACAATCTCTGTTAGTTAGCACCAGATTTCCTTTTTCATCTGTGTAAGACATGATGATATCTGAAAAAAAATACTAAAAAATCAGAAACTTTAATCACACTAAGAAATATGTACCCCTACGCAGACTTAGCACGGGGGTCCCGCTACCCGGTTAGCGGGTGGGGTCAAGTGGCAACGCCCTAGAATTTTTTTTGACATATTGAAACTTGATATCAAAAAAATATGCTAGAAATGATCTTTAATCAGAAAATCAGAAAAATTTGAGGTAAAAGTACAGAAAAATCACTTAAAATGAAAAACAAGGCAAGAATTCGTAAGCTACTCACAACCTAGAATTCTTAAGCAACAATTCGTATTACACAATTCGCAAGACACTCACAAGCAAGAATTCGTATGAGCAATTCGCAAGGCTTACATACAAATAAGTAAGAAATTCGTAAGCAAGCAATTCGTAAGAAGGATATAAGTAAGGATACGAATTGTGAGCTTTTCACAATATGGCTTGTGCGAGTTCTTCACTTTTCGCAAGAAGGCCTATGCGAGTTCTTAGAATTCGTATAAGACACAGTTGCGAATTCTTCAGAATTCGTGTCTCTCACAATTGCGAGTTCTTGACTTTTCGTATAGAACACTTGTGAGAATTCTTCACTTAGTCAATTTTCTTCTCTGTGGATGCGAATTCCTAGTCTGCGAATTCTCTTACTCTGCGAATTCTTTCCTTAAGAACAATAGAAATAGGTATTATGCGAATTCTTTCACTCTGTGAGTTCTACTTGCGAGTTCTTCACGAAAGTTGCGAATTCTGTAGATCTCAGCCTTATTTTCGAACTTTCCACCCAAAATCCATCAAAATGATAATGTATGACTCTGAAACTCTGTAGAAATGATCAATTTGTCATCGATAACAACCCTACAGAGTGAATTTATCAACTAACAAATGTAGATGTGGTAATCAGATCTTGACAGTCCACGACTTGAAACTTTCAGAAACTTGACAGATTGATCAAATTCTTCGATTCTGTTGATCAATTTGATTTGCAACTAGAACAAGAAATGTTCCAAAACTATGAACGATCACAATGAACTCAAATTCCCATTCAAAACATCAGTATTTCACAAATTGATCAATGGAACAATGACTTTCTATTTCTTAAAAAAAATCGATCTTTCTGATTTACCTGATCTCTGCTCTGATACCAATTGTGACCCAGTTTACTAGCATATATTTACACACAATCTAACAAAGTGCCATTTGTATTGAAGTCATATGATTACAACGTGGTCATATATCTCACAATGTACAAATCTCTCTGATGCAAGTTCTCAGACTTTTCTCTAAATGAATATGTGCGTGAGTTCATGCTTACAAAGACAACAACTAGACTATTTATACTTAAGTCGACATAGTTGACTTTACAACTCAAGACCCCTTAACTTTCAACCTATTACAAATTTGACCCTCTATTTAATCTTGAATACAATATTAGTTTAACAGATAGCCGTAGATTAGAGTTCTTATGTCATTAAGAGTTCATCTTTGCACATAGTGAGCTTGGATTTTATTCAATATTTACATGTATTCATTTTCTCATTTGTCAGTTCTTTGATACTCTTACTGACATAAATTAAGATGGGTGGTGAAGGATTTGCTTATTACAAAGCCTAGTTTCCAAAAGTGGGAAATGAAACTTTCTAAATCTCTCTATGTGAGTTGGTATAGTTGGTGGACAAAACAATAAAGTTGATTGGTCCTTTGATAATTGATTTTTAATTAGTTGGATTCTCCAGTTAGAACTTACTTCCCATTATTCTTAATGGAACCACGAAGGGAAAGGGAAATTGGCTTAGGTTCTTATACATATTCTGAGCCCTGTGTCCTTGCACGTCTGATAATAAAGTCGAGTCGAGCTGACACCAGAGATTGATCAATGGTAAGAAATATATAAATTGTTCCATGAATTGCATCATGCTTTTAATCTCTAAAATTAGGGGTCGTTTACCCAATCACTCACTTACCCGGTAAGTGCTTACCGATATATTCAACAATATCACTTACCTTACCCGTTAAGATTTTAGTCCATGAAAAACGACATCGTATGCAATAATTCATCCGGTAACCGGGTAAGAGTCATAACCATCACTTACCGGGTAAGGCTCTTGGACCTTTCCATTTTACTCTTTGCTATGATGTAGAGCAGATTTTAGAAGTCTTCTGAACCAATTTTACTCTTTGCTATGATGTAGAGCAGATTTGATTTGTATCTTACTTGATCAATTTCATCGATACCTCAAACCCAATTTTACTCTTTTCTATAACAACCTAACTCTTACTTGATCAATTTTATCGATACCTCAATACAAACTCTACATCAACAATATCACCACCACAACATCCAAATTTACAGGCTTTTTGTTAAACAACTAATTTGCATACAAAATCAATCATGATTTTAACTTCAAACAAAGATAAAGTTTGGCTTGTGGGTTATATCTTGCAATATTGACATAGTTTACTGCATAAATCTGCAACCAACAATTTTCATTTAATATTTGGAATCTAACTAAATTATCACAGTTTTGTAATTTCACAGGTTTTCTCAATACTCGGTCATTCCTCGATGACCTCAATGAAACACATCCCATATATGATTTAACGTTATCTCAATTTCAGTCCACTGGCCCCATTCATGCTTCACCGTCGGATGCAAATTATGAGGAGACGCCACCGAATGAAGGTAATATAGATACCCCTATTGCTCGTGGCAGCAAGAAAGCGCAACGAGCAGACAATTTCTACACCGAGGAGGATAAACTTCTTGTTTCGGCATGGTTGAATACTAGCATAGATCCAATAGTAGGAAATGAACAAAAGAAGTCTCAATTCTTGAAAAAGATCACCAACTATTATGCTGAAAACAAGACATGGGACAAAGATAGAAGTGAGAAATCATTAGTGAGCCGTTGGTTGAAAATCAGTACCATGGTAAGTAGGTTATGTGGAATTCATTCTCACATTGAACACTTACAGAAAAGTGGTTACACGAAACAAGATAAGGTAAACTGCCTTGATACCGTATTTTTATATGATTTAATTAAACTCATTGAGGCACTCCATGTTTTGATATTGTATTTTCATGTGATAGGTAATAGAGGCAAAAGAAGTTTTTAGGAAAGAGGAAGGTCATCCATTTCAACTAGATCATTGTTGGAATATATTGAGGTTTCAACATAAGTGGATGAATGAACATAAGAGGATTCAAGACAAGAGATTGTCAAAAGTTTATTATAGCAAGGCATCGAAGTTAATTAATTTAGATGATGACAACGTTGAAGATCCTCAACCTGCCAACTTGAAGAGGCCAATTGGAAGAAAGGCTGCAAAGGAATCAATTAAGAAAGTGAAAACCAAAAACCAAATCGGGGAAAATGACGATGAATCATCAAAGGTACGTCTTGAATTGGAAGACCTTAGGGCAAGGAGATTAGAAAATGAACGCATAAGGGCCGAGCAGTTTCAGCTGCTACTTGCAACTGAGCAAAAACATGTTGAGCTTAAAGAGAAAAAGCTTGAATTTGAAAAGGTACGTCCAGGTACTGTTTTCCCATATTTTACTGCAACTATCCAGGAATTTGAGGGACAACAACCTTGGATTTGTACTGCGACTATCCAGGTAGTGTTTTCCTAGATTTTAGTAGTAAATTGTTTTGTTTAAAAATGCATATAAAATCACTCGTTGGTCCAAATGAGATGTTTGATATACCGTTGGAAACCTCTATTTATCTATTACAACTTTGTAGTTTACACCAAGATCTGATTTCAACTCCATAATGCTCAAAACAATCAGTTTCGAGAACTGGTCCAGTACAAAAACGGGATTTGCTTACTGTTCTTTAAAAATGCATACAAATTCACTCGTTGGTCCAATTGGGTTGAATCCATAACGATTTAAACCCTAAGGGTTATACATACAACTTTTGTTTAGACACTTACATATTAATTGACCTCTAAGTGTGATAAAAATGCTCAAAACAAGTTGGTACAAAGCTATCAAGTGCTAGATTGATAGTGATTTAAGTGTATTATTTGCTTGTAATTTATGCTTTCTCTTAGAGAATGTGTGTTTGATTAATCAATGAATATTTGAAAACATAAAAGGATTTCATTTCAGTGAGCATTGTCAACAGAAACATTCATGAAACAGTAACTTAAAACATATCTCTATTGGCCACTAAAGACAAGTTAAGATACATGATAATAACTAAAGACAAGTTAAGAAAGAAGCAACTAAAGACAAGTTAGGATACATGATAATACTTATAGCATATCTCTATTGGCCACTATGTATCTTCCATAAGTACTCAACAAGATCTTCTTGAAGTTGAGAATGCATTTGTGTATCATGAATCCGATGTCGATTTTCAATGAACTCCAATAGTGTTGGTGTACGCTCAAAAGAAGTCGATATCCTAGGAATTTCATCAACTGTATCATAAGAGTTATTTATATCATGCATTCCTTCATGTTTGTCACGCTCGTCTTCAATAATCATGCATGCAGTCATGATATTATGTAGGGTATCCTTCTCCCAAAATCTTGCCCGACGACGAACAATTGCAAAATGTGTTTGAAGCACTCCAAATGCACGCTCAATATCTTTCCTTGCTCCTTCTTGCTCTTTAGCAAAATGTTTTTGTTTACTTCCTCGTGGAGTTGGAATAGTCTTCAGTAATGTTGACCACGAAGGATAAATACCATCAGCAAGATAATAACCCATAGTATATGGCCTACCATTGACCTTGTAGCTAATAGGAGGCGCACGACCTTCAACAATATCACTAAACACAAAAGAGCGCTCCAACACATTAATGTCGTTAAGAGACCCAGGTAAGCCAAAGATCATATGAAGCTACAACTTCTAAAATAATTTAAAATAATGGTTGGTTCATGAATATGCTCAGTAAACATACCATGCCAAACAGTTGGATAATTTTTCCACTTCCAATGCATACAATCAATGCTTCCCAACATCCCTGGAAAACCACGTTTTTCACCAATTGCAAGTAACATAGTGAGGTCATTGGTATTTGGAGATCGTAAATACTCATCACCAAACACTTCAATAATTGCTACAACCAAATCTTTTGAGGCTTTCAATAGCAGTGCTTTCACCAATTTGCACATACTCATCAACATAATCAACCGGAACACCATAAGCAAGCAATCGAAAAGCGACAGTTACCTTTTGAAGAGATGACAAACCAAGACTTCTGACTACATTATTTTTTTGAACAAAATAATTATCATGTGTAACAACAACATCAACAATCCGAAGGAAAAGAGCTTGAGTCATTCTAAACCTCTTTCGAAAGAGTCGAGGACCGTATTTTGGAGTATTGGCTAAGTAGTCACGATAAAGTCATTCATGACCCCCAATTAGATCGAGATCGACAAATTTGTGACCCATAATGGAACCACCATGAACTCCCCTTGAACTCGTGTTGGAAAGACGTTCTTCTTCTAGTTGTAGAAGCAACAACTCTTCATGCTCCTCGTCCTCATCATTCATGTGCATATCAATGACGTAACGGCTAACTAAAGGACAACGAGCCATATAAATAGTTTCAAAATAAGAAAGAAATGAGGAGGTAAATGAATTAGATAAAGAATTGGTTGTAACTTACTCTTATTTATAGATGAAATTGCAATAATAATTTATTATTAGTAGTTGTTAGTTACCATTTTTTATTTATTATTTGTTGTTGGAAGTTGACATTATTTATTTATTATTTGTTGTTGGAAGTTGACATTATTTATTTATTACAAGTAGTTGGAAGTTAACATTTTGATTTTTTTTAATTTAAATTAACACTCTATGAAAATTTTATTGAAAAGTATCATTTTATAAAGAAAAAAAATTATAAATACGATTTTATAGAAAATTTGGTAAGCCTTATTAATTTATTAAAAGATTGTTGAAAACTATTATTTATATAAAATATATATTTAAAAATTATAATTTTATAAAAATTTTGTTGAAAATTACAAATTTATATAAAATATGTTTAAAAGTTAGTTTAAAGTTTGTTGGAGTAATGATGTATTAAATATTTTAAAAATAAAATTAAAGTTGGATGATCATATTATTTAGAATTGTCTTTCATCAATTATTACTAGGGGACTAGTTATAAATCAAGATCATTGTGAAGTCTGGTCATATTCCAAGTTGGAAGTGCACTAGGCAACCAGAGTCAAATGCGCTTGTCGGTGCACAAGGCGTTGGACAAGACCCACGGTCAGGATCACCTCATAGATCGACGTCATAAGGTGAGTCCTGAAATAGTAAACACTCTTTATCCTCATACCTGAGATGTGCATTGGGATCTAATGCACAAAGAGTGTTATGCTTTGATATAGTCTAACGTTACCCTTAACGGGGTAATCATAAGGGCTATGTTAGGTATAACATGAATTGTGTAGTTAGTCGTGTACATGCAATATGGGAGTTGCTCATTTCAAGATGAAAGAGATATTTCTGGGCCCATCGATTACATAGTTTGATTTACATGCATGAACAAGTGGATTAGTTGGACTAATGGTACTTGTATAATTAAATATGTTGGGATCGAGAAACATATTCTTTGAACAATAAAGGATGAGATAGATTATACTATATGATTGATGATAAGTTCAAAACAAAATATCGTGAAGCAAAAGGATAATTAATGATTATACTATATGATTGTTTGGATTAATCAAATTGCTCAAAGGTAAAAGCACATTTACATAGCTTTGGGAGCGGTGACATGTTGCTAGACGCTTACCATCGTCTGTGTTACTGTGTATCGTGTGCAAGTGGGAGAATGTAAATTATTATATGCCAACGACACGTGTCACACAGAGATATTGCTAAGGAGTATGTAAACCTATAGGGTCGCACACAAAGAATGCGTTTGTTTCCATCTTTAGAAACCCGGATTAAATCAAGTTGATTAAGAAAATAATTATTCTTAAAGGATAATTATGAAAATATGTGTTAAACTGTAATTATGATAATTACAGGGTGAAAACGTAATTATGTTAATTACGGGGTATTATCTGTAATTATATTTAAAGTTTAAAAGATAATTATATATATATATATATATATATATATATATTTGAATTTGAATATTACAGATAATTACTAAACCTTATTTAATCTTTAGTTGAATTATAGTCTAACTATAATTCTTCTGGTATAAATAGGGCGTTAGGCTAAACTGTTTTTCATACGATAGTTAGAATTAGCCTATCAGAGAAATACATAAAAGAAACTTTTTATTTTCTGTAAAACACATATAGATCTAGGGTTCTTGGGCTAGCACCCGGTGGAGACGGGAAACGTGTTCGTGTGTGGACTACCAATAGAGGAAACCTACTTTGGTTTATTGGTGCTCCATTCCAATCCCTGCTGATCTACAAAAGGTACATATTCTAAACACCCTATGGTGTGGTTTTATTTTGATTAAATGCATTATTGGATCCGATTGGGTTTTAAGTTTATTTAGAAAAGTTTTCTATATAATTGTTGTAACCAAATTTATTTATTTTTCCGCTGCGTTTTATCGGTTACAAATTGCATTAAAACCCAACAGTGGTATCAGAGCCAGGTTGATGTCATTTTATTAAAAAAAAGGAAACAAGATATTATATGGCAAATTTAATTGAACCCTAAATTTCTAAATTGGATCAAAATTCTAATTGGGCCTCATGTTGAAAGCCTAAAAGAATTTTAAACCCTAATTAAATTTAAAAGAAAAAAAAAGTTTTTTTTCGTTTCCAAAAGACTTAGTCAGTTGAAGGTGACAAAGGGTTTTGTAACCCTATTACTCCCATCACCTCTCTCCCACATCACAGCCGCTAAGCGGCATCCTCTCTACCCACTAATCGTCGGTCGCCGCTGGTTATCTGCAGCTGTCGCCGCCGACCTTCTCCACTTTTATGCGGTCGTGTCGGGTGCCATCTATGGCTTTTGTTGCCTCTTTTCCATCGTCGCTCCACAAATTCGAAAAACCATATACGACTTTGTAACCATAGGCTGACGGACCATCTCATACCAGATCTTTGGACCATGTTCGGTTTATTCTATGCTAGTGTTAGTGTCGCCTATCACAACCCCTGTATGTCTTCCTCTCGGTTTAGGATTCATGGTGGGATACCATCTGGTGTTGCCTTGTTGTGAGACACAACTCGAGCTGTTTCTGGCCATGCTTAGAGTTTCCTTTTGGATGTTTCTAGCCACATCTTCGTGACGTTCCCAGCCACGACTGGATACCATATATGGCAGTCTTTGGCCATGACAGTGTGGTGTTCAAATCACGACCCTAGTGTCATTCGAGGGTGGATCGACCACAGCTCGGTGGTGCGTTTTCTCCCGACGTTTTTTTCCCATGCGACGACATGGTGTCGTTTTTCCTCTTGGGTTCCACGACCCTGCTTTATCTCGGTCTAAGTTGTGCCAAAAGCCCATGGATATTTCTGGTTTGTCTTGGGAAATTTTTGGTATTTGGGTGAAATACAAATCCAACTTTTTATATTGGATTTGATCGGTTCAATTTTTTTGCCAAATGTTTATCTTTTCCATTAATTGGTCATTTTAAATATGTTATTTAAGATGGCTAGATTATATTATTTAAAAGGTAAACTGTTGTTTTATACAGATGCTGCCGATCGAGATTCTTAATGTTATCGATCGTTTTTAATGTCCGGTCACGGTTGGCTTGAAGCCACCGTCTTGGGTTGTTATCCCAATTTTAGTTTTTGGGCCGAAGCCCCGTTTGGGTGTTGGGCCCGGGTTAGTAGTTCCAAGTATTGTTTTTGGGCTTTCACCTTGGTTTCTCGTGTTGGGCATGTGCCCTAGACGGCTGGGCCAAGGCCCAGTTTTGTTGGATCAATTCTCTTTTGGGTTAGGTTTGTTAATCTGCAAATTAAATTTTGTCAATTAAATTTATGTTGTCATATGAAATTTTGTTCCTTATGATTTCACATTTTAATTATGTTAATTATACTTTGGTCAAATATTTATTTTATGTTTACAATATTGAATGATATATGGTTTGCCCTAAAGACCCGTGGTTGCTTATTTTTGTATTTGGAAAATTAAAATGTATTAATTGCAAGCGTTGTAATTTTAAATTTTCTTAGATAGGGGCAATTGTAAACATATTAGGATATGTTATCTTTCTATTTTTAAATTTTAAATCAAACGAAGACGGAGTTCCAAGAGGTCGAGACGGAGTCCGTGGAGTTCACCAAGATGGCTAGGCCAGTGGGAACTTGAAGACGTCCTTAGTTTTGACCGTGGTTGTTGTGTTGGCTCACAATACTACATTAGGGGCAAATCTGTATATTATTATTGTGATTGTTTATTTTGTGTTTGCTTTTATTTATTGCTTTATTATTGTTATGATAATTGCAAACATTTTAAAAATAAAATCAAACGCAAAACATATTTTGAATCGGTAAATAAAATATGATATTTTAAAATTGATATGTTTATCAAACTCAAACCGATTTAATAAATATAAACTTTTAAAACAAGATTTTAAGTATAAAATCAAAACGTTTTAAAAGAATTAGAATGTTTTCTAAAATTAAACCTTTTATAAAACGTAAACTTAACGCCACCCATTTAACGTACTTATCGAGCATACAGGATTCCGGTGCGGTCAGTGCTCGGCCAATCATATCGGTTGAATATAGTGTAAGACAAGGAGCCAAAATAACGAGATTTAAGTGGACAGTTGCTTGGCCATTCACTTAAATAGTCGTATTTTGGACGACTGATCCCAGTAAACCCTAAGTCTAGTATTTAGGTGGGATCACGATACCTTAGTATGGTTTGTTTACTTGAGAATATCATAGACAGTTGCTTGGCCATTTATGAGTATTTTCAAGGCGTTGAAGTGGGATTAAACGTGCCAATTTCAATATATGATATATTGAATAACATCCCACGACATGTAAGAGTTATGTTGAACATAATTGGATGATGCCTACCTAAATAGTCTAATTCCATAGACAGTTGCTTGGCCATTTATGGAAGTACGTGAAATATGGATCTTAGCTCAAATCAAATGATTTTGAAAGGTTAATCCATTTATTTGAGATATTAAAGTTACTAAAATTAAATAATGTTTTTGTAGATGTCTACCTCATATTCAAACTCAAACAACTTATCCCAATTCACACTATGGTCAATCCTGGATAAGGAAAAATTGGACGGAACGAACTTCATCGAATGGTTTCGCTTCCTAAAGGCAGTCCTTAGGTATGAAAAGAAGTTCTACGTTCTTGAAAACCCCCCTCCAAATGCTCCTACCAGAAATGCTCCAACTGAAGTCAGAACTGCTTATGATAAGTACCAAGTTGACTATCTGATTGTTGGTTGCCTAATGTTAGCCACCATGACTCCCAAATTATTACGGGATCATGAAAACATGACTGCTTGGGATACGATATCTTCACTGAAGTCAATGTTTCGGTTACAAATAAAACGGGAGAGATTTGATACAGTTAAAGCATTGCGTGCTTGTAAAATGACTGAGCGTTCGTTAGTTAGTACCCACATTTTGAAAATGAAAGGGTACTTTGACCAACTGACCCGTCTTGGTTTCCCACTCGGTCAAGAGTTGGAAATCGATATGGTTCTCAACTTCCTATCCAAAACATATAAGCAGTTCGTTAAGGACTATAATATGAAAAGTTTGAATAAGACTCTCACAGGGATTCACAACATACTTAAAACTATGAGAGGGATATGAAATCTAAGTTGGGTTCAACCAAACCAAAACAGACTTTGATGATCAAACCTGACAGTGGGATAATCAAGAAAAAGGGGGAGATAACCAAGGGTAAAACACATGGAAGATCCAACATAGACAAGGGCAAAGGAGAAATTCTTGAGGTTGCAGTATGGTATAATTGTTTTCACCATGGGCACCAAATGAGAACTTGTCTAGCCCGATTGGCAGAAATCAAGAAGCAGAAGGCTACCAGAGCCGGACCTTCAGGTATGTTTACCATTTGATTTAATTCACTTCTGACTAAGTGTTACATATTGAGTATGATACTCATATTAGTACTACTTTTAAGGAAATAAGAAGTGAAGAGAAGATGAAATCAGACCAAATGGAACTAAGTTAGCTGTTGTTGCTCAAAGGGACATATGATATGAACTTTCTAGATGGTCTTACATTAACACTTGAGCAAGTGTCTTCATGTACCTAGTGCTACTAGGAATTTAGTTTCATTTTCTCAATTACAACGAACCGAATATATGTTTTCAAAAATAAATTTTTCGTTTTATCTTAATAAATGTTTTATGAAATTAATAGTTGTAATTATAAATCAATATAATGAATTAAGCATGACTTAAAACTGATTTATTTGTGACATTTAAACAAGAAACATATAGCCAAACTCCAGGCGAACGGAGAGTTGGAATCATATGATGATTCATATGATACATGTGTATCTTGTTAGTCAAGATGACAAAAGTTCCTTTAAAGGGTAGACCTTTAGGGGCTATAAGAACTATTAGGGGTTAACCATACTGATGTATGTGAGACTTATAGTTATGTCACAAGATACGGTCATCACTACTTCATTACATCTTACTGATGACTTCAGTAGACATAGGTATGTTTACCTAATAGAACAAATATAAAAGCTTTGAAATTTTCAAAGAGTTTTAGAAAAGAAGTAGTGAGTATGCTTGGCAAAGGATAAAGATGCTTCGGTTAGATCGAGGTCATGAATATATGAGCCAATAGATCATCCTATAGATTTTTGGGATTGTATCCCAGTTGACTCCTCACGGAACACTGCATCACAACGGTGTATCCAATAAGAGAAATAGAACCCTGTTGAACATGGTTCACTCTATGATGAATCTCACCACTCTACCTAAATGTTTATGCCCTAAAAACAGTTGCCTAAATACTAGTTTATGTAGAAACCAACAAGGACCAATAAAACTCACTCTCTTAAATGAACTGGGAAGATCCTAAAGTTATCATATTTGAGAATATGGGGTTATAATGCTTAAGCTAAGCATAAAGCTTTTGGAAAGCATGATTCAAAGGTCTGAAAAGTACATCTTTATGTGATATGCAATTGGATATTATTTCTACAGGTCTAGCGAGAACAAAAGTTTTGTTAACGCACCCTGGTGAGTTCTTAAGAAAAGATTTTCTGTCAAGAAACACAAATGGGGACACAATAGATCTTGAAGAAATTCAAGAACCACAAAGATGGGACGATGGTTGACACTGACATTCAATAAGATGTTGAGCTTCAACAAACTGTTGAAGATAATAAACGAGATACAAAATAATCCAAAGATCGGATTACTGATAAATGGCAAGATGCCAAGAAGACTGATGTCAAAAGCCACATTCCTTAAAAGGAATTTTGAGCGAGGACGTATACAAGGCTTTAAAACATCAAACCTAAAAGTGCAAGTTGCAAAAGTCCATTTATGGACTAGAAAAATCACATCGTAATTGAAATCTTGTATACAAGAAGGTAAGTAGGAGCATAACAGTATTCTAGATCCTATATGACATCCCAATGCTTGAAGGTGTAAAATCATGGATTAGAACAGTACTTCGCGATGAAGGATCTAGAAGAGACAAAGTCCTTGGTATAAATATCTATCGTGGTATATCAAAGTGCTTAATTAGATTAAGCAAAAGTACATACATTGACAAGATCTTGAAACACTTCAAGATGAAGGGTTCCAAGAAAGGAAACTTGCCAACAATACATAGTGTACATTTGAGCGAAACTCAGAGTCCTAGCACTAAAGAGGACATGAACCGTATGAAGGGTGTTCCCTATATTTTTAGCTAACTGTTCAAATCATGTACGCCATGTTAATGTACTAAGACCGGACGTCTCGTATGCCCTGAGCATGACGAGCAAATATTAGTTAAACCCAAGTGATGCTCACTGTATAACAGTGAAGAACATTCCAAAGTATCTGAGAATAACTAAAGATTTGTTCTTACTGTACAACAGTTATGAAAGAGATCTGTGTGTTTAAGGATACACAGATGCTAGTTTCCAAACCAACTGTATTGACTTCAATTGTAATAGGGATATATGTATTGAACGGAGGTACTATGAGTTATAAGAGCTTACATACAAATCTACTTATCAAGCCTATGTCTCAAAACAAACATGATGTTCATGTTATAGGCTTGATGATATTCATATTGAATAATCATTTTAGTAAACTTTAAACTTTCTGGAACATTAAAACAATTATGTTTTTATCTGATACGACATACTGGGTATGAGTATATACATTAAACATTTATGTGTTCTTTATTAGCATGTTTAAGTATTCGTAAATAAATATGATGATCATATTATTTAGAATTGTCCTTGATCGATTATTAATAGGGGACTAGTAATAAATCAAGATCATTGTGAAGTCTGGTCATATTCTAAGCTGGAAGTGCACTAGGTGGAACCAGAGTCACATGCGCTTGTCGGTGCACAAGGCGTTGGACAAGACCCACGGTCAGGATCACCTCATAGATCGGTGTCATAAGGTGAGTCCTGAAATAGTAAACACTCTTTATCCTCATACCTGAGATGTGCATTGGGACCTAATTCACAAAGAGTGTTATGCTTTGTAATAGTCTAACGTTAGTGTTAACCGGGTAATCATAAGGGCTATGTTAGGTATAACATGAATTGTGTAGTTAGTCGTGTACATGTAATATGGGATTTGCTCCTTTCAAGATGAAAGAGATATTTCTGGGCCCCTCGATTACATAATTTGATTTACATGCATGAACAAGTGGATTAGTTGGACTAATGGCACTTGTATAATCAAATATGTTGGGATCGAGAAACATATTCTTTGAACAATAAAGGATGAGATAGATCTATGCCTTAAGTTCAAAACAAAATATCGTGAAGCAAAAGGATAATGAATGATTATACTATATAACTGATTGGATCAATCAAATTGCTCGAAGGTAAAAGCACATTTACATAGCCTTGGTGGCGGTGACGTGTTGCTAGACGCTTACCATTGTCTGTGTTACTGTGTATCGTGTGCAAGTGGGAAAATGTAAGTTATTATATGCCAACGACACGCGTCACACAAAGATACTGCTAAGGGGTAAATAAACCTATAGGGTCACACACAAAGAATGCGTTTGTTTCTATCTTTAAAACCCGGATTAAATCAAGTTGATTAAGAAAATAATTATTCTTAAAGGATAATTATGAAAATATGTGTTAAACTGTGATTATGATAATTACAGGGTGAAAACATAATTATGTTAATTACGGGGTATTATTTGTAATTATATATAATTATATTTAAAGTTTAAAAGATAATTATATATATATATATTTGAATTTGAATTTGAATATTACAGATAATTACTAAACCTTATTTAATCCTTAGTTGAATTATAGTTTAACTATAATTCTTCTGGTATAAATAGGGCGTTAGACTAAACCGTTTTTCATACGATAATTAGAATTAACCTATCAGAGAAATACAGAAAAGAAACCTTTTCTTTTCTGTAAACATATATAGATCTAGGGTTCTTGGGCTAGCACCTGGTGGAGACAGGAAACGTGTTCGTGTGTGGACTACCAATAGAGGAAACCTACTTTGGTTTCTTGGTGCTCCATTCCAATCTCCGCTGATCTACAGAAGGTACATATTCTAAACACCCTATGGTGTGGTTTTATTTTGATTAAATGCATCATTGGATCCGATTGGGTTTTAAGTTTATTTAGAAAAGTTTTCTATATAATTGTTGTAACCAAATTTATTTATTTTTCCGCTGCGTTTTATCGGTTACAAATTGCATTAAAACCCAACAATATCTTTAGTTAAAATTATCATTAATTAATTAATATAATAAGAGTATAAAATGAAAAATAAATAAAAATTTGAAAGAAAGAAAAGAAAAGAAAAGAAAAAAAGCCAAACTACAGGGACTATAATTGTTAAAACAAAAAATAAAAAAGACAAAGAAAAGGTAAAATTACCAAAATAACCTTAATTAAAGAGTAAACTACAATTTTGGTCCTTGAGGTTTACACAAAAGTATGAAAATGGTCCCTAAACTTCAATAAGTGTCGATTTCATCCATACTGTTTTGATTTTGCTTTAAAAGAAGTCCCTCTGGCTAATGACATCAAAAAGTGCCGTTAGAGTGACAAGTACATGACACGTGATGGGCAATTTCGTCCTTTTACCCTTTTCTTCTTTTTCTTTACTAAATCAAAGAGGGAGGACCAAAACTGTAAATTCTTTTACTTTCTCTTTCTTTCTTGTACATAATGACACACACACACACATACACACACACACACACACATCTTTCTCTTTGTTTTCTTGTACATAATTACACACACACACACACATATATATATATATATATATATATATATATATAATCACACACATTTATAATCATACAAACATATATATGAATATAGAGGGCCATTCTTTTGTTAACCCAAAATTTAGTGTTAACTTTGTTAACCACTTTAGACCAATAGGATTGCAAAGAAGTTTTTGGTTTATTAATCATAACAAATTTAGAGTAAGGGTAAATATGTAATTTGGAAATTTAAAATTTTCTAATATTATATTGTTTCTTCCATCACGTGGAGATAATTATGGAGAGAGAGATTTTTTAGAGATTTTATTCTTTTAATTTTAAACCATTAGAATGATCTGATTGATTTTATTTTAGTTTTTCATTATATCACATCGTCTTCTTCCTATAATATAGGAACCGTTTTCTGTAAATTCTCTCCTTTTTTTATCATGTCCGACAATCCAAATAAACCAGGTTTAGCCATGTATCAGTCTTCCGGTGAGTATCATAATGCAAATTCGTATCCAGTTGAAGATCGAAACTTGTGTAAGGATATAACACAAACCGTTGATGATTTTCATACCCAGACGAGTGCCGATGTGCAGTCCCATGGGATTGAAGATTTTTCTTTTGAGTATGTAGATGTTTATAACCGGCCATCATGCAGTAACGACGACCGAAGTTTGAACGATGTCCGTGTGAACGGTACACTTTTGTTTTATTAGTTCAATTCATGTATGTATTTGGTGTATTCAGTTTTTTGATGATCTTTCCTGAACGGTATGTTGGGTTCTTGTTGGATTAAGGATGGTTTTTACATTTTTACTATCAAATTCGAGGCATGTTCATATATGTGGAAGATACATTATCCATAAAGTCGATGTAGAACAGGGTAATTCATGGTTCTCCTATTTTATTGTCAAATCTCATGCATGTTCATATATGAGAAAGCTACATTTTGCATAATGTCAAGGTGTAACTGTGTCATTCATCACTGATATAGTTAATTGTCAAATCCCATGCATGTTCATACATGAACAATCCATATTAGGCATTATGTCGAGGTGTAACAGTGGCATTCCTATGAATATCCTAGGTTTTTATTAGTCGTATCCATATTCATATATGAACAAGATATAGTATGCATAAAGTCGATGTATGGCAATGTCATTTATTATTGTCCTAGTTTATTTATAATTTTCTAGTCACATACATGTTCATAAATGAACAACTTAGAGTGGTGTAATTGAGGTATGACATTGCCATTCGTAAATGTTCTAGAGTAATTTACTTTTTCAAATATCATGAATGTTCATGTATGAACAATTTACAGTATGTTAATATGTAGTAGTAAGATTATTAGTCAATTGATTTTCAAGTTTATTGTTATTTTTTAGACAATGAAGCCATGGATGAAGTCATTGAGGTTGATGATGGAACAAAGTTTTGGATTCCTAACGTGCCTGATCAGATGAAACCAAAGTTGAATGATGTGTTTTCATCCTACAATGAAGCCGAGGCAATGTATAGGAAATATGCAGATATTGCAGGTTTTGATGTTCGTTTGAATGCTAAAAAGACAAATAAGGATGGCTTTATTCAGACTAGATGGTTTTTCTGTAGTAAGCAAGGTAATCCGACAAAGAAAAATTTCGATACACTTGAATTGGGTCCTGGTGATAGGCGTTACCGTAACTCGAATGTTAAATGGTCAGGGTGTAATGCATGTGTTAAAATTCACTTGACAAAGGATATGTCTCAATACGAGGTATATAAGTTTGTTGAAGCTCATAATCACGTTCTGTTTAACAATAACGATCGTAGATTTTCACGTAAGAATAGAAAAATGTAGTATACCGATTATAAGAAACTTTTAAATATTTCTAGTTATAAGGTGGGTGCAACAAGGGCTCATAGAATACAAACTGCGTTGAATGGTGGGTATGAACACAATAGATGTACAGTTGTTGAGTACCAGAATTTTAAGAGAGATCTTGGTTTATTTGTTGGGAACAAGGATGCGAGGATGCTTATTAATAAGATGTCAAACCGGAAGGATATTAATAGTGGATATTTTTTTAGTACAAGTGTAATGAACGTGAGTTACATGCCATCTTTTGGGCCGATGAATTTGCTCAACTTAACTACAGAGAGTTTGAATGTAATTTCGTTCGATGCTACATACAGGACGAACGAGTAAGTAATTTTACACCAAGCTAATATTTTCATTATTCTATGTGATTTTTACTATTTTTTTAAAAATATTTATAGGCATGCTCTGTCATTTCTACCCTTCCTGGCTGTTGATAATCATAAAGATTTTGTTGTTGTTGGTGCTGCTCTCATTGCTGGGGAGACCATCGAGAATTATAAGTGGGTATTGAGGGCATTTTTGAAATGTTACGAGAGACAACCGTTGGTTGTGATAAGTGATCAATGTTCAGCGATGAAACAAGCCATTCCATATGTGTTCACTGAATCAAGACACTGATTATGCATGTGGCACATAATGAAGAAGGTTCCATCGAAGGTAAGTTATCATTGTTTTTATATTGTATTCCTACAATAATTAATTTTCATAAATATTTAGTAAAAGTAATTATACATCTCTGATTGTTACTTTTGTTAGATAAGTGTTGCGTTAAACCAGAATCCTGAGTTTAAGCGGGTAATAAACAAACTGGTGTGGATTATTCGTATTAGTCCAAAATATTTCGAGAGGCAGTGGCATAGTATGATTGAGGAATACGACCTTGTTGATGATGAGTGGTTCAAAGAGATGTATGATATTCGTCATTCATGGATACCTGCTTTCTATAATGATAATCCAATGTCCGGTCTTATGAAAACGACATCAAGATCTGAAAGTGCAAATGCATTTTTCAATATGTATCTATTGTTTCACTTTGATCTTATAGTGTTCCTCACTAACTTTGACAATGCACTTGAGAAGCAACGTGAAGAACAATCTATTAATGAGAATCTTACGAGGACTACGTATCCACATCTCTTTAGTCCTTATCGAATCGAATTGCATGCGTCAAGGGTGTACACACGAGCAATATATTTTGATTTTCAGAAAAAGGTTAAGAAGGCCATGTTGTACTGCGGGATTGAGGGGGTCGAACTTTCAGGTGATGTGAAGATGTATGTCATCAGTCATAATAATAAGTATTCTGTTGCGAAGGCTATGTTCAAGGTATTATTCGACACCCCTTTTTCAGTATTTATTAATATTTTGTAGTTTGTTGTTTTATCTATTTATTGTTTTTGCATATTGTTATTTAGGTGACGCACCAAGCTTCAAATAACACGGCTAATTGTGAATGTAAATTTTTTATCCGGAATGGGTATTTATGTCGACATGCACCGAAAGTTTTGATTAATGAGAAGGTTGATTCCATACCGAATCACTATGTTGTGCGAAGATGGACCCAGGAGTTGGTTCCTGTGCATATACAGACCGCTCGTGTTCATTATGGCGAGGTTGATTCAGAGAAAGAGAAACTAATAAATGGTTTGTATTAAAAATGGATGATATTGTAAGCCGAATTCACAATGATAAACCATGGTTAGGTAAGGTTTCTCAAGTTCTTGAAGATTTAAAATATGAGATAAATACTCAGCTACCATATGAAGATCCATCGCAGCAGAAAACGGATGCAATTACAGAGTATTTTGGTGTGCCGGTTCCAGATGAAGCGACCATATTACCCCCGTCTGGCCTTAGAAACAAGGGATGTGGTACCGGTAAGCGGTTAGTTAGTACGTCTGAGAAGATTCAGTTGAAGAGTAAAAAGCCGAAACGTAAATGTAAGAAATGTGGACAGTGCACCGGTCATGATTCTCGCAATTGCCAGACAGTTTCTCGTTCATGAGTACCTAGTTCAGTATTTTGTTTTTTTATGTATCTTAGACTATATTAGTTCTTTTTTTAAGAAATGACATGGTTTTATGGTGTTATTTGTTGATTGAATGGTGAAGATTTGTTTTGTTCACAAATGAAATTTCATTAAGCCATTAAGATGTTAAATTAGGAAACCTGTTTTGATTTATGAACTTCTAAAATCTTATTTAGTTAACTTAGTTCACAAATGAACATCTAATATTATATACGGTCAAGTTATTTCATACGGTGTCATCCATTACTTACCACTAACAAAGTGGTCTTTATGATGATTGCATACCATCGTTGTATGTATTTCATATATTCAAGTAGTTTTTGTTTCATCCTTTCAAGTATTTCAAATAAGGAAATGAAATCATATTAATGGATACTATAAATGGAGCTCGTTGTGGAGTCGCTTGTTTTCCCATATTAGTGTGTCGATGACAATAACTTTGTTTGAATTGCCACAAACTGGACTTACACCATTGTTGAGAAGCATATTCTTTTGTGGCTTTGTTGGAAGCCATGATTAAAAAAGGAATAAAGTTTTGTATTGATGGTGTTTGGATTTTTTGAAAATAAAACATTCTTTATCTTGTTCATCATTGAAATAATCATATTATAGTATAGATAAGGAACACATACGTTTGTTATTTGTTAATGTCTTCATATCAGTTCTATAATATATGGTTTTGATATAATTTGGATTTTGTTAAAAAGGAAAGCATTTAATTCTTAGTCATAAATGTAATCACTAATAAACTAGACTTTTATTAAACCAACAACCATATGCTACGTAAAGTGTTTGACACATAACCATATCCAAAAAACCTAACCCAAAGTGTTTAATACGCAATGAACAATAAGTAAAAACTGACTAATGTCATCCAATCACTTAACGGTACCAATTCCTTCTATCGTACCCACGATCTTTTTTGCTATCTGCATTTTTATCCATCGTCACAAACCTGCGAACGTCTATCGGTATTGCGTGTTTCCGGATGTTCACATCACTCAACAATATCTTCGCCACATACTTTGCCCGTAGTTACTTGAGTTGCTTTTTTTGTTTGGTACTCTCTTTGTATAGTCCGCTCTCCCAGTTATTTGTGTCATCCCCCATATAAGTCTCCATGTTCCTCATCGACACAACCCCTTTGTCTAATTCGTTTTGCTTTAACTGCCATCACACTTTAATATGTTTTGTTTTGATTTCCTCAAAAAGATGCCAATTCCGGTAACCATAAGAGCATAGATGCGTTGTTATCATCAAGTGTTGTTAATAAAAGTTGTCGTTACACTGGGAAATAATAAATATAAAGCATCTATATCAAAAGAAATTCATTCACGTGTATTTCATATATGCACAATACAATAAATTGTTTATTTGTTCATATATGCACTATCAATTCAAGAACATATATGCACACCAACTACCAGTTTTCATATACTGCAATTGAGTACAATATCATATATGCACATAAAAATCCTAGATATACACTCCAAATCCAAAATCATATATGCAGGAATAACACACTTACCTATATGAACCAAATTCATATATGAACATAAGTCATGTTGGAGGGAAAACAATATTTAGTTCAATACGTTACAGTATAGGATGTTGAGTCAGGTTCTTCTTCCAGGAATATGGTGCTAGGTAAAGATGGAAGGTCCTTCTGACTTTCGAATGTATAAAATAAGTGTTCATAACTTGAAATACCAACAATTATCTAGTAAATCTAAAGAATTTAATGTACACTTATTGACCTGTACTTGAGATTGTTTTGTGAGAATGAATGTATTCATATATATATCCAGGACTAACTCATTTAAAACCAATTTTTCGTATACATACATATAATTTCATATATGAACACAAATCAATAAATCTAAAAAATAATGTATCTATAATATACTTTATCAAAAGTACAGGGGTTACCAAATCATCTCATCTGCATATCTTTCATCCAACTGTTTCAGTTTCCCTTCCCGGTCCTCGTTGTCTATAATTATCACAGAGGTGAATTTAAGATTCATAACCACCATATAGTAGTGCGGTTGTAGAACCACCTAAGTTAATAATTTGAGTAAGTGAGTGAGTATAATGAAGTAAATTTAACATGTTTACAATTTTGAAAACTATGTATTTGTATAAGACTACATACCAAATCCACATTCTTCATGTTGTTGACCTCTTCGTCTGAATGTCCCCATCGCTTTACCATCTTATTGAAACTCGCATACCTTTGTACGTCGCTTAATTTTGGATCCGCTATCTTTTCATCTAACTGTAAGTGCGTTTGAATATGTCATGATGTAAAGTGTTCATATAAGACAAAGGTATACATTAAGAAGTCGTTTAAGCAATTATATGATATTGTAATTTATCAGTAAATTAATGTTTATTACCGCCACGTCTGTAGTCAAGAACAATCTCCGCAGAGAGTCACTGTTGCGGAACTTTTCTGCATCGTTCATCACCCCTGCCCATGCATCGATTACTTCTCGTGACACGTCTGTTTGGGATGCTAGAGTTTCTATTTGCTTTCGATCAAGCATCTTTCCGTTTCCCGATATGAACATTAGTTCCCTGCATTAAAACACATATAAACATTAAGGAGCCTTATTATACCTATTTTTAGTTGAACGATACAAAAAAACTTGAATAATGATGTCGAACTTACTGTTGTCCACCTAAGCCCTTTTGTTGGGTTTTAATGCAATTTTCGTTCAATTGTAACCGATAAAACGCAGCGGAAAAATAAATAAAATTTGGTTACAATAATTATAGAAAACTTTTCTAACTATTTAAAACCCAATCGGATCCAATGATGCATTTAATTAAATGAAAACCATACCATAGGGTGTTTAGAAACTTACCTTTCGGAGATCAGTCGGGATTGAAACGAAGCACCAAGAAACCAAAGCAGGTTTCCTCTATCGGTAGTCCACACACGAA
Source organism: Arctium minus (assembly GCA_954870635.1). Classification (NCBI taxonomy): domain Eukaryota; kingdom Viridiplantae; phylum Streptophyta; class Magnoliopsida; order Asterales; family Asteraceae; genus Arctium; species Arctium minus. The sequence continues at coordinate 32,786,267 of OX941091.1, read as the reverse complement.
CACGTTTCCCGTCTCCACCGGGTGCTAGCCCAAGAACCCTAGATCTATATGTGTTTTACAGAAAAGAAAAAGTTTCTTTTCTGTATTTATTTGATAGGCTATTCTAATTCAATCGTATGAAAAATGGTTTAGTCTAACGCTCTATTTATACCAGAAGAATTATAGTTAGACTATAATTCAAATAAGGTTTAATAATTATCTGTAATAATATTTAAATTCAAATTTGAATTCGAATTCAAATTTATATAATTATCTTTTAAACTTTAAAGATAATTATATAATTACAGATAATACCCGTAATTAACATAATTACGTTTTCACCCTGTAATTACAGTTAACACATATTTTCATAATTATCCTTTAAGAATAATTATTTTCTTAATCAACTTGATTTAATTTGGGTTTCTAAAATGGAAACAAATGTATTCTTTATGTGCGACCCTATAGGTTTACATACTCCTCAGTAGTGTCTCTGTGTGACACGTGTCGTGGGCATATAATAACTTACATTCTCCCACTTGCACACGATACACAGTAACTTACATTATAGTCGGTTTGGAAACTAGTATCTGTGTCTCCTTAAACACACAGATCTCTTTCATAACCGTTGTACAGTAAGAACATAACTTTAGTTATCCTTAGATGCTTCAGAATGTTCTTCATTGTTATATAGTGAGCATCACTTGGTTTGACTAATATTTGCTCGCCTTACTCAGGGCATACGAGACGTCCGGTCTTAGTAGACTAACATGGCGTACATGATTTGAACAGTTGGCTGAAAACACGGGGAACACCCTTCATACGGTTCATGTCCTCTTTATTGCTAGGACTCTGAGTTTTACTCAGATGTACACTATGTTCTATTGGCAAGTTTTTTTTCTTGGAACCCTTCATCTTGAAGTGTTTCAAGATCTTGTCAATGTATGTACTTTTGCTTAATCTAATTAAGCATTTTGATTTTCTACGAGAGATCTTTATACCAAGGATTTTGTCTCTTCTAGATCCTTCATCGTGAAGTACTGTCTTAATCCATGATTTTACACATTCAATCATTGGGATGTCATATAGGATCAAGAATACTGTTATGCTCCCACTGACCTTCTTGTATACAAGATTTCAATTACGAGATGATTGTTCTAGTCCATAAATGGACTTTTGCAACTTGCACTTTTAGGTTTGATGTTTTAAAGCCTTGTATACGTCCTCGCTCAAAATTCCTTTAAAGGAATGAGGCTTTTGACATCAGTCTTCATGGCATCTTTCCATTTATCAGTAATCCGATCTTCGGATTATTTTGTATCTCGTTTATTATCTTCAACAACTCAACATCTTGTTGAATGTCAGTGTCAACCATCGTCCCATCTTTGTGGTTCTTGAATTCCTTCAAGATTTACTCTGTCCCCATTTGTGATTCTTGACAAAAATCTTTTCTTAAGAACTCACCAGGGTGCGTTAACAAAACTTTTGTTCTTGCTAGACCTGTAGAAATAATATCCAATTGGATATCAAATAAAGATGTACTTTTAGACCTTTGAATCATGCTTTCCAAAAGCTTTATGCTTAGCTTAAGCATTATAACCCATATTCTCAAATATGATAACTTTGGGATCTACCAAGTTCATATTAAGAGAGTGAGTTTTATTGGTCCTTGTTGGGTGATACATAAACTAGCATTTGGGCAACCGTTTCTAGGGCATAACCCCAGAAACATTTAGGCAGAGTGGTGAGACTCATCATAGAGTGAACCATGTTCAACAATGTTCTATTTCTCTTCTTGGATACATCATTGTGATGAGGTGTTCCGTGAGGAGTCAACTGGGATACAATCCCAAAATCTCTAGGATGAACCATTTGCTTAGATATTAATGACCTTGATCTAACCAAAGCATCTTTATCCTTTGCCAAGTATATTCACTACTTCTTTCTAAAACTCTTTGAAAAATTCAAAGCTATTATATTTGTTTTATTAGGTAAACATACCTATGTCTACTGAAGTCATCAGTAAGATGTAATGAAGTAGTGATGACTGTATCTTGTGACATAACTATAAGTCTTACATACATCAGTATGGTCAACCCCTAATAGTTCTTGTGGCCCTTAAAGGTTTACCCTTTGAAGGCTCTTTTGTCATATTGACTAACAAGATACATATATCATATGAATCATCATATGATTCCAACTCTCCGTCCGCCTGGAGTTTGGCTATGTGCTTCTTGTTTAAATGTCACAAATAGATCAGTTTTAAGCCCCGCTTAATTCATTATATTGATTTATAATTACAACTATTAATTTCATAAAACATTTATTAAATAAAGCAAAAATTTATTTCTGAAAACATAAATTCGGTTCGTTGTAATTAAGAAAATGAAACTAAACTCCTAGTAGCACTAGGTACATAAAGTCACTTGCTAAGTGTTAATGTAAGACCATCTGGAAAGTTCATATCATATGTCCCAGCTAGCTTAGCTTCATTTGGTCTGGTTTTATCTTCTCTTCACTTCTTATTTCCTGAAAAGTAGTACTAATATGAGTATCATACTCAATATGTAACACTTAGTCAGAAGTGAATTAAATCAAGTGGTAAACATACCTGAAGGTCCAACTCTGGTAGCCTTTTGCTTCTTGATTTCTGCCAATCGGGCTGGACAAGTTCTCATTTGGTGCCCATGGTGCAAACAATTATACCATATTGCAACCTCAATAATTTCTCCTTTGCCCTTATCTATGCTGGATCTTCCAACATATATTTTACCCTTGGTTATCTCCCCCTTTTTCTTGATTATCCCACTGTCAGGTTTGATCATCAAAGCCTGTTTTGGTTTGATTGAACCCAACTTGGATTTCATATCCTTCTCAGTAGTTTTAAGTAAGTTGTAAAGCTCTGTGCGAGTTTTATTCAAACCTTTCATATTATAGCCCTTAATGAACTGCTTATATGTTTTGGGTAGAGAGTTGAGAACCATATCGATTTCCAACTCTTGACCCAGTGGGAAACCAAGACGGGCCAGTTGGTCAAAGTATCCTTTCATTTTCAAAATGTGGGTACTAACTGACGAACACTCAGTCATTTTACAAGCAACCAATGCTTTAACTGTATCAAATCTCTCCCGCCTTATTTGTAACCGAAACATAAACTTCAGTGATGATATCATATCCCAAGCAGTCATGTTTTCATGATCCCGTAATAATTCGGGAGTCATGGTGGCTAACATTAGGCAACCAACAATCAGAGAGTCATCTTGGTACTTATCATAAGCAGTTCTGACTTCAGTTGGAGCATTTCTGACAGGAGCATTTGGAGGGGGTTTTCAAGAACGCAGAACTTCTTTTCATGCCTAAGGACTGCCCTTAGGAATCGAAACCATTCGATGAAGTTCGTTCCGTCCAATTTTTCCTTATCCAGGATTGACCGTAGTGTAAATTGGGATAAGTTGTTTGAGTTTGAATTTGAGGTAGGCATCTACAAAAACATGATTTAATTTTAGTAACTTTAATATCTCAAATAAATGGATTAACCTTTCAAAAATCATTTTATTTGAGCTAAGATCCATATTTCACCTACTTCCTGAAATGGCCAAGCAACTGTTCATGGAATTAAGTTATTTAGGTAGGCATCATCCAATTATGTTCAACATAACTCTTAGATGTTGTGGGATCCTATTCAATATATCATATATTGAAAATGGCATGTTTAATCCCACTTCAACGCCTTGAAAATACTCATAAATGGCCAAGAAACTGTCTATGATATTCTCAAGTAAACAAACCATACTAAGGTATCGTGGTCCCACCTAAATACTGGACTTAGGGTTTACTGGGATCAGTCGTCCAAAATACGACTATTTAAGTGAATGGCCAAACAACTGTCCACTTAAATCTCATTATTTTGGCTCATTGTCTAACACTACATTCAACCGGCATGATTGGCTGAGCACTGACCACACCGGAATCCTGTATGCTCGACAAGTACCCTAAATGGGTGGCATTAAGTTTACATTTTGAAAAAAGTTTAATTTTAGAAAACATTCGAATTCTTTTAAAACATTTGACTTTATCTCTAAAAATATTGTTTTAAAAGTTTATCTTATTAAATCGGTTTGATTTTGATAAACATATCAATTATAAAATATCATATTTTATTTACCGATTTAAAATTTGTTTTGCATTTGATTTTATTTGTTTATTTATTTTTAAAACGTTTGCAATTATTATAACAATAATAAAGCAATAAATAAAAGCAAACACAAAATAAACAATCACAGCAATAATACATGGATTTGCCCCTAATGTGGTGTTGTAAGTCAACACAACAACCACGGTCAATTTTAAGGACGTCTTCAAGCTCCCACTGGCCTCGCCATCTTGGTGAACTCCAGGGACTCCGTCTCGACCTCTTGGAACTCCGTCTTCGTTTACAATTTAAAATGGAAAGATAACATATCCTACTCTATTTTACAATTGCCCATATCTAAGAAAACTTAAAATTTACATCCCATGCAATTAATACATTTTAATTTTCCAACATAAAAGTAAATCAACCACAACCACAACCACGGGTCTATGGGGCAAACCATATATTATTTTATTTATTCTAAACATAAAATAAATACAAATGTGGCCGAATTATAATTAACATAATTAAAAAGGCCAAAATAAATTGGAACAAATTATTATATGACAAAGTTAAATTTAAAATAGACCCATCCCTAAAACTTTGGGTTACCAACCCTTGACCCAAAAACAATTTGGGAAGATGACCAAAAGAAGCCCAAAACCGAATCATCTTTGGAAAAACCACCCAAACACAAAATGATCCTTTTGGGCCCAAATCCATAACCAGGAAACAAACCATACCATGAGGCTTCAAGCCTATAGTGATTTGGGGATTAGACAATAGACACGCAACCCAACCGAAGCCGGTGTCAACGAACTACTGAAAAACATCAGTTCAAACCGATCAACCCAAAATGAATATTTTAGGTGTATTTGGCCTAGTATGCGGCCCAACGAAAATAACCAATCGATACTGGAGACCACATTCGATCAATTGGTAGCAGCTAAATAAAAGAAGTTGGCCAAGAAGGAATCGACGAGAAGCGGTTGGGAACGACCCATCATTACCGTAGCACTATGCGTTGATGGGGCGACGATCCAGACGATCAACAAAAACGTTAGGGACCACGGTTCAATGGTGATAGATAAGATAAGCTAGAAATATTAAAAACGCGAGCCGCTTGGCAAGGGTACCAGATCCAACATCACCGTCCCATATGGGTGGCGGTTTGGTCAACTAAACATTCCCCAAAAGGCCAACGACCGTGCGAACCAGGGCGACCACAGTAGGGCGTACCGTTTACGGATGGGATTTGAAGGAGATATATCAACCACTGAAAAACCAAACCATTACCACCACCCATGGAGGGTGGCGACCTGGACAACCAGTTAAAACGCTAGTGACTGTCCTGTTGTGAGCGTGAAAAAGAAGAAGGGAAAAACAACAGCAGTAAGGAGCCGGCGATGGGCAAGAATGGTTGCCGGTGATAGAGTCACATGGACCGGCGATTTCCGGTGATGGCTTAAGAAAACACCGGCGACGGTCGCAAAAACGGCCAAAAAAAAAGAACAAAGGAATCCCGACCGGCGGGAACCTTGACTTCGACTTAACCATGGCTGCCGAGGAAAGAAGAAAAAAAACTTTTCTTTTGGTTTACAACCCAAGCCGCATGCTACTGATCTCTTAGGAGGCGATGGAGATAAAAACAAGCAACAAAAATCGTCGACCATGGCCAGCATACAGCGACAACAACCGCATACCATGTTATCGGTCAGAGAGGAAGAAGAGGTCGCGAGAATCTGGAGACTTCCGACGACAGCTGGTGTAGGTCGTGAGTGACTTTTCTTTTCACAGAGAGAAAGGGGAAGTCAATTGATTCAAAAAGGGTTTGAAAAACCCTTATGGGCCTTTTGAAGATTATCAAATAAAAGAAAGCCCAATCATAATTTTAAAACAGGAAAAACCTTTCCCATAATATTTTGGTTCATTAGAATTAGGGTTTAATCTATTTTGCCATATAGAATCTGTCTCCCTTTTTAAATAAATGACATCAAAGTGGCTCTGATACCACTGTTGGGTTTTAATGCAATTTTCGTTCAATTGTAACCGATAAAACGCAGCGAAAAAATAAATAAAATTTGGTTACAATAATTATAGAAAACTTTTCTAACTATTTAAAACCCAATCGGATCCAATGATGCATTTAATTAAATGAAAACCATACCATAGGGTGTTTAGAAACTTACCTTTCGGAGATCAGTCGGGATTGAAACGGAGCACCAAGAAACCACAGTCGGGATTGAAACGAAGCACCAAGAAACCAAAGCAGGTTTCCTCTATCGGTAGTCCACACACGAACACGTTTACCGTCTCCATCGAGTGCTAGCCCAAGAACCCTAGATCTATATGTGTTTTACAGAAAAGAAAAAAAGTTTCTTTTCTGTATTTATTTTATAGGCTATTCTAATTCAATCGTATGAAAAATGGTTTATCCTAACGCTCTATTTATACCAGAAGAATTATAGTTAGACTATAATTCAAATAAGGTTTAATAATTATCTGTAATAATATTTAAATTCAAATTCGAATTCGAATTCGAATTCAAATTCAAATTCAAATTCAAATATATATATATATATATATATATATATATATCTTTTAAACTTTAAAGATAATTATATAATTACAGATAATATCCCGTAATTAACATAATTACGTTTTCACCCTGTAATTATCATAATTACAGTTTAACACATATTTTCATAATTATCCTTTAAGAATAATTATTTTCTTAATCAACTTGATTTAATCCGGGTTTCTAAAATGGAAACAAATGTATTCTTTGTGTGCGACCCTATAGGTTTACATACTCCTCAGTAGTGTCTCTGTGTGACATAACTTACAACTTTAACACGCACTTTTGTATCCGTGCTTCCTCCACCGAAACCTTGAATGATACCGACCGTTGCATGTACGGTGAACGCCTTTTTTCTCCCAAACTTTTCAAATGGTTATTTCCTTTATCTTTTTTAATATGTCTTTGAACCATTTCGTTCAACGACCTTGGTGGGCTTACGCCGAGATTGAAGCTTGGTGCAACGAAGTCGCCAAACATTTTAAATTGTTTATCAGAGTTGGTCCCTTCGTCTTGTCCCTCATTGCATGATGTGTGGGATATTACTGCTTTCCCCTTGTCCTTTTGAATAACTAATCTGGTGTATCACTTATTGCATCATTTGATGTTGGTAATAATTGCTGATGATTGACCGTTGTCGCTGATTTGTTGGTTCCTTCTGAAGGTGTAGCAACGTCACAGACGTGAACATATTTTGACACTACCAATGATGTCACCATGGGTTCATCTGGTGGAATTTTGTTGATTTGTTCCCTTATCACATATTTTCCACTTGTTGTTCTTGAATATGCTTGCCAACTCCAACTTGTAATTCTGAAAATCTGGGTCGTCTGGGTATTCTGAAATAGCTTGAGTCAACTCTATATTTGCATCCCATCTTTGACCCATGATTTCTAGTATCCTATCGTCCATTTTCCTTTTCAACTCGTATAATATAATAAAGATTTTATTAGATAAATAAAGTAGCGAAGTTCATGTATGTAAAATTCATTGCATCTGTAAATGTGCTACGTAATTTGTGTTCATATATGCACAAACATTTTATATCAATAACCTATGCTTATGCATATATGCACAACCCATATTTAATAAGTACGAGAACATAGTTCAACTATTCATATATGCACAAACGCTATATATTAATAGCTTATGCTTGTGCATATATGCACATCCCACGTTGAATAAATAATAGAACATAGCTCAATTGTTTGAAATCGATACTGTACTTATATTAGAAATCATTTATGCAGATTATAGTTCATATATAGGATATTTTGTTTCACTTAATTACCTGCCTACATTTCTCTTTGGCCTTTTCCGCGTTTGGTGCTGCTTTTTGGGAGTTTGTAGCTTCTGTTGCATCCCTTTCGCCAACTATCAATGGAGCGTATCCAAACCCACCAAGGGCTAACTCTACATCCTGCCTCGCCCTTAGTATGTCTAATGTCCACTTCTTTGTTGCTTGGCCACTATTCAATGTATCTACGTTAAGAGTTGAGGTGGACTCAACGTACAAAAGCTTCACGAATCAGTTTATTTAATTAGTAAATAATGACAATAAAATATTAAACATTTTAAAGTAGTTTAAATTTAATATTGTATTATAATGTGCTTACCGTAAGATAAGTTAGTGGACCTGCATAGAACGACATGTGACTATCCCTTTTCCAGTTTTTCTTGCTTACCGCAAGCATGTCGTACACGTATTTGCATCGGTTTATATGTGAGATCATGTGTACCCATTGTATGCGCGTCAAAAACCCTATGTTACAGTATCCGGTTCTACTGCATTCAGCCAGCGTGTTAATTACAATCACCAAGAAGTTAAGTTTAAACTTGATTTTTGTGTCCTGCGTTCTTTTAATCTCCTCCAGCACGTCTTTCGGTCGAACTCGTTCTTTATTGAACTGCTTTAACCAAAAAGCAGTAATGTTCTCCTCACCTTTTGATGGCTTTGTTGACATCAAGTCTATTCCGCCAACTGGAATACCCAGCACGGTGTGAATTGATTCAATTGTGATTGGTATTCTCACATTCCTTATCTTTAGCTCCATAAGTGTCGGTTCAAAGTTGTCCACCACATAAAAACCCAGCTTTGATGGGACTCCATCAATTGTCAGATCAAGCAAAGACTCCATGCCCATGTCTATAACAACTTCTTTCTGTTTTTTTTATTTAATGCGTGAACGGTGTCAAACAAGGGTTTCGGTGATGTTCTGGTTTGCAATCCAAATGGCTGTTGTGAAGCTGTTGTTCCCTTATTTTTTTGATCCTTGGTTTGCTTCTTTTTTTTTGTAACCCCGCCCTTTCCCACATCATCTCTATGTTGCAATGTTGGTTGGTCTGCAAAATCGCTATTTGAGCTTACATCTGATCCAACATGAAAGTAGTTAGTATACGTATGTTTTAGTATACATGGTTTAGTCATTTAATTTATTGAAAATACCTCTCCTGATCTCATCTACCCCATGTTGATCTGTGTTCGGTTGTGTGTTTGTTTTTGGATTATGTACTTCACCTGTGTCGCAATAGACCATCGGCTCCTTCCCTGTGTGTGTATTGCAAAGTTAGATTTGTTGATTTTTTTTTTCAAAATTTTTGAATTACAAGTAAGGGTCTTAATTCAAACCTTTTTTCGATTTCTGATCCAAGATTGACTGTCTTGTCCTGTGTGTTGATATTGGTGATGCTATACCTTTATAAAATATATAATATGTGTTAACGAGTATTTGATGGTAAAAGTATTGAAGCTATTCAACGTATATTTAGATATTTGCCTTCTCATGATTTATCTCGGTTCACTTCTAAGTCCTTTTTACCTATTGGTTGTTCAACCACATGTTTTTTACCTATTGATATACGTACCATTGTGGAACTTGGGTTTGCGTTATATTAGTTGAAGTAATAGATAAATTTCTAATGAAATATGCTTACCTTTTGTAGTGGTCGAACATTGATCTTTTTTCCTTTTCCTAGATTATTGAGCTGTATCAAGTGTCACAAGAGAAAAAATGTTAAAAATGTATTAATAGAACTTTAATAGTTTCATACATTTACACATATGCAGACCACACAGAGTGTATTTATGCACATATGTCACATGGTTTAACATATATGAACATAAAACCATAAACCCACCCTTGGAAAAGTATCTCTTATATTAACATATATGAACCCAAAACCATAAGCCCAACCTTCTAGATTTTTCTCATATTAGAACTAAAAAACATAAACCACACTTGTACAATTTTAACATATATGAACAGAAAACCATAATCCCACTCTTGTAATATTTTAACATATATGAACAAAAAACTATAATCCCACCCTTTAGAAACTTCACATATATGAACCAAAAACCAAAAACCCACCCTTGAAAACTATAATCACAACCTTCTATAAATTTCACATATATGAACCCAAAACCATAAACCCATCCTTCTAATAATTTCACATATATGAACCCAAAACCATTAACCCACAGTTCTTGAATTTTCACATATATGAACAAAAAACCATTAACCCACACTTCTAGAATTTGCGCATATATGAACAAAAAACAATTAACCCACACTTGAACATTTTTCACATATATGATCAAAAAGCATAAACCCACACATAAATGAATAAGAACCATAAACCAACCCTTCTAAAATCTTTACATATATGAACAAAAAACCATATGTGGGTTCATATCTGCACAAATAAATAAAATCTTCCAAAGAAAAGGTAAGGAAATAAAAGTTGAAAATCCAAATTGGATATGAACAAAAATAAAACAGAAAACCATACACCCACACTTGAACATGATTTCACATATATGAACCAAAACAATAAACTCACACTTGAACATTTTTCACATATATGAACAAAAAACATAAACCCACACTTGAGAAAGATTCACATATATGAACAGAAACCATAAACCCACTATTCTAAGATCGTCACATATATGAACAACAAACCATAAACCCACAATTAAACATTTTTCACATATATGAACCCAAAACCATAAACCCACTGTTATAAGATTTTCACATATATGAACAAAAAGCATAAACCCGCACTTGAAAAAATTACACATATATGAACAAAAACTGTAAACCCATTCTTATAAGATTTTCACATATATGAACAAAAAGCATAAACCCACACTTGAAAAAATTACACATATATGAACAAAAACTGTAAACCCACTCTTATAAGATTGTCACATATATGAACAAAAATCCATAAACCCACACTTGAACATTTTGTCAGATATGAACCAAATACCCTAAACCAAGCAATAGTAAATTTTCACATATATTGTAACACCCTAAATTTTAGAGAAATAAAAATTCGAAAATTTCGCAATATGACGGCTATAAACGGAGTAAACCTGGGTATACAAAACTTGTCAACAATCCGAAAGTATCATCCTGAAAAACGGGAATATAGTTATAGCCTATACAAAGAATCAAATGAAGAATAATGTACAACAACCTAGCAATCTAACTTAAAATAAGAAGATTAAGGTCGGGTGTTGCTATTCTTTCAAAAATTTGCGTATCCACTATGGCTATTGTAATGGTCAATATGTCATCCCAAAAAGACCTCTCTCGACCCCTAGGCCGACCGCTCAATCCGAGTGAATCCCCTCGCTAGATTTACCTGCTATACATGTCATTTTAAGAAAAAGTGTTAGGCTAAAGCCTAGTGAGATCATCAGTTGAATTTAAAATAAATGATGGTAAGCGTAAGTAAAGAAAGTGAAGTTATAATAGAATGAAGATACTATTTACCATAACAGTTACCTATTGGTTTAACGGGGGAGACCCGCTTACTAACGCAAGTGACGGAACACAAAAGTAGGCCACTTAACAGTCTGTAAAGCTAACACATAAAGTACACGCAAGGGATGTTAGGCTCAGTGGCTTTAAACGTACACCCGCGGAAAGTCAAATTCAACCCAAAAGGGCCCTTACGTTGAGATCCTCATCCAATATCGTAATACTTAGCACATAGGACTTATAACCCTATCTGATGCCTAGACGTGCCTCAACGAGAGAAACTAATGTCCCAACGTCGGACTACATGCAACAACAATGCTGGGGTCATGACTCCCAAGTGAAACCAAATATGCCACATATAGCAATTCGACTACCCAATAATTCAACATCAAGATAGAATACCCACGACATCAATAAATGGAAATTGTTGCATAATACTTGCATAATTTTTCCAAGAGGTTCCAATTTAACATATGAAGCATATACCCATAATCCATCAAATAAAGCATTTAAATATTTAAAACTCTAGTTTTTATGTTTTCAAATACTCAACCCAAGATTATAGTGAACAAGTTTCCATGTACAAACTTATCGGCAGTTCAACATAAATTAACCCACTCATTATCAATAAATCTGTAAAGATAGAGAGTAGAAATATAACGTTAAGCCGTATTTACACATAAACCCAATACACCATTTTCCTTCATTAAAATCCTTTCCAAATGCATAAACCCTAGAATCTCCAAAAATTAGGGTTTTGGGTGAAAACGCACTCCAAGTTGCACAAGTAAAAATGGAGATATCTAGTAGGCTAAAATTATAATTTTGACATGTATAGAGTTTATTAAAAAGGATGAACTCACCTTGTAGGTTTATGTTTCAAACCCTAGAATCCCAAGGATTAGAGTGAAGAGATGGCCTTTGGAAAGACTCTAACTGTAACAACCACCTTGATGAGAGCACCTAAGCATACAATAAATGATTTAGATGGGTAGTTGAGAATCATTAACTTCAAGGGTTGGAAGGGAGTGAAGACTTACCAAAAACCTAGAGAGAAAAAGAGAGTTGCAAGTCCAAAATCAGTAGAAATGAGAAATTCTCGCGAAGTAAGGGTTTTAAAGCTCTGTCACTTGACGACGACTATGACCTGGAGACATTGCCATGGTCATAGTCGCTGGGCAATGTCTCCGCCCAGTGACCCCTCACTGACTTTTGTCCAGAATGCTCCCCTCCAACGGCGACCTTGCCCAAGGCCTTCTTGGTGCGATTTCAGCCCGAAACGACCCGATACTTTGTCTAGGAACATAAGTTGAATCCACATAACAAATCCAAGTACTTATACATCGCTACAAGGCTAAAAATTATCCAAACGCACTTTAATAGGTGGTAGTCTATCCGAAATTCCGGGCTTTACAATCCTCCCCAACTTGGGACTGATTTCGTCCCCGAAATCCATACTACGCAAATAAATGAGGATACCTACGCTTCAAGTCCTATTCCGCCTCCCATGTCACATTGGCGTCGCGATGGTGTTTCCATTGGACCTTCACCATTGCCACATCTTTATGTCGGAGTTTCTTGATCGTCCTTTCCAAAATAGCTTCGGGTTCTTCGACACAACAGTTGTCGTCCACTCAGATTTCGGATAATGGTATGACACTTTCTTCCTCCGCTAAGCATTTCCATAGATAGCACACAGGGAACGTAGGGTGAATGACGTCCATCTCCGGTGGTAAGTCCAACCTGTAGGCTTGGAGTCCCAAGGAAACGGGGACTTAACCTCCCACACTTTCCAAATCGGATCAAACCTTTCCAAGGGGATACCTTTAACATCACCCGATCTCCCACTTGGAACTCCACCGGTATCTTCTTCTTGTCGGCATAAATTTTCTGACGATCTTGTGCCACTTTCAAACGCTCTCGGATAGCCTTAACCTTATCGTCCGTTTCTTGTACAATTTCTGGGCCAACAAATTGTTTCTCTCCCGCCTCTAGCCAACACACGGGGGTTCTACACTTCCGTCCGTACAAGGCCTCAAATGGTGCCATCCCGAGGCTAGAGTGATGACTATTGTTGTATGTAAACTCTACCAAGGGTAGATGGGTATCCCAATTACCTCCAAAATCAATCACGCAAGACCTAAGCATGTCCTCCAAGGTTTGAATCGTCTTCTCGCTTTGTCCGTCCGTCTGCGGGTGATATGTCGTGCTCAAATTCACCCGTGTGCCCAATTCTTGATGTAGGGCTCCTCAAAATCTTGATGTAAATCGACTATCTCGATCGGAGACTATAGACAAAGGTATACCGTGTCTAGATACCACCTCGTCAATGTACAACTTCGCCAACCTATCCATGGGTAGAGTTTCCCACATTGCTAGAAAATGCGCACTTTTCGTCAAACGATCCACAATCACCCAAATGGTGTCGTTTCCCCTCAAGGTATTCGGTAGTTTGGTCACAAAGTCCATAGTAATCTTGTCCCACTTCCACTCGGGTATTTCCAATGGTTGAAGGCTCCCATAAGGCTATTGGTGTTCGGCCTTCACTTGCGAATAAGTCACGCATCGCTCCACATAGCGTGCCACATCTAACTTCATACCTGGACACCAATAGTGTAACTTCAAATCCCTATACATCTTAGTACTCCCCGGATGAATAGAGTATTTGGACTTGTGCGCGTCTTCCAAGAGTAGATCTCGATTCCCACCAATCCTTGTCACCCAAACTCTTCCATCAAAACACTTAATCCCATGACTATCTTCGGTCAAGAGTAGGTGTTGCTTGACCATTACTTCATCTTTGAGGTTCTCTTCCAACAAGGCCTCAGTTTGCGACGTCTTAATCCTTTCCATAAGACTTGATACTAACTCGATCCTTGTAAGCTTGGCTTGAAGCCTCCCACTATATTCTTTCCGACTCAAGGCATCGGCCACCACATTCTCTTTCCCCGAGTGGTAAAGTAGCTCGCAATCGTAATCTTTGAGTAGCTCCAATCATCTTCTCTGTCTCATGTTAAGCTTCTTTCGATCGAAGATGTACCTCAAGCTTTTGTCGTCCGTGTACAAGGTACATTTCGTACCATAAAGATAATGCCGCCACAACTTCAAGGCGAACACCACCGCTGCTAATTCCAAGTCATGAGTGGGGTAGTTCTTCTCGTGTACTTTTAGTTGCCTTGATGCATAAGCAATCACTTTTTCCCCGTTGCATGAGTACACACCCGAGTCCCATATTGGATGCGTCGCTGTAGACTATGAAGTCTTCCGATCCTTCCGGCAAGGATAAGATCGGAGCCTCACACGACTTCCTTTGTAATGTCCGAAAAGCCTTTTCTTGTGCCTTGGTCCATAAAAACCTTACATTCTTCATGGTCAATGCTGTAAACGAAGAGGCAATTTTGGAAAAATCCTGTATGAACCTTCGGTAGTAGCCTGCTAGACCCAAAAATCTCCGGATCTCAGATGGGCTTTTTAGAGGTTCCCAATTCATCATAGCCTCAATCTTTGCCGGATCCACCTTTACTCCATCTTTCGTGACCATGTGCCCTAGAAACTGTACTTCCTTCAACCAAAACTCATACTTGGAGAATTTTGCATAGAGCTTCTCCTTCCTCAAGACCTCTAGAACATCACGAAGATGGCGCGCGTGATCAGACTTGTCCTTAGAGTAGATCAAAATATCATCAATAAATACGATGACTGAATTATCAAGGAAGGGTCAGCACACGCGGTTCATTAAGTCCATGAATACCGCCGGGGAGTTTGTCAAACCAAAGGGCATCACCAAGAACTCATAGTGGCCATAGCACGTTCTAAACGCGGTCTTTGGTATGTCATCCTCCTTGACTTTCACTTGGTGGTAACCCAAACGTAGATCAATCTTTGAAAAACAGCCCGCCCCTTGAAGTTGGTCGAATAAGTCATCGATTCTAGGGAGTGGATACTTATTCTTTACGGTCACCTTATTCAACTCTCTATAGTCGATACACATCCTCATGGTTCCATCTTTCTTCTTCACAAATAGGACCGGTGCTCTCCAAGGTGACGAGCTCGGTCTCACGAATCCCTTCTCCAGAAGGTCTTGAAGTTGTCCCATCATCTCTTTCATCTCTGACGGGGCCAAGCGATACGGAGCTCTAGCTATTGGGGCCGCCCCCGACGTTAGATCGATCTTGAACTCTATTTGACGGTCGGGCGGTAGGCCTGGCAAGTCGTCCGGGAACACATCGGGAAACTCCTTCACCACTTCAACATCCTCTAACTTCTTTTTCTCAAGTTTGGCGTCTATTACGTACGCCAAAAAGGATGAGCATCCCTTCGATAGGCACTTTCGTGCCTTCACCAAGCTGATAATTGCTACTTCGCCTTTCCGTTTCTCGCCGTACATGGTCACCAACTCATCATCCGAAATGGGGATTTGGATCAACTTCCTCGCACAAAGAATTTCCGCATGATTAATCGACAACCAATCCATCCCGATAACAACATCGAATCCTCCGATGACCATTGGCACTAGATCACCCGGGAATTCTCTCCCTTCGATTTCTAGCTTGCAACCCTTAAGGATGTCTTTAACTACTACTTGATCGCCATCCGCTAACTCTACTACTAACGCATCTTCTAAACTAGTAGTGGGCATGGATAGCTTTGGGCAAAACAAACTCGATACAAACGAAAAGCTAGCACCCAAATCAAACAAAACACGTGCAGGTACGGAGTTTAGGAGGAACGTACCCGACACTACATCTGTCGATGCCTTCGCTTCCTCAGTAGTCATCTGAAATGCTCTTCATGTTGCTTTCGAAGGGTCCACTTTCTTCCCTCCACTGGAACACGTCTTTGCTTTCGGGCACTCGCTTCTAATGTGCCCCGGCTCCTTGCATCCGAAGCAAACTTGTCCTATGATCGGACAATCTCTGAAACTGTGGCCGGGCTTGCCACATTTAAGACATGGTTCGGATTTTGAGTTACATGGGCCGAGATGTTTGCTTCGACACTTTGAACACCATGGGACATCCCGTCTCGGACCCACTCCTCGCTGACTGTTGTGGTTGAATGGTTTTGATCTTTTAGAGTGTGTCGAACTCCCTTCCCATCTTCTCTTTTCAACTACTCCGCTTCTCTCCCCCTTGTTTGGACCATAAGAGTCCTCCACTAGTTGAGCTTCTTCAATCGCCTCACGAAGGGTAGCGGCCTTTAACACTCGAACCATGTTCATCATCTCAGTAGGCAAGCCTTTGATGTAGGCTTTGATCTTCTCTTTTCTAGTTGGGACCAGATGTCCCACCACCCCCAGTTTATCCATAAACAACTTATTATATTCCTTGACTGATAAGTTTCCTTTCTTCAACCCTCGAAATTCGTCGATGAGGCGATCCATGGCTCGCTTGTTACAGAATTTTTCCATTACTTTCTTCTTGAAAGTCTCCCAACTTAGCTTGGCCAACACGGTGGCCTCAATGGAAGTGGAATATATGTTCCACCATGTGAGGGATGCCCCTCTAAGCATTTGAGACCCGAAAACAACTTTCTGGCTTTTCCCACACTCGCTCGATCGGAAAGCCTGCTCCATCTCTCGGATCCAGTTCATGCATGCCACCGGGTCGTCTGAGCCTTTGAACTCCGGTGGTCGGCATCTGAGGAATGCCTTAAAAGTACAAGCCTTTGGCGAGTTCCTCACCTCCGGGGTTGGGGTTTCATTAAAAGGGATTATGGGTCCCGTACCCCCGGATCCCGCCACTACAACATTTTCCGCAACCGTCTCATGTCTGCGGTTCGCAACGTCTCGGTCCTCCAGTAACTTCAGAAACATTTCTTGTTGTTGTGCCATAGCTGCATTCATGGCTTGCATCATTCTGTCCATCATTCTTGTCTCTGGAGTCACCTCTTCTATTATTGGGTGAGTCGAGGCTATATCACGCCTGGGTATATGCTCAGGTCCCTCGCCCAACGCATCCACAAACGGTGGGGGCAGGTCTGTATTGGTTACTCTTGCTTGGTCGGCCGTGGATACCGCTGTATCCTGACCCCCCGGTCGATTCCGAGTATTTACCATTTTCTGCCACACATACGCGAGAACATATATGAGATATAGATTATAC
The DNA here is from genome assembly GCA_954870635.1 of Arctium minus. Classification (NCBI taxonomy): domain Eukaryota; kingdom Viridiplantae; phylum Streptophyta; class Magnoliopsida; order Asterales; family Asteraceae; genus Arctium; species Arctium minus. The sequence goes on along the minus strand of OX941091.1, from coordinate 32,768,705 downwards.
GAATTATAAACAAGGAAACGTACTACTACATTCATTAATCATCATAACAATGGAAACAAGCATAATCACGTAAAATATCCTCATAATAACGTTAGCTAAGCGAAATTATGAACATGCAATACATAATAATTTTCATCACCATTACCATAACTTTCAATTAGTGTAATTTTCGTCGACTCTAAGACCATCCTATCTTAGGAGTTCTACCCAATCTCACTCAATCATAACTTAAATCCACAACTTAAGTCTAGGTATTCTACATTCATACCTAGTTCATTTAAACTAATGCTCTGATACGAACTTGTAACACCCTAAATTTTAGAGAAATAAAAATTCGAAAATTTCGCAATATGACGGCTATAAACGAAGTAAACCTGGGTTTACAAAAACCTGTCAACAATCCCAAAGTATCATCCCGAAAAACAGGGAATATAGTTATAGCCTTTACAAAGAATCAAATGAAGAATAATATACAACAACCTAGTAATCTAACTTAAAATAAGAAGATTAAGGTCGGGTGTTGATATTCTTCCAAAAGTTTGCGTATCCACTATCGCTATTGTAATGGTCAATATGTCATCCCAAAAAGACTGCTCTCGACCCCTAGGCCGACCGCTCAATCCCGGTGAATCCCCTCACTAGATTTACCTGCTATACATGTCATTTTAAGAAAAAGTGTTAGGCTAAAGCCTAGTGAGATCATCAGTTGAATTTAAAATAAATGACGGTAAGCGAAAGTAAAGAAAGTGAAGTTATAATAGAATGAAGATACTATTTACCATAACAGTTACCTCTTGGTTTAACGGGGGAGACCCGCTTACTAACGCAAGTGACGGAACACAAAAGTAGGCTACTTAACAGTCAGTAAAGCCAACACATAAAAGTACACGCAAGGGATGTTAGGCTCAGTGGCTTTAAACGTACACCCGCGGAAAGTCAACTTCAACCCAAAAGGGACCTTACGTTGAAATCCTCATCCAATATCGTAGTACTTAGCACGTAGGACTTATAACCTAATCTGATGCCTAGACGTGCCTCGACGAGAGAAACTAATGTCCCAACGTCAGACTAAATGCAACAACAATGCTGGGGTCATGACTCCCAAGTGAAACCAAATATGCCACATATAGCAATTCGACTACCCAATAATTCAACATCAAGATAGAATACCCACAACATCAATAAATGGAAATTGTTGCATAATACTTGCATAATTTTACCAAGAGGTTCCAATTTAACATATGAAGAATATACCCATAATCCATCAAATAAGGCATTTAAATATTTAAAACTCTAGTTTTTATGTTTTCAAATACTCAACCCAAGATTATAGTGAACAAGTTCCCATGTACAAACTTATCAGCAGTTCAACATAATTTAACCCACTCATTATCAATAAATCTGTAAAGATAGAGAGTAGAAATATAACGTTAATCCGTGTTTACACATAAACCCAATACACCATTTTGCTTCCTTGAAATCCTTTCCAAATGCATAAACCCTAGAATCTCCAAAAATTAGGGTTTTGGGTGAAAACGCACTCCAAGTTGCACAAGTAAAAATGGAGATATCTAGTAGGCTAAAATTATAATTTTGACATGTATAGAGTTTATTAAAAAGGATGAACTCACCTTGTAGGTTTATGTTTCAAACCCTAGAATCCCAAGGATTAGAGTGAAGAGATGGCCTTTGGAAAGACTCTAACTATAACAACCACCTTGATGAGAGCACCTAAGCATACAATAAATGATTTAGATGGGTAGTTGAGAATCATTAACTTCAAGGGTTGGAAGGGAGTGAAGACTTACCAAAAACCTAGAGAGAAAACGAGAGCTGGAAGTCCAAAATCAGTAGAGATGAGAAATTCTCGCGAAGTAAGGGTTTTAAAGCTCTGTCACTTGACGACGACTATGACCTGGAGACATTGCCATGGTCATAGTCGCTGGCCAATTTCGCCGCCCAGTGACCCCTCATTGACTTTTGTCTAGAATGCTCCCCTCCAACGTCGACCTTGACTTCTGCGACTATGCCCCGTGGCATAGTCGCCAGGCATAGTCGCCCAAAGCCTTCTTGGCACGATTTCGGCCCGAAACGACCTGATACTTCGTCTAGGAACATAAGTTGAACCCACATAACAAATCCATGTAATTATACATCGCTACAAGGCTAAAAATTATCCAAACGCACTTTAACAGGTGGTAGTCTATCCAAAATTCCGGGCGTTACATATATGAACCAAAAACCCTAAACCCACCATTACTAAATTTTCACGTAGATGAACAATGATGTAACAAATACTCTTTAACGCAATAAGATCATAAAAACCCCAAATATTGTTAACATTACCTTCTATGGCAACGACTTTTTTGGCAATCTCTTCAAGTTTTCTTTGTTCCTCTGCTTCCACATCTAGAGTCGTATCCATTGTGTTTTTGTAGTTGGAAAACGAGGTTCTCAAAGCAATCCTCTCGATTTTTTTTCGAACTGAACAAAGAATCAACAAGGAAGTTGTGAAAGTTGTGCTCTTCAAATCGGTATTTAAACCCTAGATTTCGAGAAATTTTACCTCTAATTAAATTGTGCGCGCCTTCAATTTCCGCCATTTTTTTGATCGATTACGTTAATCGGGTCGATGAAATAGCTAGCCCTACCTTGATTTGAAGATTGTGTTGATCGTGCAACCGAGATTTTAGGAACCGGGATGAATGATATCTATAGAAATCCCGTGAAATGTGGTTAGTTCCTTATCTAACAAGTTTAATCAATATGCAAAAGGACACATATACCCCTCTTCATATATGAATTTGGTTTAATAATCTATTTTATCATTTAATTAATAAAAAAGGTAATTACTTTTAATCTACACCCTTGATTAAAAAAATGGAAGGTTCATTTGGTTAACAAAGTTAACACTAAAGTTTGGTTAACAAAAGAAGGGGACCCTATGAATATATATATATATATATATATATATATATATATTATACACACACAAATATATATATATATATATATATATATATATTTCTTTATATATATAAATTATGTATATACACACATATATATTTCTTTCCTACTTCGTTGAGATGAAACACAGAGATGAAACCCAAGAATCACAGGGATACATATAATATGAATACATATATACATATACACAACCTCTCTTCTTCTTCTTCCCTATACCCCTACAACCCGGTAACCTCCTCTGGTAACCGTCCGACATAAATCAAACCAAATCAACACCTAATCTAAATCACACGTAAAATCAAAATCTGAAATCAATCAAAAATCGTACCTAAATTAAAGCTAAAAATACAATCGAAACAACAATCGTATCTGAAATCGATGGTTCAAACCCAACTAACAACCCAAGCAAAACCCAATTAAATTTTTGAAGCGAAAGAAAGCAGTCCACACAGATGATTCTGGTTATTGGATCGTTGAAACCGACGAGGATACACGAGGGGGTTTTTGGGGGAAAATGCTCGGAAAATCGGAAGAGGCTCCGACGAGAGAGATGATGAGATTTTTCAAGGGTGATTTCCTCTTTTTTTTAAGGGTGATTTCTCCGGCAGAGGATGATCAGTGACCTCTTTCTCTCAATCTCTCTCTATATATATATATATATCTATCTCTCTATCTCGATTGGCAACTGTTTCTATATCACACACACACATACACACACACACACATATAAGGGGATGCTTATATATATACTAAAGTAGATATTTTGCTCGCTGGTTGGCTGTTGATGATGCTTATGGTACGACTTTCGATTTTATTTTCCGATCCGGAGATCTATCGGAGATTGTCACCATATTTATCGGAAAACAAGGGGGTTTCTGCTTCAGTTCACGAGGGGGTGGGGACGTTTCTCTTCGTGACATTGACTGAGACAGGGGGGAGGTTTCTACTTCCGTTCACGAGATTGACGGGGGGTTTATGGTTATGGGCACCAACGAATAAAAGGGGAGAGGGTGGTCCGCCGCCGGAGATAGCTTGGTCGCCACCGGTCACTGGAGATATCTCTTGGTTGCCGCCGTTAGTGGGGGGAGGGGCGATGGAGGTGCTTCAGTTCATGAGATCGACGCCGATGAAGAAAAAGGAGTGGGTGGGTGGATGCAGATGGATCGATGGGGAGAACGAGGGCTGGAATGATGGAGATAGCTCATGGTCGCCGCTCGAGATTGCTTCTGGTTGTCGCCTTTGAGGGCTCTTGTCGCCATCGGGGAGGGCTCTACGTAGCCGGAGATATCATTGGAGGTATCTGGATGTGTATATGCATATATACATACATATATATATATATATATGTGTGTGTGTGTGTGTTAAAAACAAAGTAAATTAGCATAAATTATAACTTGGTCCCTCTAGTTTAAATTAGATTAAATTACAGTTTGGTCCTGTAGTTTAATCAAAACTGTGTGACTAATCCCTTTAAGGGTGAAAAGACCAAATTGCCCATTACGTGTGGTGTACATGGGCCTCTGACGACCCTTTTTTAAACGGCGTTAGCCTTAGGGACTTCTTTCAAAGCGAAATCAAAACAGTAGGGATGAAATCGGTACTTATTGAAGTTTAGGGACCATTTTCATACTTTAGTGTAAACCTCAAGGACCAAAATTGTAGTTTATGCTTAATTAAACTAAGCTTTTTAACTAAAGTTGATCAGAGGGAACAAAAGTAAAATAAAATAACAACCACAGATATTAAAATTGTAATTAATTTGAAAGATGGACCAAACTTGATAATGGTTAGCAACCATAAGAACCAAAAATGTAATTTACTCTATAATCTAATAAAACAAAAATAAAAAAGACAAAAAAAGGTAAAATTATCAAATTAACCTTAATTAAACTAAACTTTTTAACTAAAGTTGGTCAGAAGGATTAAAAGTGAAATAAAATAGCAACCACAATGACTAAAATTATAATTAGTTTGAAAGAGGGACCAAACTTGATAATGGTTGGCAACCACAAGGACAAAAATATAATTTACTCTAAATTATAAGAGTAAACTCTAATTTTGGTCCTTAAGGTTTAGTGGAAAGTTTGAAAGTGGAACCTGAACTTTGATAAGTCTATAAATCATCCTTGTGGTTTGTATTTTGATCTGAAAAGGGTCCCTGATCACTAACTTCGTTAAAAATTGTTCGTCAAATGAGGGTCATTTCGGTCTTTTTTTCCATTTTTCTAGGGAAGGGTGATTCGGTTTACTTTTTTGCTATTGGATTTGGTGTAGGATGGAGGATGGCTAGTGTGGGAATTCATAAGGGATGTTTCCAAGAGATATTGATTGGGAGAAAGAGGTGCAGTGATGGAGATGTTCATAGAGGAGAAAAGGGGGTGATGAGGAGGGTGGCCAGTTCCACCACAATCTTGCTCTGTTAATTTTCTGAAAGTAGCACCTAAATCAATGAGCTATTTTGAAATTTAATTTGGGGTTATTTTAGTGATAATGGGGGTTATTAAGTGATGATGGATGTGTTCTTTACTTTCCTACTGTTGGGTTTGGTGCAGGTTGGAAGACAATCTATGAGTTCTCTTTTTGATGATGTTGCAGGTTGCCGAAGGAAGGGGAAGGGAGCCGGCGACGTAGGGGATTAAACGGGGAAAGTGACAATGTGCGTATTTATATCTATACATATAATAAATAAGTAACTAGAAGAACACGTGTCGTCTTCTGGTGAACCTATTTTTTCATTTTCTTTTTTCATTTTCTCGCCTAAACATGTATCTGGATGCATTTTACATTATAAGAACCTATTTTTTCATTTTCTCGCCTAAACATGTATCTGAACGCATTTTACATTATAAGTTTATTTATCACATCCATATTCATTCCTCCGTAAATATTTCCTTAATTCAATTTTTTTAATTAATACCTTACATTTACCACTCTTATAATTAGGTATGTAGTTTATTTTTCATTTTAGACTATTATCATATAAGCATAAATAATGTATATGAACTAAAATGCATTAAAAACATTTTTATTTTTACAAATTATACCATTGTAATCGTTTCGTTAATACCTTCGAAATGAGTCAGAGATTGAATACTTTTGGATTTAATTATATTATTAAATATCATAAATATATATGAATTAATGTGTCGTGATTAGTATGAGATTTGTTAAAATTATTATGAGATTTGATACAAATAATCATTAAATTGTCGTGATTTTCTTTTTTGCAATTTCATATCAATTTTAACCATGTACTTTTCCGTAATTTCATTTACGTTCTATTTATAAATATTTAATATTTATTCATATTTTTATTAATTTTTTGCAAAACATTATTTGTGAAAACTGCCTAAAACAAGGACATTTTGTAACCAACTGCAAAAAAAAACAACTCTGAAAGGAAAAGAACTTGGAAAAATAGCTTCGTACTTTTAATGATCATTCATATCTACAAGATAAATTTTCTGACATAATTTAATTTTTTAAATTATCCCGTGTAATACACGGAGTCAAACCTAGTATATATATATATATATAAATTAAGAAATTTGGTATAAGACAAAATTGTCCCAACCTCTAACGGAGATTATTAACGGAATTAGTGATCATAGACTCTTTTCAGATCAAAATACAAACCACAAGAATGATTTGTAGACTTATTAAAGTTTAGGTCCTACTTTCAGACTTTCCACTAAATCTCAAGAACCAAAATTAGAGTTTACTCAAATTATACTAAATTGGCAAAATTTTGGAAAATGGTTTTCATGGCCTCTTTGTTTTCTCATAATTATATTAATGGATATTTGACTACTTGTTTGATCAATCATAAGGATCATTTTTATTTTTATTTTTATTTTTATTTTTATTTTTATTTTTAAACAATGATTGAATTTTATTTTTGGAAAGGCATTGCAAATGGTTTAATTAAATAAACATCATATATTTATTGTTTATGCTCAACCATTTAATTCAAGTAAAAGTTTACAAAAACTTAGCTTTAGTCCGTGTGATTTACATAAATTAACGAATAAGGTTCTTAAGGAGAGAAGTCTATATAGTTTCATTTTTATAACATATATGATCATTCTTATTAACGCCGTCTATTAAACTTTTGTTAGTGAGGGATAGTTTTGTTTATTAACCCTCCTCTCTCTAAACTTTTATCTTCTATAACGGATTTGGTCCCTCAAACTACCTCTCATTCTTATAACCGATTTGGTCCTCCATCAACTTTCAATTTTATGATTATGTTCCTCCCTTTAATCGATAAAATTTGGTGGCACAAATATATATTTTTTAAATAGGGTAAATTACAGATTTGGTCCCTAACGTTTGGCGTTTATTACGGAATTGGTCCCTAAACTTCAAAAATGGCAAATAAACCCTCCATGTATGCATTTTGTATTGGATTTGGTCCCTCGAGCTAACGACCGTCTATTTCCTGCCGTTAACACCTCCCACATGAGATGCACATGAGGGTATTATGGTCATTTTACCTATTTTATTTATTTTTCTATTTTTTTAATTAATTTACTTGAATTTTCATCCCTACCTCAAGAACACCAAGAACACCAAGATTCAAAAAATCCAAATCAAACTCATGTTAACAATCCAAAATCCTACATCAAACCCATATTTAAAGAACAAAATCCTGAATCAAACCCAAATTAAAAAAATCCCAAATCAAACCAAGTCTAAAAACCTAGAACAAATCTAGGTTTCAATTTTTTATTTATTTTTCCATTTTTTAATTAATTATAATTTTTTTCATGAATATTCATCATCTTCTTGAATGTTCATCTTCTTCATCAAGAACCCCTAAAAATTGTAAAATCAGAAGCATAATTAGTGAGATTACTTAAACCCATTGGGGGATTTCCAGATTTCCAGTTTAATTTCATCAAATAATACCAAAATCAAAACCAAAATTAGTGAAATTACATAACCCCATTTGGGATATTTCCATATTTCCACTTTAATTCCATATTTCCCATCTCCATTTCACTATTTAATTCCCAGTAAGAACAAAGAGATAGAGATCGAAGAACACCATAATTTCCTCTCCATTTCACTCTATGATTTCCAGCTTATGATTCCTAGAGAGAGATTTGAGAGAGAGAAGAGATACAGAGAAGAGAGAGAGATCGAGAGAAGAGAGAGAGAAGAGTTGGACGAAGCACAGGGACGAAAGTCGTTAAACCCTTCTCCGGCGACTTCGTCTTCTCTGGCAACTTCGTCTACTCCGGCGACGTCGTCTTCTCCGACGACTTCTTCTCCCTGTGGTCTGCATCTTCTGTCTTTTCTGTATCTCTTCTCTCGATACCTATCTCTACCTCAGATCCTTCTCTCTTCTCTCTCTCTTAGATCCCCCCTCTCTCATATCCCTTTCTCTTCTCTCTCTCAGATCCCTCTCTTTCTCAGATCTCTCTATTCTCTTTTAAGTGAGTTTGATTTTGGTTATTGTATATGTGTTTGATTTTGGTTATTGTATATGTGTTTGATTTATGTTTTTGATTTTTAAATCTATGTTTGATTTAGGTTGTTTTGAATATGGGTTTTGATTTAGGGTTATGTAGCACCCCCAGTCCCGCGTGGCTGAGGACAGGGTGAGTGTCACACTTTTGACCCAAAACCCAAATATAAACTAATTAAGCATTAGGGTCGGTATCAAGAAATTAAACACAACCCAAAAGATAAATTTTTCGGAACCTCAAACATAAACACAACCGGCTAAATATAAAGCGTATAACACCTGAACAACAACTAAACTATCAAAAGATCCACCGGTTGTAACTTCAAGTCTACTCGGTCAGTTCCCAGAATTTCCCCGAATCTTTTCTACTGAACCTGCCGTGTCAGAAAACAAAAACACGGCTGAGCACAAATTGCTCAGTGAACGGATTAAAATAAAAATATAAAGAATATAAACGGAAACAAAATCAATTTGTAGCGGAAACAATCATAATAGTTTGACATAACATAAGTCAAAGAATAAGTCAACATATGAGTTATAAAATACTTTTAAACAAAAATATGTGGTAAAACATCGTATAAAAATAAATTACAAGACCGGTTTCTCAGTTAATAATCACAAAGAGGATTCAACGGATGAAACCTTCAATGTGTCATAAATTCCATGGGAGGATCAGTCCACATGGGTTGTGGGATGAAGTGCAGGCACACACATCCATTCCCGTACGCAACAAATGTGTATCATAATGCGCATGTCCTAGTACCAGTCCATACGCCCCCACCCATGCCTAGGTAAAGCTCACACTATATAGCACCAGTATGGGGACGCTGTAGTTTACGAGCACTACAGAGCGTCACAATGATCTATGCCCTGACCACTTGTCTTATAAAATTATAACATCAAGTAAGAATCATGAAAGTTAAAAGAAATAACAACCATGAAATCTATCAAACGACTCTTATGGTTCATAATATTGTTGAAAGAATGATCAATATCAAAATCGTTCAACTAAAGTCTAAAATGACGTTTCAAACCTCACATAAGAATAATAGTTGAATGAACATGAATACTTTCAAAGTATCGTTTTTCCAAAGTGATTCATAGAGTAGGCACAAAATCATAGGAATGTTGTTGTACAAAGGAATATCGTATTTCGACAAAATAAAGGAATTTCGGATTCGAAATACATGCACTTACTTTTGTAGTGTCATGATTTAATCATGGAATGGATAATCTTATCAAGGGATTATCCACGTATAGAATGAAGTAGGGAAATCCGTTCCTGATATCCAAAAAGTGCTTAAAATGCTTCCACCAAGCTTTAATCCATATCCTAGATCATACGCGACCCTAAGTCATATCGAACACACATTTAACACCTAATTAGAATATGATATAGTCATTCCTTTCTAACCAAGATTGTAACTACACCCCTCGGGATTCCATCACAATTGGACTCATGATGATTGAAGCTACGGTCTATTTACTATAAGGTAAATAAAAACAACAACAGATTTTCGAGTAGTTGCAGACCAGCAGCTAAAGGCTGAGTTTTTGAGCAACTTCGACATAGATTCAGGTCTCGGTGAAATCTACAAAGTTGTAAAGGACATAAAGAACTTTCTAACTGCAATATTTCAGCTTATTTCGACTTACGGTTGATTTTATACGAATTTTTGAAAACAGGGACAGAAAGTTAAAACTTCACAGAATTGTAAAAATTGGTTGTGGCATTTTATCGAACACCTTGTGGGCAATAAACATTTGAAGCTCAAAATCATTTTAATGGTTTCATTCATTTGCCCACTTTTGGTACCAAAAAAACTAACCAATTTCCCAAATTAATACTTCTAACACAAAATCATAATCAAATCAAAAATTCACCATTTTGATTCTAAACTTTACCCGATTGTAATTTTGACAAAAACAAACATTCCTATACATGTAAATGCTTATAACTTTACACTATAGAATCATAATCTACCAACCAACTTCAACTACCCTAACTTACCAACTTAAATAACTTAAGAAGAAATTTATACCTCTAGGACGGGCTCGACGAGTAGATTCCAAATATGTTATTCTTTCGTTGATTTGCTTCACGAATTTGATAGAAATTTAGAGAGAATTTGAGTATGCAATTTTAGAGAGAGAGAGAATGAGCATAGGGACGATGAACTGTAGTTTACTTTTTTTTTTTAACTAAATATATATATAATTATAATTATTAACCTGTGTAAGACCCGGTTTTAAAAACATATAATTATTTCTTACCCGAATTGAATCGTAATTAAAAATAACAACTAATGATAGTTGAGCGGTTAAAACCGTTATATATCCAAACTCTTAATAATTATAATTATATATATATTTAGTTTAAAAAAAAAAAGAAGTAAACTACAGTTCATCGTCTCTATGATCATTCTCTCTCTCTCTAAAATTGCATACTCAACTTCTCTCTAAATTTCTATCAAATTCGTGAAGCAAATCAACGAAAGAATAACATATTCGGAATCTACTCGTCGAGCCCGTCCTAGAGGTATAAATTTCTTCTTAAGTTATTTAAGTTGGTAAGTTAGGGTAGTTGAAGTTGGTAGGTAGATTATGATTCTATAGTGTAAAGTTATAAGCATTTACATGTATATGAATGTTTGTTTTTGTCAAAATTACAATCGGGTAAAGTTTAGAATCAAAATGGTGAATTTTTGATTTGATTATGATTTTGTGTTAGAAGTATTAATTTGGGAAATTGGTTAGTTTTTGGTACTAAAAGTAGGCAAATGAATGAAACCATTAAAATGATTTTGAGCTTCAAATGTTTATTGCCCACAAGGTGTTCGATAAAATGCCACAACCAATTTTTACAATTCTGTGAATTTTTAACTTTCTGTCCCTGTTTTCAAAAATTCGTATAAAATCAACCGTAAGTCGAAATAAGCTGAAAATTTGCAGTTAGAAAGTTCTTTCTGTCCTTTACAACTTTGTAGATTTCATCGAGACCTGAATCTATGTCGAAGTTGCTCAAAAACTCAGCCTTTAGCTGCTGGTCTGCAGCTACTCGAAAATCTGTTGTTGTTTTTATTTACCTTATAGTAAATAGACCGTAGCTTCAATCATCATGAGTCCAATTGTGATGGAATCCCGAGGGGTGTAGTTACAATCTTGGTTAGAAAGGAATGACTATATCATATTCTAATTAGGTGTTAAATGTGTGTTCGATATGACTTAGGGTCGCGTATGATCTAGGATATGGATTAAAGCTTGGTGGAAGCATTTTAAGCACTTTTTGGATATCAGGTACGGATTTCCCTACTTCATTCTATACGAGGATAATCCCTTGATAATATTATCCATTCCATGATTAAATCATGACACTACAAAAGTAAGTGCATGTATTTCGAATCCGAAATTCCTTTATTTTGTCGAAATACGATATTCCTTTGTACAACAACATTCCTATGATTTTGTGCCTACTCTATGAATCACTTTGGAAAAATGATACTTTGAAAGTATTCATGTTCATTCAACTATTATTCTTATGTGAGGTTTGAAACGTCATTTTAGACTTTAGTTGAACGATTTTGATATTGATCATTCTTTTAACAATATTATGAACCATAAGAGTCGTTTGATAGATTTCATGGTTGTTATTTCTTTTAAATTTCATGATTCTTACTTGATGTTATAATTTTATAAGACACAGTGGTCAGGGCATAGATCATTGTGACGCTCTGTAGTGCTCGTAAACTACAGCGTCCCCATACTGGTGCTCTATAGTGTGAGCTTTACCTAGGTATGGGTAGGGGCGTATGGACTGGTCCTAGGACATGTGCATTATGATACGCATTTGTTGCGTACGGGAATGGATGTGTGTGCCTGCACTTCATCCCACAACCCATGTGGACTGATCCTCCCATGAAATTTATGACACATTGAAGGTTTCATCCGTTGAATCCTCTTTGTGATTATGAACTGAGAAACCGGTCTTGTAATTTATTTTTATACGATGCTTTACCACATATTTTTGTTTAAAAGTATTTTATAACTCATATGTTGACTTATTCTTTGACTTCTGTTATGTTAAACTATTATGATTGTTTCCGCTACAAATTGATTTTGTTTCCGTTATTATTCTTTATATTTTTATTTTAATCCATTCACTGAGCAATTTGTGCTCAGCCGTGTTTTTGTTTTCTGACACGGCAGGTTCAGTAGAAAAGATTCGGGGAAATTCTGGGAACTGACCGAGTAGACTTAAAGTTACAACCGGTGGATCTTTTGATAGTTTAGTTGTTGTTCAGGTGTTATACGCTTTATATTTAGCCAGTTGTGTTTATGTTTGAGGTTCCGAAAAATTTATCTTTTGGGTTGTGTTTAATTTCTTGATACCGACCCTAATGCTTAATTAGTTTATATTTGGGTTTTGGGTCAAAAGTGTGACAATCACCCTGTCCTCAGCCACGCGGGACTGGGGGTGTTACAGTTATGGTATCGGAGCATAGGTTATGATCTTGTAGTATATAATAGGCCATGACCTGTGAGGATTGGGTAAGTTTAAGTCGGGTAAACTTAAGTTAGGACTTATAATGTATTATTAATATCTTTAAATTCTTTTGTTCAGTTATCATGCTTCCCAAGCAGACTCGGCGAGGTAGACCTTCATCGCGAAGGCAAGATATTGGTGGTGATTCTACTCAGCCACCATGTACTCACTTTGATGTTCCTCCAGTGAGTCCTCCTCTAGTCAGTTCTCCCTCTGGCAGTGCATTTGCAGCTGTTCTTGATGCAGCTATACGTCGGTCTCTAGCTAGTATCTTACCTGGGATGCTGACACAGGCTCTCCAGTCTATACAACCTAGTATCACTCAGCTAGGAAGTGCTCAACCTACTTCTCAAGCGACTCCTATTATTCCTACGGGCACATCATCTGGCCCATCTGGATCTGATATGTCTCTACATAAGTGGCTTCGTGAATTTAATAAGCAAAAACCACGTACTTTTAGTTCAGCAGCTACTCCGGTTGATGCTGAACACTGGATTTTCCATCTAGAGAAAATTTTTCTGATTTTAGGGTGTCCAGATAACATCTCTGTTCAGTTGGCTGTTTATAAGTTAGAGGATGACGCAGAGAGATAGTGGCTATCCTGGAAGAGAAGTCACGGGGGAAATGATTCTGTGGGGTCCTTAACTTGGGCACAATTCAGGGATATCTTTCTTAATCAGTATTTCTCCAGACCTGAACGAGATGCTTTGTCTCGTGAATATGCCACAATAAATCAACGTGATGATGAATCTGTTACTGACTTTATAGCTCGCTTCCAGCGACTTCTTAGTTTTGTTGGATCATCTGCAGGTTCTTCAGAGGAACAGATACAAAAATTCTTGTGGGGGTTACACGACAAGTTTAGTAGCCGACTGATTGATCGGGAGTTCACTAGTATCAGTCAGGTTATGGACGCCGCTCGGCATATAGAGCTGTTTAAATTGAGATCTGCATCTATTGGACTAAATAATAGTAAGAAGGGATTTCTCATTTCTTCAGGTAGCAAGTCTGGCGGGTCATCCGTTAAATGCCAAAAGTTCGGCCAGACATCTCAGGGACGATCTTCCTATAGTTCGTCTCACTCTTCTTCTATCAGAGATTCATCAGATGGGGTTCAGAAAGTTTTATGTAAGGAGTGTGGAAAGTTTCATAAGTCAGGTCCTTGTCTTTCTAAAACAGGAGCATGTTTCAATTGTGGCAAGACAGGACATATTGCTCGTAATTGCAGGTCTAAACCATCAAGTCAAAGTCAAGGTACTACTTCCCAATCTACTGCTGGTGAACGTGTCTTTGCACTGGCTACTGATAATCCAACTTCGGGTATGGTTTCCGATATTTTATCTATTAATGCTCGTCATGTGTATGTATTGTTTGATACGGGTGCGACACACTCAATTGTATCTGATGCATTAGAAGCTTTTCTGAAACCCTATGAATCACTGACGGAGCATCCCTTAGTGATCACGACACCGATGGGCACATCTGTTTATATTATTAATCAGTTCCAGCATTGTCCGTTATTAATGGGTACTCATGTACGGGAGGTAACACTACTACCCATGAGAATGAGTCATTTTGACATAATTCTCGGTATGGATTGGTTGAACCAACATCGAGCTATTATTAATTGTGAAACAAAGCATATCATCTTCGGCGATGTGAATCATCCCAAAGAAGTGTATCAGGGGTCTGAGCCGAATCCCGACTCTTGCACTTTCTCATCTCTTCAGGTTGAGCCGTTTGTCTGGCAGGGGAGTGCGAGTTTCTTGGCTGCACTCACAGATCCTGGAGAGGTACCATCTAAACTTGATTTAATTCCTGTGGTTAATGAATTTTTGGATGTATCTCCAGATGAGCTTCCTGGACTCCCTCCCGATCGTGAGGTGGAGTTTTCTATTGAATTGTTGCCCGACACAAGTCCGATCTCAAAGGCTCCTTATCGTATGGCTCCATCTGAAATGAAAGAGATCAAGGAGCAAATCCAAGATCTTTTAGATAAGGGTTATATACGACCTAGTGTATCCCCGTGGGGAGCACTAGTTCTATTTGTCAAAAAGAAAGACGGTTTTATGCGACTATGTATTGACTATCGCGAACTGAACCGAGTCACTGTGTGCAATAAGTACCTATTGCCTCGGATCGATGATTTGTTCGATCAACTTCAAGGGGCAAGATATTTTTCTAAAATTGATTTGAGGTCTGGTTATCATCAGCTCCGAGTTCGGGAGCAAGATATTCCAAAGACATCATTTCGTACTCGGTACGACCATTTTGAGTTCGTCGTTATACCATTCGGGTTGACGAATGCTCCTGCTGTTTTTATGGACCTTATGAATAGAGTGTTCAAAGACTACTTGGACGAGTTCGTCATAGTGTTTATAGACGACATTCTCATATACTCTAAATCTGAAGAGGAGCATTCTAAACATCTACGTATAACTTTAGAGGTTTTGCGATCTAAGAAGCTATACGAGAAATTTTCTAAATGTGAATTTTGGCTTCAGCAGGTGACATTTCTTGGTCACATTATCTCAGCTGATGGTGTACAGGTGGATTCTACCAAGGTTGAAGTTGTTTCTAAATGGCCGAAACTGACTAATGTGTCTGAAGTGCGTGGTTTCCTTGGTCTGGCAGGTTATTATAGGCACTTTGTCGAGAATTTCTCTAAAATTGCCTTACCAATGACTCAGTTACTTCGTAAAGGAGTTAAGTTTGTTTGGGGTGAGGCTCAGGACCATAGCTTCGAGGAATTAAAGCGCCGACTCATTACTGCCCCGGTGTTAGCTTTACCTTCGAGTACCGGTGGTTTCCAGGTCTATAGTGACGCATCTCGTCATGGGTTAGGTTGTGTATTGATGCAACATGGGAAAGTTATAGCCTGTGCTTCACGACAATTGAAGCCATATGAGGCTAATTACCCAACTCATGATCTCGAACTTGCTGCAGTCATCTTTGCTTTGAAAATCTGGCGGCATTACTTATACGGCGAAACTTGTGATATTTTTACAGATCATAAGAGCCTAAAGTACATCTTCACCCAGAAAGAGCTAAATATGAGACAACGACGATGGCTCGAGCTGCTTAAGGACTATAATGTTCGCATTCAATATCACCCCGGTAAGGCGAATGTCGTAGCTGATGCTTTGAGTCGAAAAAACGTAGGTGAAGTTTTTTGTCTTCTAGTTCCGCAGGAAATAGAAAAAGATTTAGAGCGCCTTCAGATCGAGTTCTGTTCATATCGTGGAGATGGATGGTTGGCTGCCTTGTCTATTGAGTCAACTCTCATTTCCAGTATCAAAGAGGCTCAAAAGTATGATGGCGAGTTGTGGGCAATCATAGATAAGATAGAAAAAGATTCTTCGTCTAAATTCTCTGTTGATGATGATGGTGTAATTTGGTACGGTAGCAGGTTGTGTGTGCCTAATGTGTCCGAACTTAAAGAAGTTGTTCTTCGTGAGGCACATAGTTCACCATTTTCTATTCATCCAGGATCCACGAAAATGTATCGAGACCTAAAACAATATTTTTGGTGGAACGGTATGAAACGTGATATAGCTGAGTATGTTGCTAAATGTTTGATTTGCCAGAAAGTGAAAATCGAGCATCAGCGAGCCAGCGGTCTGTTACAACCCTTAAAGATTCCAGTATGGAAATGGGAGCACATCTCAATGGACTTTGTGACAGGATTACCAAGAACTGTACGTAAGCATAATGCTATCTGGGTGATCGTTGATAGATTAACGAAATCGGCACATTTTCTGGCTATACGAGAGACCTTTTCAGTTGACAAGTTAGCTGAATTGTTTGAAAGAGAGATTGTTCGACTACATGGCACTCATGTTTCAATTATTTCTGACAGAGATCCCAGATTTACCTCTAGGTTCTGGAAGAGTCTCCACCAGGCCTGGGGTACAAAGTTAACCATGAGTTCGTCTTATCATCCTCAAACTGATGGTCAAACTGAACGAACAATCCAAACTCTTGAAGATATGCTTCGAGCTTGTGTTCTTGAGTGGTCTGGTAGCTGGGATGAGTATCTCTGTTTAATTGAATTTGCCTACAACAATAGTTTCCAATTCAGTATCGGTATGGCTCCGTTTGAGGCTATTTACGGACGCAAATGTCGAACTCCTTTGTGTTGGAATGAAGTAGGCGAGAAAGCTATCGAAGGCCCTGATCTTGTTCGAATAACCACAGAAAAAGTTGAAGTGGCTAGGCAAAAAATGAAAGAAGCTCAATCACGACAAAAGAGTTATGCGGATAAGCATAGACGGTCAATAGAATTTCAGCCCGGTGAGCATGTTTTTGTGAAAATTTCTCCTTTTCGAGGTGTTCGAAGGTTCGGATTCAAGGGTAAACTGAGCCCTCGATATATTGGACCTTTTGAGATATTAGAGAGAGTTGGCGAGGTGGCGTATCGTTTGGCACTACCTCCGCAATTTTCACACATTCACGATGTTTTCCATGTATCCTCGCTCCGTGGATATCGCTATCATCCTTTGCATGTGATTGACTATCCTTTAGAACGAATTGAGCCAGATCTCTCTTATGTTGTAGAGCCGGAAGCGATCATAGATCGAGTAGAGAGGCGATTGCGGCGCAGAACCGTCCCTTTTGTGAAAGTATTGTGGAAAAATCATACAGATCGGGAAGCGACATGGGAAACAGAAGACTCGATAAGGAAGCTATATCCACATCTATTTTAAGATATGAAATATACATCCTTAATTTGGTTTCGAGGACGAAACCTTCTTTTTAGAGGGGGAGAAATGTAATACCTGTGTAAGACCCGGTTTTAAAAACATATAATTATTTCTTACCCGAATTGAATCGTAATTAAAAATAACAACTAATGATAGTTGAGGGGTTAAAACCGTTATATATCCAAACTCTTAATAATAGTTGAGGGGTTAAAACCGTTATAATAATTATAATTATTAAGAGTTTGGATATATAACGGTTTTAACCCCTCAACTATCATTAGTTGTTATTTTTAATTACGATTCAATTCGGGTAAGAAATAATTATATGTTTTTAAAACCGGGTCTTACACAGATATTACAGGTTAGATGAACATTTAAGATTTTGGATTTTTAACAAGTTTGATTTGGGTTTGTTCTTGGTGTTCTTGGTGTTCATTGAGGTAGAAGATGAAGATTCAAGTAAAGTAATTAAAAAAAAGGAAAAATAAATAAAATAGGTAAAATGATCATAATACCCTTGGCTTAACGGAGGAAATAGACGACCGTTAGCTCGAGGGACCAAATCCAACACAAAATGCATACGTGGAGGGTTTATTTGCCATTTTTGAAGTTTAGGGACCAATTCCGTAACAAAAGCCAAACGTTAAGGACCAAATCTGTAATTTACTCTTTTAAGTATAACGAAAACAGAAATTAAATAAACTTTGAACCTTAGTTTGATCATTATATTTAAAAGATATATGTTTGTCCCACAAATTTTATTGATTAAACCCTAAAAATGAAAGTTGAGAGAGGGACCAAATCTGTTATAAAATGAAAAGTAGTTTGATGGACCAAATTTGCTATAGAAAATGAAAGCTTAGGGAAAAAAGGGTTAATGGGCAAAGTTTCCCCTTACTAACGGGAGTTTATTGACAATGTTAATAGGAGGGACAATGTCTGTTATAAAAATGAAACTAGAGGGACGTCCCTCCTTAAAAATTCTTTTCAGGGACCTTACTTATTAATTTATATAAACCAAAGGGACCAAATTTGCTTTTGACTCTATGATATACCATTTTAGATGATTAGGTCACTAAACTTTTCTTTTGGATAAATAAATAAGTGAGTTTTCCGATTTGGAATAGTTAAGTCATTGGAAATTTTTTTGATCTACATTTTTTTTAACCAAAAAAAGTTATTTATAAATGTTTTAAAAGTAAGAAAACCCTAAGGGCGCGTTTGGTTTGCGGGATTGGAATGGATTTGGAGGGATTTGGATTTTAAATCCATTCCAATCCTGCGTTTGGTCTGCAGGAAAGGATTTCGTTAACCGGATTTCAAATCCGTTGACCATTTTAAAATCCCTCATATGATGGATTTGGAAATCCTTGACTTTGGGCCTGGATTTGAAATCCAAAGTCGATGGATTCTAAAGCGTGATCCAGACCAATGTTTCAAAAACCGGTTTTTTGATTGACCCGGTGTGGTAACCGGGTCACGGTTCAACCCGGTTTTAAGAATTTATTTGTATTTTTTATTTTCATGTATATATATAGGGTCTCCTTCTTTTGTTAACCAAACATTTAGTGTTAACTTTGTTAACCATTTTAGACCAATAGGATTGCAAGAATTTTTTTGGTTTAATAATTGTAACCGTTTTTTAGTAAGGGTAAATTAGGAATTTTAAATTTTATTTTTTTCTAATATTATATTATATTGAGATATATATATGGAAGTTGAGATATTTATGGGATTGATTAGAAAGTTTTGAATTTTAAATTACATATGGGATTGATATTTATGGGATTGATTAGAAAGTTTTGAATTTTGAATTTTATGGGATTGTAAATAGATTATGGGCGTCAACCCTAGATTGCATATATGCACGTAATAAAAAGTGCATATATGCACATAATGGACATCCAATTTTCACATATGCACACCAAGATGTAATTGTATCAATTCAACTTCATATATTTCATATATGTACTACACAACCAATGTATTAAGTGTTTATATATGAACCGTAAAGTAAAAAACATATATGCATAACAAAAATTCATTTTCATATATGCACATCATAAAGCTCATATATGCACACCCAAACTCTTAAGTGTTCATATATGCACACCAGAACCGTCACCGTAATATAGATCTCGCCATCGTCGGTGTCCATAGATCTCACCTCGGTGTTCATAGATCTCGCCATCGGTGTTCAACTACTCCTCGGTGTTCATAGATCTCGCCATCATCGCCTCCGACGAACCCGCCGATGATATGTGAAGTGAGAAAAAAACAACAAACCACAGAGAAACCAAGTGCTGTTGTTGCCGATCATCGCCTCCGACGAACCGCCGATCATCGCCTCCGTTGCCGTCTGTAACATCCCCCGTCCCCGTGGTCCGGAACGGGTGATGTCACATACGAGACTTAACATAATTACACAACTAAATCAGAGCTACTAATAAACTCTAAACATATATTACAATCCAAAATCTTATACTTCAAAAGATTTTATAAACTTAGAACGTTTATATAATAATGCGATTCTAAGAACTCCAAAATAACACGCTCGATCTCAAGTTCCGTCCCCGTAAACGTCACTTCGAACCTGCCGTGTCAGAAAACAAAAACACGGCTGAGCACAGGCTCAGTGAATGGATTATAATATAAATTCGTAAATAATAATAAAAACATCGATAACGAAGCGGAAGACTTAAAAATTCAATTCGAAGAAAGTTCTTGAGACTGAAGTTCATAGTTCATTTAAATCAAAAGAAACGTTCGGTAATATAATCAAAAACAATAATCTCAAGAACAGTTCACACTTTAACTTCAAAATGTAATATAAATAAAGTCCGTCAATTCCAGTCGTTGTGTTCGTGGGGTGGCCAAACCACACGAACTGGGTCGGCATGCGGGCACACACAACGGATCCCCCGTGAATTTAACCACGGTCACATATTATGTGGGTAAAGTTCTAGAATCGATTCATCCGCCCTGGAGCCAACAAAGTCAGCCAAGTCCTCCCAGAGTGGTTTCACGTAAGCCACATAGGCTTAACTCTGGTGGACCGTCATCTGCAGGACGCTATGACAACAAAGCCGCCATAGAAGGCATCCCAAATAATGTGCCCATTTATTGGGTTCTTCTAAAATCAATGAAAACTAAACATATGCCACTTACCCAAATGGCGATCACAGAAATTATAATCTATATACTTCACATTTTTCATAAACAATCTCATACGAGACACATTTTAATAAAACATCAAAATGTTCAAACAATTGATTCAATAAACCAAATCAATGTGTATGTGTGTGTGTATAATTCCACATTTGTTGATCACGTTCGATTGATCAATCACAAGGTGGTGAACCACCTTTAGGAAGGGTCAACTACAACAACTAGTTGCCCACGATTCAAAAGAAATGAAATCCATACCTTAACCAAATTGAGACGTAACACGCGAGACTGAAGACGAACTTTAACCCGTTCGATTGCCTATTTAAACCACCAATTATTAATAATCGCATAACCTAAAACTCAATGGTTATATTATAAGCTTAAGCACGGATTTTGTTCACGTAGACATTAAACCGATCACTTGGTGTGCGGTTGAACATCTAGATACAAATATCACCATTTTGATTCTAAACTTTACCCGTTTGTAATTTTGACAAAAACAAACATTCCTATACATATACATGATTATAACTTTGTATTATATAATCATAATCTACCAACCAACTTTAACTACCCTAACTTACCAACTTAAATAACTTAAGAAGAAATTTATACCTCTAAGAAGGGTTCGTCGCGTAGATTCCGAATATGTAGTTATTTCGTCGATTACTTCAACGGATCGTAAGATAATCTAGAGAGAAGTTATTTGAAAGTTTAGAGAGAGAGAGATGAGAGAGAGACGAGGCGGTGCACAGGGACGATATGTAATTTACTCTTATGATTTTTTTTTTTTTTTTTTTTTTATATATATAATTATATAGTTTGGTTAATTGACGGTTTTAATCCCTCAACTATCTTTAGTTGCTATATTTAATTACGGTTCAATTCGGGTAAGAAAAAAAATATACGTTTTATTTTAAAACCGGGTCTTACACCGTCGCTGCTGTTGCTGCCCAGAAACAACCTGAGACAACCCTACAGATTTCTTCTTCTATCAGTCCGTAAATGGTTCTGCAGATTTCTTGAAGCAATCCGTCCTCTGTAGGGATGATACCGACGTTTTCTTCTTATATCAGTCCGTAAATGGTTCTACAGATTTCTTGATCGAATTGGAGTTGGAGTATTGAGGAAGAAGACGTGATCCCGATAATTTTGGGATTTGATACCTTTCCTTCATTATCAACAAATACAATTTTACTTTTTTACCCTTGTTCATATAGGAACATCAAATTTGAACTAATTTTTTCCCTTTTTTTAATTTAAAAAATTGTTTTAATCACAACCATTAATTTTCAAGATTAAGGGTCCAGATTAGTTAACAAAGTTAACACTAAATTTTGGGTTAACAAAAGAAGGGCCCTCTATATATCTATATTATATTATAAAGATGGCATAAAAAACTCTTAAAAACAAGTCTTAAAGCTTAATGTACAACTATTTAATGCTAATTACTTAAAAAACAACCATTAAAGCTGTATGTACTACACTTAATGCTATTTATTAATTTTCAATCATCATCTCTAACCATTTTAACTCTCCTAAAATCATTTCCCACTTTAACTCCCCTAAAATAACTCTCAGCATAATTAAATATAGAATAAAAATCAAATTTTAAATATAAAAGTATAAAATATAATTAAAAAAATCTAACAGAATATTTTATAAAAAAAAAATTATATTATTAAACCAAAATAAATTACATTATATTATTATGTTTAAATTAAACAAATTTATATAAAAAAATCATTATCAATCTCTCACAACCAACCAAAATCGTAATGTAAATCGACAAAAAATAGAAAATAAAATGAAACGTTAAAATCGTGATATATCTATCTGCATTGCGCGAGTACACTTCTAGTATATATATATATATATATATATATATATATATATATATATATATATATATATATATATATATATATATATGGGAGCGATCAATTGGAAACCAGTATTACATTGGAAACTTTGGAAAACGAAATCAACCAATCAGTGAATTTTTTTTATTTTTAATTGAAAAGGTTATTTGTGTCTTTTACATTATTTCATAATATATATGGTAACTGTTATTATTATTATATTAATAATTATTTAATTTTAATTTAGCTTATATATGGTAATAATGATCATTGATTAATTTAAAAATGAGATATTTAATTTAGGTAAATTATTTAATTTTAATTTAGCTTATATATGGTAATAATGAAACAATAATGCTAACACGATAAACCTAATGAATCTATTTTCATTATGAAACAATAATGCTAATACGATGAAACAATAATGCTAACAGGTAATGAAACAAAAAATGGGAAGTTAACAAAAATGACACAAATTCATCATGTTTCATTATGAAACAATAATGCTAACACGATGAACCTGATGAATCTATTTTCATAATGAAACAATAATGTTAACACGATGAACCTAATGAACTATTTTCATATACGGATATGCAACTGAACAGGTAATGAAACAAAAATGGGAAGTTAACAAAAATGACACAAATTCATCATGTTTCATCACAAAAATGTAATCCAATGAAATCTGTAATCCAATGAAATATGTAATCCACAAATTCATTCTGTTTCATCACAATATTAGATTACGTGGGAAATTTTATAATAAAATGAAATTAAAAAAAAATATTTTCTTACATTTTAAAAGAAAAATAAAAATTTTCTTATCGATGTGGAAATTCATGGACGTGGGAAATTTTATTTTTGTTTTGTGTGGTAAATTTTTTTTTACTTGAAACCAAAATATAATCTAATTTTATATTTTCTTATTTTGCGTGGAAAATTTTATTTTGGTTTCAAGTAATCTAAATAAAATAAATCTTTCTTGCCATATTTGAGACACAAAATCAAAAGACATATTTACCCTTTTCAATTATTATTTTTATTTATTATTAATAAATTAATAAATTACTACCATATATAATTCAAATGAATCTTAACCATTGATTATAAAGATCAATGGCTGAAATTTGATTTCCAAAGTTTCCAATGAAACTTGGTTTTCAATTGATACCACCCCTATATATATATATATAACCAAATTAAATATTGATGTCCACAAGTTAAAACATTAAAAAAACACATAACAACAAGTTTTACATCAATCCAAAAACATTAAATAAACACACATAAGCATAATTTTTCATCAATTCAAATATATCCAAACGAAATATAACGATCAAACCTAATCATGGATCTTGAGACATTGGAGTGTTGGTTTTTAACGATAATACGTATTGCCTATTGGACTATTCGTTTTTAACTTTTGTTTTTTTTTGGAGAGGGTATCCCAGACCACATTGGGCCCAGACTAATCCCTGGCAATATGGGTCGAAGCCCGACTGCTAAAGCATGCAGCCCGGGGAGTTTCGTTTTTAACTTTTGTTACCGGGTCAACCGGTTCGATACCGGTTCGTTATGACCGGTTCAACCGGTTTTTTAATAGAACCGGCCAGTTCAATCCGGGTCATAAAATGGCATAAACCCGGTCTCTTCACCGGTTCCCGGTTCAACCGGCCGGGTCGATCCCGTTTTTTAAAATTGATCCAGACGTCAAATTGTATCGATCCAAATCCGACGTTTACCAATAAAAATAAATTCTTTATAAAACAAAAAAATAATTAAAAAAAACTCAATCCAAATCCAAATTCTACAAATCAAACAAGACTTGTAAATGAATGGATTTGAAATCCATTCCAAATCCTACAAACCAAACACATGAAAGGATTTCAAATCCCCCCAAATCCAAATCCATCCTTGAAATCCAATCCATTCCATTCCAATCCCGCAAACCAAACGCGCCCTAAGGGGAGTTTGGTTTGATGGAATGGTTTTGAGAGATTTTGATTTCGTTGAAAGGTTTGGAATTGGAGGGATTTGGTCATTTGGAATCTTTTGTGTTTGGTTTGTAGGATTTTGAATAAAATTGAATTCCATTATTTATAAAAAATCATAAAAAATTATAAAAATAATTAAATTATCTTTTATTTAACTGAATATTAGAAAACAAATGTTTTTAACATATTTTTAAACATTATTATGTACAAATCCTACGAAATCCCTTGAAATCCTAACCATCCCTTGGGATTTCAAAATCCCATGTTTGATGGATTTGAAAGAAATCCTAGGATTTCAATTATGGACAATCCTGCAAAACAAACGTTGGATTGGAATGGATTTCAAATCCAAATCCCCTAAAATCCACTCCATTCGTGTAAATTAAACGGATCCTAATTTTAACCGTTCCTAGATCCTCTGTGTGTCAAACCTCTCCAACCCAACGTCATAACTCTCCCTCCCCACCCCATCGTCGTTCTGCTCTCCATCACCGTATTCTCCATCGCTACCCCTGCTATTGATCTCCCTCCTTTTGATTTGTTTTTTTTTTCCTATTCTCTCTCTTTTACGAAAATTTAATGAAGTACATATAGACAAATAAAAAAGGGAGAATTGAAAAACAAAAAAAAGACCAAAAAGAGGGAGATTGATGGCAGTGGCCAATAGTGACGGTAGGCGATGCTGGAGAGAGTCGACGATGGGGCGGCGAGGGGGAGTGATGGCGTTAGGTGCAAGGGGTTTGAATGACATATGGTTTGAAAACGGTAAAACTAATTTATGTTTTTTTTACTTTAAAACATTTTTAACCGGTTACAAATTGTTTCTTTAATAACTAATTTATAAAAGTTTGATACTTTATTTATTCAAACAAAAATATCCAGGGATTTAATCATTCAAAATAAGAAAGTTCAATGATTTATTTATTAAAAAAAGACTTAATTATTAAAAATAGAAAATTAATTGGCTTTTCTAAACTTTCCCCTTCTAAATATATATCTTGAATAAAGAAAATAGTAATATCACTTTCAAACCACCTCCATCACTTGTAAGCACTAACAATTTGGTCAAAGGTTTTTTGTGGAAATTATGTGAATGGTGTAGAGAAAATGGGGTTTGAATGGAACAACTCGAATTAGGAATGGCAACGGGACGGGTTTGCCATCCTTTGTTTCCGTCCTCGAAACTGAAATACATCCTCGTCCCAGTCCTGTTCTCCGTCGGGTTTTTATTCGGGGCGTCCCGTCGGGGATTTTTTATGCTCCGTTCCCGACCCGATGGGAAATCCCCGATCCCCGATCCCCGAACCAGAACATATTTATGTTAAATATTAATAATATATATATATATATATATATATATATATATTATTAATAGTAAAAAGAGTTAAAACCCTAAAAAACTAAAAAACTAAACATATTTATATTAAATATTAAATATTAATAATATATATATATATATATATTATTAATAGTAAAAAGAGTTAAAACCCTAAAACCCTAAAAAACTAAAAAACTAAACATATTTATATTAAATATTAAATATTAATAATATATATATATATATATAGACGGAGGTTCAAGGGAAAACCTCAAAAAAAGGAAAACTAAAGAACACTCTGGTAGCCTTTCATCTGGACGGTATGCACTTGTGCATACAGATAAATTATGTTGTTTTTTGGTTTTTATGCACAAGTGCATGTTACAAATTACCTGTATTCACAAGTGCATACTGTCCAGATGAAGGACTACCAAGGTGTTCCTCAGTTTTTCGTTTTTTTGAGGTTTTCCCTGAACCTGACCCTATATATATATATATCGGGGCGGGGCGGGGATACCTTGCCCCGATACCGAACCCGTTAAAATCCCCGAAATTTCCCCGTTACCCGATCCCGACCCGAAATTGTCTAACCCGACCCGAACTTAGCCGGGTTTCGGGTTTCCCCGTCGGGTTTGGGGTTTTTTGCCATCCCTAACTCGAATTCATCTCAAGATTGATGGCTATTTGTTTTCCTCTTAATGGTTCCATTAAGAAGCAAATCTCTGATTCGATGGAGGCTAATGGTGTTTTTGGGAAATACATCCTCTTAGTCGTTCCTCCTTTGAATCCTAGCCATATCATTTAGATGTACCATGTTCCACTATTACCGTTCCCATCTAGCGTCTCTCTCGTATCTACAAAACCCAACACATGTACAAGACCGACCATCTAATTATTGGAACTTTCCTTGCTTGAAAAATGGCAACGAACAATATGTGGGAATTGAATATTTGTTCATATAAGAGGATGATCTTTGGCTTCTTCTTCATTCTCGTAATTGGAATAGGAGGTCACCTATTTAAGATTTGGAATTTTGATAACAAGCAACATGACTACGTTTCTTTTTTAAAGCATGGGTTGTTGATTTTCAAGTAGCGAGTGTGATGCTTGAGCATTCATATTTGCAAGATGGAGATGAAGTAGAAGGAGATGGAGATGCGATTGTTCCACCATGGCCACAACTAGCTCCATTATCGTGGATCAAAATCTCCATATGGATAAATCTATCGTTTATGATTCTTCTCCACCAAAGCAAGATCTCTAGGGCCAGTTGTTTTGAGACTATGGGTAGTTTACAATTTATTTTTATGATTTTTAAAATATATAATAAATGATATATTTTCAAGATAATTTATTAATTCATAACACTTGTCAAACAGTCATATTTTATTAATCATTAAATTATACAAATGGTTAAAATGGTCATTTTGACTATTAATTCAGAACACTTATCAGACAGAAAAATTTCATTCTGTATTAAATCATATATAGTATCTTAACCATTTTAATCACTTAATTATTGTGCACTAAATCATACATGTGCTATCTTTCAGTTTTCTTCAATTAATACACCAACCAAATCTAAATGCATCTAGTATTTTCTCAATAAAAAAGAGAGATATAAACGTATATAGACAATGTAATGAAACGGTTCAGTATGTCAGAAAGTAAGAAATGGCTCTTGTCAATGTCTCATGGCATATCACTTTCTAAAACGCAATGGCCCATTACGGCGCAAGAAGGCGAGCAGATGAGTAAGATTCCATATGCATTGACAATCGGATCTATCATGTATGCCATGATATGTACTCGATCTAATGTCTTGTATGCTTTAAGCATGACGAGCAAATACTAATCAGATCCGGGTGATGGGCACAGGGTTGTCGTGAAGAATATCCTAAAGTACACACGAAGGACAAATGATTCATTCTTGGTATACAGCAGTGAGGAAGATTTGAGTGTAAAGGGTTACATTGATGCAACCTTTCAAACCGATTGGGATGATTTTGGATCGCAGTCCGGTTTTGTGTTTTGTCTAAATGGTGGTGTTGTATGTTGGAAAAGTTCCAAGCAAGAGACAATAGTTGATTCTACAATGGAAGATGAAACATCGCAGCATCAGATGCAACTAAGGAAGCAGTTTGGATGAAGATTTTTTTTCTCAACTTGGTGTAGTTTCGAGAAGTGACAGTCCTACAGAGTTGTGTGACAAGAACGGAACTATAGCACAGGCGAAGGAACCGAGATCTCACCAATGGTCCAAACATATTCTCACATGATACCATCTCATTAGAGAGATTATTTAGAGAGGCGATCTTATTATATTCAAAGTGCCTACAGAAGCAAAAGTTGTTGATCTATTAAGAAAGCCATTAAAGCAGTAGAAGCATAATGGCCATTGTAGATCTATGGGTATTCGTTACATGATAGATTAGCTTTAGTGCAAGTGAGAGATTGTTAGTGTATATTCCTAAAAGCCAAATATCAGATGATTCTGTGTAGACATTATGTATGATACATTTATTAAGTAAAAGACATTTCCCATTTATTATGGTAGCGTATTTTCTGTGTTATATCCGAACATAATAATAATCTTAAAATATCATATTCTAGAATGTCTCTAGTCATGTGTTATTCAGGTATAGGTTGAATTAATATGGTACGACTAGTATATGCCAGGGACTCATATGGAGATATAAAATCCACATATTGGTACAAGATAAGATCTTATGCTTCAGATGACTCGCTATGAGAACGTTTCATTGGATGTCATATGTGTGTCATAGACATTTCACATGTGGTCATTATACATATAGTCTTTTTGACTTGAGATCATGTAGTTTGCTCTATGTGAGTAGTATACTTTGATAACTAATTATAATCATTCCGTAACTGGTGACAGAATGGTTGTTGGGTATATCTTTTATCACATAGTAGTACTGGCTTGGATCAAGATATGATTTGTTACTCTTGGATGATAAGAGTGATATCCATGGGCCCCTAGATTGAATAGTACTGAGAAAGTGCATGCATACTCAGATAGTCAGTATAGGATATTGATATCTGACTTATGTATACATTCCAGAATAGAGAGCTAAAGATCGGGCATAATGAAGATGACACATCCATGTTGGGGAGTGTGTGTGCAGAAATCGATGGAGGGGGAGAGAAGATGGAGTGATCGAAACTTGGATGTGAATTCCAGATCACGTGAGAGCTCGCTTTCCTTAAGTGATATTTCGACCCTATTCTGCTTGGATATCACGAAATTCACTCGAGGATAATCTCAATTCACTGGTATCAATTCTGGCAGAAATCGATCCTATTTAAACACCAAGAGAATCGTAACCGACGTTATATTAAAACCGATAATAATTACCCATTTAATGGTATTAATTGCTGGACATTATGGTGGGAGTTACAAAGAGATTTTGGGGGTTACAAAACGAAATCTGCAACAGTGCTCGGCGCGGGTAGCCGCGCGGGTTGACTTGCGCTATAACCCGCCCGGGGTACTATTTCAACCCCACAAACAGTGCACGGCGCGGGTAGCCGCGTGGGTTAACCTGCGGCATAACCCGCTCGGTGCACTGTTTCAACCCACAATCCAGTGCACGGCGCGGGTAGCCACGCGGGTTAACCCGCGGCATAACCCGCCCGATGCACTATTTCAGTAACAAATTGATAAACCACTAAACGACCGTCCAACTATCCCGGGTCATAGTTAGCTTACACGGGTGTGCACTCCACACCTCCTAACTCGTGTTATAGCTTAGCTATCAACCCCATTATTATCTTGTGAATCCAATTACACAAAATGACCGATGATTTCACTAAAATCACCAACATTCCTCCCCCATTTTAGTGCAATCCTTTATTCACAAACAAAATTAATATAGCAAAACAAACTCATGCATAAATGAAAATATCTAAAAGATTGAATTTCCATCTTAGTACATTACACATTTCAAATACTCGAGAATCCGGGTGTCCTATGGATTGAACCCTTCAACCCATTTGAGTACCAGAAAATAACATACACATGAATTTAAAGATTCTCTAAAGTTTAAACTTGACACTATACAGGCCGTTTGTCCTTATCCATTCGTGAGTGCATCAAAGCCAAGTCTAAGCTTCTTGAAGCTTCCATACTTCGCACTCATATAGGTAGTTCCTTTCATCATGCACCTGTACATGCACTTTTACAAAAGAACAATTACCTCCTCACTTGTAGTACCGAGCATATACCTTGGGATGATTATCTTGTGCTCCAATCCCTTAAAGTGAGCCTTCCCATTGAATTCAACTTCTAAAGTTGTATTAGAAGGGAATTGGGTATCTCACAGTTAGAGATTTAAATGGACTTTAATCCCATCCCTATCACTGAATTGTGAACCAAGTCCCTAGCTAACCCCTTCGTCAAGTGGTCCGCTAGATTTTGTTACGACCGAACAAATTCAACCGAAATCACCCCATTCGTGATTAACTCACGAATCATGCTATGTCTAACACCTAAGTGTCTAGACTTGCCATTGTATACTTGACTATAAGCTTTAGCCAAAGTAGCCGCACTATCACTACGGATAGAAATGAGTGATATTGGTTTCGGCCATAACGGAATTTCATGGACTAAATTCCTTAGCTACTCTATCTCTTTACCGGCAACAGCTAATGCTACAAATTCAGACTCCATAGTCGAACTCGTGATGCAAGTTTGCTTCTTCTAAGCCCATGAAATGGCACCTCCCCCAAGCAAGTATACCCAACCACTTGTAGAAGAGTGATATTCTAAGTTGGTGATCCAACTTGCATCTGAATATCCCTCTAAGATCGAAGGAAACCCGACATATGACAAACCATAATCAATGGTTCTCTTCAAGTATTTAAATACTCGTCTTATTGCTTGCCAATGATGTATACTAGGATTACTAGTATACCTACTCAACTTGCCTACGGCAAAAGCGATATCTGGCCTAGTGCTTGTCATGGCATACATCAAGCATCCAATGATTTTACTAAAACCATCTAATGAGGATGACACATCCATGTTGGGGAGTGTGTGTGCAGAAATCGATGGAGAGGGAAAGAAGATGGAGTGATCGAAACTTGGATATGAATTCGAAATCGCGTGAGAGCTCACTTTCCTTAAGTGATATTTCGACCCTATTCTGTCTGGGTATCACAAAATTCACTCGAGGATAATCTCAATTCACCGGTATCAATTCTGGCAGAAATCGATCATATTTAAATACCAAGAGAATTAACCGACGTTATATTAAAACCGATAATAATTACCCATTTAATGGTATTAATTGCTGGACATTATGGTGGGAGTTACAAAGAGATTTTGGGGGTTACAAAACGATATCTGCAACAGTGTTCGGCGCGGGTAGCATCGCGGGTTGACCCGCGCCATAACCCGCCCGGGCCACTGTTTCAACCCCACAAACAGTGCACGACGCGGGTAGCCGTGCGGGTTAACCCGCGGCATAACCCGCCCGATGCACTGTTTCAACCCACAATCCAGTGCACGGCGCGGGTAGCCACGCGGGTTAACCCGCAGGCCGCGACATAACCCGCCCGGTGCACTGTTTCAGTAAGAAATTGATAAACCACCAAACGACCCTCCAACTATCCCAGGTCATAGTTAGCTTACACGAGTGTACACTCCACACCTCCTAACTCGTGTTATAGCTTAGCTATCAACCCCATTATTATCTTATGAATCCAATTACACAAAATGACCGATGATTTCATTAAAATCACCAACAATCCACACCTCATATTCAATCTGGATATCGAGGACAAAGGAACATAAATGTGTACATTGATAATGATCACATAGTTTGCTAATTGGCTGAATCACCAAACTTTATCAATGGGTTATACACATAAAATGTATATGTAAATAAGAAGAATAAATAATTAAAGTATTTAATTATTATATATGATTTTATCTTATTGCATCAGATTATAGCTAGTTTATTTGACAAGTGTAGGATATGATTGATAAGTAGTGACTTGTCAATATATATTATATTTGTATAAAGGACAAACATGTTGTTAAAAGATATGACTTCTAAAAACATGTGTCACTCTTTCTGTAATAGTACCTATGATACTAGCTTATTAAATGTACCATCATTACACTTATATAAATAGAGACCATTGTGAGATAATGGAATATACGTGAAGGGCAGATTGCAAAATTGTTCATCTGATAAATTCTCACACACACACTCTCTCTCTATCTCTTTCTTTCTTTATATATATATATTCTACAAGCTGCTCTTCTTTTCCTCCAAACAGTTGGAGACCATATCTAGCATTTAGGAAGGAAGATAATCTCCTTTGTTGGCGTTGGACATGATTGAATTCAGTGCATTTGCGTGGAACCATGGAGGCAATGAGCTGAGTTCATTGATTAGATTTGGATACGACATCAAAGGTTACTGCTTGTTCTGGTAAAGTTTTGAAACACCCATCCTACTCCGTTTCGTATGGATTGATGGAGGAATACAATTATTTTCCGATGAGTTTATGGATCTTGTATTCCAACAATGAAAACATCAAAACTATTCACTTATCAAACATGACAAACTCCTATGCCTATGAATCCATGGCGTTACAACCCCCAAATTACATGACTCGACATTTGAATGACAAACATACTCAAAACATGTAAATCTCAATGAGTATGCAAAAACTATGCAAATCAACATCCTAGTATAAACATTGGACAATTTAAACCAAGAAAAATTCCGAAAGCTCATTTGAACTAATATGAAATAGATGAACTCCAAATTTATTTGAATACTCAATAAAAGTCACCATAAGCAAAAAATATGCAATTAGCCAATGTTTATAGAAACTCAATAAAAGTCACCATTAACATGAATAAAAGTCACCATGCTCAAAATATGATTAAGTCAAAAACCCATAATTTGTTGTGATAAATCATTATCAAATGTAGATCATACAATTTACACTTCTAAAATGTCTCACAACCCAATATATAAATCTTCTCCAAATGACTTGCAAAATTGACACCCGAAGGGCATTAACATCAATCAATCACCATACATGAGATAAATCATCAAATAACCAAACTCTTATGATTTATTTATCAAAATGTCCAAAAACCTCAAATGTAAGCATTTCTCAAAATTTATTATATTAAATGAACCACAATGAAACTTCATCAAACAACCAACACATTTGATAAATCATAAGGGAAACAGTTAAAAACTCCAAAATAGACATTTTTGGCATGTACAAAGTTCTCACAAAGCAACTTGAAACTCATCCTGTTAGGTTAAACTTAGTTTTCAAACTCATCTTTAGTTTCCAAAGGATGAAGACTTGAGATCTACAAGCAAAATCTCTAGAAATCTTATTTAGGTCACAACTAAGGCTAGAAATCCAACAATTATGATTGCAAGCTTCAACTCTACAAAATCCCCAAACATTGATCTCAAATACTCAAAAGCTTACCTCTTCAAAATCTTGAAATCTCCCACCATCAAACTTCAATCCTTAAGATTCTTTTTCTATTTGATCTAAAACCTCACAAAAATCGACCCTTAAGGATCCAAAATCACCCAAAGTGAGAGAGAAGGGAAGAAGGTGGAAGAAATGAGTGAAAACCCCTAAAACCTGGGCCTTAAACGACTCACTAGACCCTCTTTGTGGCTATGCCGCCTGTGTCCAATATTCGACCTCCAACTCGCGTACGTGACCTTGGCCACGACGTAAGTCACAGGACTTCCTGGTACATGTGTCCAGTGGTTATGCGACCTAGGCCGCGACCTATGTCACCGGCCAGGTCGTAGACGTGCTTTTCGCTCAAAAAACCGACTTTTCATTCATTAATCGATCCCATAATAATCGAAGATGTTTAAATACTAATGAGGATCACTTTAAAAACTTTATAAAAATACTAAATTGGCCAAATCTCATAATTTTTCCTTCAACGAATATACGGGTGTTACAGACAGAGAGAGAGTGAGAGAGAGAGAGAGAGAAGGTGAAGTAAATGCTCAAACCTTAGCTTCAAAAGGAATTTAAGTCGACTAGCTCCCTCTCTGTGACCTTGGTTGCAACTTGTGTTGATAGCCAAGTCACTCCTGCCTCAGCTTGTGCCACACAGTGATGTACCCAATCTTGACTAGGGGTGTTAAAAAAAACCGGAAACCGAGAAACCGAGCCGAACCGTTTGATCCGAAACCAAAAAAACCGAAAACCGGAAAAACCGAAAACCGGGTATTCACGGGTCGGTTTCGGTTTTTAATTGTAGGTATCCGCGGATAATCGATCCGAACCGTATATATAGAACACTTAATAATATTATATTTAATATTAACTATTTAATTTAAATAACCATGAACTAAATAGTGGATATTATAAACAATAAAAATTAATTCAATTTTTTTTCTTGGATTATTTTTATGTATTTGTTATGTAATTGGTTTAAATTTTCTATTTTGATATTATTTTGTTATTGCAAATAATATTTTCTTATAAATTCGGGTAACCGTGAACCGAACCGTGGGTAACTGACTAGTTTCGGTTCGGTTCGGTTCGGTTCATCCCGCGGTTCGGTTTCGGTTCGGGTAACCAGGTATCCGCCTCATGCAGTTCGGTTCACATTTTTCTAACTAATCGAGCCAAACCGAACCGTGGACACCCTTAATCTTGGCCGCGACCCATGTCACATGTCAGGTTGTGTGGAGCCTGATATGTATTGAGAATTCAATACATATTGCGTCGTTTTCTTATCTTTTAGGATTTTAACTTCTCTTTATCCCAAACAATTGAGTCATTTTCTTATCTTATTTTCCAAATTTTCTTATTCATGGATCTAAGTGATTATTTAACTAATTGTTGCTATTTTGCGTAAATCAAGCTAAAATATTTTGTTTATTATAATGCTAGGTTAATGCTGGAGCATTGGGGACTGTTTTGAATGAAGCTTGGAGAGCACTTTTTGGAAGAAGATGGAAATCTTGACTTTTGGCCCCTCCAAATCTTTTCATTTAAATGGAAAATATATGGCTGGAGTAAGAGAGGGTAGATACAATATTTTGGACAAATTCTTAGCTAAAACTTTAGTTGGTGTACCCTTTTATATTATTTTAAGTTTTTATATTTACTAGTTTGCCATTGTGTTTTGGTATAAATAGGGTAGTATTCTCTTGTTGCAAGGGATATCTTTTGTAATCCATCAGTGGGAAGAATTGATCTCTTGAAATTCTCTCTCTAAAGTTTAATATTAAGTCTTCAAAGTTTTATAATTTTTGTTCTTCATTATTAGTTGCTGCAACATTGCTGCAGCATTGCTTTTCTTTACATTTCATTCTTACTTATTGCATTTACTTTATGCACTTTACATTTCCGTCATTTAATTTCTGTCATTTATATACCGTCATTTACATCATGTCTTTAATTTATTTCATTTACTTTTATTGCAATTTATATTACGTAATGAGTAGCTAATTTTATAGTTTGGGTGTGAGACGAAGAGGGAGGTTGTAAACCAAAAACTAGTGGACTTTGTTCTTCAATAACATTGTTCCACTATGTCATTCTAAGTTTTATAAATCCAAAAGCACTTCTTGACGAATTGATCACTTCTTAAAGTGTGAAAGTGCCATGGACTTAGGAATAAGCCATGAAAAAGCACGTCAGTTTGAATGATACGGGAAGTATACTTGGAAGAGTTACTAGAAAGGGAACTTGCTATCTTTGTTTTTCAAACCGATTGATTCTTGACGGGTTGATCACTAGTCAAAGTGTTAAAGTGTAGTGGACTCAGGAATGAGCCACTAAGAACACGTCAACTTAAATGATATGGGAATCGACTCGGAAAGGTGATTTTTAAACAAAGGCTTTTGTTTTTCCATATACTTTAAAGAAACCATTTGACACTCACACTGGTCCGGACATTTGCATAGGCATATGTTGGTTGAAGGCTAAACAAAAGTGCAATGGTAGATATCCGGAAGGATCCTCTTTAAAGTACATGGTGGAACTTGTTGTTGATGAACTAATGCTATAGCATCCCTATAGCATTGGCCTCCAGAATTTGTGTTTACTCCTCACTTTAAGTCTTGCACCCATTCTATCTTTATATATCCTGTTAATCATATCACAGTTAACCAACTCAAACAAAGTCTTCAAATTCACCATCTGAAATCTCTTTTTTTACTACACTTTTATTACACTTTTACACCAATCTCTGTGGGATAATATTCGGTATTTTACCATTTTATTACTTGAACAGACGATATTGGATCCCATTGTATACTTGCTCTGAGGTTCAATTATTACGTGTCTTAGAGGTGTGCAAACAACCGTATCAAGTTTTTGGCGCCGTTGTCGGGGATTGGTTCGCTAAAAGTTTTTAAAAGTATTTTAAAAGATTTGATTTTTCTAATACCTTTTGGATCTCATTTTGGAAGTGGTGTACGCCAAGAATACCACGGGGGAATTATTTGAATTTGACCCGGACATTGAAAGAACATTCCGAATTAGAAGAAGGTCACAAAGAATTTCATTAATTTTAGACCCTCCCATCATGGAACCACCACCACCAGGATTTGAGAATAGGGAGCCTAGACAACATCTTCTAGAAAACCCACAAAGACAACCAATATTTCACGATGCACCACCCATTTCTGGAAATCCACCAGAACACCCTTTTCGGCAGAATGAACCAGTTAATGGAGTTAATAATGATGAGGATACAGAGTCAAATGGTAACAATGAACATAGGGATGAGATTCCAAACATCATTAATCTTGCAAATTCCAAAGAAGGAAAAATTATGGACTATGTTATACCTGATTTTGAGCAATTAAATTCAGGAATAGTTAGACCACATATAAACGCCCTCCATTTTGAACTCAAACCTATCATGTTCCATATGTTGCAAACAAATGGACAATTTGCCGGAATGCCATCGGAGGATCCTCATTCTCATTTAAAATCTTTTATGGAGATCACCGATGCATTTCTGATCCCTGGGGTATCTAACGATGCCTTGAGACTCACTTTATTTCCATTTTCTCTAAGGGATCGGGCAAAGTCATGTTTTAATTCATTGGCACCTGGTTCTGTACCATCATGGAGCAACATGGCTGAAAAATTCTTGCGAAAATATTTTCCACCTACCCGTAATGCCAAGTCTAGAAATGAAATTTGCATGTTTAAACAATTGGACGATGAAGCAATTCCCGATGCATGGGAAAAGTTTAAAGAATTGTTAAGGAAATGCCCTCACCATGGCATTCTCTACTGTATTCAACTCGAGACATTTTACAATGGGTTAAACCCCATGGATAAACAAATGCTCGACGCGACATCAGGAGGGGCCTTTACAGCCAATACCTACAATAACGGGTATGAAATTCTAGAAAAGATTTCAGCAAACCATGGACATTGGGCTGATCCACGTGCCCAAACCCAAAAGAGGACTACTGGAATTCATGATGTAGACGCATATACTACTTTAACAACTCAGCTCACTTCTATGGCCACTATGCTTAAAAACATTACTTCGGGCCAAGGAGCACAACCAGCTGCCACTACACCTATCCCAGCAGTACTCTCGATGCAATGTGTTTGTTGTGGTAGGGAACACTCTTATGAACATTGTCCTCATAATTCTGAATCTATAAACTATGTTCATAACAGATCCGGTACCTACAACAACACTTACACTGCCAGTTGGAAACAACACCCGAACTTTTCTTGGAACAGTCCATGTTTAAATCCACCCACACAAAAACAACAAGGAGTTTCAAATTTTCAACCACAACATCAAGCAAGTAGCTCTCAAAATCATCACCAAGGTTTTCAAACTACTCAACCAACTTTTCAAAACAACCCACCTTCACAAGATGCTTCATCATCTTCTTTGGAAGCAATGATGAAAGGGTTTATGACCCAATCACAAGCTTTCTTAACCCAACAGCAAACCCAAAATCAACTTCAACAGCAACAAAATCAATCTATGTTTAATCAGCACAGTGCAATACTCAGGAATTTGGAAACCCAAATCAGTCAACTCGCACTCAACCAGACCAATAGGGCCATGGGCACTTTGCCCAGTAACACGGAAATCCCAAGAACCTTAGGAAAGGAGCATGTTAAAGCAGTGACCCTTAGAAATGGTAAAGAATTATCAAAGATAGTGCTAAAATAATTTGGACCAATGACTAAATCTGAATTTGAAAAAGACATGAGGTCAGAACCAAATGCCACAACATTGCCCTCTGTTGATGAAGTACCCCCCAAGCTACTAGGAGACCAAGGGTCTGTTGTCACCAATCCTATCCCTCTTAGGAATGATTACCCTTTATTATTTCCAGAAGAAGACCCTAGAAGAAAGACATTAGAGAGTAGTGTTTCAACCATCCCACAAGAGAGTACACCTAAAGGCATAAAGGACCCATCTTGCTCAACACAGTCAAGCAAAACTATCATAAAACCAGTTCCTCCCTATGTACCTTTTCCCCAAAGGTTAAGGAATCAGAAGGAAGAATTGCACTTTAAGAAATTTTTGGATGTGTTTAAAGAATTGCATATCAACATACCCCTTGTTGAAGCAATTGAGCAAATTCCCAGTTATGCCAAATTCCTTAAAGACATCTTAAGTAAGAAGAAGAAGTTGAATGAATATGAAACCGTAGCCCTTACTGAAGGGTGTAGTGCTCTTTTGACCAATAGAATACCCCATAAGCTGAAAGATCCAGGGAGTTTTACCATTCCTTGTTCAATAGGTGGGAAAGATATTGGGAAGGCCTTGTGTGATTTGGGAGCTAGCATCAATCTCATGCCTTTATCTGTCTTCAACAACTTAGGAATAGGAGAGGCTAGACCCACCACCGTTACACTCCAATTGGCTGACAAGACCATTGCCTACCCAAAAGGAAAAATTGAGGATGTCTTAGTTCAGGTTGATAAGTTCATCTTTCCGGCAAATTTCATCATTTTAGACTTTGAGGCGGATAATGATATTCCTATCATTTTAGGAAGACCATTCTTAACCACCGGAAGAACTTTGATAGATGTTCAAAAGGGAGAGTTGACCATGAGGCTTCAAGATCAAAAAGTCACATTTAATGTTTTCAATGCCTTGAAATATCTCGATGATGTAGAGGACTGTTTAAACTTAAGTGTGATTGAATCATTGTGTCATGATGAAGGAGTTAGAAAAGACTTTAAGTTGGAGGAAGAGGATGATGGGGAATTATCCATAGAAGAGGAAAATGATGTTGAGGAGTTTGCCTTAAGAAAAGAAGAGACTGTCTTAGTGAATGATGTAGCTTTTGATCTACTGGAAAATAGTGACCAAAAACCTTTCACATCATCCATTGTTTCACCGCCTTATCTTGAGTTAAAACAACTCTCATCTCATCTGAAATATGTTTTTCTAAGAGAAAACGGAAAATTTCCTGTCATCATACCATCTACCCTAGATTTTCATCAAGAAAAGAAATTGGTAGACAAGTTGATGTTGCACATAAAAGCCTTAGGAGGGACCACCACTAACCAAGATGTAATGACCATGATACAAGACTTGTTTACACCAAATGTCTTGGTTGATCAAAGAAGGGAATTTATGGACAAAGTAGAGATAATGAAGATCGAATTGGTGGACAAAGGGCAAAAGAAAGTATGAACAGAAGTGAAAGAACTTAAGGTTGATTTGGAAGCCAATACAAAGAGCAAGGTGAGAAGGTTGCGAGCAAAGTTAAAGGAGATCAAGGCAGAGAGTATAAGGCTACATGAAGAAAACCAACAGTTGCTGGAGAAAAGGGCAGATCTGTTGAAGAAAGTGGCAGCAGCTAATGTTGCAGCATTGCCATCCACATCCACAGTTGGCACCGCGCACCCTACTC
Organism: Arctium minus; assembly: GCA_954870635.1. Taxonomy (NCBI): domain Eukaryota; kingdom Viridiplantae; phylum Streptophyta; class Magnoliopsida; order Asterales; family Asteraceae; genus Arctium; species Arctium minus. The sequence goes on along the minus strand of OX941091.1, from coordinate 32,728,770 downwards.
CTCATGAGTAGGCCAGGTTTACTCGTTTTCTTTAGTCTCCATGTTTTTAATTTTCAGTTTTTGAGTCTGGGATAACTTTTCATTCTTTTAGGTTTCTTTTATTTGCAAGATTGCATGTGTAGAGTCTAATATATCATTTGAGTACATAGCCCTAATAATTCCATAGTTTTATGACTTTCACCTAATATTATGCTCTTGCTAGAACTAGAATTATTCTTTTTGGGACACAATTTGACTTACACAAACTTCACATATTTAGGGGATGACCTAGGCTTTCTTTTCATACACCATTTTAGCCACTTGTAACCTTTTTAAACACAATTTTGTGCATTCATTTTAAGACAATGAGGACATTGTCAACTTCTAAGTTTGAGGTTGAGGGGGTTACAAGTTACCCAAAATGGGAAAAACATGTCAATACAAAAGAGCAAAGCTCTCACATGACAAGAACACCAAAAATGCCCCATAGGGGTAAAGGTGCACAATTTTTTTTTGAGAAAATACCCCATAGGGGTAAAAGAGCATAAAGTGCCAAAAATTGAACATTTTGTTGAATATCAGTGTGAGAAAAGGCTTGGTGAGAAAAGATATGCCATAAAAAGAGTGACCCTACAAGCCCTAATGATCCTAAATGAAGTTTGTGTGATGATTGACAAAGAAAAGAGTCTAACTAGCATATGGTCCATACACACAACTAGGCTATAGAAGTCTCACTTTGGATTTATAAAAGGCTATGAATTGTATGTGATATACTCTACACATGGTGTGCAGTTATTGCTATTATCTTGCAATCGTTTCATCTTTGAGTCATTTTCTTATTTTATTTTTATTGCTTGAGGACAAGCAAAACTTTAAGTTTGAGGTTGTTATATGTATTGAGAATTCAATACATATTGCGTCGTTTTCTTATCTTTTAGGATTTTAAATTCTCTTTATCCCAAACAATTGAGTCATTTTCTTATCTTATTTTCCAAATTTTCTTATTCATGGATCTAAGTGATTATTTAACTAATTGTTGCTATTGTGCGTAAATCAAGCTAAAATATTTTGTTTATTATAATGCTAGGTTAATGCTGGAGCATTGGGGACTGTTTTGAATGAAGCTTGGAGAGCACTTTTTGGAAGAAGATGGAAATCTTGACTTTTGGCCCCTCCAAATCTTTTCATTTAAATGGAAAATATATGGCTGGAGTAAGAGAGGGTAGATACAATATTTTGGACAAATTCTTAGCTAAAACTTTAGTTGGTGTACCCTTTTATATTATTTTAAGTTTTTATATTTACTAGTTTGCCATTGTGTTTTGGTATAAATAGGGTAGTATTCTCTTGTTGCAAGGGATATCTTTTGTAATCCATCAGTGGGAAGAATTGATCTCTTGAAATTCTCTCTCTAAAGTTTAATATTAAGTCTTCAAAGTTTTATAATTTTTGTTCTTCATTATTAGTTGCTGCAACATTGCTGCAGCATTGCTTTTCTTTACATTTCATTCTTACTTATTGCATTTACTTTATGCACTTTACATTTCCGTCATTTAATTTCTGTCATTTATATACCGTCATTTACATTATGTCTTTAATTTATGTCATTTACTTTTATTGCAATTTATATTACGTAATGAGTAGCTAATTTTATAGTTTGGGTGTGAGACGAAGAGGGAGGTTGTAAACCAAAAACTAGTGGACTTTGTTCTTCAATAACATTGTTCCACTATGTCATTCTAAGTTTTATAAATCCAAAAGCACTTCTTGACGAATTGATCACTTCTTAAAGTGTGAAAGTGCCATGGACTTAGGAATAAGCCATGAAAAAGCACGTCAGTTTGAATGATACGGGAAGTATACTTGGAAGAGTTACTAGAAAGGGAACTTGCTATCTTCGTTTTTCAAACCGATTGATTCTTGACGGGTTGATCACTAGTCAAAGTGTTAAAGTGTAGTGGACTCAGGAATGAGCCACTAAGAACACGTCAACTTAAATGATATGGGAATCGACTCGGAAGGGTGATTTTTAAACAAAGGCTTTTGTTTTTCCATATACTTTAAAGAAACCATTTGTCACTCACACTGGTCCGGACATTTGCATAGGCATATGTTGGTTGAAGGCTAAACAAAAGTGCAATGGTAGATATCTGGAAGGATCCTCTTTAAAGTACATGGTGGAACTTGTTGTTGATGAACTAATGCTATAGCATCCCTATAGCATTGGCCTCCAGAATTTGTGTTTACTCCTCACTTTAAGTCTTGCACCCATTCTATCTTTATATATCCTGTTAATCATATCACAGTTAACCAACTCAAACAAAGTCTTCAAATTCGCCATCTGAAATCTCTTCTTTTACTACACTTTTATTACACTTTTACACCAATCTCTGTGGGACGATATTCGGTATTTTACCATTTTATTACTTGAACAGACGATATTGGATCCCATTGTATACTTGCTATGAGGTTCAATTATCACGTGTCTTAGAGGTGTGCAAACAACCGTATCAGAGCCCTTAAATGTCCCCCAAGTTCAATTTTGCTACCATTATGCCTCCGCAACGTACCTAAATGATTATACACAAGAAAATCTGTAAAATTACATTACTATGACAAAATTAGCTTAATTTATCCCGCAATTTTATTTTTTCAAAGTTATGGATGTTACATCAGGTTGGCGAGAGGGAAGGGGGAACACATGACAATACTTAATTAATTACATAAAAATCCTTTTTAAATAATAGTAAAAAGACGAGCATGATCCTCATTTAACAAAGTTAAGGTTAATAGACTTAGGTCAAGGTACCCAATCCGTAAAAAAATGAAACTATAATGATCATATATGTAATTATTTCATTTAGGGGTGTGCAGAAAGTCAACCGATCCAATAGGAACCGACCGATTCAATTAGAACTGACCTACCATAATTGGATATCCAATTATAATTGGATCGGATTGGATTGAAAATCTCAACATTCAATTTGGATCGGTCAGTTCTTGGATGGTAGTCCAGAACCGACCGAACTGAACCGACCAACATCCAATTACCCATACGATTACCATCCAGTTTTCCATCCAACTATCATCCAATAATCTTTTTTTGCAATTTGCTTAAAATATAAATTTGTTTTGTGTTAGTTTTTGAATTCTTAGTCTCACTTGTGTTGGTTTTAACACAAATTATAAATGATTAATCAATTTGTTTCATTGTTAGAAAGTTGGATTAAATTAACACATTGGATGGTTCCGATCATCCATTGGATGTCGGATGGATCCAATCCGATCAAATGGATATCCAATAAGAATATCCAATGGATATCCAATTTGATCCAATGGATGTCCATAAGAACATCCAATGGATGGAACCGAACCGAACCGATCCACTCATCCATTGGATTGGAAAAATCCAACATCTAATGGATGATTGGATCGGTTCGGTTGGAAAAATCCAACATCCAATGGACGATTGGATCGGTTTGGTTCCCCTCACATCCATTGGATGTCAACCGATGAACACCCCTAATTTCGTTTGTAAGACCTAATCCATAATTTCCATATAACCATAGGGACGAAATTAGTAACTTACTCTACTTTTAAATCTACACAATTTGACTAAAATCTACCTCTAAAATTTAATTTTTTCAACCTACCTTTATTACTAGCTTTCACTTATGTTAAGACTTTTAAAACATTCCGTAACGATCATTTTTTGTTGTTGTGACATTTACGAGTATCAAGCATATTGTTTTGCTAAATCAAACCACTTTTTTGGTCTAAAGAACTATATACAGTATAAACCCCGGTCCAAGCAACAAGTATGAGTTTCGTACTCTGATAACCCCTCACAAAAAAAAATCTAAAAAAGAAAACATAAAGAAAATACCCACCAATCCAAGTGCTACCAAAAATCTTGTAGGCATGGAGGAGACCATTCGTGGTTGCCCGGGGGATTAATCAGTACACATAAGTTGACCCGAAAACCTACGCTTACAAAAAAAAACCCACCATCATTCGTATGAAACTATTTCACTTGAGACAACCTTTTTATCTATTGAGAAGAAGTTTGTATATATATTACTACAAACCTTAACCCTAATTTGATGTGAGATAATATTAGTTACATTTGGATATTAATTAATTAAAAAAAGGAAGAAAACACATGTTAGTTTTGAGATTGTCATAAAGGACCAAGGACCTTATGGTCTAAAGTGAAAAATGTTCATTTTTGACATTTAAATATAAAACATATTTATTAAAGTGTTAAAAACAAGTTTTAAGATATTAGTTACATTTGGATATTAATTAATTAAAAAAAGGAAGAAAAAACACATGTTAGTTTTGAGATTGTCATAAAGGGCCAAGGACGGTATGGTTTAAAGTGAAAAATTGTTTATTTTTGACATTTAGATATAAAGCATATTTGTTAAAGTCTTAAAAACAAGTTTCTATGAATCAAGTACTACTATTTTATGCATTTTGTTAATCCCTTATTATCAAGCAATTCTCAATACAAACAAGATTTAGCAATGAAATCTAGAGAGAGAGAGTAGAGAGAGAAAATAGATCTTGAATCTCTAATGTTGAATGTATTACAATGATAGTGCTTACAAAATTACAAAGCAAAAACACCTATTTATACCACCTAACAATTACAAGACTTAGAGGCAAAGGAAACTTAAACAAGACTAACTTTGACTTTTACAATGTTGACTTTGACAAAGACTGACAATGTTGACTTTACCACTTTGACTTTACCACTTTGACTTTTCTAAATAAATCTTGGATACAATATTTAGACTTAACAATCTCCCCATTTGTATTCAAGATTTAATAAAAATTTGACACTAGTCTTCAGCACTTGATTCTTCAGCTTTTGTCTCTGACAACTTTGAACTTTGAAACACTTTCAGCCTTTGAAGAATCTTGAAAAGTCTTTTTCACTTTGAAGCTTTGAAAGTCAACATGTCATGAACAAGAAACAGAATTCTTGAAACTTCTGAAACAATGAACTTTGAAACATCTTTGAAAAACTTTGGAACGTTGAGGGATCTTTGACAAACATGTATCTTCATCTTTTGTGATCTCTGGACTATCTTCAGAAAACAAACTTTCACAAATCATCTTGATTTATCTTTTGACTTTGAATTAGCGGAAGCATTTTGAATTGACTTTTGAACTCTCAGAATTTCTTCACAAGTCTTTTCACTTTGACAACTCTTCATGGCTTTGAAATTGAATCTTTGTAAATGTCTCCCCCTTTTTGATGATTGTGAGCATCATGATCATCAAAACATCTTCAATTTCGACACAGCCTTTGATCACCCCCTTTGTATACAAATAACAATCTCCCCTTGTTATGGTAGTTTGACAGTCTCCGCCCTTTGATCTGAAAAACTGAATCATGAATTGTATATACCCGAATATTTTCAAATTCAGATATAATGAACGTGGTAACCCTGATTCAACAAATGAAACAGTTAGAAATGCCTGTCAGTAACATAAAGTTACTGTGTACAACGAATGTACAATTTAAGGATTTGGATTGATGATGACTCCCAGGACTTCCATTCAATCATTGAAAAACACAAGGTTTATCTATGAATGTTCTGACAGAAAAACAGATTTTCTGTGTGCTCGTGCTTGTGTATGAAAGAATTTTAGCACAATGATTATGTTTCATAAGGCTCAAATTGTGTAAACTGTTGAGACAGCAACAGATAATACACGGACTCAATGTGCATGAAAGAGGTGCGAAGGTGGGGCAACTTTCCTTCTTTTTCAATATCTAAATCTTCCGAGTGAAGACCAGATAGCAGATGTGCTGTGTCCCCAATGAAAATGAAACATTTCTTTTTCGGGAAAGAAATGAGTGGTTGGTGGGGTTAATGCAAGAGTTGGCATGGGCTCACTGCCTTGTTCAATGATGGTCACCAAAGAATGTGAACCAATCAGTAGATGTGGCTGCCCGACTCAGAAAGTGGTTGGTGCAGAGTTGTGATATTCTTTTAACTCTGTTCTCACACCCTCTTTCTTTTTATCATTAAAGCTCACTTCTAATCAAACTCTCTTTTCCATTTTTCCGCTCCATGCAATGAGAAAAACTCAACTGGATGGGTTATCTCCCCCACTCTTTGATTTTGACCCCTCACCCCTCAATCACTCAAGGATAACTTCCTGGGTAGAAAACACTGGTTGACGTGAATCCATGGAAGTTCTGTTTAAGCTCACGCACGAATCCCATGTAAGTCCTAAAAAGCATGGTTGCTCAACAATTTAACTGAACAATTAAGCACAAAGATAACAATGTCAGAATGTATGCTGATTTAAAATTATGAATAAAATTTGAGCATTTGAACTTTGAAGATTTCTCAAAACAAAGATATTGAATGAATGAAATGAAATCAAGAGAATTGTTTTGAGAATCTGATAATGTATCAATCAGATCAAATGAAATGGATAGGGTATCAAAGAACTAGATATTTTGTTTATATCAACGAATATAAACAATTTAGCAATAAACGCGCAATGAATGAAATGATAATAGCAATGAATGAATGAAATTGATGCTCAACAACAACGAAAGCAAACGAGGGTATTACCATCGAAAAATATGTTCGTTATGAGACATGGTAATAACAAATTTAAATGAAGAACTGAACCGATAAGTGTGAATACTTTACAGTATATGGATAAGATAATACACAAGTATTGATCTTTAGAAACACACGGTCAGTTAAACATTAAGCTCAAAATTTGAAAAACATTTAAAAGCTCACTTCTGAATTCATGAAATCTTTTGAGAATAGAGAAGTGGTTTGAACATTTAAGAAATTGTTTTTCATGTTTGAAAGTTGTTCTTCTTTCAAACAATCAGAGATCTAGATCAGAAGATATTTACCTTGTTAAGCTCCCCCTCAAATCATGATAGAATGATTTAGGTCATGTAAGCTCCCCCTGGATATTAGCAAAATATCCAAGTCTGAACATTAAAGAACAGGTCCTGATCTGTTATGTGATCAGAAGTCATCACCTTTACTCCTCCTATAAATTATGCAACAGTAGATTTATTAATGAAAACAAGATAGAGATCCACAATTCCTTTTGGAATGTAGTCCATCATATCAGTAAGATTTATCAGTGAAAAAGTACAGGATAGATATCTACAATTCCTTCGGGAATGTAGTCCGTCATATCTCTCTAATGCATATATCAGAAAAGAATGTACTCCCCCTTGATGGTTGATTTCCTCATTTGAGTATTTGAGTACAATCTCTGATTATGACAGGAGCAAAGGTCTTTAATCGTTGAGGTACGGGTCCTAAGCTGATGTGCTTAGAAGCCATAATCTTGACATTGAGGTGCGGGTCTTGAACTGTGTTATTCAAGAGCCATTGTTCTCTTACTCCCCTTTGACTTGAGGTGCCTGCAACACAGAATCAGTTTTCGGCTTTGGTACCCACTGGTATTTGGATCCATGAATGTTAGTTGCAGTTCTTGTGGGGTTTATTGAGTAAGAACCATACCAGAAATGATCACTCGTTTTGTGAATATGATCATGTGTGCAGCAGTAAGAACAATAATATTTCTTACCTGAAAACCTGAGTAATTGATCTCTCGAGTAGATATGGTCAGGTTTACCTTTATGCGCTTTGTTCTTCTTGGCTTTGTGTGTATGTACACATGATATCTTCCCTTTCAGCTCATCTTCCTTGTCATCTTTGACTGATTTCTTCTTCCAAATCAGTTCCACTTTCTTGTAACTTTTTCTTCTCGGATATGTACCTGAACCATCTAAATTTCTATCATAGAAAATGTTAGTTCTACGAATCTGATCAAAAGATTTAACTGACCTTTGTGAAGAGACAGATTTCTGATTTGAACTTGAAGCTGTCTTTTCAAGCTCTTTAATCTTTGAAGCAAAGTTATCTCTTTCTTTAACAAGCAGGTCAATCTTCTTCGTGAACTCATACTTCGTTTTCTGCTCTTTCAGTGCATTAACAGATAGTTCAGATAGCTTGGCAGTCAGCTTTTTGATCTCATTCTCAAATATGCATCGTTCTTCTTCAAATCCTTTCTCTGAATCGTTTCTCTAGCCGAATAGTTCCTTGAAGAATCCCACATTCTTCTGTTCAATGGTCTTCTTCTCTTTGTCAAACTTCTCTCTTTCTAAGATAAGTACTTTCTCAAAATCAGAAACTTGTTGAGAAAGCTTTATGCATTTAAGATCAACTGACTTTTTCTCTTCAAAACACTTTCTTGAGAAATCTGAGAACTTCTTTGAAAAACCTTTCTTTTCACTCTCAAAATTAGCTTTATCTTCAGCAAGCTTTTGCTCCAAATCAGATATATTCTTTCTAAGCTCAGTATTCTCAGATTCCAATCTCATTATCTTATCATCATTGCTCTCAACAGAGACTGTCTGCTGAATTTTAGCTTCCATCTCAGAAATCTTTCCTTTTAGCTCAGACACAACCGTTCGCCCTAACATCGTCCATTCAAGATAGTCCCATATCTCCTTTCCTGTTGACTTGTATAAATATTTTCCTGTCAACTGATAGGTATTTATGTGACCCTTAATATCGTGACGAATACTATTCAACAAAAAAGTTCGAGCCATATTATCGGCACTCTTTCTTTTCTCCCAATCCTCAGTACAATTTTCTGTTGGAGTACGAGATTTCATCTCTTCTTCAGTCAATGACAATCTGATATAACAACTCAGCTCATGTGTATCTACAAAGTTGAAAAAATCAGCTTTCCACTGCTCGTATCTTCCTCTGAGTAAAATTGGAGAATTCATCATGTTTCAAAAAGAATTTGACAAAATTATTGTCAGTTGAAATGAATTCAAAAACAAAATACAGACAATCTTAAAAACTTTTATCTCTCAGAAAACTTTGAATGAGAAACAGCTTGATAAAAAAATGATCGTTCCCAAACAATTCAGAAATTTTGACTGGAAGTCAAAATCAGATCAGCACATAAATTCTGAAAAATTCTATTTCTGAAACTTTCAAAGCACTGGAATTATCTATCTCTGGAATCTCCGACTGAGTCTTGAAACTTGCAGATCAAATATATTCAAAACCTGTACGAACTCTTTCTGTGAATTGAAACTGTGTACCAACTCTTTCTGTGAAACCTATGATTTGCGTGAGATGTTCTTGGCGTAAAGTAAGACTTTGCGTGAGATTTGATTGGCGCAAACCTTTGATTTCAAGATGAAATTCAAACCTGCAGCACCCAATTAACAATTTCAAATCAATAACAATTCCACCGCCCCATTAACTATTGATTATCCAATCCAAATTTGCAAATTAATTCACTTAACAAAAACTATCAATTTCAATTTGAATGCTTCACTGCTGGCCACATGATTATTTCTTCAAATTTAATTCAAAAAAAACATCCAATCACAATTAAGCTTGCAATTTGAAAATGTAGCCACCGTCCCACGAATGAGTTATATCATGTTTACACCTACCCACAAACAAAGCTGGAAATTGATTTCAAAACGAAATTCAAGACTGCAGCTGTGGTTTGCGTGAGGTATGCTTGGCGCAAACCTGTGGTTTGCGTGAGTAACCGGCAGAACACTTTCAAAATGAAACTCGCACAATATAGGAACTGAACTCGCAGAGACTTTGATCTTGTATCAATTGATTTAACAGATAGGAGCTTGGTTTGCTCCACTGTTCACGACCAACACACTAGCATCACCATTTGTCAATTTAAAAACATGTCCACCGATTGATTTTCAATTCACCATTACATCCATCACTGCCTTTCAATTTATAGTCACCGACCCATTAATCTTTGAAAGCCAATCACATTCATCAGAATCAAAAATTGATTTCCAATTTGAAAATCAATACTGCACCACCTATTTTGCTCTAATCAATGATGGCAAACCTCTCTAATCAATTTATAATCACATTCTGTTTGCGCGAACAGGCAGAGACGCAAACCTGATGTTTGCGTTAAAAGAGAAAAACGCAAATAAGTCTTATGCGCGAGACACGAGTGATGCAAAACACAAATGACTGGCAACCTCCAATCACAACTTTAATGGCGCAAAGTCTAGTGCAAATCGATGGAAATTAATGTTCATACAAATCCCAGATGCAGAACTCGACCAGTGTCATCAAACAAAATTGAGATTTGCAGATTACTTGAACTGAAAATGGTGGATTGTTTCAATATAAACACTTGGATGGCACAAAAGATGAGACACGTTGTGCACTGATGTTGGCAAACCTTTTGAATCAACCACCTGTTAACCTGGTGGCGCAAACCTATTCTTTGCGCCAGAAACGTTTAACGCAAACCATATGAAATTGAACCTTGCACAAATCAATTGAAATTGATGCTAGTGCAAATCGATTGAAATTCTCGCAAATTGCAGATCAAATCAGTGACCAGGGTGTGTGACTGAGTGTGTGTAACTATGTGCGATCGGTGTGTGAATGGACCGATATACTGTGTACCGACCGGTGTGTGTGCAGTGTGTGCGACCGGGGTGATTAATCAGAGTGTGTGACCGGTGTGTGGACCGGGATGAAGAAGTGTGTGCGACCGGTGACCTTCTTTCTAAAACACAACACACAGATTAAATTGAAACTCCATTGAATCTTGCACAAAACATTTGGAATCCACCGCCATTAACAATTGGATAAAGATAATGAAATATTGTTGGCTTCAATTGATTTTAACAATCCACTGCTCCATTTATCAATTTGATTGGAATATCAATTTGGAATCCATTAACAAATCACCGACAATATATTTGAATAACAAATTGAAATTTGCAAAAACTTTGAAATTTGCAAATTGATTGGAATATTAAATTGGAATTTCAAAATAGAACCTCAATCAAAATTTGCAGTGTGACATCAAGAACTGATATCACACAGAATTAGACACTTTTCAATCAAGATTCAACAAAAATTTCAAAATACTAGTGATGAATCCATGAAGTTGTGTGAACAAAAACGATTCTACAACAATAAACGAGTTCAAAAAACTGAGTTTTACAAACTAAGAAACAATCAATCATAAGAAATTCGAGTCAACAGTTCAAATTCAAAAACTTTCTGCTTTTATGAAAAATTCCATAAAATTGATTGATCTTTTTGTTCTGAAATCTTTTCTGAAAATGTTTGGTATAACTCTGATACCAATTGTTAATCCCTTATTATCAAGCAATTCTCAATACAAACAAGATTTAGCAATGAAATCTAGAGAGAGAGAGTAGAGAGAGAAAGTAGATCTTGAATCTCTAATGTTGAATGTATTACAATGAAAGTGCTTACAAAATTACAAAGCAAAAACACCTATTTATACCACCTAACAATTACAAGACTCAGAGGCAAAGGAAACTTAAACAATACTAACTTTGACTTTTACAATGTTGACTTTGACAAACACAATGACAATGTTGACTTTACCACTTTGACTTTGTTGATCCAAACTCTCTCAGTGATTTGATAACGACCCTTTTCTATACTTAGTGAAAATTACGTTTAATATGTATTAGTGTTTCACCATCAGCGACCAGACTGAGTCTGTTTAGTTATCGCTGATAGTCTTCTTATAAACATTAATATGTATTAGTGTTTCACTATCAGTGATCAAACTGATTATGTTCAGTATCGCTGATAGTTTCTGATGTAAACAGTAACGTAATCCCTGAAGACAAGTCTCGCGTCAACAGATGTTCATAGCTGAATCGAAGACGAATCTGCTGAACAAAGAGAAGTCTACTAGTGACCTGATGTCAGGATCGAATTCTCAACAAGAATTATGAATACTAAGAAACAATATCAAAGAAGTTTGCGGAAGAACACTTTGATATTCAATAAAACAGTAAACAAACAGTATAATTTTGATAAACAACTTGTAAACTTGTATTGAATGATTAAAATCACAAGATTACACACACAACCTCAATCTTGAAGAACAAGCTCTTTCAAGACGAATTCTACTTCTCTAGAATTAGGAACTATGCCTTGAGGTTGATTTTTTTTCTAGAACAAAAACTTAGAATGAATAATTATATCAAACTATTCTATACATTCTATACATATACTGAATAAAAGATAATTACAATTAATAAAATATCTTCAGAATATCTTCCATGAATATCTTCAGTCTATCCAACTGTCATTCTTGTAATTCGGATCTCCATCTCATAAGCAGCACTAATCATCTTGGACTTATTAACTGAAACTTGGCAGCATTAACTACTAAGCAGCACTAACCTCTAGCAGTACTAACTAGCTAAGCAGTACTAACTTTGTTCAAGCAGCACTAACTTTGACTAGCAGTATTAATTCTACTAGAAGTAGTAATCGTTAGCAGCATTATCTTTGAACTCCTCTGGCAGTAGTAATTCTGTACTAGCAGCATTAAACACTTAAGCTTTTCTTCAGTTCCCAACAATCTCCCCCTAACTTGACTTTTAGGAAGAGAAGTCACGTTCTTCAGATCTGATTTTCAAGATGCTCCCAAAACTCCATCATGGCTTAAATTCCAGTATTTGCATCCAACACCAAACTCTGATTAATTGTTCTTTGGATCAAATATTTTGCCATTTCAGAATCTGGAATACATCCTAGCTTCTTTTTCAGCATGGCATGAAGCTTCAGTCTGCTATGATTGTATACTCTATCCACTAGGAAGTATTCAGTGTGATTTAAATCCAAAGTCACTGCATATACTCCACTAGTTTCATATAGAGTCCAATTATTCACTGATTGAAAGACATTCCTTATTATCTCCTCCACTTCATCAGGTTTGAACATCATACACAGATACTCCATTATCAGCTTTGTAATAGAAATCACTGGAGCTTTCAGTTCATCTGCATATAACTTCATCCCTATCTCAAACATTTCTTCAATATCAGATCTTGAGCAGGTTCTGACAATCTTGTTCCAAGTGCTGTGCACTTCATATTTCTCATCTTTTCTCTTCAGTCTGATTTATTCCTTTCCATCTACCTCCAAGACATCCCAGTGAATAATTTCAGGAGGTTTAACTCCTACAGGTTCTGCTGAAATTGGTTCAGGCACTTTGTCCATCACTACCATGTACATTTTGACATCCTCAGTACTTCCAGGTTCTTTCATTGTAGATGATTTAGGTGCCTCTTCTTCTTCAGCAATCTTTTCAGCCTCTTCTTCCACTATTCTAGGCTTCTTTGTAGGCTTTCTCCTGGCAATCATCTTTGTTCCTTTTAAAGTCCTTAGACTTTCACCAATTGTTGCTTTCTTCTCTGAAGTTTCTTGCTCATCAGGGAATGGTTTTTGTAAGAAATCATTGCTCTCTTTCATTCTTTTCTCCATTTCAACCCTTGCAATATCATCCCCTTGAAGCTTTATCATCTCTGCATCATACATCCTTTTGAGATTCTCAAACGACATCCTTGAGAACATCTCCTCCTTGACACCTACTGCACCCTTGAGGAAAGTAATCATTTTCTTTCTCTCTTGAGCACCAAGATATGTCTTTGAAGGTTGTCTTTTCCTTGCAGTCATTTTGATCTTGGTAGGATTCTTCAAAGATGTAGCTTTCTGCTTGGCTTGTTCTGTTGCTAAGCTTTGTTGATAGGCTTTGTTCAGTTCTGCAGCCATTGCTTTAGCTATCTCTCTATCCTTTTGCACTTGCATAGTTTCTGCTTCTTCAAGCTCAGCCTGTATTTTCCTAGCTAGAGCTTCATCTGAATCAATCAACTTCTGCTTTTTTCTTGGTTGATCAGGTTCAACCAGCTTTGCCTTGCCTTTCTCTTTACTCATTTCCTTCTCTTTACTTGAAATCTTTGAAGCATCACCTCTTTCTTTGATGACAACTCCTTTGGCCTTTGAGATGACCTTGGGAGTATCATGCTTTGCTTTGATTAGAGTTTCTGCAATTTCAAGATCTGTGAGCACTTCTTTCATTGTTTCTGCTGCTTCCATTGGTTCAGCAGTATTAACCATTTCTGCTGCTTTGCTTGTACCAGCAGTAGTAATGGTTTCTGCTGCTTGCTCTTTTACTGCTGCTTGTGCAACATTTTCTGCAGTTTCTTTCTCCCCCTCAATCTTTGCATTTTCTTGCTCCCCCTTAGATTTAGCATCTTCCATATTGTCTTCAGCTTCTGAGTCCCCCTTTTTGGGAGCATCAGTCACTGGTTTCCTCCTTTTGGGTACAAATTGCTTCTTCTTCTTTTGGAGAATCAATTTCCTTACCATTTGCTTCAAATTGAGGATCTGCTCTTGTTGTGACAAAACAATAAGTTTAATCTCTTCAATCTCTTGGCCTTGTTTGATCACATCCATATTGATGTTTCCCATTGCATCCATCAATTCCTGATAGTTATATCTGTCCTCACCTTCTCCAGAAGTATTACCCTCTTTTGAAGTATCCTTGGATATTTTTTGTAGTGGAAGTCTTCTGCCTAGCAGAAGCACTATCCACCCCCGTGGTTTCTTGGCGCCTGGGACCTTTGGATGATTGCTCACCCAAAGTTGCCATGGGGAAGGTCTTAGAGATGTTACCACTATCCTTCTCTGTGCTAGCAGAAGTAGTGGCAGCCTTCTCACCCATATGCTCTTCCTCCACCTCAGAGAGCACCTCCTTGGGGTTGGGAGACACCCCTGTGGTTTCCCTGTAGATATTCTCTAAAGGAGAATCCTCCCTTAGAGGGCTTAAAGGCTTAGTGGGTGAAGGTACAAGAAGGGAAGGAGCCTTCTTGACTTTTTCCTTGAATAAATTTGGGTTATGGGAGAAGTTGGTTTTTCAAGAAGAGACTGGGGAATTGATTTAGAGTGGGAAGGTTGGGATTGGCTAGCAGTGGGATGGTCTAATGGGGGCCTTGACTCTGCTGCCATACCTTCTTGTGGTTGGGACACCACCATCATTGTTGAGAACAATGGGGTGTCAACTCCTTCCGAGTCCCTAGCAGATCTTCTCATGTTTGAGAAGACCTTGCCTTTTGGGGGTTTAGGTACATATACCCCATCAAAGTGAGGTATGTCCGTCAATTCATTAGTAATAACTGCCTGAACAAACCTGGGGTACATGAAGAAACTCTTCTTGTTGTCCAGATTTGAGACAAGATCATTGAAGATCATTTGAGAAAAATTATATTTTCTAGCAGTGGATAAACACACCAAAGCATATGCAATGGGACTGCTAAATTGGCTCCAGCCAGTTGTTTTCTTTGAAATACAGTGTATCAAGGTATGAACAAAGAACCTCCATTGGGGTGAAAATTTAGCTTTGAAAAACTTAAAAATCCCCATTTGGCCTTCATACCCCATTCTTGAAAGAGTTGAGAAAAGTTCCTCATTAGGAATAGAGGTTATACCTGCAGCATCATCTAGACGTAGACAGATGCGTAGTACCTCTTCAGTAACGGTTAGGGGTTTTTCACACACCCTTGTCTTTATCATTTGCACACCATTCTCAGTAACAATGGTGGCATTAGCCCAGAACTGCCTCTGATGCTCTATGAAGATGGTAGGAGACACAGTGAGCGCATGAGCGATGTGACTTTCCTCAGAAAGTCGACAATCTGGTGAAACCCTTCAGCTTGTTTTGGCTTTTGGAGCATAGCTATCTCATTGTGCTCATCGATGAATGCCATGGATGCCATTGAACTTGAAAGTTCTTGCCTGAAAACTTGGTACTTGAGAGAGAAAGGGTTAGAGCGCAAGTGAACAGTATACAAAGAGTCGTTATGAACTTTTTAGGCGAGCAAAGGGTATTTATAGGTTGTGGAATATAAGCAGTATTAATCTGAGAACTTTGGTGAAAGCAGTATTAACAGTGAGCAGTATTAACTGAAAGTAGTATTAACTAACTAGAAGTATTAACTGAGAGCAGTATTAACCACTGGCAGTATTAACTAACTAGCAGTATTAACTGGGAGCAGTATTAACCACTAGCAGTATTAACTAACTAGCAGTATTAACTGAACACTGGCAGTAGTAAAATTGTACTGTCAGTATTAACCATACTTACACTTTTAAGATTGTGATGAACTGAGTACTGCTATACATTTCCTGAAAAAGAAGATTAGTAACACCAAGAATAAACAATATACAGGTATTTAACCACTTTTTGAGAAGGGGCTTATTCAGAGTTGATCATTCCCACACTTGTTACCAAGAAAGTGAATCTACCCACATCAAAAGCTTTGGTGAATAGATCAGCAAACTGGTTATCAGTATGAACTTTTACAACTTGAATAAGCTTCTTTTCATTGCAGTCTCTTATAAAGTGATACCTGATCTCAATGTGCTTTGTCTTTGAGTGCTTGACAGGATTATTAACAATGCTAATAGCACTACTATTATCAATAAAAATTGGAGTGTGTAGAAAGGTTACCCCATAGTCCAACATTTGATTCTGAATCCGTAAGACTTGAGAACAGCAACTTGCAGCTGCTATGTACTCTGCTTCTGTTGTAGACGTGGACACTGTGGTTTGTTTCTTGCACTGCCATGAAACTAGTCTTGCACCCAAAAACTGACATCCTCCAGAAGTAGATTTTCTGTCCAAGTTTGCTCCACCTAGATCACTGTCTGAGTATGCAAGTAGGTCAAATGATGAATCATGAGGATACCAAAGTCCCAATCTGGGTTGCCCTTTGAGATATCTGAATATCCTCTTAACAGCTTGATAGTGAGATTGCTTTGGCCTAACTTGGAATCTTGCACATACACAGACTGGAAACATTATATCTGGCCTAGAGGCTTCAAGATACATGAGAGAGCCAATCATGGATCTATAATGATGAACATCCATATCCTCCCCCTCAAGATCTGCTGTTATCTGTTTGTGTGTCTCCATAGGTGTGCTGACAGGTTTTGAATCTGAGAAACCAAACTTGGTTAGAATATCCTGCACATACTTGGACTGACTGATATAAATACCATCTGACTTCTGTTGAACTTGGAGTCCAAGGAAGAAAGTAAGTTCCCCCATGGAACTCATTTTGAACCTTTGATGCATTAGTTCCTCAAACTCCTTGCACATACTGTCTCTTGTGGATCCAAAGATAATATCATCAACATAGATTTGGACCAGCAAGATATCCTTCTTCTTTCTCTTGATGAATAGAGTCTTATCAATGACTCCTCTTTCAAAGCCATTTTCCAAGAGATAAGATGACAGAGTGTCATACCATGCTCTTGGTGCTTGATGCAGTCCATAAAGTGCTTTCTTCAGTTTGTATACTCTGTCTGGATAGCTTGGGTTCTCAAACCCTGGTGGTTGACAGACATATACTTCTTCTTCAATTGAGCCATATAGAAATGCACTTTTTACATCCATTTGATAGACTTTGAGTTTCATATATGAAGCATAGGTCAGGAATAATCTAATTGCTTCTATCTTAGCCACTGGTGCAAATACTTCTTCATAATCTATACCTTCCTCTTGTGTATACCCTTGAGCCACCAACCTTGCTTTATTCCTTATTACTATTCTTCTTTCATCTCTCTTATTCCTGAAGACCCATTTTGTGCCTATTGCTCTTTGACCTTTAGGCAGGTCTACCAGATCCCAAACATCTTGCAGCTTAAATTGCAGTAGCTCTTCTTGCATGGCTTCTATCCAACTGGACTCTTTCATAGCATCATGAGACTTCTTAGGCTCAAGCTGGGATAAAAAGCAAGAAAGAACTGTATGCTGTTGGTCTTGCATTTCTTGCAGCCTGCTTTGATTTCTAGTCATCATAGGAGAAGTGATATCTCCTATTACCAGCTGAGGTGGATGATTCTTTTGTGTTCTTGTGTGATGACTAGGTTCTTCATTAAGTCCCACCTCTAGATTGGAGTCATTCAACTCAATTGAGGTGTTTTCAGCAGTTACTTCTGGATCTTTATTTTCTTGACTCTCCTCCTCTCTTCTTTCTTCTTCACCCTGATTTGGTTCAGTAGATGGCTCCTTTTCACAGTAATCAACATGTTCTTCTATAGGCATGGGAAAGATTACAGATTGAGATATACTGTCTTGAACTTGTGTAGTCCCTGATCCTCCACTTCCTGAACCTGCATAATCATCACTACTGAAACCAAAAGAGTTAGTTAGTGAATCAATGTCAAACAGCCACTGAGGACCAGACCCAACAGGATTTGGTGTGTTCTCATTGCATTTGACATTGTCACTTTCTTCAATTATTCTAGAAGAAGAGTTAAAAACTCTGTAGGCCTTACTCTGAGATGAATAACCAACAAGAAATCCATCCTCTGCCTTGCTATCAAACTTACCTAAGTGAGATTTGGTATTGAGAATTGTACAAGGACACCCAAAAGGTTTGAAAAATCCAATAAAGGGTTTTCTTTTATTTAAAAGCTCATATGGGGTCTTGTTCTTTGGTTTGACCACTAAAACTCTGTTTTGGACATAACAGGCAGTATTAACTGCTTTAGCCCAGAAAGTAATTGGCAGTTTTGAATCAGCCAGCAGAGATCTAGCAGCCTCTATTAGTGTCCTATTTCTCCTCTCAGCAACACCATTCTGTTGAGGAGTCCTAGGAGCACTATATTGTCTCTCAATTCCTTTTTCTTCACAAAAGGTGTTTAGATCAAGATTTTTAAATTCTGTCCCATTGTCCGATCTAATGAGTTTTACTTTTTGATTAGTTTGGTTTTCAATTCTTAGGATAAAGGATTTGATCAGTCCACTTGTCTCATCCTTAGTCCTTAGAAAATATACCCAGGTAAATCTAGAGTAATCATCAACAATAACTAAGCAGTAAGATTTCTTGCCTATACTCATAACATTTGTAGAACCAAACAGATCCATATGCAATAACTGGAGACAAGAAGAAATTGTATTTAACTCCTTGGTCTTATGAGAAGTTTTGTGATGTTTGCCTTTAAGACAAGCAACACAATGATCATCACATGAAAAGACTTTTGATGGTAAACCTCTTACAAGGTTGTTTTTAACAAGCTTGTTCATTGTCTTGAAGTTCATGTGACACATCCTTCTGTGCCAGAGAGAGGATTCATCCACAGAAGCTTTTGAAACAAGACAGTTCAGGGATGAATCACTAGAAACATTGTCCATATCTAGACAATAAACATTGTCCTTTCTTGGAGTTCTAAGTAGTATCATGCTTTCATCAACTACCTTGAACCCTGGAGCAAGGATCATACATTATGTATTGGTAAATAATATACTATGTTGTTTGTCACAAACCTATGATACACTTAACAGGTTGTACTTCAACTGATCAACATAGTAGACATCCTCAAATGTCATCTTACCTTTTGTAACATTACCTTTCCCACTTATTTTTCCACCTGTAAGATTATCTCCAAATGCAACATGTCCTCCATTGATATGCTTGAAATCCTGAAGGCATGACATGTTGCCTGTCATGTCCCTAGAGCAACCACTATCAACATGCCATATGCTCTTCCCCTTGAGCTGTTGGTTGTCCTGCACATAAGATAAATCAGTTAGTATGAATTAGGAACCCAAGCCAAAGTGGTCTTGGGTACCCCTTTCTCATCAAAGTATTTACATTCTTTCTTGACAAGATTTTTAAACTTTGACTCCTCATTTCTGGAGTACTTTGTCACAATGATGGGATTGGAAACACATTTGCTAGAAGCAGTACTGGTTTTAGAAGTACTAACTGCATTAGCAGCATTTGCATGCTTAGCAGTATTAACCTTGTTAGAAGTAGTAACTGTGTTAGTAACTGTATTAGCAGTAGTAACCTTTGAAGAAGTACTAACAGTGTTAGAAGCATTAAAATTTTCAGCAGTACTAACACTGGTAGCAGCAGTAATGCTTCTAGCAGCACTATCCCTGTCAGCAGTACTAACAGTTTTAGTGCTTCTAGGCACCCACATTTTATTACTTTCTTTTAAAACCTTTTTCTTCATGGGGCCTTTGGTTTCAACAGATTTCTTAACCACATGTTTCTTTCCAGCCTTCCTATAACCAACAGGTTTTTGCACAAATCTTTGAAAGTTCATCTGTTGGTTAATAGGGTTAAAGAAACAGTGCTTAGCCAAATGGTTCAACTTACCACATATGAAACAAGGTTTTGGTCTGATAATTTTATTCTGATCAACTCCTTGTTTCTGAGCCCATTGATTATTCCAGTTTCTTTGGTTACCTCTTTTTATACCAGAATTTAGGCTCTCAGGTTTATTGCAAGCACACTGTTTACAAGGTCCAGGATTCACAACAGTGGTTTGTTTGTAAGGGACCTTGTTATCCTTTCCTTTGGTCTTCTCTATCTCCTTAGACTTGACCCAGATCCTTCCACCTCCCTCATTGGTAACAATGTTGTTTTCTAAGGGTATCTCTTTACTCACAGCATTGTTCCTATTCTCACTTGCTTCTTTCTCAGTTATATCCTTAACAACTACCTCATCCAAAGGATCTATCTTAAAGGCTTCCTCAGACAAGTCCTTTTTCTCCTTGGTCTCTAACAAGTCTGAAGTAGGAGAGATATAGTTGTTGTTTTAAGGAGGGGGTGTGTTGTTGTATCCAATACCAGGCTTCATCTTATCATGAATATGGGCTTTTAGAAGAGAATCCATTGCCTTTGAAGCATATGAAAACTTTTCTATGTCAAGCTTAACCTTAGATAGTTCTTCTTTCAACCTATCATTCTCTTCTTTGGACTTAGATAGTTTGGTCTCTAACTCATTCTTTCCCACTTCCAATAGTTTGTGTCATAGGAGTGTTGAAGCTCATTGGCTTGAAAGCCTTTGATTTGTTCTTCAAACCTCTCAACTATCAACACATAATCTCTTCTGTCCTTTTCTAATCTTTTGAGGTCATCACACATGTTTTGGTTGTGATCCCTGTACCTTTTGACAGTGTCTATGCAAGATTGAGTACAAAGATTAGAAATTACCTCAGAGGGGAGATCAGACACCTCTGCCATGAGAGCTTGATTCTGAATGGCTTCCTCAGCTTGGTCACTCCAGTCAAACCCCTTTCCTTGTTGAGAAACAAGGGCTTGAGCAGGGTTCTTATTTTGATTGTAGCCTCCATTCTGAGCTTGTTGGTGGTTGTTATTTGGCACACCACTTCTGCACTGTCTAGCAAAGTGTCCCTTCATGTGGCACTTATAGCATTCCACCTTTGTTTTGTCAAAACCAGCTCCATCTTCTCTTCTTTGAGAGAAGTTGTTCCTCCCTGTTCTTTTAATAAACTTCTTCACCCTCATGGATAACATGTCCATCTGCCATTTAATGTCCATCTCCTCCAGGTCATCAGGATGAAGTTGTTCTAGATCATCATTAACCAAGGAATTGTTGCTGTGACTGGACAAAAAGGCTTCAAAGACAGTTTCAGTGCCTTTTACTGAATTCACTCCACTGGCAGCACTAACTGCTTCAGGGTTGGCAGTAGTATCAGTAGATGCTGATAGAAGTGCAACATTGTGAATATACCCAGTGGGCTTTTTCTTGGTTTCTACCTCAGTTTCAAAAACTCTTAGATCATTATATAGATCATCAAGTTCCTTCTCTTCCAGATTGTCAATCTGTCTATATGAGATAGTGTACATAGTCCATTCATCCCCAAGAGATCTGAGGAACTTCCTGTTGATATCATCTTGCTCCATCTTCACCCCTACAGTAGCCAGTTCACCAATGAGCTTGTTGAACCTATCAAAAGTTTGAGTCATAGACTCATTCTTTGAAGAAGTGAAGTTCTCATACTGCTGCTTTAGAACATCTCTTTGATTTCTTTTGATGCTTTTAGTTCCAGCAAATCTTTTCTCTAGAGCATTCCAGAGAATCTGAGCATCAGTGCAGTTACAAAATTGATGCTGATATTCATTGGGGATGGCCAAGAGCAGAGTGCTCAAGGCCTTCATCTCTGTCTGTCTGATCTTCCTCTCACCATCTGTCTTTGGTGGAGGTCTTTTTCCATCTGGTCCAATCTTTCCTGCTTCAGAAGGACCATTCTCAATGATATCCCACATTGAGTAGTCAGTGAGAAGAATGTATTGCCTGATTCTGATCTTCCACATGTCAAACTCACTGGGTTTGAGCATTGGAACCTTAGAGACCAGAGTACTGTTTGATTCTGCAAAGTTTTCCATGATGAATGAATAGATGTTTCTGAGAGTATAGGCTCTGATACCACTTGTCAGGATCGAATTCTCAACAAGAATTATGAATACTCAGAAACAATATCAAAGAAGTTTGCGGAAGAACACTTTGATATTCAATAAAACAGTAAACAAACAGTATAATTTTGATAAACAACTTGTAAACTTGTATTGAATGATTAAAATCACAAGATTACACACACAACCTCAATCTTGAAGAACAAGCTCTTTCAAGACGAATTCTACTTCTCTAGAATTAGGAACTATGCCTTGAGGTTGATTTTTTCTCTAGAACAAAAACTTAGAATGAATAATTATATCAAACTATTCTATACATTCTATACATATACTAAATAAAAGATAATTACAATTAATAAAATATCTTCAGAATATCTTCCATGAATATCTTCAGTCTATCCAGCTGTCATTCTTGTAATTCGGATCTCCATCTCATAAGCATCACTAATCATCTTGGACTTATTAACTGAAATTTGGCAGCATTAACTACTAAGCAGCACTAACCTCTAGCAGTACTAACTAGCTAAGCAGTACTAACTTTGTTCAAGCAACACTAACTTTGACTAGCAGTATTAATTATACTAGAAGTAGTAATACCTAGCAGCATTATCTTTGAACTCCTCTGGCAGTAGTAATTCTTTACTAGCAGCATTAAACACTTAAGCTTTTCTTCAGTTCCCATCACCTGATGCGGATATCAGTGAAGCAAAGACAACTCTACTTATACGCGAAGGAACATGAGTAAAGCTTCAGCGATCGCTGAACTCTTGATATCTCTGCAGAAAGAGATATTCAGCGATCGAATGATCACTTAGCTTATACCTCAAGTTTCCTTTTGTCTAACCTTGCACAACCTTGTACGATGTGTCAGAACGGACATGTCTCTGCCACAATTCGTACACAACTCTGTCTACTACACTGTTCATGATCCGGCCGAAAGCATGTCTCCCAAAGTCAGACTCTCAAAGCCAATCTGTGAACGCCACGTGTAAAGTGCCCTGTCATGCATTTAATGCATAGGGTATAAATAGGAAGATCACTTCTCCATCTGAAGTGTGCTCAATCCTTGAACCCCAAATAGAAAACTTTGTTTTCTATATTCCTTAATTCCCATTCTCTGAAATTCTTGTGCAACCATCTTAGTGTTTTCTTAAGTTTGTTTAGATTGAGTCTTACTTAAACTTATTCCGAAACAAACTTGTAAATTGTGTTTGATTTATCAATAAAAATTTTATTAAACTTCAAATTCTGTGTTTGTATTCAACCCCCCCCCCCTTCTACAAACTTGTTAAGCACCTTAGGGACCAACAAGTGGTATCAGAGAGCAGTTTGTTTAATCTAATAAACAAGATCTTGCTTTATTCTCTTCTTTGCTATTCTAAATGGCACTTAACACAAACACAAACTACTATGATAATGGTTCACTTTCTAAACCTCCTCGATTTAGCAGAGATAACTTTTCTCTATGGAAAAATCGAATGATGCTATTTCTTGAAGGTGCTGATCCTACTATACCTGAATATATAGAAAATGGACCCTATGAACCTGTTAGAATTATAGCTGCAGTTCCCGCTACTGCCACCACTGAAGCTGTCCCTGAACGCTATGTCGTTAAGAAAATAAGACAGTGGAGTGATGAAGATAAAAAGAAGGTCGGTATAGATGCAAGAGCAAAGACCATTATATCAATGGCTCTGCCTGATAAATTTTTCCATTCCATCATGCATCTGAAAACTTCTAAAGAAATGTGGGAAACCATATGTGTTCAATATGAGGGCACCACTGAAATCCAAGAGACTCGAAAGATTAACTTGGTAAGACAGTATGAAAGTTTCATCGCTGGTAAGAATGAATCTCTTTCTGACGTTCATCAGCGGTTTAACTGCTTAATCATTGATCTAAGAACAGTTGGTAGGACCTATTCTAATTCTGAGGTCTTAACAAAATTCTTAGAATGTCTTCCTGAAAGCTGGGACAGTTATTCAATATGTCTTAAGCTGACAAAAGACTTAAATTCTCTTTCTCTCAGCACTTTGTATGGAATATTGCTCAACTATGAGCAATCGAATCTCTTAAAGAAGAATCTTGTAAAAGATTCTAAAGACTCCAAAAGCACTCCTGTTGCTTTAATCTCTTCAGAGATAATTCCATCTCAGCGATCTACTCTCACAATCACTGAGTTAGATTCTGAATCTGAGGATCTATCAGACCCTGATCTTTCAGAGTTCGATGAGTCCTTAGCACTCTTGACAAACTCTTTTAAGAGATTTGCAAGAAATAGCAATTTCCGAAGAAATAAGCCTCTCTCTCTTACTGAAAAGCCAAAATCAACTCCTGTTGATAAGGCTACTGCCACTTGCTATAACTGTGAAAAGATTGGACACTTTGCTAGTGAGTGCAGGTCGAAAAAGGTCTTCAAACCTTCTACCTCAAGAAGATCCAGTGATGACAAATACCTAAAGCTGAAGAACAAATATCAAAAGCTGAAAAGCTACAAGCAAAAAGGTAAAGGTCTCATTGCTGAAGAACATGACTGGGCTGAATCAGAAGAATCAAGTTCTGATGAAGAAGAAGCCGCTAATCTTTGCCTCATGGATGAGATTAAAGAAGAAGTGAAGAAGCATCTGAACCTTCCATGAGCTACATATCATCTCAGGTATCTATCTCTACAAATCCCTCTTTGCCTGAAGCTGAGAGAAGTCGCGCTGTTGATGTACTGACGATTGACCTTTATAATGCTCTAAACGACAAAACTCAAGTTGAGAATAAAAATGTTCATTTAACTCAAGAGCTAGAGAAATGTCATGAAAAGATCAGAGAACTAACTCTTTTAGAAGATAAGTTGAAAGATCAAGTCATTATAAATGAAATCATCAGCATTGAACGCGAACAAGCCATCGCTGCTCTAAAAGCAGAAAAGGCTCATGTTGAAAAATGATGCAAATCATCAACAAAGATCTCTGAGATAATAAATGCTCAAATTCCTGAAAGTGATAGAACTGGTCTTGGTTTTTGGAAACCACAGGATGAAACTAAAGAAGAAGGTTCCTATTCTTCGTCCTTCTTTCTTTGACACTTCTTATAATCAATTCTATCCCTGTTCTTCTTCAATTTCTATCCCTGAGGAAAAATCCAAAGACTCTAAGTCTGCGGATAAAGGAAAATCCATTCTTCGTCCTCAGAAGGCTACCAAGAAAGCAAAGCTGAAAGTTTCCTCTAAACCTTCAATGAATCAATCATCTAGCTCTGTGATAGAAATCTTCGATCTCTGTCCTCCAAAGCTAAAGATTGATCTTAAACCCACGAGATCTGAAGAAATGAAAATTCCTCCCAGATCTCATGAGAAAAGCATTCTTGGACCTGGCCCTGCTCATCTTAAGCTTGCAAAACCTTCTAAGTCTGGTCCTAAAACCATTTTCAAATATAGAAAATGTTATCACTGTGGTTTTACTGACCATATTGCAAGCAAATGTCCAACGGCCACTAAAGCTGATAAAACAGCTAAAGTGAAGATGAATGCCTCCAAGGCTGAAAAGGTCACTAAAGCTGAAAAATCGACCAAGGTGAAGAATACCACTAAGGTTAAGAAATTAACCAAAGTGAAGATTACCACTGAAGCTGAATCTTCATCTGTTGTGAAGATTACTGAACCTTCCATCTCCACTAACCCAAAAGGACCCATTGAAAAGTGGGTACCAAACAACGCTTAATCTTCCTTATGTGTGCAGGGATCAAAGGGCATCTGGTATCTCGATAGTGGATGTTCTCGTCATATGACTAGACAAAAAGACCTGCTCACTGAATACAAGGAAGAGAAAGGTCCCTCTGTGACCTTCGGTGGAAATGGAAAAGGATATACCCGAGGGTTTGGTGTCCTCAGCAATGGGACAACTACCTTTCGAAGAGTCTCTTATGTAGATGGACTGAAGCACAACCTTCTAAGCATCAGTCAGCTATGTGACAAAGACTACGAAGTTCGCTTTTCTAAGAAAGCATGTTCAGTGGTGGATGAGAAAGGAAAACTTGCTCTCAGTGGTTATCGCAGAGAAAATGTCTATGTAATAGATATGGACTCTACTACCACTGAAAACTTATGTATTTTCTCTAAGGCCTCTTCTGATGTCAACTGGCTATGGCACAAAAAGCTCTCTCATCTAAACTTCAAAACCCTGAATTCTCTCTCATCTAAGGAACTGGCTTCTGGTCTTCCTCAGCACTCATATGCTAATGAATCTCTCTGCTCAGCATGTGAAAAAGGAAAACAAACAAAAGCTAGTTTCAAGTCTAAATAAGTCTCCTCAGTGACAAGTCCTCTTCAGCTCTTACATATGGATCTATTTGGCTCTGTCAATATCCAATCAATAGCTGGAAAGAAATATATGCTTGTCATTGTAGATGAATTCTCTCGCTATACCTGGGTTATCTTTCTTCGCTATAAGAGTGATACTCCTGAAGAACTAATATCCTTTGTTAAAAAGATGGAAGTGCTGAATAATCTTACTGTTCGTTCAATAAGAAGTGATCATGGAACTGAATTAAAAAAACAGTTCCCTGAATAATTTCTTTGAGAATAAAGGAATTTCTCATAACTTTTCCTCAGTAAGAACACCTCAGCAAAACGGGGTCGCTGAAAGAAGAAACAGAACGATCATTGAAGCTGCTAGATCAATGCTCAGTGATTCTCATCTCCCTACTCAATTTTGGGCAGAAGCTGTAAACACTGCATGTTTTACTCAAAACAGATCGCTGATAGTAAAGCGATTTGGAAAGACAGCTTATGAACTTTTTCATAAAAGGAAGCCTTCTATCAGCTTTCTTCATATCTTTGGTTGTCAGTGCTTTATCTTAAACAACAAAGATCAGCTTGGAAAGTTCGACCCAAAAGCTGATGATGGAATATTTCTAGGATATTCCTCCTTCTCAAAAGCCTACAGAGTTTTCAACAAACGAAGACAATCTGTGGAAGAAACAATTCATGTCACTTTTGATGAAACTCGCTCAGCGAACTCCAAACCAATCGCTGACAATGAAGAGTTAAATGCTTGGATGTTTTCTCACTACAAAGAAACTGAACCCTTCTTCTCAAACCATCAGCATTCAGATCCTCCAGCCGCTGATGATGATCCAAACATTATACCTCCTAGCGCTGAATCCAACTCATGGGTTTCAGCTGAACCTCTAAACACCTTGCTACCATCAGATCTACCTCTGTCTGAAAACCTCTCTGATAACAACAGTTTGTCCACTATTCAACAGTTAATTGCTGATGAACCTCAAACGTCCTCATTAGTAAACATCCCAATTGTTGATCCAACCTCTGAGTTGAGCGATCATGCTCCTGCTCAGCGATGGACCAGAGATCATCCAATAGATCAAATTCTTGGTGATCCAGATGCAGGTATTCAGACACGACGAAGCTCAGGTAATATCTGTCTCTTTGTCAACTTTCTCTCTTTAATAGAACCAAAGAAGACTGATGATGCCCTTAGAGATCCAAACTGGGTCAGCGCTATGCAAGAAGAGCTGACTGAGTTCTCTCGCAACAAAGTTTGGAATCTCGTTCCTAGACCATCTGATAAAACTGTTATAGGCACCAAATGGGTGTTTAGAAACAAGTTAGATGAACATGGAACTGTAACCCGCAACAAGGCTCGACTTGTTGCTCAGGGATACAGACAAGAGGAAGACATAGACTATGATGAAACCTTTGCCCTTGTGGCTAGGCTCGAAGCAATTCGACTATTCTTAGCTTATGCAGTTTACAAAGACTTCATTGTGTATCAAATGGATGTAAAATCAGCGTTCCTCAATGGAAAGCTGAATGAAGAAGTCTATGTAGAACAACCTCCAGGGTTCTATGACCCTAAGTATCCAAATTATGTTTATAAATTGGATAAGGCTCTCTATGGTCTAAAACAAGCCCCTCGTGCTTGGTATGACACTCTCTCATCTTTTCTTATCTCTGAAAAATTTGAACGTGGCAAAATTGATAATACACTGTTTTTCAGAAAGATAAAAGGTCATATTATTCTTGTACAAATATATGTCGATGACATCATATTTAGTTCTACTAACCCATCTCTGTGTACTCGCTTCGCTGAAAGAATGAAGAAAGAATACAAAATGAGTATGATGGGTGAGCTGACATATTTTCTTGGTCTTCAGATTAAACAATCTGACAAAGGTACTTTTATCAGCCAAGGTAAGTATGTTAAAGACATGCTGAAGAAGTTTGATCTTACACAAACTTCAGCAATGAAAACTCCCATGGCACCTCCCCTGACACTTAACAAAGATCCATCTGGAAAACCTGTTAATGTCACTGCCTATCGAGGAATGATAGGCTCCCTGCTGTATCTTACAGCGAGCTGACCTGACATCATGTATTCTACTTGTTTATGTGCACGCTATCAATCTGAACCCAAGGAATCCCATCTGATCGCTGTTAAGCGAATTTTCAGATATCTGAAAGGAACTCCTAACCTCGGTCTTTGGTATCCCAAAGACTCAGGGTTCGATCTAACTGGCTATTCTGATAGTGATTTTGCAGGTTGTAAACTTGACAGGAGCACCACTGGTGGATGTCAACTCCTAGGAGGAAAGCTGGCAAGTTGGACAAGCAAGAAGCAAAATCCAGTGTCCACTTCCACAACTGAAGCTGAATACGTAGCCGTTGGAAGTTGTTCTCAGATCTTGTGGATGAGAAATCAACTATTAGACTATGACCTTCAGCTGTCAAAGATTCCTATCTATTGCGACAGCACTAGTGCTATCGCTATAGCAAATAATCCAGTGCTACATTCAAAGACGAAACACATAGAGATCAGATATCATTTTATCAGAGATCATGTGATGAACGGTGATATTGAACTTCATTTCATCCCTACTGACTATCAGCTTGCTGATTTATTCACTAACCTCTTGATGAGACAAGGTTCAACTTTCTCATCAGTGAGCTTGGAATGCTGAATCTCGAAGAATAATTCTTCAGCGTTCATGCATTGTGTCAGTAATCATAAGTTCCCCTTTTATCACTCTGATAAACATTCTGACTCTCAGGTATGTTCTCTCAATCCCTACAACTGAATCTTCATTCAGTTAAGATGTTTTCAAAATATAAACTTTAATCACTGAACTTTCTTCAAATGATTAAAAGATTTTTGAAAAATAAATTTATTACTGATATTTCTAGTCAGTCATCCTTCTTAAAAGAAAATTCATCCCTATCTTTACCATCAGGGATACTTTCAAAAAGAAATATTTTGCTGACTTTTCTTCAGCAATAATTTCAAAACGGGCAAATGAATAGTCTCTCTCTTCTATGACGTCATTTGAACCGACAATCCACGACATGCCTTTTTCTGACGCGTTCGTCTGTTGCCCTTCCATCCAATCAACTTCGTGGGACGTGTCTATGTCATGATGAGCATTTGTTTTCCCGCCTCTCACACTCTCTCTCTCCTCTCTCACGTATAAAAGGAATGTTTTTCCATTCTTATCATTTTACGCTTTCTGGAAATACTTTCTAAGCAAGAATTCTCTCTCAAGCATTCTAGCATTCTTAAGCATTTGCATCATCCTCTTCAAAGATCAACAGGTTATTCTTGATCTTTTTCTTATTCTTATCTTAAATATTTTTACATAAAACTCCATTTATGGACTGCCATTATGGGTTTATAAGATTCTAATCACATAAAATCATTTTCATTTTTGATTTTATTCTTTAAAAACCATTTTTATTTTGATTTTTCTTCATTCAAAATCTTTGGTTTTTCTTCTTGTTCTTATATCTTATATTAAGAACACCTTTTTAATCTTCAAATATGTTGATTTTTCTATGTTTCTTTCCCAAAATAGAAACTGGACAAATCTTCTTTATTTTTTAGACTAAAACCTTTCTTCTATTCTTCTATCTGACTCTCAGAATGTCTCAATATGCACTTGTCGCCTCTAAGAACGTCAAGTTCACCATCTCTGACTCAGGAGCTTCCCAAAAACAATCATCTTGCTCGCCTTGACTTTGATGGTGTCAAATACCCACATCTGAAAGAAGCCGCAAAATTTCTGAAGCAATCCTGCATTGCTTATGCTATCACTATGGATCCCACACCTTCCAAAGCTCTTCTTCAACAATTCTGGTTTACTGCTGAAGAAACCTCTATCACCAACAAAAAGGGTGAACAGGTTCCTGCTATCTCCTTCAGCACTGAACTAGGATCAGGGATGATGACTGCCTTAGGGCTGAGGAAAGCTCTGCGATTTCCTGACAAACCCTGGAATGGATTCGATGCCTTGCCAACTGATACTGAACTCATCCAATTCCTGGATGCAATGGAATACTCTTGGGAACCCAAGCCAAGGACGACGATTCCAAACAAGAAGCTGACTCTTGTGAAGAAGGCACTGATGCCTTCTCAGCTTAACTACATCTTCTCACACTTCATTCAGTGTATGAGTGGGAAGAGTGGGTCACTGGACCAAGCCAGCAAGGTTCAGGTCCAGATGGCTTACTCAGTGATCGCTGGAAGAAACTTCGACTACGCAACAACTATCTTTGATGATCTAAAGTCAAAGTTAGAGAAGACCGAGAGGGATCCCAAGGTCCCCTACGTACCCTTCATCTGCGCGTACCTGAAGTTCCTCTACCCTACTACTTACCCCACTAACTCGGATGCATCTATTCCAAAAGTGGGTCAGCGCTCCCTGGAGGTCAAGACACTCCCCAACGAGGTAAGTATCTCTGAACTTCGCTCCCGACTCTCTTTCCTCACTTCTTCGTCTTCAGCGGCCACGCAGGAGGTTCCTTCTTCTGCTATCCCTGCCGCTACCCCTTCCAAACGACCATCAACTGGCTCCCTTGGTCCTTCGAAGAAGGCCAAGGTGACCAAGGAGAAAGCTATCTCTAGCTCAAGACCTAAGGATGTTTCTCAACAAACCTCCTTAGATGCTTTCGTGGGTCTCTCATGTTGAGGGGGAGTTAGCTGCTGAGAAAGCCCCTCCTACCATCGCTGAATTAGTCGATGAAGAGGAAGAGGAAGACGATGAAGATGAAGCCCTTGATCTTGAAGATCAAGAGGAAGGACCTCATCAAGATGATGATGATGACGATGACGATGAAGAAGATCCATCGCTATGGTGTTTTTCTGCCGTCACTTCATCAGCGATAGCTTCGAAAGAAGTTATCAAAGCAGGGGGAACCATGGAACTTCTTCAGGAACCCCTTCCCAAAGCAAAGGCGCTACTGCTGAGGAAACCTGAAGAAGACTTCACTACCTGAGGAGAATCCTTCTCAGGTATGACTTACTCTTGTTCCCTTATCCTTCTATAAAACTCCTACCCCTGTTTCTTTCTAGCCTTTATCTCCCTTCTTTCCTAAAAAAAAAATCTAACCTTTTTCTTTTTCTGACCAGATAGTTCTCTCCCCTGCTTAAAGAGCTCCAAATAATCCCAGCTGCTGAAGCTGATGACCAATCAATCCCAATCTCTGTAAGAGAGATTGATGAAGAGGAAGAAGAAGAAGAGTCCCTGCAACATCATGAAAGGTCCTCTAGACCATCTCACTGGTCAGAGGAAGAGATGAAGAAAAGAACAGAGATGATCTCTCATTTGGAGAATTAACGTCGAAAGATCCCCTCTCAATCAACGGATCTAGAGTTCCTGACTGAAGCTGAAATCGAAGAATCCGTCAGGGCTGAGAAGCTGATTGCTGACTGTCAAAGAGATGCCTCTCTGGCTCTCAAAATTCAGTCTTCTCAAGTCAAAGACAAGAAGCTGAAAAGCAAACCTGTAGAAGTCCAGGCAGCTCTTTTGAAAGAGATTGAAGAGGAACACTCTAAAGAAAAAGCGGTCAACGATAATACAGTCGACTGGTGCAAGCACAAAATTGACTATCGCTCTGACCCAATGAAGATCGTAGCTGTTGCTGTCTCTGGGAGAAAGAAGAAGGATAAACTTTATGTCACCATGGAGATTACCAGAGAGGATGGAAGCTGCAAGGCTATGTTCATTTTAAAGCTGGAAGACTTCGGCTACATGGAGTGGCTTGAGTTCTAAGATGCGCTGAAGAAATCAAAGTCAACATACAGAGGCTATGTTGAAAGGCTGAATAATGCCCTCATCAACAGAGTCGCTGTTATACTAAATGTGCCATCTACTCTTCCTCCAAAGTCCAAGCAAATCAAGAGAAAGCCTATCTCCTCCTCTTCTGATAATGTCGCAGTGATCAGAAATGAAACCTCCATCAAATTCTCAAGAGAAGCTTTGTTTGGTCCTCCTCCTGATCTTTCAGTTCTGGATTTATCTCTGCCTCCTGGCGGACCATATGTTGCGGGACAAGTTCTTGAAGAACCTTTTGGAATCTTCTTCAGAGATGACGAGGAACAACTCAGATTTCAAAGAGTCTCTGAAATCCCTATCTGTCCCCTCGCTCTTCTCAAGGATCTCATGTGCCTATGGTGTACTCTCTCTCCTGCTGCTGAGCCAATCATAGCGATCATAAGCAAAGAATCTTTAGAGCGAAGGAAAAAAGGAGAAGAAATACCTGAGTATTTGATCAATCCTCCTAAACCCTCTTTAGATAGCTGATAGATTAGTTTTCTTTCTTGTAATCTATTAGTTTAAACTTACAATTGTTAGTACATCACTTGTACTTATAATTTTCATACCTTGTAATTCTTTTCTTGGATTAATGAAAATTTCAGTGAAGTACTTAACTCTATCAATACTGTAAAAGATCCCTCAAAATAGTAATTGGGACATGTATGTTATAAGTCCTGATTATTCCATCATTTTGAATTATAAAGTAATTTTCTTCAGTTACTTTGTCATTATCAAATAGGGGGAGATTGTTGATCCAAACTCTTTCAGTGATTTGATAACGACCCTTTTCTATACTTAGTGAAAATTACGTTTAATATGTATTAGTGTTTCACCATCAGCGATCAGACTGAGTCTGTTCAGTTATCGCTGATAGTCTTCTTATAAACATTAATATGTATTAGTGTTTCACTATCTGTGATCAAACTGATTATGTTCAGTATCGCTGATAGTATTTGATGTAAACAATAACGTAATCCCTGAAGACAAGTCTCGCGTCAACAGATGTTCATAGCTGAATCGAAAACGAAGCTGCTGAACAAAGAGAAGTCTACTAGTAACCTGATGCGGATATCAGTGAAGCAAAGACAACTCTACTTATACGCGAAGGAACATGAGTAAAGCTTCAGCGATCGCTGAACTCTTGATATCTCTGCAGAAAGAGATATTCAGCGATCGAATGATCACTTAGCTTATACCTCAAGTTTCCTTTTGTCTAACCTTGCACAACCTTGTACGATGTGTCAGAACGGACATGTCTCTGCCATAATTCGTACACAACTCTGTCTACTATACTGTTCATAATCCGGCCGAAAGCATGTCTCCCAAAGTCAGACTCTCAAAGCCAATCTGTGAACGCCACGTGTAAAGTGCCCTGCCATGCATTTAATGCATAGGGTATAAATAGGAAAATCACTTCTCCATCTGAAGTGTGCTCAATCCTTGAACCCCAAATAGAAACCTTTGTTTTCTATATTCCTTAAATCCCATTCTCTGAAATTCTTGTGCAACCATCTTAGTGTTTTCTTAAGTTTGTTTAGATTGAGTCTTACTTAATCTTATTCCGCAACAGACTTGTAAATTGTGTTTGATTTATCAATAAACAATTTATTAAACTTTAAATTATGTGTTTGTATTCAACCCCCCCCTTCTACAAACTTGTTAAGCACCTTAGGGACCAACAGACTTTTCTAAATAAATCTTGGATACAATATTTAGACTTAACAATATTTAAGTCTTAAAATCTGTTAATTACAAATGTGTATACATAATATACAAGTGATTACAACTTAGGATTATTTATTATCACTATTCACCGTTACATTGATTCCCGCCTCGACCCTAATCGTCTTGATCATACCCCATCCCCTTCCGAAGGTGACGATTCATCAAACACCGATTTCAAATTTCAACTCCTCCCTTAAATCTACATTCTCCATCTCACACACCTATTTCAAATTTCATCTGCATGCTTTGAGAGAAGAAATGCCCTATTTTTCAAGAATTATGGGTAGAATGCAAATATCTGGAAATACCCAATCTAACTATTCAATAGGTCTTGTAAAAAGTAGGGTTCTATTGAGAGGCAACGGTAATGCTGATGTCAATCGTTTTCCCTCTGAGCTGATTCTTTATTTTGATTATAATTGTTCCAGGTTACCATGCATATTAACGTTGATGGTACAACAATCCTGCTAAGCATGTTTCAAAAGTGGTGTACCATGTTGAATGTTTTTGCATGATATATATATTATTGGTTCACTGTTTTGTATAAAGTTAGTGGTTGTGAGTTCATGATGCCTCATTTGCAGCATTGTAGAAATACTGTTAGTTTCTTCAAGAAAGCTCAAAGCGGGAAAAATCTAGATTTAGTCTAAATCTAACAAGGTGAGTTCAAGTTGATTTGTGAAAACGATGTACATGCCAAAATGTTCATTTTAAAGTGTTTTGTGTTTTACATGAAATTGTTAACTGCTGATAAGTTTTGTGTATTTTGAAGTAAAAATATATTTTACATGGTAATTGCCAAAGTGCGATTATTTTAATAAGTTTTCATATTTGATAAACTTGGGTTGTACTAATCTCATGAAATGCTCATATACAAGTTTTGAATATTTCAACAAGTAAATAGCATGACTTATGTATTCTTAGTGATCTTGTATAAATAAAGTCCATTTTATGATTTATGCATCTTCGGTGATTTTTGTTCAAATGACGTCTAATTCATGATGTCGGCATTTTGATGTATTTAAATTCATAAACCATTTGGGAAAAATCCTTGGTTCCAAGACGTGATGAGTTTTGAGTTAATCACATCTTTGGGTCATGTGTATGCATAAACGTCGTTTAGAGGCACTTCATTATTTTGGGTTCCATTGTTTATTGGTCAAATGGATTTTGAGCATTTTAGCTCGGCGTTGACTTAAAAGAGTCTTGAGGACATTTGTCTAGTTTTAATGGCTCGATGTAGAGTCCAATCTATGATTTCATACTAATGCATTTTATTGCATACTTATGTTAATTACATGTTCGAGTGCGTTGTTCATTCATGGGTAGTCATGTAATATTAGACTGTGTTGCATTGGATCCATAGGCACGTAAGTCAGTCTTATTTGATAGTCAAGTGGGTGGTACGGGTTTGGACTCTGGGACTCATGCTTTATGACCTTGTCCTTTCAAGTGTACACTAGGAGGGCTGAGTCCGGTTGTGCTATTGTGACGATGGGTAGTTCATGATGGGCGTTTGGGGGCTCCGCCATGTCGGGGCAATGTCATGGTTGTATCCCCTTGTGCCGAGCCTTTGGTGGTATTCTTGGTAATATTCGCTAAGGTCAACTGTCTCTTTTGGTGTAGCTTGAAGGGAGTCGTAGGGATACTTGGGCTTGTGTGTCGTGAAGTGTCATACGATTAACGTTGTATGAGTGGCATACTTTTGTGTTCCTCCACTCTCAACGGATGCGGGTATCCCTCGCAGTCAACCCGTAGTATTTTGGAATATTTAATTGTCCCTACTTAAATGTTTGGATTTCATTCCATTTTATGGTCGCATGAGTATTAGGATTCAGTTCCATGTTTTCGATGACGTATCATATCTATATGGTTTGTTTTCCCTTATTTAAGGGTCGAGTATTATTCCCCGCCCGGGTTTTGGGTGTTTTGGGATATGAAGTGTCATTCACGTTTTTACAGATTGGGTGTCGAATTATAATCCCGTTTTGGGTGAGTTATGGGCTACATTGTTTTATAAAGAATGTTTGTTTTGGAGCGTTGTCTTTAAAGATGCATATTATGGGGAAATCGAGTCGTTTCCATTCCTAAAGTAAACCATTTCGAAAGATCTAGATTTGAACTAAATTCCTTTCTTTAAAGATATATTCATTCATGTTTAAAACTCTTGAGCTCACTAGGCGTTAAGCCTAACATTTTTATTTGTCGGCATGTGCATTAGGTTCCAGATGGGGGTGTGGTGCTAGCAGTCCTATGAAGAGATGTGCTTAGTTATTCACAAGTGTAAGTATTTGGTGAAGTCCTCCGCAGTTTGGAGATAGCGACTATTATTGGGTTTTAGTAGCATTCGTCCTTATTATAGACTGTATGTATAGAATGAATGTGTGTATTGAGGTTAAATCTTAAATTGTGATTGTAGATGTCATTTATTAGGGTATTTAGAAAATTTTAAATTAGTTGCTATTTTCGGTTTTGAGGGTGTTACAAAATTCTCCATCAACTCTCAACTTTTCTGCATGTTTTCAAAAGATTATCGTGCTTTAAAGAATGTCAATCAATATCATGATGAATGAAGTCAATGAAATTGCAGGTGAGGCCGCTAAGAACAAGAAAGAGAGCATTTAGAGAACAAGAAAGAGGAAGATTATTAAACATAATCGTGCTTGGTGCTCTAATCATAAATTAGCCACCGGGAAAACAAAGATGAATGAGACTAGCCGACTAGGAAAGTTTAATCTTCAAATTAGAGACCTAAGGAGAAGGGATTGCATATTTGCAACCGTAACAGGGAATTGGCGAATCAACAAATATTGTAGAAAAGAGAAGGAATTGGGCATTGGGCTAAATTGGTTAAACATATATATAATTGGCCAAATGGGCTAAAATAAGAGGGAGAATGCCAAAGGAATTGAGCTAAAACATGGCTATATATATAGGGTCCCCTTCATTTGCTAACCACGACATTGGTGCTAACCAATCTGGACCGTTGGTTATTTAGATCAATGGTTCACAAATAATTATAATTTTAATTTTAGAAATATTAAATTAAAAGTTTAGAAAATTACGGTGCATAAGAGCAGAGGGTTAAAATTGTAAAAATGCAAATACGATTCCAAAATTATAGGCACACGTTACCAAAAAAATTAGGCGCAAAATTAGGGATTTCTATCATCTTACTGTTGAGTGAGATACGACTCGATAAATAATAGATTCTACAAAATACAATACGATTGCTTCACGATTTCGAAATCCGGCGAAAAAGGTGGAATCGCGGTTGGGAAGAAGAGGGTAACTTGGAATTCATCCACCGATTGCTTCGTATCATCGAGAAAAACAGAAACAATATCTCAATCGTGGTTGAAATAGGCGTGCTATGGATGAAATTGAAGGCGGGAATCGACGAATGAGAGGTAAAAACCTAATTTTCTAGGGTATATGAAAGGGGTTTAAACTCATATCTAACTTGTTGATACCATTCTTGCAGTACGAAAGCCTAGTGAGAGGATCTTCAAGAAGTGTGGTCTTTCAAAATTCAAGAACACGATGGAAACTCCTGTTGAGGTTGACCTAGAAGAAACCCGTGCACTGAACGACTTAGTGCAAAATATTTCAACTGATTCAGGACTTCCAACAGATGCGACAATTCCAGAAACCGAAGATGAAGGTACGATTATAAAAAGACTGGCAAGCATACTGTTCAATATGTTCTTTTTTTATATTAGGTCATATTTTTAGGATAAAAAACTGTTGTGTGCATAACTATTGAAGTGTTCATAAAGTGTCGAATGTTTTTAGGATTTTTCTTTGGACTACTGTTTTTTGGAATTTTGAATGTGGAAATTCTGAAACATATAGTTTAAATTAGTAACTCTTCTAGTGCATATATACATTCTAGATATTTATGGATTATGAATATGCATGGTCAAATGCGTTTAGAATTTTATTTGTGCATATGAGCATGTTTAATGAATTGTGCATATGCGCATACGGTAGGGAGATACACTATGTGCATATGAGCATGTTTAATGAATTGTGCATATGTGAATGGTCAACATATTAGCTTTGATGTACACATGTTTAATGAATTGTGCATATGTTCACATTAATAAGTTTTGATGTACACTATGAGCCTCTTGGATATGAATATGGAAAATGGTTTAAGATATGCACATATCATATGTGCAAGCTTAATATCATACTAGTAGTAAACAACTAATCCCTAATTTGAGTAGGAAGGTGATGGTACTTCTTCAAGGGTTTCATGAATCTACCTTGTCCTTCTCTTGTATATCTCAATCAACAAATAACGCACATGTTTCCACCTCTTTTCCAGATCTAACTTTTCCGAAGCCCGCACCAGTTCCATCGCCAGATCAATAGGAAAATCATTATCTTTCATCTTTGCGACTTGTGTCATAAATATATCATACTTGCGTTTGTACTCCGTATAAAGTTCGATCTTATTCTTAACTTTCTTCATCTCTAAGGCTAAGGCTCGTTTCTTCTCCTTATTTTCCTGTACTGGTTTCTTCTCGTTGCCTTTCTCAACTCTCTTCACATTATGCATCTTAGCTTTCTTCGCATGTGGCTGCTCTAGAAGTGTTGGTTTCTGCTCATTGTCTTTTGGTTCAGCTTTAAGTTTAGCTTTTTCATCCTTTCCCCATATCTTATCAGACAATTCTTACACCTTCTTTTGTTGGTCGTTCATTGAAAAATTGATACTTCTCAACCTTTTTAAATAACATGACTTTAACCGTCTTGCCTTATCATATAACTGAGATTCGTTTACAGAGATACTCAGTTGCATGGAATCTTTCACTCTCCTCCAAAGAACCTGATATCCAACGGTATCACCTTCCGTAACCAATACTTGTAATATATTTTCTTCGTCTTCAGGACTATTTTTTTTTGAAATAAGTTGTTTGCTACCCAGACATCGTTGTTAGGTTGTATTTCTATTGAATTTTTCTTAGCTGTCTCCCCCTTAAAATTCACGAATTTAAATACATGACTAATCAGTGAACATCAACGATTATAAATAAGTAAAAACAACCAAGTATGCAACTGTGATTTAGAAAACATAAACAATGAAAAAATAAGATTGTATATATTTGAATATTACCTTTTGAACGTTTGTTGATGATAATGTTTTTTTGGTGTGATGATCATTCATGGTCATTTGTTCAGCTGAAGAAGTCTCGTCTTCACTACTGCTAGCTTTTGATTCATTGTGCTTAGTTCGCATGGTATTTTTCTCCTCTAGTTGTTTGTTTGAAGGATTCTCAGATTCAGATTCAGACCCTTGTTCTTCTTCTTCCTCTGAAGAAGTCTCGTCTTCATATTCTGAATCAGACTTGAGAACTGCTTGATCTTGCTTTCTCTTTGATTTTCTTTCATGTTGAACATCTCTGGATGATGAACTTGCAGATATTTTATCCGAAATTAAATTATCTTCCACTGTGAAAATGGAAGCAAAAAACTATAGATTGGAAAGGGATATAGAAATAAAAAATGCTAACCTGCTGATCTGATGATGACGATGATGGTAAGAAAGAGAACGTGCCTTTATTATGCAGGAAGAATTTAATCGATGCAAGTAATAATAATAATGAGGATGTTTGGGAAGCTAAAAAACCCTCCGGATTCTAAAGTATTTTTCCTATAAAAACATTTCTTTTTAGTTAATTTAATTAAAGAAAGTGTATTACTGAAATACCCAAAATCTCTCATTTTTTACCGAAATACCCATTAACGCCGAGATCTTGGGCCGAGATTTAGGGTGATATCCCGGGGTTAGGCCGAGATTTCACTGTTTATCCCAGTAGAAGAATTATGCACTTAAATTACTAAAGACATCTATATGAATTTGAGAATTGAAATGTACTAAATTTGACACAAAATTGAAAGTGGACCCTTTTCTACAGTCAAACCAACACCTCATTCTCCATACAAGCACACAGAATCCAATATAAGCAATTACATATATATATATATATATATATATATATGTGTGTGTGTGTGTATGTATGTATATGAATTTCAATTTTGAAATAGCAAACCAGGAACCCTAGGCAATTGGTACTCAAGTAGACAAGATTATCTGTTCCAAACCATAACCCTGGAATGAACAGTGAAATCCCGGCCTAGCCCCGGGTTGTTTGGCTAACCCCGGGATGGGTCAAATCCCGGTCCGAGATCCTGGACTAAATGGGTATTTGGCAAAAAAAAAAAAAGGAGATTTTGGGCATATCCGTAATACATGTTTGAAATACGGGTAGTTTTATTAAATTCCCTTCTTTTTATTAATGATTAATCTTTTCCACATATTATTTCTTTACTGTTTTTCCGTCATCAATTTTCCACTAAATATCTTTCTTTTAACAACTAATTTAATTATATTTTATTTAAATCGATGGGTTAACAGATTAAATCAAGGTCAAGAAGGAAAAAAGTAAATTTATAAGTTAAAACTAGAATTGTACTTGGGGAATGCAGCGAGATACATCATGATTTTAAGGGAGTTAAATTGGTTAGAGGTAAGAATTGAAAATTAATAAATAAAATTGAATGTAGTACATAAAGTTTTAATGGTGGTTTTTAAGAGATTTTAAGTAATTAACATTAAATAACGGAACATTAATATTTAACAATTGTTTTTAATAGTTTTTTATACGTGCTTTATAATATAGTATAAAAGTTTAATAATAATATAATTTATAATATATTTTTTTTTAATAAACATTAAATATTCTGTTAGATTTTCTTAATTATATTTTAAATTTTTTATATTTAAATTTTAATTTTTATCCTTTATTTAATTATGCAGGGGAGTGATCTTAGGGATTAAAATGAGAAGTGATTTTAGAGGAGTTAAAGTGGTCAGAGATAACGATTGAAAGTTAATAAATAACATTAAATGTAGTATATAAAGCTTTAATGGTTGTTTTTAAAATATTTTAAGTAATTAGCATTAAATAATGGTACATTTTGTTTTAAAAAAATTTAAAAGTTTTTTATCCGTGCTTTATAATTAGTATAGATAATATGTTCATTGTCAAGTAAATACACTATGAGCCTTAGTTCCGTACATATGTCCATTTCAGTGCATATATGCATTTTAGTTCTTTATGCATTTTGAATACACATACATAACT
Source organism: Arctium minus (assembly GCA_954870635.1). Lineage (NCBI taxonomy): Eukaryota > Viridiplantae > Streptophyta > Magnoliopsida > Asterales > Asteraceae > Arctium > Arctium minus. The sequence continues at coordinate 32,687,712 of OX941091.1, read as the reverse complement.
ACTTTTATAATTTTGGATGTGCATATATGCATTGTTCTGGAGTTGTGCATATGGGCATATGGTAACAACTTGTCATTTGGAGTTGTGCATATGAGCATATCGTAAGTAGTGATCATTCGGAGTTGTGCATATGAGCATATGGTTAGTAGTGATCAGTATAGATCTGGGAAGTGTAAATCTTAATGGGTAAATTGTTTTCTCTTTCTGTGCATATGTGCATTGCAGTGCATATATGCATTTTAGTTCTCTATGCATTTTGAATAAGCATAGTTAAATACTTTTATAATTTTGTATATGCATATGTGCATTGTTTGGTAATTATGCATATGGGCATATGGTAAGAAGTGATCATTTGGAGTTGTGCATATGAGCATATGGAAAGTAGTTATCATTTGGAGTTGTGCGTATGAGCATATGGTCAGAAGTGATCAGTTGGACATATGGGAAGGGTACATCTTAATGGTTAAACTGTTTGCTCTTTCTGTGCATATGTGCATTGTAGAGCGTATATGCATTTTACTTCTTTGTTACGTGCATACGTGCATTGTTTGGGAGTTGTGCATATGATCATATGGTGAGAAGCGATCTTTATGTGCATATGTGCAGTTTGAGATCTTTATAAATCTTAAATATGCATATAAAAATGGTTTAAGAATTATGAATATGCATATGTGCATACTGTAATATATATGTAATCCATATATGCATATGTGTCTGCTTAATGTAGAGTGCATATGTGTAAACGGTTGGAATTGCTCACTTGGACATATTTTAAGTGTCAAATTTATTGTTTAAAGTGTTTAGTATTTCTATGCATGTGTGCATTGTTCAAAGTATTAAGTCTTGATGTGCATTGACAAAGAGTGTATGTGCAAGGTGTGCCCTTGAAATTGCGAATACGAACATATGTTTGTATTATATTGAACTATGCCATTGTATGGATTATATTGAATTGTGCAAATGTGTGGATTATATTGAATTGTGCCAACGTGTATATTTGCATTGTCAATACATGTAGGTACCCCATTGAAGAGAAGAAGGAAAGTACAAACATCATAATCAGGTTCTGGTAGTACGGGTGAAAAAGGTATTTTTTGTGAACCACCGCTGTTGGAATCTGATTTTAGCACTAACATACACTGTCAATTGGGGTTATGATATATTATCTCCATATAGTATGTTACATTCATAGCCTAATTACTTTCCTGCATATGTGGATTGGGAATTTGCATAAATGCATGAGTTAATATTGCAGGTAAAGAAAAGCTGGTTGACAAGGATTCTGTTGAACAACACGTTACAAGGTCTCTTATCCAAAACCAATCAAAACAGGGGAGACACAGCGAAGCGTCGTCGGTAGCAGGTAAGTATCATAGACACGATCCTATAACTTTCATAAGCAACTTAATAGTGACATTGTTCATTAAACATGCATGTCTACAGACAGTGATTTCGAGGAACAACCTACTATGAAGTCAAGGGATAAGAACAAGAATGATGAGCAGGGGCAAGAAAAAGGGAAAAAAGATGAGAAGTCCACAAAAGTTAGAAAGCAAAAAGATCCACGGGGAGTACCTGGCCTACGAACAAGGACATCACCTAAGGCGTTGTACGAAACCATACGGAGCTTGAATGAAACAAAGAAGTGCAGTTAAGGTAATAGGGATGGACTTTTTGCTAGATATGACAATTGACGGAGTCCCATTAAAGTTAGGATACTACATGGTCGACGCCGTGAACACAACACAAATGAATTTGAAAGTTCATAATGGGGTGATACCAATTACAGTGGAGTCATTACATCGGATTCTAGGACTTCCAACAGGGGGGATAGACTTAGCGAACGAAGAGTCATTGGATGCAGATGACAACCTGACTTTGTTCTGGAGAAGACAATTTATAAATGGTCGGATGACACCACACGACATCATAAACGAGATACGAAGAACAAAAGTAGGTGACATAAAGTTTATGCTGAATTTCCTTGTTCTTGTGGTAAACACACTAGGAGAGTGTAGCCGGACGGGTCAGTGCAAGACCGAATTCTTCAAAAAGATAACTGGGGTGCATATGATACCTGAGATAGATTGGTCCGAGTACATATATGACTGTATACCGAACAGTAAGACAAATTGGAAGAGAGAAAACTCATGGGCTTTTTATGCTGGTCCATTGACATTTCTTATGGTAAGTAGCTCTGAACAACTACTTACACTACACTATTCAAATCATTATTTGTTTTAGGTACATTAATCATTTCACGCAATAGTGGAGGCGCCTATACGTTGAATCTACGTGGTGTTCTGGAATTGAAGTTACACAAGAAGAATTATCGACGAAGAGATGGACCATGGATCGATTAAGGCATAGACAAGATATCGAGTTACGCGGCGGAGGATTTGGTCATTTAGAGTTAATGCATATTAGAGGTGGGTCTGACCAAAGTGAAAACGCAAACCGTCAACATGAGGAAATCGGCCAAGAGGTAGCAAAAGCATAACAAAAGAAGGTAAAAAACAGTCAAACATTAACTTATGCATTAATAATTGATTTTTAAAGTGTGTATCTATGTAACCAACATGGCCGGCTTGTTGAACGTTTAGATTGTCATGAGAAGAATAGATGACATGATATTCAACATTCAAGGGTCGCGATGGGAAGTAGACACTGAGCTCACAGCAGCTATAGAAGAATTCCATGGTAAAAACTGTGCATATGTGCATTGAAATCAATATGTACATGTAAATGTCTTTTGCACATATGCATTGCACATGTGCATATGTGCAAATTTGTTATTGTAAATGTACTGTATGAATGGGCATATGCGAATATGTGCACATATGTGTATTGGGCATATGTGCATTTAGTTGAACCTTGATACAATATGCTCTTGGAATTATTCTAATCATTCTATATGTTAATCACATATGCTCATATAAATAAAGATAAATGATCCAATATGCACAATATCACCCTATGCATAGAAATAGGTGACTATGAATATGTACACTATCACACTAATGTCGATATCTGTTTTTTTTTTAATATTTGAACTGCCAATGTGCATATGTTATAGTATGGTCATATGGATAATGTGGGAAACTGTTGTTTATTTGTGTATAGGGGACACCGACTTTGAAAAATTCAAGCTAGACCTGGCAATCATAGTCAAGAACAACAAGTGGGATGTCGCCAATAATGCGGGTGGGGACAACCAGCCACCGGTTTCAATTGACGAGACACATGTGTTGGTCCATACAATGAGGTCACCTGCACCATTAGAAAAAATAAATGAGGAGCGAGCCATAGTGTGTTATCCCTCGTGCTTAAGAACACCTACAACTTAACAGGATCACAATTCCCCATTATCACCTTACTGGGAGAGTCCAACAGTGCATGAAGATGTGGATATGTTGTCAGCTGAAAAATACGGGAAACGGAATGTCAAAAGCAAATGTGAAAATTGATGGAGCGGACAACGATAACGGCAAAACAATAGTACCAAATGTAGATAAGGGAAAACAAATACAGGTTCTCAGTTCAAGAAATCCAGAGCCGGTTAAGTTCGCAAACATATCACCACCCTGCTTCGACCTAGTGATAAGCCCACAAAAGTCTCAGGCGCAACCAGTAGAAGAATGTAAACTGAAAGGTACGGTCAAGGTCCATTAACACCCCTGCATATATGCATATATTATTCTTATGCATATTCCACACACACACACAATCGTAACCGTGTGCAAAATTGCATATGATTAGAAATGTTTATATGTGCATTGTCAATGCGAATATGGTAATGAATGTGCATATGTTAACTAACAAGCAACTGTAACAAATGTAGACGAGGGCAAGCAGTTAGAGGTGGGCAGCTCAGTCAATTCACCGCCGGTGTCATTCCCAATAATATCAACACCCTCTTTCGACCTAGGCATAAGCCTACAAAAGAGTCCAGAGAATGTTGTACAAGAAGGTAACATCAAAGGTAAGATCTTATTCACTTACACATTTGGGTTATATGCACACCAGAACCGTATGCACATATGCACAAATGGTTTATATCGACATACAATAAAACACAAATGTGCATAAAAACATGCAAACACAAAAGCGTGCACCATGGAACATATTCACAAATGCATATTGGCACAAATTCAAGTAAAAACTTGTATATCTATGGGTAAAGGAACATGCATATAAGTACTTATGGTTCGTCATGGTTGTTTGTGCATTTACACTCCGAATATGAAAATGAATATACATATGATCAATCAGGATCAATAAAAATTTATGTATTTTTTCATTATGTGCAACATGACATGTCGGGCCGAAGAAGCGGGCACTTCGCGGCCTGGAAAAAGATCAAAGAGATTGGGACCCATGTTCCGGTCACCTTATGTAGAACGAGCAATTAATTTTGAAGTAACAAAGGACGAAACCAATCTAAGAGGTTGGGTGTTAAGGGGTATTGGAGGATTAATGTAAGTTCTTTAACACGTATTCATCCAGCATGTTATTAATAACATTTAAAAACTCCGATATGGCTTAACATGTTTTACATTCATTTCAGGGATATAATGCACATAGATAACATGGGTATGAGGATAGAAATTAGGGATATGCAGTTCCTAGCTGGGGACACAACCATTTCAAGACGAATCATTAACGCATGGGCAAAGGTTTTGAATTACGACGAGAGGCTTCGAAGCAGCGACTCACCGCGCGTATTTTTCTTCATCACAGACGTAATGGTAAACAATACGTGCACTATCATAATGCTATATTCACAACATATAACAAAAGTAATTCATTAAATACACGTTAAGACATACTCAGTGAACTTATGGTCATGCTAGATTGCTAGTAGTTGCAACTTGCCACAATTAGAAGTTATCACTTTTGCATATGTGCACATTTGTTTATTAGTGCAGTTAAAATTAGTTAGATTGCATGAACATCATATGTGGAAAAACAAAGGTGTGCAAATTCGCACAACAACACAGATACATATACGTGGTAAAATAATTGATGCATATATGCACAAGGGAAACTATGTACTTAAGGATATATGCTTACCGCAATATTTAATTAATATTTATGAAATATTGTTAAATTAGATGGATATGGTGCTCAATGACCTACAACTCCCAGCTGTAACAAGGTATAAAGCATTCCGACGATATATCGATGATTGTGGAAAATATAATCCCGATTTGATAACAATGAAGGACATTGGTCTGGTATGTTAAAAAAATGTTTGGTACAACTTCATGTTGCGTAATTGTACTTGTTTTACTTCTTATTGACAATACAATAACTAAGCATCATCTTTATAGGTTTTCTTCCCGGTTTTAGATGGTATACACTATCATCTCATTGTTTTCAACCTGAAAACCCCATATGCTACAATCATAGGCAGCGAGGATCATGAGGGTGATTACGAAGATTTGTATGACATAGAGGACAATGCAATGGTATGTATAATTTGTGGCTATATTAATAGCAAATGAATTTAAAAACAATTAACTAACAACTACTTTAAATTGTTTTCCTTCCAACAATCAATGATCCTTTATCATTTGCAAATCCACAACCACAAAAACTGGCATGCATTTCGAGAGGTTGGATCAGTTGTTATACAGATGAGATGGAGGGCAAAGAAGAACCAAGATGACAAGGGCATACTCATGATGCGGACCATGGAGATGTATTACGGTGAATTAGGTACAAAGTGGGTGTAGATCCTAGTACAGTGCAATCACGAACAAAAGTAATCAACAATAAAGAACAATCGTGCCACAACCTCTAGTCATATGATTAATATTCAATGAAAGGGTTTAGGTTTACAGAGAGAATATCTGATAAGTAAATGTAAACCTATTGACTAGAGAATTATGAATAATGAGACTAAACTAATAATGCCTTTATATACTTAGGCTTACAAGATTAATGGGCTTATGGGCTTTAGGCCCAATTAACTAAATAAACTTTAGAATAATTACATTTTGCACCTTGAACTTCTATTTAACATATAAAACACCCTAAAAATCTCCCCCTTTAAATAGAAGTTCGAAATCACGCCAGTTCGGAACATATGTCTTTTGAAATCCAAAACTGATCTCGAAGTATCGCATTTGAGTTTTGTACTCCAGCCGATCAATGATAACACCCAGTGCTTGAAGAACAAGTTCCCTGTATTTCGGATCCAATGGTTGAACCCCTTTTTCATCTTGATCAACAACACACTTCAACTTGTCTTTAAGCAACATCAAAGTACCATCGAAGAATCTGGCAATCTGACTGAATCGGATAAAACGCATATCACCTTTGTTGTTTGCGTATGTCATGCCTAATTCTGGAAACTTTAGAACTGTGAAGGCTGGTACATTCTAGGCATCAGAAGGAATCCTCAAATCAGGTTTAAGCAAATTGATCTTCGGTTGGTTGCTTTCTAACCCAATCTGAAAGTCTTCTACCGAGGCAAGCTTCATTGCACACTTCATGTATCTCTTGACAGTCTCGTGTGCATCTGTAACTTCCCCTAGTCTGATAGTTCTGGTCTTAAAGTCTCTAAGCAGGAATAGCAGATCTTGTGGTTCAAGACGTCGAAAATTAGCTTCAGAAAAATTCCACTTCTCACCATCTTCTCGAGTTACCACGAAGTATGAATACTTTACGCCCATGAAGAAGCAAGTGTGAATCTGATCGACAGATGTGATTCGGAGCTTTGTCTTTCTGTACCTGTCTTTGAAGTAGTTATACACAAATATTATCTCACGCTGTTTTTCCTTGCTTTTCATCGACTGGAGACCATGAAGCACGACTTCATCATATTCACGAATCCAATGGGCAAAGATCTTCTTCTGGCTTTCTTCCAGAAATGGAACTTTAATTTTGACTCTTTCCCACTTGGACGACTTACCTGGCGGAGTACTATCTGTTCCCAAAACTGGTGATGCAGGAGGAGATCTAACAGGAATATCTGGCTGAGGAAGATCAGGGTGATCTGCAGCTGAGTAAGTCAAAAGCGGAACCTCAACAGAAGTTTGTATGATTGGCTGATAATCTTCAGAATTGATAAGCTCATCAATCTCAGCTTGAAGGACTACCAGTGCTCTTTCGGTGTTGGCCTGTTCTTCTGTTGAGTCTGAAACTGCATATGGATCAACAATCAAAGCCCAGTTTTCAGGATCTATCGGTGAACCTCCATCTTGTTCCTTAGGCTTTTCAATCGTTGGAATGTCGTATAAAACCAAATCCATAACCTGTTCCTGAACCTGTTATTGCCCTTCCGGTTGAGTACCAGAACCCGAAGCCCTTTCCGTTTCCACCTGAACTGTACCCACTGACTGTGTCTCCGGCTCGGATAATCTTTGGCGCTTCTCCCCCTCATGGTGATTAGGATCATCCTGATCATCATGTCGGCGCCGGAGCCTCTCTGCCTGGCTTCGGCAGGTGTCTTCCACAGATGATAGTCATTCAGTCAAGACAACTACGGTTTGCTGCAAAGACTGAAGTAAGGCTTGTTGTTGCTGGAAGGCTTCTAGAGATATAGAGGGTTGGGGGGGGGGTGTTGGAGTAGATGCTTGGGCACGAAGTAAGGAAAGTAAGTCGACATCTTGGGTGGGTTCTGCTTAAGATTGAGCAAGTAGTTTGGCAAGGAGTATGGATTTAAGGTCATCGATAGACATATCGGCAGCAGCAGTAGAGGGTTGTGGTGTAGGAGGTAGTGGTTCAGGCTCAGTCGCAGGACCTTTGCCTTTGATCAGACGTTTCAGCGCATCTACCTCCTCCCTCATTTCGACTCGCATGATGGTGCGGACAGCCTTTAGGGCGCCGTCCATAAATTCCCTTGAGACGAACTCTGGGTGAGTAACTCCTGGGTCACTTAGACTTCCAGTTGTGGTTACGACTGTAGAAGTCGAACCACCTACGTTCACAGCTGGCGTGATGATAGATGTGGTAGGACTTCTACCCAATCCTCGTAAACCATCCGAAGTTGGAATTACTATAGGTGTTCCGGTCGGGCCACTAAGGCCTCCAGCAGTAGCCGAGAAGGGTACCTGTGTCCTAGGAATAGGAGATATAATATCAAATGGCTCTAGACTCTGTGCACCCAAAGAAGTCGAGGACGGGGGCAGCTGTCCTCTTATTTCAATACCAGAACTCTCCAAGCGAGAGACCGGTAGCGTATGTGCTAAATCCCCGGGAGAAATTGAAACCACCATCTGTTGAGAGATGGTGGAGTGGCTCGGGGGGGCATGCTCTTGCGTCGCTAGGTCCACGACGGCTCCTTCAATACCCTGTCTCAACACATGAGACTGGGTAGCAGATGTTGCTACCTGGCTAGATATGGTTAGGGGGGAACAACCATTGATGGTTGCGCCATCACTCGTGTACGCTCAGTATCGAATTTACTCTTGCTTTCCCTCTCTCTGCTCACAATATCTTTTTCGACTACAACTCCCTCCGCTCTCCTTGTCTCTCCAGGTAGTGATGGCCAAAAATCGGGCCCGGGCCGAGCCGGGCCGGGCCAAAACGGGCTTCGGGCCCAAATAGTAAACCCAAAAACCGGGCCAATCGGGCTTCGGGCTGGGCCGGGCCGGGCTTCACCCGAATATGTGTGGCCCGTTTAATGTTGGAAAAAACCGGTTATAGGAAAACAGGGCCAAGTCGGGCCCAAACCGGGCCGTGATCGGGCCGACCATTTTTCCGTATTTTTTTCAAAAAAAATAATTTCTTTATATAATAATTAATTACTAAGCTTTAAAAAATAAAAATTGGATTGGATCACTAAAATACAGTTTAAAAATGCGTTTTATTTATAATAAATCACTAAAATACACTTTAAAAATACGTTTTATATATAATTTTAAGTTACAAACTTACAATACAAGTATTTATAGGGGTTTGGGGAGGTAAAAAATACAAAAAAGGTCAAAAAAACGTATATAAAAGGTAACATAACGGCTCTTTTTTTTGTGAAAAATACGAACCGGGCCAAAAACCGGGTCGTGAACCGGGCTCGGGCCGAGCCGCCAAATCCTCCAAAAACATGAACCGGTTCATGTTTTCGGGCTCCAAACCGGTTTCCCACCGGGCCGAGCCGGGCTTTCACTATAATCAACCGGATGCCTCAGGCAGAATAGGGCAACCATCCCATTAATTAACTTACAAAACTCCTCGAAATAAAATCGATCTAACAATATATAATTCTAATTCCACCAACGAATCTGGCTCCAGATGATTAACTTAATGCGTTCTACGCACTTACTATCATCCCAAAGAGACAATGCTATAAACAACAATCATTCCTTAGCTTACTTGCTTAGAAACTTTCGCACTACTCTAACGGTCAACATACTAAGGTAGAGCAGGTAAACACAAGCACGAGAAAGGGTAAGGAAGAGTTTAACTGAAACACGCACGAAAGAAACGTACCGTTACGTCTACCAATTGTCATAACATTAGCAAACCAATTACACTCACGTAAAATATCCTCATAATCACCTTAGCTAAGTGAGATTATGAACATATAACACATAAGGGTTCTTGTTACCATCATCACAACGCTTGATTAACATAACTTCCGTCGACTCTAAGACAGTCCCATCTTAGAAGTTCTACCCAATCTCACAATCAATGCCTATCAAACTCAGTCTAAGTCTAGACATCTTACATTCATGCCTAGTTCGCTTAAACTAGAGCTCTGATACCAACTTGTAACACTCTAAAATTCAGAGTAAATTAAAACCTGGAAATATGGCAACAAGACATCCATATTGATATAAACTTCCCATAAAGGGATCAGTCCTTAAGACTATCCAAAATCTGAACGGATATAGAATTCATCAACAAACTAATCTAGACATAACTATATATATTACATCAGTTGACGATCCATATCTCACCAAAAGAATGGGACTTTAACAATGCCCAACTCCAAATACTAGCCATCTCAAACAATGCCTCGAGTCCACTCTCGACACTCAAACCCTCGGCGACCCGCTGCTAAAGGAACCTGTTATTCACATCATTTGAGAAAAAGTGTCAGGCTTAAAGCCTGGTGAGAACATACAGTTTATACAAAATCAGAGATATAAACATCAGTATCATAAGGAAATCTTTTCATAAAGGTTTAATTTATAAAAGATAACATTTCGCCACAACCGGGCCTTTTTGGTCCAAAACTCATCATACGATGACAAAAGAACCATTTTACCAAGGATTGTGGTGTAACACAAAGTAGACCACCAATCCGAGTTATGAGCTAAACAATTGGAATCCGAGGATACGAACACATAAGTCCGTGCTACAACGTGAGATCTAGCCCCAAGCAAAACCAATGTATACTCCTTCACTAGGATCACTATGAACCATGGCTAGTATCCGGCCTCACATAACCGTACCAAGTTGCCCCCGAGGAACATATGATCCCTAGCTACAAAATTGGGGAATATAACATCCCAACAATAAGTTTTTAACGGCCAGAACCTCACAATTTAATGCACATGTAGTTCTTATTTGTTAACGACCAGAGCCTCACAATTTAATGCACATGTAGCTCTATATTTTCTTTACTTGGTAATCACCAAATAATATCAGTCGACTCAAAACCTAGGGATCCGCTAGTAATGGTACAGACTCGTCACAACAACATATGTGACTAACCATAAATAAACATATGGTATAAACACATTTTATAAACAAAATGTCATTTCCAGTTCAACTTCTTGTAATAATGAAAATCATTAAAAGGAGTTCTTAAACATTCTTTTCACATATCCACATAATGTATAGGTAAAACATCCTTTTACTTCAAATAAGATAGAATACATCATTTTAATTTAAAAATGATCGGGAACCCTAAAATCTCCCAAAACTCAAGTTATATTAAATATGTAGAAAACTTAGATCTGAAACCATGGAGATATATAGGAGTTCCAAAAGGTATCTTTTGATATGTATACAGTTTAAAATGATAGTAGGAACTCACCCAATAGGTTTATACGAAAACTCGAAGAACCAGATATCGACCTTCTTGATAAGACGAAGCTTTCTACACCGAAACCTCGGATCAAACACTAGATATTAACTACCAAACTCTAGAGAGAGAAATATACCTAAGAGAGAGAGAGAGAAACGATTTAGAGAGAGAGAAGAGAGAGTTTAGAGATTGAGAGAAATGAGATATTTAGATCTGCAAACCCTTAAGTCGGTCCAGCTGATTTCGCGGGTTATGCCGCGATCTCCACCCGCGGCATAACTCGCCCGCTTACTCAAACCCAAACCCATCCAGAGGGTTTCGCGGGTTATGCCGCGACCTCAACCCGCGGCATAACTCGCGTAGTTCACTGTGGTTTGTCCAAAACCACCAAAAGCCAAGCTCAAACTTGGTACCAAACGCGGTGCTAACGACAAAAGCTTAACACTAGAATACCAAGATTATATAACGAAATTCAGGGTGTTACAATCCTCCCAACCTTAGAATGATTTCGTCCTCGAAATCTACTCTTCTCAATGGAACACTGTCCGCAGAGAAGATCGCTCTTAACCCATTTGCCAGAATCATTAACATGATCTTAATACCGACACCCGAAATAGCTACCCTTCTTAGGCACATTTCACTCCTAACCGAGCGAACACTCAACTCTCTAAAGTAACCTTTACTCATAAGGTTACGGTTGCCTCCCAACCTTAGGTGATAATTACTACCTCCAGAAAGTTAGCGACCTCAACTTTCCATCTACCAATTTCTTTCGAACTGCACGGTTCCGAACTCAAAGCCAACGATCGACGATAATCTTCCCAAAACTCTCAGATTTCACTGATCCATTCCTAATATCGATAAAGATATTCTTTCAAGGCGCACTAATGCGTCTTTCCGGCAATCGATTAACATAGATTCTGCTAACACTCAACTCCGATCCGACTCCAAATATGGAAATAGTCCTTATTCAAATTTCTTAATACTTCCATAAATACTTCGTCAACAACCACACTATAAAGATTAACCTCTAAACATACCACCAATCTATACATTCGGACTATAAAGGACGGGCGCTAATAAAACCCACAACAGGAATTTGATGCATATGCTGAAAAATAAAAAGGATTAGGCTTGACGCCTAGAGAGCTCAAGAGTTTTACATAAGTAAAAGCAATTAAATTGATGAACTTCTCTTTAAAACAGAACCTTTCAAATAATGAATTTTAAGACATGGAACAACTCCTTTTCAATGTTATGCAATTTCAAAGATGGATCCTTCATTTCAACGATGCTTTATAAACTGACACAACTTGTACTAACTCGAAGTATGAAACATTAATACACCATTCACATCGTACGTCCGAAAACATGGACACTAGGCCCAATACTCACACGACCAAAAACGAAAGAAAACCAAATATCAACATGCAGGAAAACACATTTCATTCAAACTTTAATATACGTGGGGAGAACCCAATATTAAAGTCATCATTTACCGTCGACTCCACATAATCAAAGTTGGTAAAAATATGACATTAGTGTTTAAAATACCCCGGGTCTACGACGGAGAGACCCGTACACAAAGAGAATAGAAGGACACGCAAGTAGGCCGCCCATACAACTTCCTCGCATGACCTCTAAACGTTTCCATCTTGGGTGGCGAGAACAAATGAATGGGGCCACCCGTGATGTTATTGGATTTCACCACGTATCCCGATCTTAGTTCCCATGCCATACCAGACATCCCAACTTCAACCCGTTTATTGCCTCTAGCCATACTCCGTCGAGTTCCACCTCAAGAGCTTACGGACACGGGTGCCTATCCAACCCAGACGAGTTCCAACTCAGCAGCTCGTGCCACCTATTGTCTACTCACTAGCCAACCCGAGCGGTCACTAAGTGTAACCCAAAACCTCAGGCTTAACAAAACAGACAGACCGTCTATGGATCTACAACACTGTCTAACATTACATGACTCCCACTGAAAAACCAAAGTTCCCAAAATGGGAGTCTCAACATGTTCATAAAACTAAACATTTCAAAATAACCAAAACTTATCAGCAGTTAACAATTTAATGTAAGACACAAACACTTTAAAATAAACATTTTGGCATGTACACCGTTTTCACAAATCGACTTTAACTCACCAAAAACACAAATAAACTCCATCATACTAAAATCTTTCATTGCGGTTATAAATCCGGACAAATGTCCACACGACTCATTCAGTCAAAACCCGAGCCAAAGGCCCGACACTTAACGTAAATTTCCAACGAAAGTCTCGTAAACCTTAAAACACATTTAACCGACATTTAACGTTTCCCCAAATAATGAAATGTCTTTAAACAATGTTTATGAAAACACACACCACCAGGACATGATTTCTCAAAACTCAACACGTATTGAGACCAAAGATTTTCCAAAAGTTTAGGAAGGCAAATATACTAAGATGCACACAATCATCAAAGATGCATAAATCATATTGTAGATCTTACGTGTACAAAATCACCCAGAGTATGTAAATCGCGCTATTTACTTGCTGAAATATTCAAGCTCGACATGAGCAATTTATGATGTTAAAACAATCCAAGTTACCGAATACGAAAACTTAACAAAATACTCGCACCTTGAGAAATACCGAGTAAAACATACGCAATAATTTACGCTATAACCATGAAAATAGGTTCTTGCACTTCTCCATGTGCAACAATTGTTCACACAACTCCAAAGGGAAAAAAATCACAATTTTATCTTTAAAATTCTTCCTCTATAACCAAGAGGCGTTGCAGCAAAAGAATTTTCAACTCACCCCATATGCAACAATTCATTCCCCAAAGGGCGGTAAAATAACAGGGATGCAAATAAAATTTCAAATCGAGTTTAAAGCTTCACGTTGTAAAGATAAACACATCTGACCCAAAATAGAAACTACAACGACAAAAATACCGCTAACTCGCTAAATGCTTTGCGGAAATTATAACAACAAAAGTTAATGAGGGAGGTACAATCAGAATGAAAATCCTGTCTTAAAATAACATAAATCGTTTATGCAATCATTCACACCAACGTTATACTTAAATTCCAATGCACATAGTACACGAAGGTTGACATTAGTTAACAAAACTCTGAAATCAACACACATAATGATGCATATGCACATGTTCCTGAAATTATTTACGCGACACAAAAGTCATAAGATGAGACACCATAATCCAACTGGATTTTCATAAAACTCATTAACGCTTAAATCAAGTGGTGTCCAAATTTCCATTTTTCAACACAAGGTAAGGCGACCATTTTGACAAGATTTTTGATGGGACACGACGCCCAAAGAACTCATAACTTGCACGCAATGAAATTAAATTCACGCATCTCTAAATATACGCACGCGACCAAAAGAATCCGTAAAACAAAACTCCATGAAATTCAACAAAACTCGTACAAACTAAAATCTCCAAGAAACTTCGACTCAAAGCATGGGAATAACTTTTCTTTTAAAACCATTGACATACGTGGAAGAGATCCAATGTCAGGGTCAAAAATTCCACAGCTACTTGCCCACTTAACTCAAAAAGCATTAGAACACAGATATTTCGACATCCAAAATAGCATTTTAAACACAAGACGTGAATAAGGAGAGTTTTGATAACAATTTGAAATCAAGTGCAACGAAACCATTTTAAGCATGCTCATGCTCATAGTTTAAAATATGCTGAGTGCTAAATGTTTTGTCAAAACGTTATAAGGTAATTTACTTTATGGTTGGCGATCATGAAAATCAATTTATACAACCTTGTTTTAGAAATAAATTTAATGCATGAATTCGGTCGGCACTCACATCTTAATACTACGCTTCCCAATATCCTGACGCACTATAATCAACCGGATGCCTCAGGCAGAATAGGGCAACCATCCTATTAATTAACTTACAAAACTCCTCGAAATAAAATCGATCTAACAATATATAATTCTAATTCCACCAACGAATTTGGCTCCAGATGATTAACTTAATGCGTTCTACGCACTTACTATCATCCCAAAGAGACAATGCTATAAACAACAATCATTCCTTAGCTTACTTGCTTAGAAACTTTCGCACTACTCTAACGGTCAACATACTAAGGTAGAGCAGGTAAACACAAGCACAAGAAAGGGTAAGGAAGAGTTTAACTGAAACACGCACGAAAGAAACGTACCGTTACGTCTACCAATTGTCATAACATTAGCAAACCAATTACACTCACGTAAAATATCCTCATAATCACCTTAGCTAAGTGAGATTATGAACATATAACACATAAGGGTTCTTGTTGCCATCATCACAACGCTTGATTAACATAACTTCCGTCGACTCTAAGACTGTCCCATCTTAGAAGTTCTACCCAATCTCCCAATCAATGCCTATCAAACTTAGTCTAAGTCTAGACATCTTACATTCATGCCTAGTTCGCTTAAACTAGAGCTCTGATACCAACTTGTAACACTCTAAAATTCAGAGTAAATTAAAACCTAGAAATATGGCAACAAGACATCCATATTGATATAAACTTCCCATAAAGGGATCAGTCCTTAAGACTATCCAAAATCTGAACGGATATAGAATTCATCAACAAACTAATCTAGACATAACTATATAGATTACATCAGTTGACGATCCATATCTCACCAAAAGAATGGGACTTTAACAATGCCCAACTCCAAATACTAGCCATCTCAAACAATGCCTCGAGTCCACTCTCGACACTCAAACCCTCGGCGACCCGCCGCTAAAGGAACCTGTTATTCACATCATTTGAGAAAAAGTGTCAGGCTTCAAGCTTGGTGAGAACATACAGTTTATACAAAATCAGAGATATAAACATCAGTATCATAAGGAAATCTTTTCATAAAGGTTTAATTTATAAAAGATAACATTTCGCCACAACCGGGCCTTTTTGGTCCAAAACTCATCATACGATGACAAAAGAACCATTTTACCAAGGATTGTGGTGTAACACAAAGTAGACCACCAATCCGAGTTATGATCTAAACAATTGGAATCCGAGGATACGAACACATAAGTCCGTGCTACAACGTGAGATCTAGCCCCAAGCAAAACCAATGTATACTCCTTCACTAGGATCACTATGAACCATGGCTAGTATCCGGCCTCACATAACCGTACCAAGTTGCCCCCGAGGAACATATGATCCCTAGCTACAAAATTGGGGAATATAACATCCCAACAATAAGTTGTTAACGGCCAGAACCTCACAATTTAATGCACATGTAGTTCTTATTTGTTAACGACCAGAGCCTCACAATTTAATGCACATGTAGCTCTATATTTTCTTTACTTGGTAATCACCAAATAATATCAGTCGACTCAAAACCTAGGGATCCGCTAGTAATGGTACAGACTCGTCACAACAACATATGTGACTAACCATAAATAAACATATGGTATAAACACATTTTATAAACAAAATGTCATTTCCAGTTCAACTTCTGGTAAGAATGAAAATCATTAAAAGGAGTTCTTAAACATTCTTTTCACATATCCACATAATGTACAGGTAAAACATCCTTTTACTTCAAATAAGATAGAATCCATCATTTTAATTTAAAAATGATCGGGAACCCTAAAATCTCCCAAAACTCAAGTTAATTATATCAAATATGTAGAAAACTTAGATCTGAAACCATGGAGATATATAGGAGTTCCAAAAGGTATCTTTTGATATGTATAAAGTTTAAAATGATAGTAGGAACTCACCCAATAGGTTTATACGAAAACCCGAAGAACCAGATATCGACCTTATTGATAAGACGAAGCTTTCTACACCGAAACCTCGGATCAAACACTAGATATTAACTACTAAACTCTAGAGAGAGAAATATACCTAGAGAGAGAGAGATAAACGATTTAGAGAGAGAGAAGAGAGAGAAGAGAGAGTTTAGAGATTGAGAGAAATGAGATATTTAGATCTGCAAACCCTTAAGTCGGTCCAGCTGATTTCGCGGGTTATGCCGCTATCTCCACCCGCGGCATAACTCGCCCGCTTACTCAAACCCAAACCCATCCAGAGGGTTTCGCGAGTTATGTCGCGACCTCAACCCGCGGCATAACTCGCGTAGTTCACTGTGGTTTGTCCAAAACCACCAAAAGCCAAACTCAAATTGGTACCAAACGCGGTGCTAACGACAAAAGCTTAACACTAGAATACCAAGATTATATAACGAAATTCAGGGTGTTACAGAGTCGAGGTCCATACCTGGTGCGTGCGATGGCGAGGGAGAGAGAGAGAGAGAGAGATTTATAACGGAGAGAGAGAGATTTAGAGATCGAAAGATAAAGAGCGATAGATATAGAGGAGAGAGCGACCGGAGAGAGAGATAGGGTTGAGAGAAAGTGAGAGATCGAAAGAATGAGGGAAACCAAGGGACCCCGGGGTGTTTAAACCCCCGGTCGCTGAATGGTCCGGGTAGGGGGTCGGGCCGGGGCCGATTCGGGATAGTTCCGGTTTGGGCCGGATCCGATTTGGGCCGATCCAATTAAAACCATTTAAAACGATTTTTTTTAAAACTTAGAAAAAAGGAATCTAAATTAAATTAAACTATCTAAACTAAAAAAAAATAACTAAAGACCGGGAGGTAGAAGAAATAAACTTAATCCGGCTCCCCCTCAAATTAAGAAACGCTTACGAAAAAATTCGCTCCCCCTTGACGAAAGCAGGCAGAAAATGAGATTCACGGAAAACTTACCTGCTCCCCCTCGAATGGAGGACTATAGAACCTTACCAAGCATCTTGCGATAGTGCTCCCCCTGAACACATGAACATCTTCGAAAAAAATTACCACAAACGATCCTTATCTGAACATTGAAGAACATGTCATAGTTATTTGAGGAACGAGTCCTAGACTGTTTTGTCTAGAAGTCAAATTCCTTTGAAGTACGGGTTCTAAGCTGATTTACTTAGAAGCCTTAGTTCTTCTACTCCCCCTTGACAGTAGGAGCCTGCAACACAGAATCGATTTTAGGCTTTGGTACCCACTGGTATTTGGGTCCATGAATGTTAGTTGCAGTTCGAATGGGAGTAATGGAATAAGAACCATACCAGTAATGATCACTAGTCTTGTGAATAGGATCATGTGTACGGCAATAATAACAATAGTATTTCTTACCTGACAACCTGATTAATTGATCTCTCGAGTAGATATGATCAGGTTTACCTTTACGCACATTGTTCCTTTTGGCTTTGTGTGTATGTACACATGTTTTCTTACCTTTTAGCTCATCTTTCTTCTCATCTTTCTTCTCATCTTCAAATGGTTTCTTCTTCCAGACCAGTTCCTTTCCTTGTATCTCCTTCTTCGTCGATGTGTACCTGAACCATCTATATTTCTATCATAGAAAAGGTTAGTACTACGAATCTGATCAAAAGATGTAACTGATCACTTGGACGAAACAATTTTTTGAGTTGAACTTGATGCTGTCTTTTCAAGCTCTTTAATCTTTGAAGCAAATCTGTCTCTCTTTTTGACAAGAAGTTCAATCTTCGTCTCGCATTCAGACGTCGTTTTCTTCTCTTTCAACACACTTTCAGAGAGTTTAGATAGCTTCTCAGTAAGCTTTTTGATATCAGCCTCAAATATGCTTCTTTCTTCTTCAAATTCCTTCTCAGCATCGTTTCTCTGGCCATACCTTGCCCACACAAATTTTGTGGAACTATATATCTTATTCACTTGTTGATGCAGGAGAGCACACACAATACAATGAATACCAATGAATACATGGCCGATGAAAGAAATTCAGAATCACGCTCGATGTCCCAAGCTTAACCTGCTGACTGTAATTAAGTATTGAATGCTTTGGCTTTTTTACAAAGTTCTTATACTAGTTTGTCTATCAAATGAAACTGTCCATATTGTTGCAAAGTAGAGCTTAATGAATACAAATACCCTTTTAAACTCGTAATGTTTAGGTCCATAAACAGATGACATTTTTAAATGTGTGCATAAAGGTGGTGTCAAGATCATTGCAATAAACATGATAATTTGTTGTATTTTTCAATAATTTTGAATATATGAAGTCCCAGCCTAAAATTTTGCATATGCAAACTTTAGGTCCACAAAGTAATCAGAATTCGGGTGATTATTGGGTCTAATGCTTTTTCATTATACTTTTGTTGCCTTCTTTATCTAATCTCTTTCATAATCAATTAATTGTTGGAGATGAACAA
Source organism: Arctium minus (assembly GCA_954870635.1). Classification (NCBI taxonomy): domain Eukaryota; kingdom Viridiplantae; phylum Streptophyta; class Magnoliopsida; order Asterales; family Asteraceae; genus Arctium; species Arctium minus. The sequence continues at coordinate 32,668,503 of OX941091.1, read as the reverse complement.
TGATCAGAGTTCTTCCGATCACTCTTCATCTCCATTGAAACACAATCACAGCGGATAACAAATTGCACAAACTGAAAATCTTTATTGATTGTGAATATAATGTGTACATACACGATGCATACATATATATGTACTTGAAAGGACACATCCTATTAACCAACAGGTACAACCATTGGAAGAGACACTCTTTTTACCCAACGGTTGCAACTGCTCTTTCAAGACAACTACCCTTTTAAAGTTAACTGCCATACGTACATGCCATGATGCCAACCATCTTATGACAAACAAGAGAATCTAATATCCATAGGACTAACACTATTACCTTACCTAAGACTTGTATAGTAATAGCTTATAATATTAAACTAATTTATCTTTATTTACTTCACACCCTAGACTTATTATTAAATACAACTAAACCCCTAAAGTTTAGTTTACATTCTAACATTAATCCTTTTAAATTATCTTTACATAACAAGCTTTTACATGCCTTTTTTTTACATGATGTGTGGGAAGACCTTGTTGATCCTGACAACATGACTTGTGAGATTTGATATGATTACTCTTCCTTAATTGCATTTGCTTTCACCATGAGTTAGGGTGCCTTTTACTAAACGCTTACCCGTAATAGTCAACACATTCAATTAACTTACCATGTAAGATTTTAATTCATTAAAACGACATCGATTCGAGCACTGGAATTAACATACATATGCAAGGCTGCAGGTAAATACAACTTAGCATTCACAGTTACCTTTTCTCTTCAATAAACATCCCAATTATATTATGAAACACTGGAGTGCATCGTGAATAATTGTCAACGGAAAATTAGACAAAAACTATAGCTAGAAGCCTAGAATACAATGACATGGAGGATTTCATCTAAACTAATTAATTTGATCAATTGTTCATATAGGATCAATCAAAGAATACACCATTTGCAACAATTCATAAACTAATTCACCCTCCACCCATATCTTTACATAACTGTTACTTCAAAATAAGTGTACGAATTCATAAGTTGGGGATCGTTTATCAAATGCTTTCCCCAGTAAGCGCTTACCCATAATAGTCAGCACTTTCACTTAACTTATCGGGTAAGATTTTAGTCCATTAAACAACAACATATGTAACATTTTTTATCAGGTACGGGCTTACTGGGTAAGACTCTCAGTCCTTGTCATTCATCTTACCGGGTAAGATTCTCAATCATTGTCATGTTTATCCGATAAGGTAAAGTGAGGCGGTAAGCACTTACCGGGTAAGCGTTTAGAAAATGACCCCTTTGTGTATGTGCTGACTGCTGAAAGAACTATAGGACGATGACGTTTCTTTGAAATGAAGCTTTAAGATTGACACAAAGCTGGAGTTAGATGAGATTGCTGTAAAACCAAAGGTTGGAGAGGACTTTAATCTCAATCAACTGTTAGAAGCATCAAGTCTCCTCAGCTGTTGATGAATCAAATAAATTTTGTTTAAAGATTAAAAGGGTACTCACCATCGAGGGTTAATTAATTAAAGAATATATAAAATGTCAGCTTAATTGGTGTTAATTTGATGGGGTATTTTGCATCCTTTGTAGCAGATGAGATCACTCAAACATGGAATGAAAGAAATAAAGTGGTAAAAAAGAAAACAATTTAATTTTGAAAGTGGTTTAACAAGAATCGGTATTCTCGCATCACTAATTTTTACATGGCATTTTTCAGATGGATGTATATGACACAGTAATACAAAAGTACCAGTGTAGCCTTCCTAAAAGTTCAATCAGGACGGAGTCTACACATAAAACGTGGTAACTGTTAGGAAAAATGTGCCTTACAAATGCAAAAGCTAGCGAGTGATTTCTAAGGTTCCAATATGGGTAGAAATTCCAAGTGCACAATTAACCCAACAACGAATGCGGATAACAATAATCTATATGTTGCACAATAATTCTCTAACGTAGAATAATAAACCCTCAAAATATAGATAGTAACAAATTAAAACGTTATTATCTATAATTATAGCAAGTTCAAAACAAAATAACACCGGCATTTAACGTGGTTTCACTATCGGTGTGATAGTGTACATCCACCAAAGAGAGAGAACAAGAATATTATTACCATTCAAGGAGATTACAAAGTGCTTGTACAAGAATCTTGAGATCCACGATCGCCTAACAAAACTTCACGAACACCACCGAATATTAAGAACACTCTCGATCTCACATAAACTAAGTATGTCGAAAAGATATACTAGGGAGAGTATTTGGTGTTTACCAACTAGAGGAAGCTTGGAAGGGATGATGAAAAATGGTTGGGGAAGAGGGTTATTTATAACCATAAGAGGAGGCCAAGCTTGACTTTAATCACATGTAGCATCCAAAATATATAATATGATTAAATATTATAACAGTAACTGATATATCAAAAAGTTTTAAATGATAATTGTGTATGATTAAAAATGATTGTAATTTCACTTTGTTTAATCAAAAAAATTTATATTTTTTGAATGAGAAATTGGATCATTTTTTCATTTTTGGATTAACAATGCATTCTCTTTTATTTTATATCCCGCTGTATTGTGCAAATACACAACTAGTATATAAATAAATAATAATTATTTTAATAATATAAATAAATTATTACAAGTTTAATTTTTGAAAAAACAAAGAGTCCCGTTATCACCACCCCTGTCTAACCTTTCTTATTTTTCTCTTCAGAAATTTTGAAGAAAAAAGTCCAAAAAATTTAATTATAGACAAAGATGATTTATTTATTAATTAATACAATAAATAGAAGTTTGGGTTTTTGGAAAGTGGTCGTTGGTCTAGTCAACTGCCATCTACTATACGCCATTTTACAAATTCTCCACAACTAGAGTTGTCTCTCCCAGTCAACACTCTCTACTTTGTTTGATTGGATCGTTTATCTCATAAATACTTAGGGGTTGTTTGTTTGTTTTTAAAGTTTTTAATGGTTTTTAAGTTTGAATCGTTTAGACCTTTATACATTCAACCTAACTTCTTAAAAGTTCTTATCACCGGCTCAGTTCATGTACTCACCTTTCTCCCAAAACACCTCCAAACGTTACATAAACAAACAATCTTATTGATTCAAAATTCAGACTTCAACATCACCTCTTATTAATCAGAAGTGAAATAAGACTTCAGACCTTTTAAAAAACAAACTTCACCTTACTGTGTTACTTTATCTTATCGGATGAACATGACAGAGTTAAATACCCTTATCTGGTAAGAGAGATAGCAAAAACCAAGAGTTGGGTAACTTAGGGGCTGTTTGGCGGTTGCTGAATGGTTAGGTGCAGAATGATTAAGTGGTCAGAATGATTAAGAAGCTCTTATGATATAATGTGAATGAAGTATGATTGTTTGCTAATTGTTCAGGTCCTGAATGGTTAAGACAGGGTCAGGACACTAAATCATTCAGAGGATTTTGGAACCATTAAGAGGCAGACTTTTTTTTGCCGAACAAGATTTACCTCTTAACGATTCATAGGTTGTCTCTTAATGGAAGGTAAACAAACAGCCCCTTAACTAAATTATTACATGCGATGATGTTCTTTTAATGAACTGGCCCAACACGTATCACTTCCTAAAAACCAGAAAATATTGATATATGTTATATGATTATTCAACTTTCAACATTAACACCCACGAAAATGAGCAGGTATCTCCCTCTGTTCTTGATCCTCTTCTTGATTATTCAGTATGTTTCCTGTCAATTACCATCAACTCAGGTGACCACCATGCAAAGCCTGCATGAATTGTTGAACAACAACAGCGCTAATTCCAAGTGGAATTCTTCACAAGACTTAGAAAACCCATGTTCATGGGCTGGCGTTTCCTGTAATAATTCTTCAATCACCAATCTCTCTCTGTCTTTTTTCTCTATATCCGATTCCCAAGATTCTTGGTCTTCTCTGGTTTGCGGAATCGGAACCTTGCAATCTCTTGATCTCTCCAACAATATCCTGACGTCAATCCCACAACCATTCATATCTTCTTGTGCTGGAATTACTGGTTTGAAAGTTTTGAATTTCAACCAGAACGGATTGCGTGGCCCCTTGCCTGTTTTTCAGGGTTTTAGTTCGTTAGAGGTTTTAGACCTGTCTCATAATTTGTTTAATGATGCATCAATTGATTTGCAATTTGATGGCTTGAATGAGCTCAAGAGTTTGAACATTAGCAACAACCAGTTCAGTGGGTTTATTCCCACTAGGCTAGGTGATTCAATGCTTCTTCAAGAGCTTCAGTTATCCATGAATTCTTTCCAGGGTAACATCCCTGATGAAATCACAAAGTATGTCATTCTTTCTGTTCTTGATCTAAGTGGTAATGAACTCACTGGGATTATTCCTTCTAGAATTGGTGAACTGTCCAACTTGCAATTGTTACTTCTCTCTGCCAACCAACTGTTTGGTGAAATTCCCCAGTCAATTTCCCAGATCGCTACTCTAAAGCGATTCGCTGCAAATCAGAATCGTTTTACTGGTGCAATCCCACTGGGAATTACGAGATATCTAAGGAACTTAGACCTGAGTTATAATCGGTTAAATGGGTCGATTCCAAGGGATCTTTTGTTGCAGCCGAATCTACAGAGTGTTGATTTGTCTGCTAATAACTTAGAGGGGTCTATTCCTTCCAATGTCTCAAGAACTTTGTACAGATTGAGGTTGGGTGACAATTCATTAAGTGGGCAAATACCAAGATGGTTCTCCGGGGATTATGTTCCATCATTAGCTTATATAGAGGCTAATAACAACACCTTAAGTGGGAATATTCCTCCCGAGTTGAGGTTCTACAGGAATTTGTCACTTCTGGACTTATCATTTAACAATCTGGTCGGTTTTCTTCCTCGCGAATTGGGTGATCTTAACAGATTACAGGTTCTTCAACTTCAACACAACAATTTGTCTGGAGAAATCCCAGATGAGATCAGTCAGTTACAGATTCTGATGAAACTAAATATTAGCTGGAATTCACTGAATGGTTCCATCCCGCCATCCTTCTCTAAGTTACAGAAGCTATCTAATCTGGATTTGCAGGTCAACAATCTCAGTGGCCGAATTCCTGATTCCTTTGGAACAATGGATTCATTATTGGAACTTCAACTTGGAAAAAACCAACTTAATGGTGTTGGATCACTGCCCACAAAGCTGCAGATCGCTCTAAATCTTAGTCGCAATAACTTTGAAGGGCCATTACCACATGCTCTCTCCAAATTACAAGCTCTCGAAGTCTTGGATCTTTCAAACAACAGATTCTCGGGTGGAATTCCAAGTTTCTTTAGTAACATGCCAAGCTTGACACAGTTACTATTTTCCAACAATAAGCTTACAGGACTCATTCCTCAGTTTGGTTCAAGCGTAATCGTGTACACAGATGGTAATAATTTGTCAAATCCGACACCAGACCCATCTGTACCAGTGGCCAAGAAGAAGAAGCCTGTGTCGTGGGGGATTGTTGTGGCTGCCGCGTCAGCTGTTGTCGTTCTTACGGTTGTAGCAGTCATGGCCCTTATATACTCAAGGAACGCTCACAAGATCATCAGAAGCAACTTGTTGACTAGAAATGTGATTCATAAATCTAACCTTGACATCAATAAAGCAATGGAAGCTGTGGCGTATCCCTCAAATCTTGTCGTGCAGACGAGATTTTCTACGTATTACAAGGCTGTCATGCCATCGGGCATGAGCTATTTCGTTAAGAAGCTTAACTGCAGTAACAAAATATTCCAACTTGGTAGCTATGATTTGTTTGAAGAAGAGCTACAAGTTCTTGGGATTTTGAGTAATTCGAGTGTGATGACTCCTGTTGCATACGCCTTGACTACCAATAGCGCGTATATATTCTACGAATTCACCAAGGAAGGAAGTCTCTTTGATGTTCTTCATGGAAGCTTGGGAAGTAGTTTAGATTGGACCAATCGGTATAGTATCGCTATAGGTGTTGCTAGCGGGCTGAATTTTCTCCACGGATGCCCCTCGGGTCCAATCATCCTCCTTGATCTTTCCAGTAAAGTCGTTATGCTCAAGTCCTTGAACGAACCTCAGATTGGTGATATCGAGCTTTCTAAAGTGATCGATCCTTCCAAGAGCACAGGCAATCTTTCTATTGTTGCTGGTTCTGTTGGTTATGTCTCTCCAGGTAGGTATAGTAATATTTTTTGTTTCACAAACCAACTTCACCTGAAGCTTAGATGATTGGTTATGCACTACAACAAAATTGAGTTTACATGACGCTAAAATTTGTTTTGAATGAATATATTATATTATATAAAACCAAACAAATTCACTTATTATCATTCCCATTGATTAGTGCTTAATACCTCTAACCGAACACCCCCTTAAACATTTTTGACGTCTGATTTTTGCTGTGGTGTATCATTTACACTTTACACTCTTCTTTTGATATTATACATTCTCTTCCGAGGAAGTATTCAAGTTCAAATCCTGACCTACAATTGTGTTTTTGGCTTTTAGAGTATGCTTACATAATGAGGCTGACAATGGCCGGAAATGTCTACAGTTTTGGCGTCGTTTTGCTTGAATTGTTGACAGGAAAGGCAGCAGTTAACGAAGGATCTGAATTAGCCAAATGGGTATTGAGCAAATCAAAACAGCAAGATGACTATGACCAAATACTTGATTCCACCATGAGTAGGACGTCACCTGCGATTAGAGACCAGATGTTAGCGGTCCTAAGGGTTGCTTTAGCCTGTGTTAGTGTCTCACCTGATGAAAGACCGAAAATGACGAGTGTGTTACGTATGCTCCTTGATGCAAGAAATTAAGAAGAACCATTTTGTAATCAAGGAATGTGTAAGTTGTACTCATTTGTAATCTCAAAGTCGAATAGCATGAAAATGCAACGCCATTTGTAAATATAAACTTGCTTTTTTAGCATCGTTGGTAAGACGATGGAGAATTATCGTTACAAGAAAAATATTTTCTAGCAACACATAAATTACGTCACAAAGTCAAAAATGCATATGCATTACTCTAGTTCTTTGAGTCTTTTATTTCGCGCTAACAAAAAAATGAGTCACTAGACAAGTAATCGAGTCACTTGGAAAGTGATCGGTAAATGTACTGCCTATGTAACGTAAATCCTTCTGCAAGAATAGATGTGTGACATACGTTTTTCAATCGCAATAGGGTTAGAAAGTTTTAGAGGTTGTTTGGTTAGATATTTGGAATGGGAACCAAAATGCTGGAGAATGGTATGAGCATCGACTACAACGTTTTCTTAACGAGTTTTTCTTAAATGACACGTAAGAACAAGTGATGACATGGTGCATTTTTGCATTAGAAATTATGGTTGTCGTGAGTAAGATTTCCTAATAAGAAATTTGGTTTTGGTACTTGCTAATGTCATATCATTCTTTTTGATAATTTGTGAAATATGTTTATAGAAAATGCATGAATAATTTATTAAATGAGATTTTGGTTCTTATTATCAATCTGAATCACAATCTCCTATCTTCCCAAGAAAAATTCAACTTATAATAAGAATGATATCTTATCATATTGTGATACCAATTTATCACTACAGATTAACACAAATCTGTTGAAATCCTTCATTCATTTTGATATAGAGAATAAGTCGATCTCCATTATACTTTTAGAGCAAAGATTCAAATAGTCAAATTTCTGATTGATCAGGTATGAAAATTGATTGCAAAGATCTAAAATCTTTTCAAATCTTACTTTAAACAAGAAAATTCAGAATCACATCATTTCATTGAGCATGTGGAGTGTAGAAACTGATTGTGTAGAAGATCAAGAGCATCTAACCTCATTTCTTCTCTAAGAATCATCAAGATCAAGAATGAATTCCATAAAACACAAATCAGTCTTCAGATGAGAAAAATCATAGAAATGATATAAGATCAATCTTGAACATCAAATCTTGAAATGATATAAGACCGACACTAGTACAAAAGTAACTTTTTGCCACTGTTTTGGAGATACAAGTTAGCCAGAGCTAGGCTTAGAACCGTATGTCAAAGTCATAATAAAAATGGAAAGTTGTTTTAGCAATTGGTTAACTCAATAACCACGACCATTATCAAACATGTCGAAACATATAGTCACGGTTTAGACAAAACCGTGACTAAATGGTTCTCTATAGCCACATTTTTTTTTACAGTGACCAATAACAGTAAAAATTGTTGTCATAGACACTCACATATTCTATAAGGATGGCATCTAATATAAAGAAAGTTTTCCTTGTAGATGAATCAATTTCGAACAGTGTATTATAGTTGACGGGCCTCTAGCAACGATCGGACCCAAATGCCCACCACTAGCCCTTCCCCTTTCCGGATCTGGATTTTTCGCGTTGGAACCTCTCACTGGTTTTTGCAATTCAACATCAGGAAGTGTTTTCACACCATAAGGAGAATGGATGAGGATTCGAACAAGGTGGGATTATCCTCCTGCTTACCTTTACAAGGTTTCCTACTCACCAAGGTTATTTAAAAAACACAACTTTAGGCATCATCGTCCGCAACGCTTGGGATCGAAGACCCCACCTCACCACGGGGGTAAATAGGCATCAAAGATGGGAAGTTGCATGGTTTGGGAAAACATCACTTTGTTGTGTGGTTGTCGGCAGAACTGCTATTATATCATTGCCAACAACACAACCGTTGACAAATCCGCCTTAGCCTTCCCCGCCATGAAATAAATGGAGCATAGGAGTACAAAAGTATTTTCCCATGTAGTATGTCGGTCAAACCTTAACTCAACTCGGGAGAGGAAGAATCCACTCCCTGAGAAAGGTGGCATTATTAAGGACTATAAGGACTCCGCTTTGGTTGTTTTTTTTACCTTTTATGGTCTAGGTACCAACACTACCATAACAAACCCTCCCTCTGGTCGCCTCGTTCCCTTGATTTCTCTAAACCATGGTTTTATGTTGTGACGATTATTTTCTGTGGCCATAGAGATGCATATCGCCAAAATTAGAGCCACATTTTTTATTATTTGTGTGACCAAAAGGTAACTAGTAGCCACGGTTCCATAAATTAAGTGTAACCATATTTCATGATTTGACCTCGGCTAATATGAAATTTGTGAACCAAAGGGCATTTGGCCTAACAATATCGGAGTCTTTGGCCTCCTAGGATGTTAGGGTGTAACGCTCTAAAATTCAGAGTAAATTAAAACATTGAAAACCTGACAAATGACGAAGGTGAATCCATTAACTTCCCATAAATGGGATCAGTCCTTAAGACTATATAATTCTATACAAGGATTTCATCAAAAGAATGGGACTTAACAATGCCCAGCACCAATACTAAAACATCTCCAAAAACCTCGAGACTCAAAACTCGTCTCTCCAAAAACCCCGGCACCCACCGCTAATGGAAACCTGTTATACACGTCATTTGAGAAAAAGTGTCAGACTATAAAGCCTGGTGAGAACATACAGTTTATAAAGCTCAAAAGATATAACATCGGTATCATAAAGAAATCTTTTCATAAAGGTTTAGTTCGTAAAGATAACATTTCGTCACAACCGGGCCTCTTCGGTCCAAAACTCTTAAACGGTGATAAAAGGACCATTTTACCAAGGAGAGTGGTGTAACACAAAGTAGACCACAAATCCGAGTTATGAGCTAAACACTTGGAGTCCTCATCAATGAACCCAGAGTCCGTGCTACGAGGTGAGATCGCGCTCCCAAGGGAAACCAATGTATACTCCTTCACTAGGATCACCATGAACCATGGCTAGTAACCGGCCTCACATAACCGTACCATAAACTCATCACGGAACATGTGATCCATAGCTACATATTTGGGGAATATAGCCTCCCAACAAAACAGTCTACTCCAAAACCTAGGGATCCACTAGTAATGGTAAGGACTCGTCACAACAACATATGTGACCAACCATAAATAAATATATGGTAATAAGTACATTTTATAAACAAAATGTTACTTCCAGTTCAACTTCTGGTAAGAATGAAAATCATTAAAATGAGTTCATAAACATTCTTTTTACATAATCACGTAATGTGCAAGTAAAACATCATTTTACTTCAATAGGACGGAACCCGTCATTTTGGTCAAAACTGACCGGGAACCCCGAGAATCACCAAAAACTTTATTTACAACAAAATGTAGAGAACATAAAATCATACCGTAGAAATACTTTAGATTTCGCAAATAAGAGTTTTGACATGTATAAAGTTTGTAAAATGATAGTAGGAACTCACCGGTAGGTTTTCAGAATAAAACCCGGAAAACCAGATAATGACCACGACGTAGAGGTGAAGCTTAAAACACCGACCCCTCGCTAGAAACACCGAAAACTAGCAACCAAACGAGCCTTGAAGATCGAAGAAGAAAAAGAGAGAAAAAGAAGAGAGAGAGAGAAAGAAACTGAGATTACAAAAGAATCTCAACAAAATGAGATATTTAGCCAAGGCTTTGCACACCTCCCAACACAGCGCACGACCCGTGCGTTTTCCAAAGGGGAGGGCGCACGGCCTGTGCGTTCTCCACTGCCTCGCACCCTGTTCCATGCGCACGACCCGTACGTTTTTCCAAAGGGATGGCGCACGGGTCGTGCGCCCTGTAGACACAAACATCATTCTCTTTTCTTCAAAAACAACCTCGCAAAACCAAACGAAAATTTGGGGTGTTACATAGGGGTTCAAACTTCACCAAAAGTGAGGAGGGTGTGTGAGTTTATTTGTTGCATTTGCCGTATATAATTATTATATACTTCAAAAAAATTGAAATTTATGTCACTATAAATATATATATAAGGTCACGGTAAAATAATTCTTTGTGATTAAAATGTAATCAATAATAACTTTTCTAACAATTCAATTCGTGTGACAAATAAATTGTTTACGGCCACAATTTTATTATTTTGTATGACAAAAAGATAACAAATATCCACAGTTCTAAAATAAACCATATTCATATGTCTTGAATTGACCATGGTTTTTGTTGTTTTTGTGTGACCAAAAGGTAACTAGTAGCCACTGTTTTAAAAGTTAAACATAACTATATGCCATTATTTGGTCACAGATAATATAAAATTTGTGTGGTTGTATACCTATGGCATAGTTAAAAATCTATGTGGATATAAGGCAATCCATGGTCACAACTATTCAGTTAGTGTGGTAAATAAGTAGTTTATGACCATGGTTTTTATTAATTTGTGTTGTCTATAACAAATAGCTACATTTCAAAATTTAAAGTGTAACTATATGTCATTAAGTGACCATGGTTTATATTATTTTGTATGACCGAAAGGGCGATCTATACATCAGTTATAAAATTAAACAGTAACTATGTTTTTATTTGGCTATAGTTAATATATAATTTTTGTGGCTATAAGTATATATAAGGTCACTGTTAATAAAAATCCATGTGGTTAAAAGATAAAAAAATAGTCACGGTTCTAGCAATCCACACTAAAAGAAACATTCTAATTAGTTAAGAAATATTTTTGGTCATTAACAACCTAAAGTTGGTCACTAAGGTCGTTTAACGGCCAAAATTTCAGTGGTCACCTTTTGTCACTAAAGCTTCGTCACTATTTTATGATAGTGACCAAATACAAATATGGTCACTAATCATTAAAATAATTAAAGTGGTTATTGCGTTTGTGACGAGCTATTTGGTCACTAAATATAGTCACTAAATCACTAAACCACTAAAAGTAGTCACTAATTGGTTCAAGATAACAGATCCAACGTCCGTTAACTTCCATTAGTGACCAAAAAAAGTGGTCACTAATTACGATAATATGGAGAAAAAAGTTGTCATTAATTTGTACTAAAATTGTTATTGCAATAAAATTAAAAGCTACTAATTGTTGAAAATATTAATTCTATTTGCATAACATATAGTTCTTTGATCCAAACTAAAAACAAGCATGTCTCATGTCAACTTATTTTCACCAAGAACGCTTAACATAACGGCTAAATGAAAATAAAACATAACACTCTTAATTTTAAGATTACAATGCACATATTTGTGACAGTCGTACAAATTTACAATCATGAAGTCCATCTTCCCCTTCATCGGTAATTATCCTCTTGAAGGTTCATCTATTCCTCTTGAAATTTGTATGCTTTAATCTTCCAAATTTCTTCCTCTAAAGCCTTTGATTTGTTCTTTTCTAATTCCAACTCCAATCAAAGATTTTTTGTGGCTAAAGTATGTTTCTTCGAAGCAACACGTCCTTTGATTTATTCTTTTCTAATTCCAACTCCAATCACAGATTTTCTGTGGCTAAAGTATGTTTCTTCGAAGCAACATGTCCCCCTTTACATATCCAAGACTACGACGTAGATTTTTTCAAACAAATTTATGTCGTGGTGAACAAGAAGAAGCAACTTTCTCACTTAGTAATTCATTCTGCATAACAAAATAATCTATTAATGTAAAGTATGCTAGCCAAACAGAAGCAAATCAACTGATCAAGCAAAAGGAACAAGGAGAAAACTATGACGGTAAAAAACTGATATCTTGTCAGCCTTGATTTTATTTTTTTCAAATATTTTTTGTGAAAATGTATGGTTTCCTTTGTTCTATTCTTTTATGTTTTAAAATATCTTCTTTCTAGGGTACGTATGACTTACATAGGGTATGCCGCAAAGTTTCAAATGAATTTTGAAGAGCCAAGTACTTCTACATCCCTTGCATGTTTATGATTTGGTATTTGTCTGCTTTAACAACCAAGGTAAGTGGAGACCTTGTAGGCTTAAAATTGGAAGTCTTGCTTTTGTACAATTGTATTTGTATTTTTCTTGGCATTTTTAGGATAAAAATCTAATGCATCATGATGATTATAATAAAATTCATGACTTACCCGAGATGTATTAGTCGTTAGGTAGCATAATTGATAGATGGGAGGATATTTAGCCACTTGTTTGCAATAATTGACTAAAATGGTTAATTAAGGCACTGATCAAACTTTGTTAACTTCAAATGCATAAACATACAAACATATTGAAACATGAATTATGCTATGAGCTTTTGCATGTTTATCTAAAAGTGAATTTGCAAGTTGGATTTGTTGGATATGATGCACCATGGTATTTGGTTTATATATGGGTGTGCACATATTCGGTTTATGCATATTTAATACTATTTTTCTATTCCAGGTATTGCAACCATGCAACTTCTTCTTAACCTAACAAGAAGCTAGCAAAAACATGAGAAAGAAGTAATATACATGCAACTTCTTCGTGGTAGAAGTTGAAAGTAAAAATAGTTGGAAGTGGTTTTTGGAGTATCTGGTTGAAGATATTGGATTAACTGCTGGTTTGGGGGTAACAATTATGTCAGATCAACATAAGGTAATAAAAGGACTTGTTTTGCTATTTTTTATGAACTTGTTTTGCTATTTTTTTATGAACTTGTTTTGCTAATCTGTTATGAACATGTTGCTCATTTGGTCACTGTAATAGGGACTTGTTGAAGCAGTGAAAGATGTGTTCCCTTTAGCTGAGCATCGACAATGTGCTAACATAATGCGAATTTCAGGAACAAGTACACTGGAATCCAATTCAGAGCACTATTTTGGGCTGCATCAAAGGCAGGGACACATGAGGAGTTTCAATGTGTTATGCAAGAAATCAAAGACCTATCTAACCAAACATTTACCTATTTGATGGAAAAACAGCCTAATACATGGTTAAGGTACTTTTTCAAGACCGAGACATCATGTGATGTTCTAGAAAATGGAGTAAGTGAATGTTTTTAACTCTTTAAATGTTTCATCTCAGAGAAAGCCTATAATCAAAATGCTTGAGGAAATAAGAGTGTATATTATGGAAAGAATTGAAAACATGAACAAGAAAGCTTGTAAATGGAATGACGAGATTTGTCCGGCTATTAGAAATAAACTAGAGAAAAATAAGGATCAAATAAGGTATGTTGCATAATAATCTGTTTCATACATTTAATACACTATAGTACATTCTTTTGTTAATATGATTCTTATAATATATGAATAGGTCTTGGCGTGTTGTTCCAAATGGTGGTGATATGTTCGAAGTAAGACAAGGACTAGAAGGATATGTGGTTGACACACGAGAGAGAACATGTATTTAGCTAGGGGTGAGCAAAACCCGACCGACCCTATTAACCCGTCCGACCCGATACCCGAATAACCCGAAAATTCGACCCCGAACTTTTTACCGGATAAAATGGATCGGGTTGGGTATCCAAATCCCCACCCGACCCGAAAACCCGAATTTAATAAAAAAATTAAAAAAACTATTTTATAAATATATATTACACTTCCTTTCTTTCCCATATGAATATTACACACAGACAATACATATATATATATGTATACATATATACAAACAGTAACATATTTACCCATATATAATATATACACAACATCTACATATATATGTATATATATACGCACAGTAACATATTTACCCATATATAATATATACACAACATCTATATATATATATATATATATATATATTCATGGCATGCATATATATTCAAAACATCTATATATATATATATACACAACATCTATATATATATATATCCGAATTACCCGAATCCCCGACCCGATGTAACCCGATACCCGTTCCACCCGAAACCCGATCCACCCGAAGAGATTCGGTCGGATTTCGAGGCTCGATTTCACCACCCGATATCCGATCGGGTTATGGGATTTGGGCCCCGACCCGACCCATCCCATCCGATGTCCTCATGCAGTTGCAACTATGTATTTTATTCACATGGACCTCGAGGTGTTTGTTTCTGATTTCTTTTCAAGGTCATATTTTATAGCCACATATAAGCACAAGGTGAACCCATTGGATGGAGTTAAACTTTGGCCAAAATACTATTTATGTGAAATTGTTGCCACCAAGGGTTAGACGAATGCCTGGTAGACCATCTGTATCTAGAAGGAATGATGCAAGTGAAAGTGGTAGTCGGAGTAAGAGCAACATGGGAATGAAGAGGTGACCAAAGAAGGGAGGTAAATGACATGCAAAAATTGTGGGGAAGTTGGGCATAATTCAAGGGGATGTAAAAATCAGAAAAGGGATGCACTAATCAAGCATAAATATATCAGATAGGCCTAAAGGAAGGATGCCACAAGTTCCAGAATCGGTAAGTGAAAGAGCTTCTAGAGGAAGGACTTCAACTATTAGGGGTTCAAGAGGAAGGGGTTCAATGGGTAGTAAGAGGCCTCAACTAAGGAAGGCTAAGATTGGGGTAAGTGTAAAAGTGTGTATTGACATTGTTTTTGAGTAATATGTCCAAATTATCAATTAACTAAACTCATATTTATTTTGTAAAATCCACAAGTTACTACTGTTAAAGATGTAGAAGTATTGAGAATGTATATTATGATCAGATTTCACTATATAATTGTCAGAGTTCATAGAAGATCATGTTCAGCTTGATGCAACACTAACAAATGGACAAGATATGGCATCTGAGAGGACTAAAAGATTGAAGATGTAGTGTTAGTTGGTTAATTGTTTTGGTGTTTTTGTTACTTTTTTGAAAAGATTGGCTCTGATAATCCATTATTTTGGTGGTTTTCTTATTTTTTTGAAAAGATTGGCTTTGCTAATACATTTTTTGAAAAAATTGGCTCTGTTGATTATTTTGGTGTTTTTTTTTTGAAAAATTGGCTACGTTAATTATTTTGGTTATTTTATTTTATTTATTGAGGTTGCATCTTTATATCTCTAACGTCAAAAAGAACTATAGGCAGGGGAGAGGGGAAATAAATTAGGTTTTGAGAGTAGGTATTAATTAATATGGAATTTCTTTTGATTACATGAAAATAATTTAAATGACATGTCAATATTAATGTTGATTTGTATTTTTAAAATAATATGATTAATGACATGTCAAGTGGAACCAATTGTATTGGTAAGTGAGTCCCTTTTTTGGTTGTAAAGATTTTGCCACAGATCCTTAAATGTACATTTTAAAACTAGATTCTCCAAAACAGAAATTAAAGTAAAGTACATTACCATTTTAAGCAATTTGGCCTAAACTAAATGTAAAAATTTTAGTGCTTTAATGGAAGTTTTTCAGAAGCTTTTGACAAAAGACCAAAAAATAGAAGGGTTAGAATTGTAATGTAACACCCTAAAAAAATAGCGGAAATAAAAATCGAAATTCTGCAATAGACTAAACTTGCGGAATAAGGTATTACAATCCCAACATACAATATTATCCCAAACGGAGTATAGGTTAGACATAAACACGGTCAATAAATGAAGCATAAGACGACAACCTACTAATCTACAATTAAATGACTAGATTAGGGTCGGGTGTCGCTATCCTTCCAAAATGTGTATCTTCAAAAAATCACTGTACGATAGTCACTAGATATCCTCAAAAAGACCACTCACGACCCCAAGGTCGTTCCCTCAGTCCCGGCGTGCCCCACTGTTAAGATGACCTGCCAACATGACAATCAAGAGCAAGTGTTAGGCTAAAGCCTAGTGAGAACAAGCCAATAAAAAAAAGAGTACTAAACCCAAATCGATGTCACGCGGTGAGTATAGCCATGAGCTAAGTCAAGAAATCAAATATACCATTAGCGATTAAACATGGTATAAATAACACCAAATCACAAAACGACCTCAACCCCTCTATATCTATTGCTCAAAACACCAAGTCAACCCCTCTGGATCTATTCTTGAGAGTTCCCAAAACAGGGGGAACTCAAGCACATAATGGAATTACACCTTACTGCACCATGAGACGTTGCCCGACCGTATAGGCCCACACCTTACTTATCATGGCAACCCGATGCCTATTCCGTGCCAAAACGTGAACCAAAGGCCCAAAACGGTGACATAGGAACACTGTGCCTATGGATCCATTGCACAAGACTCAAAGCCAAAGCATGTCATTTCATAACATACTCATATTAAATCAAATATACAGGCAATTCATATGAACAATAGTTCAATTCAATAAATCTTGATTCTTAAAATGATGGGATTTAGAAAACATTACCCAACAACAATATGCCATATTAAAACGTGGTTTTCCACATTTAAACAAATACATTTATCACATAGCTTTCGTAATACAGACGGATTTAGCTTAAAGGACTCACCTCAGATTTCTTCTTGTTTATAGTCTGCTTCTTACGATTGCTACCTACGACAACACCGATAAATCGGTAAGCCAAAAATATAGACAACTCACTGACTTACAACTCTTGAATACAAAACACAACACACTGTCGAGACAAGTACCGGTCGAGTACCACTATCGGTCGAATGCCAATATCGATCGAATACACTTTACCGGTCGAAACAACATACCGGTCGAAACAACTACCGGTCAAGAAAACTTCCGGTCGAGACCACTTCCGGTCGAGACCTCTTCCGGTCGAGAACACTTCCGGTCGAGACCTCTTCCGGTCGAGACGACTTCCGGTCGAGACGACTTCCGGTCGAGACCATCTTCCCGATCTTATCCGATGATTATCAAGAACACGTCGGAGACATTTACAGAACCCAGATCCAAACTCAAAATACGTAAATCTCGAAATGAAACGGTTAAAAACCTTAACAACGAGATTATATACGGCAGATAACACTCAGATCAAAGCATTAAGCTAGATTCGTACCTTGATTTGAGGAAAAATGGTCGACCCTTCTTCTCCTTGCTTCCCTCTCTCACTGAGATCTCTTAAAATATCAGAAATGAGATATTTAGAAAATATCTTAAGTTGATTTATATTTATATAACCCAAGTTACATTTGACCCCCTTGAACTTTGGGTAAAGGTCAACTTTTCACCCAACTCCAAAATTGCGGGTGTTACAATCCTCCCCAACTTGGAGAAGATTTCGTCCTCGAAATCTCGACTAAGGAAAAATGTGGGGGTATCTACGCTTCAAGTCCTCTTCCGCTTCCCAAGTCACATTGGCACCCCGATGGTGCTTCCACTGAACTTTTACCATAGTGACTTCCCTGTGAAGAAGCTTTTTCGTCTTTCTTTCCAAAATCGCTTCAGGTTCTTCAATGCAACGATTTCCCTCATCGACCCTGATCTCAGAGAGTGGAATTACACTCTCCTCTACTTCTAGACATTTCCGAAGATAGCACACGTGAAATGTGTTATGAATCCCCTTCATCTCCGGAGGGAGTTCCAGTTGATAAGCTTGAAGTCCTATCCGCTTAGTCACGGTGAACGGTCCAAGGAAACGGGGGCTCAACTTCCCACGCTTCCCAAATCTAATAATTCCCTTCCAAGGGGACACCTTCAACATAACCCGATCTCCCACTTGGAATTCCATAGGCCGTCTGTTCTTATCGGCGTAACTTTTCTGTCGATCTTGGGCCGCCTTCAAGCGTTCCCGGATTCCCTTGACCTTGTCTGCCGTTTCTTGCACAATTTCAGGTCCGGCGAACTGCTTTTCCCCCTCCTCGAGCCAACATACGGGAGTTCGACACTTGCGACCGTATAACGCTTCAAACGGTGCCATCCCTATACTCGAGTGGTAGCTATTGTTGTACGCGAACTCTACCAAAGGCAGGTGCGTATCCCAACTACCCCCAAAGTCGATCACACACGATCTTAACATGTCTTCCAGAGTCTGTATTGTCCTCTCGCTTTGGCCGTCAGTTTGAGGGTGGTAAGTCGTGCTCAACTTCACACGTGTACCCAATTCCTTTTGTAAACCGTCCCAAAAATGCGATGTGAACCGACTATCCCGATCAGAGACGATAGATAGTGGCACACCGTGTCGGGATATCACTTCATCGATGTACAACTTCGCCAATTTATCCATTGGCAAAGTCTCCCGCATGGCCAAGAAATGAGCGCTTTTGGTCAAACGATCTACTATAACCCAAATGGTGTCGTGACCTTTCAAGGTCCTTGGCAGCTTCGTCACGAAATCCATCGTGATGTGTTCCCATTTCCACTCCGAAATTTCCAAGGATTGCAAACTTCCATAAGGTCGTTGGTGTTTAGCCTTCACTTGCAAACAAGTTACACACTGCTCCACATAGTGCGTCACATCAAGTTTCATGATTGGCCACCAATAATGCAATTTCAAATCTCGATACATTTTCGTGCTTCCTGGGTGAATGGAGTATTTTGACTTGTGGGCATCCTTGAGAAGAAGTTCTCTATTACCCCCAATCTTAGGCACCCAAATTCGCCCATTGAAAAGTTTCACCCCTCGACTATCTTCAGTCAACAAAAGATGTTGTTTTGCCATGACTTCTCCTTTGATATTTTCTTCAAGCAAGGCTTCGACTTGCGATTTCTTGACTCTGTCAATGAGTGTTGAAGTTAATTCAATCCATGCAAAGGTAGCACGAGAATTTTTTCCGCAGACTTTTCGACTCAAGGCGTCAGCAACAACGTTTGCCTTACCCGGATGGTAGAGCAACTCGCAGTCATAATCCTTCAACAACTCCAACCATCTCCGCTGCCTCATGTTTAGCTCTTTCTGATCAAAGATATGCTTCAGACTCTTGTGATCAGTGTAAAGAGTGCATTTCGTACCGTAAAGGTAGTGTCGCCACAACTTCAGTGCAAACACCACCACTACCAATTCCAAGTCATGAGTAGGGTAGTTGACTTCGTGCACTTTAAGTTGCCTTGATGCGTAAGCGATCACCTTCCCTCTTTGCATCAGGACACAACCCAAACCCATCTTCGACGCATCGCTGTACACCACAAAATCTTCCGTCCCGTCAGGTAAGGATAGGATGGGAGCTTCACAAAGCTTCTTTTGTAAGGTGAGGAACGCCTCTTCTTGCCTCTCGGTCCACACAAATTTCACGTTCTTTCGGGTCAAGGCCGTCAACGACGAGGCTATCTTCGAGAAGTCTTGTATGAATCTCCGGTAGTACCCTGCCAAACCTAGGAAACTTCGGATTTCAGACGGACTCTTGGGAGGTTCCCAATTCGTCATCGCCTCAATCTTCGCGGGATCCACTTTTACTCCTTCCTTTGAAACCACATGCCCCAAAAACTGTACCTCTGGGAACCAAAAGTCGCACTTTGAAAACTTCGCGTATAGCCTTTCTCGCCTTAACACATCCAACACTTCACGGAGATGTTGCTCATGCTCTTCTTCATTATTGGAGTAAACTAGGATGTCGTTGATGAACACGATTACCGATTTGTCGAGGAACGGTCGACACACTCGGTTCACCAAGTACATAAATATTGTCGGTGCGTTGGTTAGGCCGAATGGCATCACCAGAAACTCGTAGTGTACATAGCGTGTTCTAAATGCCGTCTTTGGGATGTCATCCTTTGCTACCTTCACTTGGTGATACCCCAATCGAAGGTCGATCTTTGAGAAACAACCTGCTCCCTGAAGTTGATCGAACATATCGTCGATTCTCGGAAGTGGATACCTGTTCTTCACCTTCACTTTGTTCAGTTCTCTATAGTCAATACACATTCTCATTGCACCGTCCTTCTTCTTGACGAACAGGACCGGGGCTCCCCAAGGTGACGAGCTCGGTCGGATGAAACCCTTCTCAAGAAGGTCTTGGAGTTGAACCATCATTTCTTGCATTTCGGTAGGAGCTAAACGATAAGGAGCTCGAGCAATTGGAGCCGCTCCAAGAATGAGGTCGATACGGAAGTCCACTACACGATCGAGTGGCAAACCGGGCAAGTCTTTCGGAAACACATTGGGAAACTCGCGCACCACCCTAACATCTTCTAGTTTCCGTTGGTCGAGTTTGGTATCGATAGCATAAGCCAGGAAAGATGAACATCCTTTCACCAAACACTTCCTAGCTTTGATCACTGAAATAATCGCCACGTCGCCTTTCCTTCTTTCGCCGTAGATTATTGTCGCTTCTCCGTTTGCCATGGGTAATCGAATCATTTTCTTGGAACATACAATTTCGTCTTGGTTCTTTGATAACCAATCCATACCCACAACCACGTCGAACCCGCCAATTTGCATAGGCAATAAGTTGATGGGGAATTTCTTCCCTTTAAGTTCTAAGATGCAATCTCTAAGGATATTATGGATTAGAACTTGACCTCTATTTGCTATTTCTACAACAATAGCATTCTCTAGCATACTCTTAGACATAGCAAGCCTTTGACAGAACAATTCGGATACGAACGAGTAGCTAGCACCAGAATCAAATAATACACGTGTAGGTACGGAATTTAGAAAGAACGTACCCGACACCACGTCGGTCGATGCTTTAGCTTCTTCTGAAGTCATCTGAAAAGCCCTTCCGGTCGACCGCGGAGGTTCCATCTTCTTCCCGCCAAATCCCCCGGTCTTGAGCTTCGGGCATTCCGCCCTTACGTGCCCCGGTTCCTTACATTTGAAACATATTTGCCCCTTAAGAGGGCAATCTCGGAATTTGTGACCCGTCTTTCCGCACTTGTAGCACATTCCGGGAACAAAGTTTCATGGGCCGAAATGTTTGCTTCGGCACTTGGAGCACCACTTGGCATCACGTCTAGGATCGGCTCCCCGCTGAGCGCTGCTGTTGGCATAAAAAGGTTTCTTTGAGGGCATCGAGCTTCCCTCCCATTTCCTCTTCTCGACTTGGTGACCACTTTGATCCCTGACGAGACTGTAAGCATCCTTCATGAGTTGAGCTTCTTCCATCGCCTCCCGAAGAGTGGAGGTCTTTGTTACGCGTACCATGGACATCATGTCCGATGGGAGGCCCTTGATGTAAGCCTTGATCTTATCTTTCTCTGTCGGGACCAAGCGTCCCACAAAACCCAGCTTGTCCATGAAGAGACGGTTGTACTCCCTCACAGACATACCACCTTTCTTTAAGTTCTGAAATTCCTCCGTGATTCGGTCCAACGACCTCTCGTTACAGTACTCCTCTAGCAGTTTTTCTTTGAAGGTAGACCAAGACAGTTGATCCAGAATAGTTGGCTCAAGCGAAGCAGAGTACACGTCCCATCAAGTAAGAGCCATACCCCGTAACATTCGGGAACCAAAGACAACCCTCTGTTCCTCCCCACATTCACTTGAGCGAAAAGCTTGCTCCATCTCTCGAACCCAGCCCATACAATCCAAGGGATTGCCCGAGCCCTTAAATTCTGGCGGTCGGCAACCCAGAAAAGCTTTGAACGTGCAAGTCCGCGTTGCTCGCCTGACACCCAGGGCTGCAGTCACCACAGGGGGAATTACAGGTCCAATACCCCCAGATCCTGCAACAATCACATTCTCACCAACCGTTTTGTGCCTACGGTTGTTGGCGTATCGGTCCTCTATAAGTTTCAAGAACACTTCCTGCAGTTGTGCCATGGCCCTGTTCATGGCCAACATCATACGATCCATCATTCTCGTTTCTACCGTCACTTCCTCAATAATAGGCTCTTCAGCCTCCAAATTGCATCGAGGAATGTGCTCGAGTCCTCCACCCCGCACATTACCCGCACGCGCGGCTTCCCCCACAACAGTCACCAGCGGCTGGTCGACCGTAGGTATTTCGGCCTCTTGACCTTCCGGACGATTCCTGGTATTAACCATGGCTCTGCTGAACGCAATCATGCAAAAGAACGGGATAAGGATTACGGAAAACACAAAGAACGTACTACTACACTTATCAATTATTATAACAACAGTAATTTAAGTATGCCTACGTAAAACATTTTCATAATAACGTTAGCTAAGTGAAATTATGAACACATAATACGCAAGAGTTCTTATTACCATCATTACAACTTTCAATTTGTGCAAGTTTCCGTCGACCCTAAGACCATCCTATCTTAAAAGGTCTACCCCATCTCACGAGTCATAACTTAATAGTCTTAGCTTAAGTCTAGGCATCTTACAACTATACCTAGTTCACTTAAACCAAGGCTCTGATACCAACTTGTAACACCCTAAAAAAATAGCGGAAATAAAAATCGAAATTCTGCAATAGACTAAACTTGCGAAATAAGGTATTACAATCCCAACATACAATATTATCCCAAACGGAGTATAGATTAGACATAAACACGGTCAATAAATGAAGCATAAGACGACAACCTACTAATCTACAATTAAATGACTAGATTACGGTCGGGTGTCGCTATCCTTCCAAAATGTGTATCTTCAAAAAATCACTGTACGATGGTCACTAGATATCCTCAAAGAGACCACTCACGACCCCAAGGTCGTTCCCTCAGTCCCGGCGTGCCCCACTGTTAAGATGACCTGCCAACATGACAATCAAGAGCAAGTGTTAGGCTAAAGCCTAGTGAGAACAAGCCAATAAAAAAAAGAGTACTAAACCCAAATCGATGTCACGCGGTGAGTATAGCCATGAGCTAAGTCAAGAAATCAAATAAACCATTAGCGATTAAACATGGTATAAATAACACCAAATCACAAAACGAGCTCAACCCCTCTCGATCTATTGTTCAAAACACCAAGTCAACCCCTCTGGATCTATTCTTGAGAGTTCCCAAAACAGGGGGAACTCAAGCACATAATGGAATTACACCTTACTGCACCATGAGACGCTGCCCGACCGTATAGGCCCACACCTTACTTATCATGGCAACCCGATGCCTATTCCGTGCCAAAACGTGAACCAAATGCCCAAAACGGGGACATAGGAACATTGTGCCTATGCATCCATTGCACAAGACTCAAAGCCAAAGCATGTCATTTCATAACATACTCATATTAAATCAAATATACAGGCAATTCATATGAACAATAGTTCAATTCAATAAATCTTGATTCTTAAAATGATGGGATTTAGAAAACATTACCCAACAACAATATGCCATATTAAAACGTGGTTTTCCACATTTAAACAAATACATTTATCACATAGCTTTCGTAATACAGACGGATTTAGCTTAAAGGACTCACCTCAGATTTCTTCTTGTTTATAGTCTGCTTCTTACGATTGCTACCTACGACAACACCGATAAATCGGTAAGCCAAAAATATAGACAACTCACTGACTTACAACTCTTGAATACAAAACACAACACACTGTCGAGACAAGTACCGGTCGAGTACCACTATCGGTCAAATGCCAATATCGGTCGAATACACTTCACCGGTCGAAACAACATACCGGTCGAAACAACATACCGGTCGAGACAACTTCCGGTCGAGACCTCTTCCGGTCGAGACCACTTCCGGTCGAGACCTCTTCCGGTCGAGACCTCTTTCGGTCGAGACCTCTTCCGGTCGAGACCTCTTTCGGTCGAGACCTCTTCCGGTCGAGACCATCTTCCCGGTCTTATCCGATGATTATCAAGAACACGCCGGAGACATTTACAGAACCCAGATCCAAACTCAAAATACGTAAATCTCAAAATGAAATGGTTAAAAACCTTAACAACGAGATTCTATACGACAGATAACACTCAGATCAAAGCATTAAGCTAGATTCGTATCTTGATTTGAAGAAAAATGGTCGACCCTTCTTCTCCCTGCTTCCCTCTCTCTCTCACTGAGATCTCTTAAAATATCAGAAATGAGATATTTAGAAAATATCTTAAGTTGATTTATATTTATATAACCTAAGTTACATTTGACCCCCTTGAACTTTGGGTAAAGGTCAACTTTTCACCCAACTCCAAAATTGCGGGTGTTACATGTAACATCCAAACCTTATTATAAGATTGAAAATTATAAAGAGGAACTTATATTTAAGATAAGCATTTAGATATTATGTGAAGAAAGCAATTTCTAAAACTAAATCCATAATTAAATTACTAAATATTTAATATACCAAATTAAGATGATTAACTTAAAATAAACAAATAACAATTAACAAGTCCAATTTAATATACATTATCAATAGCAATAGGCTAAAACAAAATCATATATATATATATATATATATATATATATATATATATAAATGGTATTAATTGTTATAGGATAAGTGTGTCATCGTCTAAAGGATATAGGGATAGGGATAGGGATAGGGATAGGGATAGGGATAGGGATAGAAAGATAAAGATAAAATATATCAGAGTTAGATTAAAATTAGAATATCTAGTAGTTATCTACTTGTAATCCATCCCTATATAAAGGGTTTATGATTAATGAGAATTTACAGCTTTTCTATTCTCTTTATATCAATTGTTCTACCACACGTTATCAGCACGTAAGCTCGATTGTTGTCCGACGGTTGTTCTGCTCGCTACCGCTGCCAAAGCAACTTTCATCATACTACGTCAATACAAGTATGTATATTCATATCCTCATCTTTATATATATATATATATATATGAAGTCTTATGTATTTTCTGTTTATCGTATAAGGCTAAATCATTGCATGTGGATATATTTTTTTTGCTAATTTTGTTATCTTCACCGTATCATCAAATAATTTTATAATGTGCTCCCTATGTTTTTATCCATTATTTTTTCTATAGTCATTGCATCTAAATCTCACTACAAGAAATTTCACCTACAACTACAAAACCTATAGCGACGACAAAAGTCGTCGCAATAGGTTTAAATTCATATTCCAAAAATTCAAAAAGAAATATATTTTAGATAGGAAATGAGGGAAAAAATATTTTAACCTACAGCGACGACATATCGTCTCAATAGGTTAAAAATAATTATTTATATTTTACAGAATTTTAAAAACAAATATTTTTTAGATGGAAAATTAGGAAAATAAATATTTTAACCTACAGCGACGACATGTAGTCGCTGTAGATAAAAATTTTTAATTTTCTTTTATCTTTTACTAAATTAAGAATTGCTTTATAAAAAAAATAGGATTAGCAATAGACACGATTTGTCGTCGCTGTAGATAAATTTTTTTAATTGTTTCAATCTTTTACTAAATTAACAATTGTTTTTTAAAAATAAAAATGATCAAACAAATTTTATTTTCTTTTCTACATTTATCAAACGTACTAACACATTTGGAACCCTAGCATCTCGTCCTGTTCTGATTTTCGTCTCTACCATCTCGATCTCTTCTGATTTTCGTCTCTACCATCTCGATCTCTTGCATCTCGATTTTCATCGGAAAGCATCAAAACACGTTCATCTCGTGGGTCTCTTGCATCTCTCGTAGTCTCAAAGTAACGATTTTTTTGATTTTGGTTTTTGATTTTTGATTTTTGATTTTGATTTTGATTTTGATTTTGATTTTGATTTGGATTTTGATTTTGATTTTGATTTTGATTTTGATTTTGATTTTGATTTTGATTTTGATTTTGATTTGGATTTTGATTTTGATTTGGATTTTGATTTTGATACTCAAAACAGGTCGGTGTTTCAGACGCAAAACCCTTACCTTCGATCGATCACCGTCGTTCCAGCCGGTTCGTCTTACCATTGCTGCTCATCACTAGGGCTTTCTCTGCTCCTGACATTTGTTCATAACATTCTGTTTTTCACTGGAAGATAATTCAGGTAGTAAACCTTCACATTATTGATTCGTAAATCTAAATTGCAGAAAAGCATTTTGAATCTAATTTTGATCTCTAGTCATTGAAAGCTAAATGTTAAGCAGTTGCCAATTACTCTATATATCTTGTGTGCATCAGATTTAAATATCATCAGTCTCTTTTTGTTAATTTGAATAGTTAACAACGAGTTCTACATCAGATTGCTATGTTTTATTTTAGTTGTCTTTTCTTGATTCTGTTGAATATTGGACAAGTGTCTATAAATCTTTGGTTGCTATCCGTGTCCTTGTAGGAACTTTTGTATATATAGGTAACAAACTTGTATCCTTTTTCATCGGATACAATAGATAAAAATTCTTCTTTCAAATTTTAATTTCATGGTAAGGTCATGATGAAAAATCTGGCAACAAGTCCGGTGAGAAAAACCCTATCGACATTACATCACACTATTTTTTTAGATTCAGCAAGTTTGCCTTTAGTCTGCTTATGTTAATTAGGGTTCAACAGATGTTCTTTAGTCTGCTTATGTTAATTAGAGACCAGATTTGGATCCAGGTTTCCTGAATCTGTTTGTATTTTGTTTGGTTTTACCTTCTCGAATTTCAGGTAATGTTCATACCAACTTTTATTATGTTGCTCTATTTATATGTTGTGTTTCTTCCATGGCTTCCAAACCATCACCCACTCCCATAACCGACTTTACAATCCATAGAACCCCCATATTCCACACACAATTTCTTCAAACTAACACTGTTTTTTGTTCTCTGTCAACATCCTCATCGCTTCCAAGGAAACTTCTCAGTTCCAAGCTTTTTTCAAGAAGGAAATCCTCTGTTTGTAGTAATTCACTGAAACAGGAAACGGTATAGAATCCGACTGCAGCTCCTTCTCTGCTTACGTCATCTAATAAGCTTGTTCTCGTCATTGGAGGCACCGGAGGAGTTGGTACGATTCTTTTAACATAGTGTTCTTGTTATATTATGATATTAGGGCATTTATCTTAACACTAATGTTTGGATGAGTCATTTAAGGCTTTATATGTACTTTCTTGGTTCAAAATTAGAGTTGAATCTGGACTTTTGTGGTATGATAGGTCGCTTTGAATCTTGAAAATTGAGTTGAATTGCTACTGTTGGTGCCTTTGTATGTAATTCGACAATTACCTCTTGTTTTCTAAACCTGAACTCATAGTTTTGAAAATTTGAAACCTAACAGGGATCGGTCTGACTATAGAGTACTAGCTGCACTAGAGGATTGGTCCTGTTACATTTAGAAATATCTATCTAAGATAATCTAGATCCTTTGAATTTTATATATGTTTCTAAATAATTGTTAAGGTTAGGATATGGGGACAGGACAAGCTAAAGTGACCAACATCAATGATTTTTACAATTGAGGCTAAAATTACTTCCTCTGAAATGGCTGTTATAGGGAAAAAGTCAGAATCCAAATCCATAAATTTCCTTTAAATCTATTTATTAATTAATTAATTGTTTTTAAAAACCCTGTCATTAGACAAAGTCTTTCTCTAAACCCTTTGATTAGACAAAGTATATCTAGAACCAGTCCATGACCTGCTAACCTCTCCTTCAACTATACAAATACCTGTTTCCTCATAGACACTCCAACACAACAATTCTCTTAGAGAGTGATGAGGATGAGAAGGTGAAGAATAATATTAGAGAGGTTGGCTCCTCACCACAAGCCTGTAAAAGCCTTTGTGATTTGCAATTTGAATTACCTTTAAGAACAACTTTCACTTCATTGGTGCTATTTGTATTAGCCTATTAGGACTTAATAAATAGGAAAAACAAGCATTACAGAATCCCATTGGTCTCTCACTGCCCAACCACCAAAAACAGTTATTCTTATTGTTGTCTACATGTCTCCAGCTATGTCATTATTACATTACACAATAGATTGTCAAGTACATTACAAAGATAGCATACATATATCAATGTTTTTTCCTATCGTGTAAAATCCTAACAATCAATCTTACCTGCTTCATTCCACAAAAAGAAACACAAAGAAGACGGGAACGTAAACATAGACAAAGAGGGGTATACAACTTGAGATTTGATTTTATTCAGGTACAAAACTTGTTAATACTCCTCATACCTGTAATAAAACGCTTAGGTGGTTTGTAAAATCTTCAAAAACTGTTGAGAGCTGCTGTTGTAAAATCTTCCAGGCCTGCAATAGTTGAGAGCTACTTCCTTGACGTAGTTATGTCTGCGGCGGTTGGCCGAGGACATGGAGGAGATGCGGGGGGTGATCCTCCTCCTCATCCAAATAGAATACCTACAGTCTGCGAGGCAATAGGTAAAAAGAACTTTTAATCGTCAAAGCCTTCACTAGTGGATTATACATTGTTTGCTTATACATTCAGAAAGGCCTCAGAAAAATCTAGTTATCTCTGCATAGTAAACAATCAGACAATGTAGGCAAACATTTATTCATCACCAGCCTTTCCATATAGATATTTAACATGTGTATCTATTCAAACAACCCTAAAAAGTTATGAATCTGTAATTATAAAATCTGTAATTCAGTTTTCTTTTAAAATTTTGAATGTAGTATCTTCTAACAATTTCTTACTTCAATCTCGTAGCAAAACAGAAGAAAAAACGAGGGAAGAGCAGAAGTAGAAATCTTGACATTGCCTTTGAGGCTAATGGAAAAAAGCCGTTGCCAATTGAGTTTGATGTAAAAGAGGGGACGTACAAACCTGTTGGGAAATACACAAGTATGTTTATAAGGTATCTTGGAAACTTGATCGGTTGCAGCGCCTCTCCACATCATCGAAGCTGGAATGAAGTTTCTCTGGGGTTCAAACAATCGATAATTAGAAGACTTAGGGTAAATATCATACTAATTATTTAATTCTTTATAATTTTTACATGAAATCTGACAGCTTTTGTTTTGTAGAGATGGTTCATCCTTGATCCAATTGTCCCCGATTGGCCCAGGATTCTAGCTGGCATCGAGCGAGACTGCCAAGATCGTTATAAGGACACAAAGTCAAGACTAAAGAGTCATTTTGATCGAGTTGGCGGGTATGATAATGTTGAAAATGCTCGGAGAAATCCACCGTCTCACCTGGATGCTAAAAAATGGAATAGGGCTGTGGATCTTTTTGTTGATTCAAAATTCAAAGAGCGTTCAAAGAAAAATGAACAAAATAGGAGTCGTGCCAAGTACCCAAGTCTTCATGGGTCTACATCATACGTTGCTTCACGATATAAGAAGGTAAATAAGTTAAACTTGTATACTATTTTAGAATGTATCAATGGCTTATAATATAGTATACTATTAACTTTTGTTATTAATATTTTGTCACAGAAAAACCCGGAAACACATGAACCACAAGGGTCAATGGATAATTGGCATGATATGCATTATAGTCTAACTCGTGGATGCTTAAACGACCTTGCAAGAAAAGATTATGTAAGTAATTCTTACACATTACTTCTTCCGGTCATTAGTCTCCCAGGCCAAAAGGTAGGATGCTCCTTCAAATGTTTCTGCATAACCAAATGTTTCTATGCGGATGATTTTTTTAATAGCTTTATATAATTGTTATCATTTTTAACTTTTGAGAAGACACTCATACTTCTAAGATCCAACCCTTGTATGAGTAATTTGCTTGAACTTCCTCCAATTATAGGTTGAGTTGTATCTTAAGAATTGTTGGATCTATTGATTTTTTTTTCAATCAATTCACTTTTGTTTGAGAAAAAAAAAACTTTATATTTTTTGTAATGAATATTATTTTTTTTTTCTCTCATCGAGCCTAGCAATTTCTTTCATCACAAAAAAAAAAACTTTTAATGCCCAACAATTTTCCACTAAAATATTTATTCATCGAGGGTTTTTTTTCTTTTAATTATTATTAATTTGTTTATCTATTTAATAAATATATAAGATTTGTTTATTTATTTATAAATTTGTTTTAAATTACGATTTGGATAAAGGATCCAATGTTTTTAAAACAATTTTTTTTAGAATTAGCAATCCCAACCCCTCGACTTTGGATAATTATAGTTCATGCCCTCATTTTATTCATGTGATTTTAATTATTCTAAGCATGCTATATTTATGTTTGTTGGTTCATAAAGATTTTATATCGATAATTATTATATTCTCCCATTGTCTATTGATGTGTTTTAAATTAACCGCAAGCGTACGGGTTATGTAGCATACGGGTCGATCACATGGAGTAATGATTTAAATACAAATTCTGCTATAAATCATGAACTAGCTATGGGAACATAATTGGATGGAGATTTTTATAAACTAAGGATTAACCTATAAATCAAAATACAAGCATAAAACATAAACACATAAAAGGGACTCGAACTATCTACAATAATAACTATGAAAATTACAATAGAGGACTAGTTAGGACATGTATCGAACTAAGGCATAAAGACGAGATGGAAATGGTGACAACCAACAGGTATATCGTTTCATCCAATAAGCCACAAAGATAATTCTGCAGTGGATCCAAAGTTGACATCATGACTGCATCATTATCAGTCAGATCAACAACAAGATTTGCATAGTTACAATCGTCAAACAACCTTGGCAAGTCGAGAGACTTTTGCAGCTCAAAGTCCACTTTTTCCTTTCCAACATTCAATGATAATTTTTCATTCTTCACATCAATCATAGCACCAGTGGTGGCTAAAATTGGACGACCAAGTATAATGGGAACATTCACATCCTCAACCATGTCCATTACCACAAAGTCACAAGGGATAAGTATACCACCCACTTATAATGGTACATCTTCTAGCACTCCCACCGGATATTTTATTGAACGATCGGCTAGCTGAAGAGAAACTTTGGTGGGTTTAAGCTCACCCAATTTATCCTTGAGAACAATGGATAAAGGCATAAGGCTCACACTTGCACCCAAGTCATACAAAGCTTGATGAATAGATATACCTCCAATAGAGCATGGAATTGAGAAACTACCGAGATCCTTCAGCTTTTCAGGAAGTGGACCAGAGAAAAGGGCGCTTCACTCTTCAGAGAGAATGACTGTCATCTTCTTCTTTTGAGAAAGAAGGTCTTTTAGAAACTTAGCATATGAGGGGATCTCAGAAATTGCATCTAAGAATGGTATGGTGATGTGCAACTGCTTCAGTGTTTCCATTATCTTAGCATACTTGCTTTCTAACTTTACTTTAGCTAAGCGTTTTGGATATGGGATATGGGGGAGATGGATTGGCGGAGGGATTGTAACGACTTTCGGTTCTTTCACTTTGGGGATTTCCTCAACGTTCACATCTTCTATCACCACATGCTCTTTTTTGCCCCCTTTTGCTACTTTTTCTACCACTACCTCTTCAAGGATCTTACCACTACGAAGTGTAACAACATTAAGTTGGTCTCTTGGGTTTTGCTCAGACTGGCCGGGAAGTTGGGTACCTGGTTTGGAGAGATTTGCAACTTGTTGGGCTAGTTGGGAATTTTGAGTTTCGATCATTTTATTATGAGATGCCACATAGTCGAACTTTGAATTTACCTGTTGAATAGAGTTATGGAATTGATCATTCTTCTACCCTTGGCCGACAATGAAGTTCTCCATCAAAGTCTCAAGGTTAGACTTTAGTGGAGGATGTTGAGATGGCGGAGGGTGACGAGATGGGGCTTGAGGGCGAGGCTGGAAACCGGGAGGCTGAAAACCTTGAGATATTTGTTGAGGAGGCTGCTGACTGGGGTTTAAACGATATGAGAAATTTGGGTGTTGCTTCCATCCCGGGTTGTAAGTTTGAGAATAAGGATTATTTCCCGAGTTAAACCCCCCTTGAGGCCTTGGCTGATTGTAGATGGCATTCTCTTGCTCGAGTGTCATGCCTTGTGGAACTTGCATGAAAACTGAACACCCTTCTGAATCGTGGCCTTGTACACCACAAGCTTCACAAAAACTAACCGATGAGCAAGATCTAGCTTAATTCACATTCATTTTAGAGATTTGGGTCTTCAATGCATCAACCTTGTTAGAAAGCATCGTTAAAACATCTGATTCAAACCGCACCGATTTGTTAGGCATGGCTCGCTCGTTACTCCAATGATAGTTGTTTGAAGCCATTTCTTCTAACAGAGTCTTTGTTTCATCGGAAGTTTTAGCCATTATAGCACCTCCATCTGCTGCGTCAGTTAAAATCTTCACCTCATTCTTCAAACCATTGTAAAATGTTTGGATTAAGAGCCATTTCGGAATGGCATGATGTGGACATTGACGCTGAAGCTCTTTGAAACGCTCCCATGCTTCATATAAGGACTCTTCGCCAGCTTGATAA
The DNA here is from genome assembly GCA_954870635.1 of Arctium minus. Classification (NCBI taxonomy): domain Eukaryota; kingdom Viridiplantae; phylum Streptophyta; class Magnoliopsida; order Asterales; family Asteraceae; genus Arctium; species Arctium minus. Next base: position 32,635,846 of record OX941091.1, on the reverse strand, counting down.
AAAGAGGTGATCTCATTTCGGAGCTTGACTGTCTTTCCCGGCAGGAAGAACTTGGTTAGAAAGGCCTTGGACAAAGCCGCCCAAGTAGTGAAGGTATCGGCATCATAGCTAGTCAACCATTTCTTCGCTCTATCTCTTAAAGAAAAACCAAATAGCCGAAGTCGGATAGCATCATCAGAGGACCCATTTATCTTTATGGTATCACATTTCTCGTCAAAACCATTCAGATGATCATTTGGGTTCTCCATTGGGCTTCCTCCGAACTGATCTTGCTGAACGAATGAAATGAGGTTAGTCTTTATTTCAAAACTAGTTGCTTGAACAGGTGGTCTGGTGATGCTTGATGTAGACTCATGCTTAGGCGTGGCAAAGTCCATTAAACATCTAGGTAGTGGAATTTCTGCCATTCTTGCGTGTCTTAATCTCCTTCTCCTCTCAGCGTTCCGTTTACGTGTCGTTGCTTCGATTTCCGGGTCGTAAAAGAGTGACTCGTCAGTGCTATACGATCTCCGTATCATGCACGAGAAATACCAAATCTAAGGAGAGATCCAAGATTAAACAAGGTGAGAAGACAATAAAACAAAGTAAACAAGAAAAAAAAGAGAATAGATAGAAACATAGTCTAGTAAATCTATAGCTAAATCCAGATTAAACTGATTGCTCCCCGGCAGCGGCGCCAAAAACTTGATGTGTTTTAAATTAACCGCAAGCGTACGGGTTATGTAGCATACGGGTCGATCATAGGGAGTAATGATTTAAATACTAATTCTCCTATAAATCATGAACTAGCTATGGGAACACAATTGGATGTAGATTTTTATAAACTAAGGATTAACCTATAAATCAAAATACAAGCATAAAACATAAGCACATAAAAGGGACTCGAACTATCTACAACAATAACTATGAAAATTACAATAGAGGACTAGTTAAGACATGTATCGAACTAAGGCATAAAGACGAGATGGAAATGGTGACAGCCAACAAGTATATCGAGGTAGGGGTTTATCTTTCTAAAAACATTTAAGATCCTCTTTCGAGGTGAAGCAAACCTTTCTGGTTAAGCGGCTGATTACTTCCGTGACGTCCGACTTAACTAGAAGCATTAAGATTTGATAAAACAGTTCCCCCGATTCCTACTTTTACCTATTTCCATGATAATTTTAGAATCGTTGGTTAATCGACCAAAAGCCAATTCAAACTTCCGTTCATAATTTGATTTGTTATATAAAGGGTTATTGAGTAGTCGGTCTCCGATAACAACCCCAACTTCCGTTGGTGATGAACCGTAAAACCAACATCCGACAACCAAAAGTTTAACTTCGAGTTAACCAAATCCTCAATACAACTGCTGATTGTCACCACACAATCTTATATTTGAAAAGGACTAAGAACGGCTTTTATCGACTAATAAGCTAAACAAAATATAAAGCGATATTAGCTACTAATATACAATAGAAAAGATAAAGGAAATCATCAAACAACATTCCTACATATATCTATGAAATATCTTAACATGAACAATATGTAAAAACATTCATCCTAACATTCACAATTAAAACCTAATAACAAAAGTATCATTCATGATTGTTGAATCACAAAACAAAGATGAATCAAGATAAACATCAACATTCATAGGATAACAAGAATTTATAAGACAAGATTAAAAGCATAAATCAAAAATAAGAAAGAGATACAATACTCAATTGATGAACCAAAGATATAGACTTTGATGAACTTGAGAATCCATATAAAATCTCCTAATCCTTGCTAGATGATACCCAAAAATACAAAGCTAAAGACTTCTCATCTTCAAGAACAAATCTGCAGAAATTCTATGGAAGATGAAGTATCTTCAAGGAGATGGAAAGTTAAAGTTAAAGAGAGTACCTACTTTTCCTTTTCACAAGCCCATCTATCGATCAGGGGAAGCAAAAAAATATCCAGCAAAACTTTACAAAAATATCTCCAAAAGAAAAGGGAAAGGTTGCAGAGTAGGTGGCTAAAAGCAAAAATCTGTCAGGCGAGGAAGCACGACCCGTGCGTTTTTTAGCCTGAAAAGAGCACATGTCGTGCCAAATGTTTCTGTCCAAAAGGGGGGGGGGAGCACGGGCCGTGGACATTTTGCCTTGATTTCAGCACGGGTCGTGCTCTTCATTATCATTCTTTTCCGCCTTCTTTCTTGCTTCCGTTTGATTCCTTGGCATCCTTTCTAACCGAACCGAGCACCATATTCATTAAATCAACCTGAAGTTCGATAAACATGTAAGTTTCCCAAACATGACCCAAGCATGAAACGAGGGATGGATGCAATGCAATTTAAACTAATTATGCACAAATTAGCTAAACTAAGATGCAAAATGGATTAGATTAATATTGAAAATATGTACAAAATGACTAGCTAACAAAATCCCCCAAGCTAAACTTTTCCTTGTCCCCAAGGAAGCATGTTGTTCACTAAGACAAAAAGGGGAGAAAATAACGAAGGAGACAAACCTTAAAAACAACAAAGCAAGCTAACCATATTTCCAAAAGAGATAATCCATTATTTAAGTTCATTAATGCACAAACACAACCAATTACCGCATGCCAATCACTAAACGTAAGAAAAGACAATTGTTTTACACAGAGGTTAATACTAACACGACACCTGATTCAACAAATCACACACACGGCCTCAAGGGAATTTGTAAACATACTGCAATCACTAAGGGAATGGGACAAGTGATCTTCCTGGACGGATACTCGCAGAATCCACTCAATTACTCTCATGTGTTTAAGGCAAGGTGTATATGCTCATATAGCCTTCCCAACCAAGAATGTATTTCACTCTTGATGTTTTCGAAACGGTTCTCAGAGTTTAGATGTTTCCACAAAACTACACATTCAAAGGGCTTTTAGGCTCAAAGGGAATTTGGGTCAAGGGAAAGTCTTGGGTTAGATGGTGTCGGTACACATTCAGCTTCATCCTTTTTCTTTTTCTTGGCTTACTTTGATAATAAATATAGCTTTAAGGGGTTAATCTTATTCAAGCTTCTTTTGGTTTTCTTTTTTAACCTTTTTCTACTGCCTCTTATTTTTTTTTCTTTTTTTTTGTTTTAGGGGTGAAAAGGGATGAGAGTAGGTGTTAAGGGTGAGTTCAAAAGACATAAATGATGGCCTCAATGTAGTTTCATAGTTATTCTAAACGAGAATCAAGTCAAAAACCCAGAGCTACGTCTTGGTGGGAGATATCTCACAAGAAAGAATGAATTGGGATTGATTATAGATGATTCAATCCAAAACGGTCCAAAGTCTCACTGGGTGGGGTCCATCCAAGCTGTCACATATGTAATGTATGGGGATTACGGTATGCGGACTAATCCTAAAGGTTACATGCGGTGATGTAGTGAAAAGTGCGTGCAAGTGTCTTCCTAATAGTGAAACAATGCTTTCTATACAGTTTAGATCTTAACTAGCAATGAATGGGGTGATGTACAAGCAATGAACCTAAATACTAATTATATCAACTGTGAACAGGTTATCTACATCTTGAAGCTAAAAAGGTTCATCAAACAGAAAATCTTTTTGATTGATTTTTTTAAACATCTACAACCCTTCCAAGCTAGAATTAAGCATTGTCCTCAATGCTTAGAGGGTTGTCGCGGGAATTACGGCCAAGGATCATTACGTCGGTCGGTAAAGTGGTTTTGCTCAATATGCCAATTGTACATATGATCTAACACCCATCGGATGTAACGATTATGCTCGTCCTGTGCTTGATCACATACTGTTTGATGTTCGACTTGATTACGGTTGTGTGCTTCGATGACGTCCAAGCGAGAAAGGATTTGTGAATGGGGAAGGTGAGGCTGTTCAGCTTGGGTGCTTGCTGCGGCCGCAGCCGCGGCTTGGTCGGGGAAAGACCAATCAATGGTGGGAGACACTTCAGTTCTTTGAGTGTCAGGTAAGGTACCAAGCGGTTCGCGATGACGACCATGCAACCAAGTGTAACGACCCTCCCCTTTGGTCCTTATCATGTTCATCCTTTCTAATGAGTCTAAATCAAGTCGTATTAAGCCTTCGACTTTAGGAGTATTATCTAGAATGACAATAGATAGACACGACCTTGTAATCAACCAAGTCATAATGCCTCCACAACATATATCTCCTGATTTTTGCTCACTAATTTTAATGAGTCGATGTACAAGCCATGCGAATCCATTTATAGGAATGACTGGGGGGGTCGCTGGTAGGGTCCTCAGGATGCTTAGTCATGGCCCAAAGAAAATAAAGTTCATCGGATGTGATAGTTCTAGTTTCTTGGCGAGAAAAGATAGCACAAGCGATGATCTTATGAGCGATACGAAGACATGGATGGCGAATTAATGAAGACTTGGCAGTACAGGCCTCCCATGACCGTTCGTTAGTGATGAGCATCCAGAATCCTAGCGGATCAAAGTCCAGGTGATAAGCATCATCGGGGCCTAAGGTTCCATCACGATCAATGCCAAATACGTTGTTGATTTGGTCCAAACTAAGGCGCCTGTCTTGATTAAGCATTCAAAAAGTGATGGTATCGCGAGAGGGAGTCCTAAGGGAGCTAAGGAATTCAAGAGTGATCCTAGGGTGTGTTTCTTCCCCAAGTAGAAGGATTCTCGCTAAGCCAATGTTGTTCAAAAGCTGGAAGACACCCCTGTCGACTCCTAAAGCGATTAAATCGCTGCGCTTAGGGAATCGGGTTGTTGAGATAGTCCGAGGTGCTAAGTCTTTGAACCTTGCCCTATCACTTGCATCTGGGAATATGATGCCTAAACTAGCGGGGGTGGGCGGTGGGAGATTATGAGTTGGGGGTGGTGGCACAGATGGCTCGTTTCGGGACCTTTTACCCCCTCTATTAGATGAGGCCATTAAACGGATAGACATACGTATGATTGAACCAAAAAGATTCTACAATCCTATGTTTGTCCCAAAAAATTGACAACCTAATCTAAACAAGTATTTTATACTAAAGCTATTGAAAATTAAAAACAGACCGAAAGAAACTGAAATGAAACTAAAGCTTAAGAGGAACTCACAATGGAAGCAGAACAAGCTCTAAAATCACCAATTCACGCAAAAAGTAAAAAAGGGAACGAGGTTACCGTGTTGAAGATGATGATTTTCAGACTTCTAAAGTGTTGTGAGCTCCAATCCTTTGCTACAAATACAACCTAAAATGAATGATTGCCAAAACAAACAAACAAAAATTCCCCCCTTTTAAAAAAAACGGTTTAGGTCATCATGGGGTGAAATTGGACAACAAAATGGTGAAATGAAGGTAGAGAGGAGAGGGTTAGAGGTAAAGAGTGTGAAATAGAGGAAGAAATCGAGAAGATTGGGGTTAGGTGATGATTTTCGGAGGTTAGGGTTTTGGAGGGCGATTTAGCAAAAATGGTGGATTGGGGGTGAAATGATGATGAAGATGATGAAGAAAAGATGGTATTTAAGAAAAAGATGGTGAGATTGTGTGGGATTTGGGGAAGGAGAGGGTGGGGATTAGGGTTTTTGAGAGAGAGATCGATGGGTAGAAGGGAGAAGAAGGTGAAGTGAAAAATTCAAAAAAGAAAGAAGAATTCGAGATATATTGGACTGATCTAGAAGGCGCATGGGTCGTACGTTTTTTTTCAGTATGATGACATGGGTCGTGCTTGGAAACAGATTAAAACGCACAGGCCGTGCTTCTCAACAGAGGCCATTTTTTTAAATACAAACTTAACAAATTTCCAAGAGTGCTCGTTTTACGTCATGAGCTTGACAGAAGAATTGAACAAGGAGAAAAGGAGATGCGGCGTCGAGGATTATTGGACGAGCGCCTTACTCATCACCGAGCCACGGTGGGTTCTGCAAACGTGTGGGATATGGGCCCAATGATTGGTTCACCCGCAATGTAATGCTTTAATCGTTGTCCGTTGACCTTGAAAGTGCGAGACTCGTAGTATACCTCGACCGCGCCGTATGGGAAGACACGTACTACAGTGAACGGACCAGACCAACGCGAACGGAGTTTTCCAGGAAAAATATTGAGACTGGAACTAGACAAAAGTACTAGATCCCCTTCATTAAACTCCATATGTTTAAGTCGTTTGTCGTGCCATTTCTTCGATTTTTCCTTGTAGATACGTGAGCTTTCATACACGTCGAGACGAACTTCATCTAACTCGGATAGCTGAAGAAGTCGATGGTCCTTGACATCCTTAAAATTGAAATTTAGGCACTTGACGGCCCAAAATGCTTTATGTTCGAGCTCCACCGGAAGGTGACACGCTTTCCCATAGACTAGTCGGTAGGGCGACATTCCAATAGGGGTTTTAAAAGCTGTCCGGTAAGCCCAAAGTGCATCATCGAGTTTTATAGACCAATCCTTTCTTGAAGTCGCTACGGTCTTTTCAAGGATTGTTTTCAATTGTCGGTTTGAGATCTCAACTTGTCCACTCGTTTGGGGGTGGTAAGCGAGTCCAACCCGATGATGAACTCCATACTTTTTAAGGAGGGCCTCAAACTTATTTTCAATGAAATGTCATCCCCCATCGCTTATAACAACTCTCGGTACACCAAACCGAGGGAAGATTATTCGCTTTGTCAGGATCGAAACTCAAACAATAATTTAACACAAACTCAGAAACAATGTTAAAGAAGTTGCGGAAAAACACTTTAACAGAAAATCAATGAAACAGTATATAGGACTCAAATCACAAGTTATATTAATTCAACTTGATGATTACACACAAAACCTCAATCTGTTGAACAGGCTCAACAAACGTTCTATACTTCTTTATAGAAAGGATCTAAACTATTCTTGAGGTTAATTCTCTCTAAACAAAACGTATGAATAATTGTTAATTCTAAGAAAGACTTCTATACTATATATACAGAGTTGATTACAAGATAATTATCAAAATAAAATTGATCTTCAGTATCAATACCATAATTATCTTCATCCTTATCTACAACTCATCTTTATCTTCAGGTCTTCTTTATCTTTAGAAGCAGCACTAACCTTCTTTTAGCAGTATTAATCATTGAGCAGCATAAACATCCTCAGCAGTATTAATCCTTGAGCAATACTAACCATGCTTGCAGTAGTAATTTTCAACAGTACTGACTACTAGCAGTACTAACTCTCCAAGCAGTACTAACTATTCAAGTAGCAGCACTAACTTTTCAAGCAGTATTAATTCTACTAGTAGTATTAAAATTACAAGCAGTAGTAATACCTCTCAATTAGCAGTAGTATTCATCCTTGACATATTCTGACCCAACAATCTCCCCCTAACTTAACTTTTCAGAATGAGAAGTTAAGTTCTTCATTATAAGGTCTTCATGATGCTTTCAACACTTCTTCTCAGTTGCCCAGATTTGGATCCAGTCCCAGACTTTGATTGATAATTCTTCTGACTACTATCCTGGACATTTCTGAATCCTTTGAGCATATAAGCTTTGCATTCAACATACCTTGCAACTTAGCTTTGCTGTGATCATAGATTTTATCCACCAGGTAGTACTCATGAGAAGCTCTGTCTACAGTGATGACATAGACTCCACACCTTTCAAACAACATCCAATTTTCTATTCTTTGGAATTTATTCTCCAGATGCAGATCTCTGACCACATGTTGAACTCTGCTAGGATCAAACATCATGCACAAGTACTCCATGGCTAGTCTTATTAAGATCATTCCTGCTTTTGTCAATTCCTCTTCATACAAGCTCATTCCAACCTTAAATATTTCTTCTAGATCCGTTCTGGAACAGCTTCTGATGATTTTGCCCCAAGTAGAGTAAACCTCATACTTGTCTCCCATCCTTTTAATCTTGAAGTATTTCTTCCTTTGATCTTCCAGGATATCCCAATGGATAATTTCAGGGGCTTGGACTGATATTGGGTCAACTTGTGTTGGATCTTCATCTGTCGCTGTCATGTACAAGTCAAACTGCTCATTTGATTGCTGGTTGGACTGCTCTTGATTCTGTTCTGGCTCTGCTAAAGGTTCATCAATAGGTTCTGCTTCTGCTTCTGCTCTTTCTTCTTCAATTTTTGCCCTTTTCGCCTTTGACTTGGTGGCAATAGTTTTCTTTCTTTTGATTACTCCAATTTGATGAGCCAATGTCTCTTCTTTCTTTTCTTCTTTCTTTTCCTTGACATGAGTTCCTTCTTCACTTTCTGGTAAGGGTTGTTGTATATTGAGATCATGTCTCTCTTTCATCTTCCTTTCAGCTTCTTCCCTTTGAGTGGAGTCCCCTTTTAGTTTGGCCATCTCCTTCTGGTAAAGTTCTTCAAGCTTTCCAAAAGACATACTTGTAAACATTCCCTCAGGAACTCCAATAGCTCCTTTCAGGAAGTTTATCATCTTCCTTCTTTCTTGGTTTGCTAAGTATGTCTTGGAAGGTTGTCTTTGTCTAGTCTTCAGTGGTAGCCTTTGCCTTGAAGCCTTATTTGTGACTTTCTTAGCAGCAGCTGCAGACTTCAGACTCTTTTGATATTCTTCATTCAACTTTTTAGCCATATCCAATGCAAGCTCTCTGTCTTTGGCAGATTGAATTTCTTCCTCCTTTTCCAACTCTTCTTGAAGCTTTTTGGCCACTTCTTCATCCAACTCAATCTGTTTCTGTTTCTTCAATGGTTGCTCAGATTCAACCATCTTCTCCTTTCCCTTCTTCTTTGCATCATCCACACTTATCTTTTTCTTTTTCTGATTTGATCCAACTTCTTTGATTACCACTCCCTTAGCCTTTGGAGTAGCTTTGGGAGTGTCAAGTTTTGCCTTCACCAATGTTTCAGCAATTTCTATCTCTTCCCTGGATAATTCTGTTTCTACTGCTGGAGAAGTTTCTACTTCTGTTGTAGTTACTGCTGCTGGTGTGGTTTCTACTTCTTTTGCTTTTTCTGCTGCTTTGCTACTTTCTGATTTTGTACCCAACTCCCCCTCAAATACAGAACTTTGTTTCTCCCCTTCAGCTTGTCTCTCCCCCTTGTTGAAAGCATCTTCTCTTTTCTTCAATACATACTGCTTTCTTTTCTTTTTATGCACCAACCTCAGAACCATTTTCTTTAGTTTGGTAATCTGCACTTGTTGAGACAGTATCACCAGTTTCATCTCCTCTATATCAGCACCCTGTTTGATGACATCAAGATTGATATTTCCCATAGTTTCCATCAATTCATCATAGTTATATATGTCCTCACCTCCTTTGGGTGTGTTAAACACCCTTGAAGGATCCTTGGATCTTTTAGTAGAGGTCTTCTGCCTATCAGAAGCAGCCTCTACCCCCTTGGTTTCTTGGCACCTGGGACATTTGGATGATTGCTCACCCAAAGTTGCCGTGGGGAAGGTCTTAGGGATGTTCACACTATCCTGCTCTACACTTTGTGCAAAGTCGGTAGTGTGAGCCTCACTGCCCACATGCTCAACCTGCTCCTTAGTGAGCACCTTCTTGGGGTTGGGAGACACCCCTGTGGTTTCCCTATCGATATTCCCACATCAAAAGCTTTAGTGAATAGATCAGCAAATTGGTTACTTGTATGAACTTTCACAACCTGAATTAGCTTCTTTTCATTACAGTCTCTGATAAAATGATACCTGATTTCTATATGCTTTGTTTTGGAGTGCTTGACTGGATTATTAACAATGCTAATAGCACTGTTGTTATCTATGAAGATTGGAGTGTGAAGAAAGGTCATACCATAGTCCAACATTTGATTCTGAATCCAGAGTACTTGAGAACAGCAGCTTGCAGCAGCTATGTACTCTGCTTCTGTTGTAGATGTGGAAACTGTGGTTTGTTTCTTGCACTGCCATGATACTAGTCTTGCACCCAAAAACTGACATCCCCCTGAAGTTGACTTTCTATCCAAATTTGCACCACCCAAGTCACTGTCTGAATAAGCAAGTAGGTCAAATGGTGAGTCATGAGGATACCAAAGAACTAATCTAGGTTGGCCTTTGAGATATCTGAATATCCTCTTGACTGCTTGAAAGTGTGACTACTTAGGCCTTACTTGAAATCTTGCACACACACAAACAGGATACATGATATCTGGTCTTGAAGCAGTGAGATACATGAGGGAGCCAATCATGGATCTGTAGTGATGAACATCCACATCCTCCCCCTCAAGATCTGCAGTGATCTGTTTGTGTGTCTCCATGGGTGTGCTTGCAGGCTTTGAGTCTGAGAAACCAAACTTATTAAGAATGTCCTGCACATATTTAGATTGACTTATAAATATCCCATCTTTCTTCTGCTTAACTTGTAGCCCTAGGAAGAAGGTAAGTTCACCCATAGAACTCATCTTGAATCTCTTGTGCATCAAATCTTCAAAATCTCTGCACATTTGATCTTTTGTGGATCCAAAGATAATATCATCCACATAGATTTGCACTATTAGGATGTCCTTCTTCTTCCTCTGAATGAACAGAGTCTTGTCTATGATTCCTCTTTGAAAACCATTTTCCAAGAGATAGGTAGACAGAGTGTCATACCATGCCTTTGGTGCTTGATGTAGCCCATAGAGTGCCTTCTTCAATTTGTATACTCTGTCAGGATAATTTGGATTCTCAAATCCTGGAGGCTAACAGACATACACTTCTTCTTCAATTCTTCCATATAGAAAAGCACTCTTTACATCCATCTGGTAGACTTTGAACTTCATGAAAGAAGCATAGGCTAAAAATAGCCTGATTGCCTCTATTCTGGCCACTGGTGCAAATACTTCTTCATAATCAATACCCTCTTCTTGAGTATACCCTTGTGCCACTAGTCTGGGTTTGTTCTTTATTACTATTCCTCTCTCATCTTTCTTGTTCCTTAAGATCCATCTTGTGCCAATTGCTCTGTGTCCTTTTGGAAGATCCACCAGATCCCATAAATCTTGCAGTACAAACTGCAGTAGCTCCTCTTGCATTGCTTCTATCCAGCTTGGATCCTTCATTGCATCAAATGCCTTTTTGGGTTCAACCTGTGATAGAAAGCAAGATAATAAACCTGATTGTAGATCTTTCAATCCCCCTATCTTGCTTTGTTGCCTTGTGATCATTGGAGAATTGATGTCACCAATCACTAATTGAGGAGGATGATTCTTCTGAGTTCTTGTAGCATTGACAGCCTCCTCATTAAGATTTACTTCAAGATTGGTATCATTCTTTTCTGGAGTGCTTCCACCATACACTGAAGAATCATCATCTGTGTCTTCCTCTGGCATCTCAGGACCTTTGATTCCTGAATCTGAGGGTTGATCTTCCTTTTCACCTTTGTCCTCTTCATTCTGAGCTGGTTCAATGTCCTTTGAATCTGAATTATCTTTCTTATCTTGGTCACAGAATTTAACAGGATCAGCAGTAGGTGTTGGGAACATCACAAATTCTTGTCTTTGTACTTGTGCCTTTTCTGTCCCTGTTCCTGCATTATGCTCATCACTGAAACCCAAAGAATTAGTCAGTGGATCAATGTCAAATAGCCAATCAGGACCTGAACCAAGTTGATTTGGTGTGTTCTCATTGCATTTGACATTATCACTTTCCTCAATAATCCTAGAAGAGGTGTTAAAAACTCTGTAGGCCTTACTTTGAGATGAGTAACCAACAAGAAACCCATCCTCAGCTTTGCTATCAAACTTGCCTAGGTGAGTTTTGGTATTGAGAATTGTGCAAGGACACCCAAATGGTTTGAAAAATCCAATAAAAGGTTTCTTCTTTTTAAAAAGCTCATAGGGTGTCTTGTCTTGAGATTTTACTACTAGAACTCTGTTTTGAACATAGCAGGCAGTATTAACTGCTTCTGCCCAAAAAGTAATTGGAAGTTTTGAATCTGCCAACAGAGATCTAGCAGCTTCTATCAGAGTCCTATTTCTCCTTTCAGCAACACCATTCTGTTGAGGAGTTCTAGGAGCACTGTATTGTCTCTTAATGCCTTTTTCCTCACAGAAGCTGTTTAGGTCATTATTTTTGAATTCAGTTCCATTATCAGACCTAATGACTTTAACTCTTAGATTTGTTTGGTTTTCAACTCTAAGAACAAAGGATTTGATCAGTCCACTTGTCTCATCCTTTGTCCTCAGAAAATAGACCCAAGTGAATCTAGAGAAATCATCAACAATAACTAAGCAGTAGGATTTCTTACCAATACTCATCACATTTGTAGGGCCAAACAGATCCATATGCACTAAATTAAGAGGTGAAGAAATTGTATTTATCTCTTTGGACTTATGAGAAGTTTTGTGCTGTTTGCCTTTAAGACATGCAACACAATGATTATCACATGAAAATACCTTTTGTGGCAAACCTCTTACAAGGTTGTTTTTCACAAGTTTGTTCATTATTTTAAAGTTCATGTGACACATCCTTCTGTGCCAAAGAGATGATTCATCTACTGAAGCTTTTGAAAATAAACAATTTAGAGATGAATCAGAAACTACACTCTCCAAGTCTAAGCAATAAACATTGTCCTTTCTAGGAGTTCTAAGTAGTATCATACTTTCATCAACTACCTTAAACCCTGGAGCAAGGATAATACATTCAGTATCATTGAATAATATGCTATGTTTCTTGTCACAGACTTGTGATACACTTAACAGGTTGTATCTCAATTTCTCAACATAGTATACATCCTCAAAGATCATCTTACCTTTTGACACATTACCTTTTTCACTTATCTTACCACCTGCTGGATTATCACCAAAAGCAACATGTCCTCCATCAATTCTTTTGAAGTTTTGAAGGCAGGCCATGTTACCTGTCATATGCCTGGAACAACCACTATCAACATGCCAAATGCTCCTTCCCTTGAGCTGTTGGTTGCCCTACACATTTAATAAAGCAGTTAGTTTTTAATAGGAACCCAAGCCAAAGTGGTCTTGGGTTTTCCATTCTCATCAACATATTCATATTCAGATTGGATGAGATTATCACACTTAGAAATCTCATTGCTTGAATACTTTGTCATAATAATGGGTCTGTTACTGGAAGCAGTAATAACTTGATTGGCAGTACTAACTTTGTTAGCAGTACTAATTGGATTAGCAGTACTAATTTTGTTAGCAGTACTAACCGATTTAGCAGTAGTATTGCTTGCTGCAACATTATTTCTATCAGCAGTACTATTAGAAGTAGCAGTACTAACAAATTTCTTTACTTTTGGAACCCACACCTGGACAAAGTTGTTTGTTGTGTTTTTCTTTAAGTTACTCCTTGGCTTATTTGGAGTATTTTTCTTTGAATTAGCAAACTTATTCTGAACATGAGATTTTATAGGTGCCCTTCTCACATTCTCAGCCATATGATTCCTTATTTGCTTCCTATAGCCAACAAGATTTTGTATATTTCTTTGAAAACTAATCCTTTGGTTAATAGGATTGAAATAGCAGTGTTTGGCTAGATGATTTAGCTTGCCACAGATAAAACAAGGTTTTGGTCTGTTAATTTTTCTCAGATCAATTCCTTGTTTTAATGCCCACTGATTATTTCTATTTCTTTGATTTCCCCTTGTTTTATCATGTTTTTGGGGCTGATTCTGTTTACAAGTACAGGGATTAACAACAGTAGTTTGCATGTAATGAACTCCCTGTGCCTTTCCCTTCCCTCTCTCAGAGGTCTCAGCTTTTACATTCTTAACAGTCTCTTCCCCAGACTTTACTTTCTCACTCTTGACAAAAGGTTTACGCCCTCTTTCATTTGTCAGTATGAGGTTTTCTAAGGGAATAACTTTGTGGTCTTTCTCCTTCTTACTCTCAGAGTCCTCTTCTTTAGAATCTGCCTCAATCACTACTTTGTCTAAAGGATCTACTTCAGTGGCTCCTTCAGATAATTCCTTCTTGTCCTGTCTTTCTAAGAGATCAGAGGTGGGAGGAATATAGTTATTGTTGTATGGTAGAGGTGTGGTGTTGTAGCCTATTCCTCTTCTAAGTTTGTCATGGACTTGAGTTTTTAAAAGTGGGTCCATTGCTTTAGAAGCATTGGAATATTTCTCAATGTCCAGCTTTGCTTTCTCAAAATCACTCCTTATCTTCTCACATTCCTCTTCAGACTTTTTATGCTTAACCTCTAACTGATTTTTCTCCCACTTCCAGTAGTTTGTATCATAGGAATGTTGAAGTTCATTAGCCTGGTAAGACTTAATTTGTTCTTCAAACCTCTCAACAATCAGAACATACTCTCTTATATCTTTCTCTAACCTTTTAAGATCATCACACATACTCTGATTGTGATCCCTGTACTTTTTAACAGTTTCAATACAGGTTTTAGAGCAAAGATTAGAAGTTACCTATGTGGTAATATCAGTGCTTGCTGACTCTGAAACTTAGCCATTAAAGCTTGATTCTGAACTGCTTCTTCTGCTTGGTCACTCCAATCAAATCCCATTCCTTCTTGGGAAACAAGAGCTTGAGAAGAGTTCCTACTGTTGAAGCTAGTGGACTGTGATGGTTGATGGTTGCTAGTATGCTGTTGAGGCATTCCACTTCTGCATTCTCTTGCAAAGTGCCCCAGCTTGTGACACTTGTAACATTCAACCTTGGATTTATCAAATCCAACCCCATCTTCTCTTTTCTGAGCAAAGTTGTTCCTTCCAGTCCTTTTAATGAATCTTTTTACCCTCATAGTCAGGATAGCCATCTGCCACTTGATGTCCATCTCTTCCAGATCATCAGCATTTATATGTTCTAAGTCATCATTAATTAGAGAGGAATTAGCATGACTGTCTAGAAAAGCTTATAAAACTGAGTCATTGGATCCATTTTGCTTTGATCCATGGGCAGCACTAACTGATTCTGTATTAGCAGCAGAATCAGTAGAGGATGATAAAAGAGCAGCATTGTATGAGTATCCAGAGGGCCTCTTCTTTGCTTCTACCTCTGCTTCAAACACCCTAAGGTCATTATAGAGGTCATCTAATTCCTTGTCCTCCAATTGGTCATTCTGTCTGAAGGAGACAGTGTACATAGTCCATTCATCACCAAGAGATCTTAGAAATTTTCTGTTAACATCATCTTGATCTATCTGGACACCAACAGTAGCCAATTCACCAATTAGCTTATTAAATCTATCAAAAGTTTAAGTCATGGAATCATTCTTTGTAGACATGAATTTTTCATACTGCTGCTTTAGGATGGCCTTCTGATTTCTCTTGGTACTTTTGGTACCAGAAAATCTTTTCTCCAGAGAATTCCAAAGAATTTGTGCATCAGAACAGTTGCAGAATTGATGTTGGTACTCATTAGGTATAGCCAAAAGCAGAGTGCTCAAATCTTTCATCTATGTCTGCCTCAACTTTCTCTCTCCATCTGTTTTTGGTGGAGGTCTCTTTCCTTCTGCATCCATCTTTCCTCCATCATAAGGACCATTCTCAATGATGTCCCACATTGAGAAGTCTGTGAGAAGAATGTACTGCTTGATTCTAATCTTCCACATGTCAAACTCATTGGGTTTGAGCATGGGAACCTTTGATACCAAAACACTGTCGCTTGAACTGTCCATGATTAAAGGCTTCTGAATTTTCTGGCTCTGATACCACTTGTCAGGATCGAAACTCAAACAAGAATTTAACACAAACTCAGAAACAATGTTAAAGAATTTGCGGAAAAACACTTTAACAGAAAATCAATGAAACAGTATATAGGACTCAAATCACAAGTTATATTAATTCAACTTGATGATTACACACAAAACCTCAATCTGTTGAACAGGCTCAACAGACGTTCTATACTTCTCTATAGAAAGGATCTAAACTATTCTTGAGGTTAATTCTCTCTAAACAAAACGTATGAATAATTGTTAATTCTAACAAAGACTTCTATACTATATATACAGAGTTGATTACAAGATAATTATTAAAATAAAATTGATCTTCAGTATCAATACCATAATTATCTTCATCCTTATCTCCAACTCATCTTTATGTTCAAGTCTTCTTTATCTTTAGAAGCAGCACTAACCTTCTTTTAGCAGTATTAATCATTGAGCAGCATAAACATCCTCAGCAGTATTAATCCTTGAGCAGTACTAACCATGCTTGCAGTAGTAATTTTCAACAGTACTGACTACTAGCAGTACTAACTCTCCAAGCAGTACTAACTATTCAAGTAGCAGCACTAACTTTTCAAGCAGTATTAATTTTACTAGCAGTATTAAAATTACAAGCAGTAGTAATACCTCTCAACTAGCAGTAGTATTCATCCTTGACATATTCTGACCCAACACGCTTAAAAAACTTGGAGACTATACGGGCATCATTAGTAGGGGAAGCTAAAGCTTCAACCCATTTGGACACATAATCCACCGCTACAAGAATGTATTTATTCGAATAGCTAGACGGAAACAGTCCCATGAAATCAATGCCCCAAACATCGAAGATTTCTACCTCAAGAATAGAATTTAAAGGCATTTCATTTCGACGCGAGATGTTGCCAGTTCTTTGGAAACGATCACAACTCTTGACATAGGCATCAACATCTTTGAACAAGGAAGGCCACCAGAAGCCACTTTGAAGGATTTTCGTTGATGTTTTACTCGTACCAGCATGGCCACCACATGGCGAGGTATGACAGTGAGATATTACAGATTCAACTTATTCTTCGGGGATACATCGTCGGATGATGTCGTCAGAACAAGACTTGTACAATAAAGGGTCATCCCAAAAGAATAGCTTGACATCGTGAAAGAATTTCTTACGCTGATAAGAAGAAAGATGATATGGTTTGACACCACAAGCTAAGAAATTCACGATATCTGCAAACCAAGGCGTGACACTAAGGGCTAGAGCGAACAACTGATCATCCGGAAAGGAATCATCAATAGGAAGAGAAAGAACGTCATTATCAACATAAAGACGTGAGAGGTGATCAGCCACAGAGTTATCCACGCCCTTATTATCTTTGATTTCAAGATCGAATTCTTGGAGCAACATAATCCACCGAATCAAATGCGGGTTTGCATCTTTCTTGCTCATTAGGTATTTGAGAGTTGCGTGATCGGTGTTGACGATTACTTTTGAGCCTACAAGATACGATCTAAACTTTTCAATGGAGAATACTACCGCCAACAGTTCCTTTTCGGTCGTAGTGTAGTTACTTTGAGCGGGATCGAGGGTCTTACTGGCATAGTATATGGCGTGGAGCTTGTTACCTCGCCTTTGGCCAAGGACGGCTCCTACGGCAAAATCACTAGCATCACACATAAGCTCAAAAGGAAGAGCCCAATCTGGCGGTTGAATTATTGGTGCCGAGATGAGTGCTCTTTTCAAAGCGTCAAATGCTTCGAGACATGAGCTAGTGAAGATGAAAGGAGTGTCCTTTGCTAGTAATTTAGTCAAAGGCCTTGCGATTTTGGAAAAGTCCCTGATGAAGCGTCTATAGAAGCCGGCGTGACCGAGGAAACTACGCACCCCTTTAACGTTTACCGGAGGTGGTAATTCTTCAATCACTTCTACCTTAGCCTTATCTACCTCTATGACTCGATTTGAAACAACATGGCCTAAGACAATACTTTCATTGACCATAAAATGGCATTTTTCCCAATTTAGAACCAAATTGACTTCTTGACACCTATGGAGGTCTTTTGTCAAATTTGAAAGGCAACTATTAAAGTTAATGTCGTGGAACGAAAAATCGTCCATAAAAACCTCCATGGTGTGCTCGATAAAGTCAGAAAATATTGCCATCATACATCTTTGAAAGGTGGTTGGCGCATTACATAACCCAAAAGGCATTCGACGGTATGCGAAGGTACCAAACGGGAATGTAAACGTGGTTTTTTCCTGATCGTCCGGATGAATTGGGATCTGGAAAACCCCCGAGTATCCATCTAGATAACAGAAATATGCATGGTGTGCCAACCTTTATAGCATTTGGTCAATAAAAGGGAGAGAAAAATGATCCTTTCGGGTGGCCAGATTCAGTTTTCTGTAATCTATGCACATACGCCACCTGGTGACCATTCGTGTCGGGATTAGCTCATTCTTGTTATTTTTAACAACGGTTATGCCACCGTTGTTGGGTACTACTTGAACGGGGCTAACCCACCTACTATCGGAAATAGCATAGATTATACCCGCCTTAAGCAACTTTAAGACTTCTGTCTTGACAACCTCCTTCATATTTGGATTTAAACGCCTTTGAGGCTCAATGGAGGTGGCACTCTCGTTATCCAACAAGATCCGATGAATATAAAATGAGGGACCAATCCCTCACAAATCATCTATGGAATACCCTAAGACACTTTTAAACCTTAAACATGTAGTAATTTATCAAGTTCAATGTCAGATAGGGATGCATTTACTATAACCGGATATGAACTATCATTGCCAAGAAATGCATATTTTAAACTAGAAGGGAGAGGTTTTAGATCTACCTTTTATGGAGTGACATCTGCTCCTTCTGTTGTGGTTGCCTCTAACACATCAAGGTTCGTTTGGCTCTTTTTGTAGCACGGGCTACCATCAAATAGTTTGCCAAATACCATAGAATCTTTGCTCGTTTCTTCCAATAAGCCACAAAGATAATTCTGCAGTGAATCCAAAGTTGACATCATGAACGCATCATTATCAGTTAGATCAACAACAAGATTTGCGTAGTTACAATCGTCAAACAGCCTTGGCAAGCCGAGAGACTTTTGTAGCTCAAAATCCACTTTTTCCTTTCCAACATTCAGTGATAATTTGCCATTCTTCACATCAATCATAGCACCAGCGGTGGCTAAAAATGGACGACCAAGTATAATGGGAACATTCATGTCCTCAGCCATGTCCATTACCAGAAAGTCACAAGGGATAAGTATACCACCCACTTGTAATGGTACATCTTCTAACACTCCCACCAGATATTTTATTGAACGATCGGCTAGCTGAAGAGAAACTTTGGTGGGTTTAAGCTCACCCAATTTAGCCTTGAGAACAATGGATAAAAACATAAGGCTCACGCTTGCACCCAAGTCACACAAAGCTCGATGGATAGATATACCTCCAATAGAGCATGGAATTGAGAAACTACCGGGATCCTTCAGCTTTTCAGGAAGTGGAGCCAAGAAAAGGGCACTACACTCTTCAGAGAGAATGACTGTCATCTTCTTCTTTTGAGAAAGAAGGTCTTTTAGAAACTTAGCATATGAGGGGATCTCAGAAATTGTATCTAAGAATGGTATGGTGATGCGCAACTGCTTCAGTGTTTCCATTATCTTAGCATACTTGCTTTCTAACTTTGCTTTAGCTAAGCGTTTAGGATATGGGATATGAGGGAGATGGACTGGCGGAGGGATTGTAACGACTTCCGGTTCTTTCACTTTGGGGATTTCCTCAACGGTCACATCTTCTATCACCGCATGCTCTTTATTGCCCTCTTTTGCTACTTTTTCTACCACTACCTCTTCAAGGATCTTACCACTACGAAGTGTAACAACATTAAGTTGGGCTCTTGGGTTTTGCTCAAACTGGCCGGGAAGTTGGGTACCAGGTTTGGAGAGATTTGCAACTTGTTGGGCTAGCTGGGAAATTTGAGTTTCAATCATTTTATTATGAGATGCCACAGAGTCGAACTTTGAATTTACCTTTTGAATAGAGTTATGGAATTGATCATTCTTCTGCCATTGGCCGACAATGAAGTTCTCCATCAAAGTCTCAAGGTTAGACTTTAGTGGAGGATGTTGAGATGGCGGAGGGTGAGGAGATGGGGCTTGAGGGCGAGGCTGGAAACCGGGAGGCTGAAAACCTTGAGATATTTGTTGTGGAGGCTGTTGACCGGGGTTTAAACGATATGAGAAATTTGGGTGCTGCTTCCATCCTGGGTTGTAAGTTTGAGAATAGGGATTATTTCCCGAGTTGAACCCCCCTTGAGGCCTTGGATGATTGTAGATGGCATTCTCTTGCTCGAGTGTCATGCCTTGTGGAACTTGCATGAAAACTGAACACCCTTCTGAATCGTGGCCTTGTACACCACAAGCTTCACAAAAACTAACCGATGAGCTAGATCTAGCTTGATTCACATTCATTTTAGAGATTTGGGTCTTCAATGCATCAACCTTGTTAGAAAGCATCGTTAAAACATCTGATTCAAACCGCACCGAATTGTTAAGCATGGCTCGCTCGTTACTCCAATAATAGTTATTAAAAGCCATTTCTTCTAACAGAGTCATTGCTTCATCGGGAGTTTTAGCCATTATAGCACCTCCATCTGCTGCGTCAATTGAAATCTTCACCTCATTCTTCAAACCATTGTAAACTGTTTGGATCATGAGCCATTTCGGAATGGCATGATGTGGACATTGACGCTGAAGCTCTTTGAAACACTCCCATGCTTCATATATGGACTCTTGGTCAGCTTGATAAAAAGAGGTGATCTCATTTCGGAGCTTGACTGTCTTTCCCGGCGGGAAGAACTTGGTTAGAAAGGCCTTGGACAAAGTCGTCCAAGTAGTGAAGGTATCGGCATCATGGCTAGTCAACCATTTCTTCACTTTATCTCTTAAAGAAAAACCAAATATCCGAAGTCGGATAACAACATCAGAGGCCCCATTTATCTTGATGGTATCACATTTCTCGTCAAAAGCATTCAGATGATCATTTGGGTTCTCCATTGGGCTTCCTCCGAACTGAGCTTGCTGAACGAATAAAATGAGGTTAGTCTTTATTTCAAAACTAGTTGCTTGAATAGGTGGTCTGGTGATGCTTGATGTAGACTCATGCTTGGGCGTGGCAAAGTCCATCAAAGATCTAGGTAGTGGAATTTCTGCCATTCTTGCTTGTCTTAATCTCAACCTCCTCTCAGCGTTCCATCTACGTGTCGTTGCTTCGATCTCCGGGTCGTAAAAGAGTGACTCGTTAGCGCTATGCGATCTCCGTATCATGCACGAGAAGTACCAAATCTAAGGAGAGATCCAAGATTAAACAAGGTGAGAAGACAATAAAACAAACTAAACAAGAAAAAAAGAGAATAGATAGAAACATAGTCTAGTAAATCTATAGCTAAATCCATATTAAACCGATTGCTCCCCGATAGTGGCGCCAAAAACATGATGTGTTTTAAATTAACCGTAAGCGTACGAGTTATGTAGCATACAGGTCGATCATAGGGAGTAATAATTTAAATACTAATTCTGCTATAAATCATGAACTAGCTATGGAAACACAATTGGATGGTGATTTTTTATAAACTAAGGATTAACCTATAAATCAAAATACAAGCATAAAACATAAGCACATAAAAGGGGCTCGAACTATCTACAACAATAACTATGAAAATTACAATAGAGGACTAGTTAGGACATGTATCGAACTAAGGCATAAAGACGACATGGAAATGGTGACAGCCAACAGGTATATCGAGGTAGGGGTTTATCTTTCTCAAAACATTTAAGACCCTCTTTCGAGGTGAAGCAAACCTTTCTGGTTAAGCGGCTGACTACTTCCGTGACGTCCGACTTAACTAGAAGCATTAAGATTTGATAAAACAATTCCCCCGATTCCTACTTTTACCTATTTCCATGATAATTTTAGAATCGTTGGTTAATCGACCAAAAGCCAAATTCAAACTTCCGTTCATAATTTGATTTGTTAGATAAAGGGTTATTGAGTAGTCGGTCTTCGATCACAACCACAACTTCCGTTGGTGATGAACCGTAAAACCAACATCCGACAACCAAAAGTTTAACTTCGAGTTAACCATATCCTCAATACAACTGCTGATTGTCACCACACAATCTTATATTTGAAAAGGACTAAGAACGACTTTTATCGACTAATAAGCTAAACAAAATATAAAGCGATATTAGCTACTAATATACAATAGAAAAGATAAAGGAAATCATCAAACAACATTCCTACATATACCTATGAAATATCTAAACATGAACAATATGTAAAAACATTCATCCTAACATTCACAATTAAAACCTAATAACAAAAGTATCATTCATGATTGTTGAATCACAAAACAAAGATGAATCACGATGAAGATCAACATTCATAGGATAACAAGAATTTATAAGACAAGATTAAAAACATAAATAAAAAATAAGAAAGAGATACAATACTCAATTGATGAACCAAAGATATAGACTTTGATGAACTTGAGAATCCATATACAATCTCCTAATCCTTGCTAGATGATACCCAAAAATACAAAGCTAAAGACTTCTCATCTTCAAGAACAAATCTGCATAAATTCTATGGAAGATGAAGTATCTTCAAGGAGATGGAAAGTTAAAGTTAAAGAGAGTACCTACTTTTCCTTTTCACAAGCCCATTTATCGATCAGGGGAAGCAAAAAAATATCCAACAAAACTTTACAAAAATATCTCCAAAAGATAAGGCAAAGCTTGCAGAGTAGGTGGCTAAAAGAAAAAATATGTCAGGCGAGGAAGCACGACCCGTGCGTTTTTTAGCCTGAAAAGAGCACGGGTTGTGCCAAATGTTTCTGTCCAAAAAGGGGGGAGCACGGGCTGTGCGCATTTTGCCTTGATTTCAGCACGGGCCGTGCTCTTCATTATCATTCTTTTCCACCTTCTTTCTCGCTTCCGTTTGATTCCTTGGCATCCTTTCTAACCGATCCGAGCACCATATTCATTAAATCAACCTGAAGTTCGATAAACACGTAAGTTTCCCAAACATGAAACGAGGGATGGATGCAATGCAATTTAAACTAATTATGCACAAATTAGCTAAACTAAGATGCAAAACGGATTAGATTAATATTGAAAATATGTACAAAATGACTAGCTAACATCTATAAATTTTTTTTCTTCCTTTCGATTTTCTTGTTTATTTTTATATATATATGTTTAATTAATGTTTTAAGCATATCATTATTATAGGTAGCTTATTCATTTAATTGACCTTAAATTTGGAATGCTAAAATAAATTATGTTTCGTGAATATCTTATTTCTAACATGGATATTATGTTATATATAATTTTGTTATAAATTAAATATTAAATATGAGAATAATATATGGTTTGCCCCAAAAGACCTGTGGTTTGTTTGGTTAATTTTTTTTTGGGGAAAATTAAAATGTATTAAATGCAAATGGTTGTAATTTTAATTTTTTTATTAGATAGGGACAATTGTAAATAGATTAGATATTGTTAATTTCCTATTTAAAAATGTAATCATCCGAAGACGGAGTTCCAATAAATCAAGACGATGCCTTGGAGTTCACCAAAATGGCGAGATCGATGGAAGATTCAAGATGTCCTTAGACTGATTGTGGCACCACTTTATGGGGGCAAAACCATATATTACAAATTGTTGTGATTGTTTATCTTGTGCTTGTTTTTTTTAATTGTTTTTATTATGCTATGATAATTGCAAACGATTTTAAAATAAAATCAAACGAAAAAAAAGTTTACTCGATAACTAATGATATTTTAAAACTTTGATATGCGTATCAAAATCCAACCGATTTTTGAATAAAACTTTTAAAACAAGATTTTTCCCAAACGTTTTAAAAGAAAATTAATGTTTTCTAAAACTTCAAACATTTCACAAAAGTTATTCATGTATTTTATAAACGAAAGTAATCGCATTGCATTAAAAGATTTTGTCAAAACGGGTGTAAATAGCCATAAAGGTTTGTAGAGATTTAAGTAATCCACATGATTCCCCTCCTTACCTGGAAATCCAAAAATGTTTTTGCGATTTATTTTTGAATATTGAGGTACTAAGATAACATTATCAGCAAAAGAAATGTTTGAAATACAATCTTATATTGCCATGATAATGAAATTTCATGTGCATCATTTTTTTTCCTCATAAAATAAGAATACCTTATCTCTTGTTTATGTAGATGGCTGAACCAACTCGCCCGAATTTGATATCCTGGATTCAGAAGGACTTGAATACCACAGATGGGTATACGATGTAGAAACCACCTTCATTGGCAAGGACTATAGCTACACAATCAACCCCCCTACTGACCCTAAAAACATACCGTCAGAAAAGGTACAAGCAAATGCCTTAATGTTCTTGAGACGACATATCGATCCCAGTCTTCGGTGGGAGTACCTTCAACTGAAAAACGCAAAGAATTGTGGGACGCACTGAAAGGAAGATTCAGGAATATTCATGACTCTTTACTTCCTGAACTAATCGTACAGTGGAATGAAATCCGCCTACTCGATTACAAAAAGGTAAATGATTTCAACAAAGAAATGTTGCGTCTAAAAGCACGTTTAAACTTTTGTGGAAAATAACTCACAGAAGACGACATGATTCAGAAAACACTTGGAGTATGATAGCAAAAGAATCACAACCTTTAACAAACTTATCAACCTACTGCAAGTAGCTGAAAAACACAACGAGGTTCTTTTGAATAACAACGCTAGGCCTGTCGGGACAAAGAAAATTCCTGAATCCAATCATGCAAGCGTTAGAGGTATAAAAAACTCCAAAGGACGGGGAGTTAAACATATTGAATCACACGCATGTGGAAATTATTCATCACGTGGACGTGATCGTGGACAGGGTCATATGCAGGGCCATGTACGTGGCCATGGACAGGGGCACGAAAATAGTCGTGGTAGATTTTCCAATTCATGGCACAGAGATGAAACTACTGGACCAAGTAATCAAGGACACTCTAAAAGAAAAGCACCAATGGTCGATTCTGCCAAAAGAGCAAGAGAAAGAAATGAACCTTGCTATAGATGTGGCATCATTGGGCACTGGTATAAGAATTGTCGAGCAAGTGACAACATAGCCGCCACCTACAAGAGATATAGGGAATCCAAAGAAAAGGAATCTAACTACCTCGAAGAAACAAGTGATCACCCAGAAGTCAACTTAACAGTTGCAGATTTCACCAATAACAAAAGTAATAATTCGTCGCTAGAGCTCCCAGATTTTGACTAAATTTCCCACATTTTTTTCAGTCATAGTTATTGAGACACTATTTGTTATTATTATTATTTTAGCGAACTTAATTTATTGTTTGAATTGATGATTATATAAATTTTTATTTTCTGTCTATCTAAACCATTAATGTAAAGAAATACGTCAAAGTAAATCAAATATTCTCCGTTCCTTGTAGGAATGTATCGAGGAGAACTTCAGTGTTTAGTTGATTGTGGGACTACCCACACAATACTAAGAAACAGATTACTATTCACTGAAATAAGTGATTATATATCCTCAATGACCACAATGATTGGATCATCCAACTTAATACTTGGTCGAGGAGCTGCCATTTTCTTGTTGCCTAATGGCACTAAAATGACAATCACAGAAGCACTCTACGCCCCTAAAGCTAAACGAACCTTGTTATGTTTCAAAGATATACGCTCCAACGACTACCATATTGAAACACACGATGAGAATGGAAAAGAATATATGTACATCACCTCTAATAAATACGGAAGTAAACGTATATTAGAGAAATTAATGTCAAAATAGTGGGTTATATCTTACCACAACTCGGGTTATTGAATCATATTATGTCATCAATAATGGAATTTGGAATAGTGACATATACAAGCTTTGGCATGACCGCCTGGGACACCCTGGTCGTAATATGATGATGCGTGTGATGAAAAACACACATGGACACCCTTTCTTTCGAATGAAAGGCAAGATGAAGCAATTACCTGAATCGAAAAAATTGCAATCATTGACTTTTGAAGCACAAGAAGCAACAACATCATCACAATATGCCTCCTTGAATAACCCTAGCTTTTGCAAAGCATGTTCCTTAGCTAAAACAGGATTGAGACCATCCTATGCTAAAGACACAAAACAAAACATTCCATTCTTACAACGTATACAAGGTGATATTTGTGGACCTATACATCCAGTATGAGGGCCATTCAAGTATTTTATGGTTCTGGTTGATGCTTCGACACGATGGACGCATGTCGTGCTATTGTCCATACGAAACACTGCATTTGCAAAACTTCTAGCATAAATTATACGTTTGAGGGCTCACCACCCTGATTATCCGATCAAGTCTATACGACTTGATAATGCTGGAGAATTTACATTACAAGCATTTGATGATTATTGCATGTCTATTGAGATCGATGTAGAGCATCCCATACCCCATGTGAATACACAAAATGGTCTCGCAGAAGCTACCATCAAAAGGATACAGATGATAGCCAGGGCATTGGTTTTGTGCACCAATTTACCCACTTCTGCCTGAGGTAATGCAATATTACATGCAACTTTACTTATTCGCTTTAGACCCACTACTAGCCAACCATTTTCTGCATACCAATTACCGGTAACTGGATGTGAGCCTGATATTTCACATTTACGTATATTTGGTTGTGCAGTATATGTGCCAATTGCACCCCCACAACGCACCAAAATGGGTCCTCAAAGACGATTAAGTATATATGTTGGATATGAATCTCCAACAATTATCCGCTATTTAGAACCCTTGACGGGTGATCTATTTACCGCAAGATTTGCGGATTGTCATTTTGATGAGACAGTCTTCCCGTCGTTATGGGGAGATAGGAAAAAGGATTTTCCAAGGGAACGACAGGAATTGTCATGGAATGTTCCCACACTATCTCATTTTGATCCCCGCACTTCACAATGTGAAAGTGAAGTGAAACGAATACTAGATCTTCAAAACGTAGCAGACTCGATACCTGATGCGTTCACTGATATTGCAAAAGTGACAAGATCACACATATCGGCTGCAAATGTACCTGTAAGGTTAGAAGTCCCCAAACAGGGGCAAAACACCATCGGAAAGAGTATTGCAACAACGCACAGTGGAAGTGTGGTTAAGGCCGTGACTTCCAAAAGGAAAAGGGGGAGGCTACTTAGTTCGATAAATACTCATCCAAGAAAGAAAAGGGAGAGTAAGGCACAATCTTATCCACTTATCATCAATACTGAAAACCCTTCTCAGGAGATTGTCTCTGATTACAGTTATGTCCATGAATCATTACTAGAGGACGCTCCGAAGTCAATATTGATTCCAGAGAACAAAGAAATCTCAATGAATTATGAGAATGTACATGAGTTGATGGAAAGATCATCCATACTCATTGATGATATATTTGCATATATTGTTGCTCATGATATCATAGAGCACGATGACATCGAACCACGCTCAGTTGAAGAATGTCAACAAAGAGCAGACTGGCCTAAATGGAAAGAAGCAATCCAGGCAGAACTAGATTCTTTGGCAAAGAGACTGGTATTTGGTTCGGATGCTAACCCCACCAAGTATAAAGCCTGTAGGACATAAATGGGTATTTGTCAGAAAGCGTAATGAGAACAACGAAGTCATAAGATATAAGGCTCGCCTTGTGGCACAAGGTTTCTCACAACGCCCTGGGATTGACTATGAGGAGACATACTCCCCAGTAATGGACGTAATAACGTTCAGCTATCTAATTAGCCTAGTAGTTTTTGAAGGACTGGAAATGCAACTTATGGATGTGGTTACTGCATATCTCTATGGGGATCTGGATTCATAGATATACATGAAAGTGCCAAATGGCCTTTCACTACCTAATTCGAGTAAACCACGTGTCAGGATCGAATTCTCAACAAGAATTATAAATACTCAGAAACAATATCAAAGAAGTTTGCGGAATAACACTTTGATATTTAATGAAACAGTAAACAAACAGTAAATCTGATGAACAACTTGTAAACTTGTATTGAATGGTTGAAGTTACAAGATTACACACACAACCTCAATCTTGAAGAACAAGCTCTTTCAAGACGAATTCTACTTCTCTAGAATTAGGAACTATGCCTTGAGGTTGATACTCTCTAAAACAAAAACTTAGAATAATTAATTATTCTTAAAAATACTCTATCAATTCTATACATATACTGAACAAAAGATAATTACAATTTAATAAAATATCTTCAGAGTATCTTCCATGAATATCTTCAGTCTATCCAGCTGTCATTCTTGTAATTCGAATCTTCATCTCATAAGCAGCACTAATCAAGATCAGCAGTATTAATCTCTTAGCAGTACTAATCTTGAAGAGCAGCATTAATCATGTTCTGGCAGCATTAACTTCAACTGGCAGCATTAACTCAGAAGTACTAATTTTTGAGCTAGCAGCATTAACTATACTTAGCATTTCTTCATTTCCCAACAATCTCCCCCTAACTTGACTTTTAGGAAAAGAAGTCAAGTTCTTCAGATCTTCTTCAAGATGCTCCCAAAACTCCATCATGGCCTAAATTCCAGTATTTGCATCCAATCCCAGACTTTGATTAATTGTTCTTTGGATCAAATATTTAGCCATTTCTGAATTTGGAATACATCCTAGCTTCTTCTTCAGCATGGCATGAAGCTTCAGTCTGCTATGGTTGTACACTCTATCCACTAGGAAGTACTCAGTGTGACTCAAATCCAAAGTCACTGCATATACTCCACTAGTTTCATATAGAGTCCAATTATTCACTGTTTGAAAGACATTCCTTATTATCTCCTCCACTTCATCAGGTTTGAACATCATGCACAGATACTCCATTATCAGCTTTGTAATTGAAATCACTGGAGCTTTCAGTTCATCTGCATATAACTTCATCCCTATTTCAAACATTTCTTCAATATCAGACCTTGAGCAGGTTCTGACAATCTTGTTCCAAGTGTTGTACACTTCATATTTCTCATCTTTTCTCTTCAGTCTGATATACTCCTTGCCATCTACTTCCAAAACATCCCAGTGAATGACTTCAGGAGGTTTAACTCCTACAGGTTCTGCTGAAATTGGTTCAGGCACTTTGTCCATCACTACCATGTACATTTTGACATCCTCAGTATTTACAGGTTCTTTCATTGTAGATGACTCAGGTGCCTCTTCTTCTTCAGCAACCTTTTCAGCCTCTTCTTCCACTAATCTAGGCTTCTTTGTAGGCTTTCTCCTGGCAATCATCTTTGTTCTTTTTAAAGTCCTTAGACTTTCACCAATTGTTGCTTCCTTCTCTGGAGTTTCTTGCTCAACAGGGAATGATTTTTGTAAGAAATCATTGCTTTCTTTCATTCTTTTCTCCATTTCAACCCTTGCAAGATCATCCCCTTGAAGCTTTATCATCTCAGCATCATACATCTTTTTGAGCTTCTCAAAAGACATCTTTGAAAACATCTCTACCTTGACACCTACTGCACCCTTGAGGAAAGTGATCATTTTCTTTCTCTCTTGAGCACCCAGGTATGTCTTTGAAGGTTGTCTTTTCCTTGCAGCCATTTTGATCTTAGCAGGCTTCCTCAAAGATGTGGCTTTCTGCTTGGCTTGTTCTGTTGCTAAGCTTTGTTGATAGGCTTTGTTTAACTCTGCAGCCATTGCTTTAGCTATCTCTCTATCCTTTTGCACTTGCATGGTTTCTGCTTCTTCAAGCTCAACCTGTATTTTCCTAGCTAGAGCTTCATCTGAATCAATCAATTTTTTCTTTTTCATTGGTTGATCAGGTTGAACTAGCTTTTCCTTGCCTTTCTCTTTACTCATTTCCTTCTCTTTACTTGATCTCTTTGAAGCATCACCTCTTTCTTTGATGACAACTCCTTTGGCCTTTGAGATGACCTTGGGAGTATCATGCTTTGCTTTGATTAGAGTTTCTGCAATTTCAAGATCTGTGAGCACTTCTTTCATTGTTTCTGCTGCTTCCATTGGTTTAGCAGTATTAACCATTTCTGCTGCTCTGCTTGTACCAGCAGTATTAATGGTTTCTGCTGCTGCTTGTGTTTCTGCTTCTTGTGCCACCTTTTCTGCAGTTATTTGCTCCCCCTCAAACTTTGCATTCTCTTGCTCCCTCTTAGCTTTTGCATCTTCCATATTTTCATCAGCTTCTGACTCCCCCTTTTTGGGAGCATCAGTCACTGGTTTCCTCCTTCTGAGTACAAATTGCTTCTTCTTCTTTTGGAGAAGCAATTTCCTTACCATTTGCTTCAAGTTGAGGATCTGTTCTTGTTGTGACAGAACAATGAGTTTAAGCTCTTCAATCTTTTGACCTTGTTTGATCACATCCATATTGATGTTTCCCATGGTTTCCATCAATTCGTCATAGTTATATCTGTCCTCACCTTCTCCAGGAGTGTTACCCCCTTTTGAATGATCATTGGATCTTTTAGTAGTGGAAGCCTTCTGCGTAGCAGAAACACTATCCACCCCCTTGGGTTCTTGGCACCTGGGACCTTTGGATGATTGCTCACCCAAAGTTGCCATAGGGAAAGTCTTAGAGATGTTACCACTATCCTTCTCTGTGCTACCAGAAGTAGTGGCAGCCTTCTCACCCATATGCTCTTCCATCTCCTTAGAGAGCACCTCCTGAGGGTTGGGAGACACCCTATTGGATTCCCTTTGGATATTCTCTATTAGAGAATGCTCCAATAGAGGTCTTAAAGGCTTAGTGGGGGAAGGTACAAGAAGGGAAGGAGCCTTCTTTACCTGTTTCCTTTTGTAAGTTTGGGTAATAGGAGAAGTGGGCTTTTGAAGTAGAGACTGGGGGATAGGTATAAAGTGTGAAGGTTGGGACTGGCTAGCAGTGGGATGGTCTGAGGAGGGCTTTGACCTTGCTGCCATACCTTCATCAGTGTGGGACACCACCATCATTGTAGAGAACAATGGGGTGTCAACTCCTTCCGAGTCCCCAGCACATCTTCTCATGTTTGAGAAAACCTTGCCTTTAGGGGGTTTAGGTACATATACCCCATCAAAGTGAGGTATATCCGTCAATTCATTAATGATAACTGCCTGTACAAACCTGGGATACATGAAGAAACTCTTCTTGTTGTCCAGGTTTGAGACAAGATCATTGAAGATCATCAGATAAAAATTATATTTTCTAGCAGTAGATAAACAAACCAAAGCATATGCAATGGGACTGCTAAATTGGCTCCAGCCAGTAGTTTTCTTTGAAATACAGTGCATCAAGGTATGAACAAAGAACCTCCATTGGGATGAAAATTTAGCTTTGAAAAACTTGAAAATTCCCATTTGGCCTTCATACCCCATTCTTGTAAGAGTTAAGAATAATTCCTCATTAGGAATAGAGGTTATACCTGCAACATCGTCTAGACGGAGACAGATGCGTATCACCTCTTCAGTAACTGTTAGGGGTTTTTCACACACCCTTGTCTTGATCATTTGGACACCATCTTCAGTAACGATGGTGGCATTGGCCCAAAATTGCCTCTGATGCTCTATGAAGATGGTAGGAGACACAGTAAGAGCATGAGCGATGTGGCTGGACTTCAGAAAGTCGACTATCTGGTGAAAACCTTCAGCTTGTTTCGGCTTTTGGAGCATCGTGATTTCATTGTGCTCGTCAATGAAAGCCATGGATGCCATTGAACTTGAGTGTTCTTGCCTGAAAACTTGGTACTTGAGAGGAAAGGGTTAGAGCGCAAGTGAACAGTATGCAAAGAGTCGTTATGAACTTTTTAGGCGGGCAAAGGGTATTTATAGTATTCGGATTAAAAGCACTTTAAAAGCAGTATTAACCTTAAAAAAATAGTGAAAGCAGTATTAACAGTGAGCAGTATTAACCACTAGCAGTATTAACTGAGAGCAGTATTAACCACTAGCAGTATTAACTGAGAGCAGTATTAACCACTAGCAGTATTAACTAACTAGCAGTATTAACTGAGAGCAGTATTAACTACTAGCAGTATTAACTAACTAGCAGTATTAACTGAGAGTAGTATTAACTACTAGCAGTATTAACTGAGAGCAGTATTAACCACTAGCAGTATTAACTAACTAGCAGTATTAACTGAGAGCAGTATTAACTACTAGCAGTATTAACTGTGCACTGGCAGTATTAATACTGTACTGGCAGTACTAATACTGTACTGGCAGTATTAACCATACTTACACTTTTAAGCTTGTGAAAAACTGAGTACTGCTATACATTTCCTGAGAAAGAAAGTTAGTAACACCAAGAATAAACTATATACAGGTAGTGAACCACTTTTAGGAAGGGACTTATTCAGAGTTGATCATTCCCACACTTGTTACCAAGAAAGTGAATCTACCCACATCAAAGGCTTTGGTGAATAGATCAGCAAACTGGTTATCAGTATGAACTTTTACAACTTGAATAAGTTTCTTTTCATTGCAGTCTCTTATAAAGTGATACCTAATCTCAATGTGCTTTGTCTTTGAGTGCTTGACAGAATTGTTAACAATGCTAATAGCACTGCTATTATCAATAAAGATTGGAGTGTGTAGAAAGGTTACCCCATAGTCCAGCATTTGATTCTGAATCCATAAGACTTGAGAACAGCAACTTGCAGCTGCTATGTACTCTGCTTCTGTTGTAGATGTGGACACTGTGGTTTGTTTCTTGCACTGCCATGAAACTAGTCTTGCACCCAGAAACTGGCATCCTCCAGAAGTAGATTTTCTGTCCAAGTTTGCTCCACCTAGGTCACTGTCTGAGTATGCAAGTAGGTCAAATGATGAGTCATGAGGATACCAAAGTCCCAATCTAGGTTGCCCTTTGAGATATCTGAATATCCTCTTAACAGCTTGATAGTGTGATTGCTTTGGCCTAACTTGAAATCTTGCACACACACAGACTGGAAACATTATATCTGGCCTAGAGGCTGTAAGGTACATGAGAGATCCAATCATGGATCTATAGTGATGCACATCCATATCCTCCCCCTCAAGATCTGCTGTTATCTGCTTGTGTGTCTCCATAGGTGTGCTGGCAGGCTTTGAATCTGAGAAACCAAACTTGGTTAGAATGTCCTACACATACTTGGACTGACAGATAAAAATACCATCTGACTTCTGTTGGACTTGGAGTCCAAGGAAAAAGGTAAGTTCCCCCATGGAACTCATTTTGAATCTTTGATGCATTAGTTCCTCAAACTCCCTGCACATACTTTCTCTTGTGGATCCAAAGATGATATCATCCACATATATTTGGACCAGCAAGATGTCCTTCTTCTTTCTCTTAATGAACAGAGTCTTATCAATGACTCCTCTTTCAAAGCCATTTTCCAATAGATAGGATGACAGAGTGTCATACCATGCTCTTGGTGCTTGATGCAGTCCATAAAGTGCTTTCTTCAGTTTGTATACTCTGTCTGGATAGCTTGGGTTTTCAAACCCTGGTGGTTGACAGACATATACTTCTTCTTCAATTGAGCCATATATAAATGCACTTTTTACATCCATTTGGTAGACTTTGAACTTCATATAAGAAGCATAGGCCAGGAACAATTTGATTGCTTCTATCCTAGCCACTGGTGCAAATACTTCTTCATAATCTATTCCTTCTTCTTGTGTATACCCTTGTGCTACCAATCTTGCTTTGTTCTTTATTACTATCCCTCTTTCATCTCTCTTATTTCTGAAGACCCATTTTGTGCCTATAGCTCTTTGACCTTTAGGAAGGTCTACTAGATCCCAAACATCTTGCATCTTGAATTGTAGCAGTTCTTCTTGCATGGCTTCTATCCAACTGGACTCTTTCATAGCATCACAAGCCTTTTTAGGCTCAAGCTGGGATAGAAAGCAAGAAAGTACGGTATGCTGTTGGTCTTGCATATCTTGCAGCCTGCTTTGATTTCTAGTCATCATAGGAGAAGATATATCTCCTATTACCAGCTGAGGAGGGTGATTCTTTTGTGTTCTTGTGTGATGGCTAGGTTCTTCATTGAGTCCCACCTCTAGATTGGAGTCATTCAACTCAACTGAGGTGATTTCAGCAGCTCCTTCAGGTTCTTTATGTGCTTGACTCTCCTCATCTCTTCTTTCTTCTTCACTCTAATTTAGTTCAGTAGATGGCTCCTTTTCACAGTCTTCAACAGGATCCACTTTAGGTATGGGAAAAATCACAGACTGAGATATACTTTCTTGAACTTGTGTAGTCCCTGATCCTCCACTTCCTGAACCTGCATACTCATTACTACTGAAACCAAAGGAGTTAGTTAGTGAATCAATGTCAAACAGCCACTGAGGACCAGACCCAATAGGATTTGGTGTGTTCTCATTGCATTTGACATTGTCACTTTCTTCAGTTATTCTAGAAGAAGAATTAAAAACTCTGTAGGCCTTACTCTGAGATGAGTAACCAACAAGAAATCCATCATCTGCCTTGCTATCAAACTTACCTAAGTGAGATTTGGTATTGAGAATTGTACAAGGACACCCAAAAGGTTTGAAAAATCCAATAAAGGGTTTTCTTTTATTTAAAAGCTCATATGGGGTCTTGTTCTTTGGTTTGACTACTAGTACTCTGTTTTGGACATAACAGGCAGTATTAACTGCTTCAGCCCAGAAAGTAATTGGCAGTTTAGAGTCAGCCAAC
This sequence comes from Arctium minus, assembly GCA_954870635.1. Taxonomy (NCBI): domain Eukaryota; kingdom Viridiplantae; phylum Streptophyta; class Magnoliopsida; order Asterales; family Asteraceae; genus Arctium; species Arctium minus. The sequence goes on along the minus strand of OX941091.1, from coordinate 32,601,611 downwards.
AGAGATCTAGCAGCCTCTATTAGTGTCCTATTCCTTCTCTCAGCAACTCCATTTTGTTGTGGAGTCCTAGGAGCACTATATTGTCTCTCAATGCCTTTTTCTTCACAAAAGTTGTTTAGATCAAGATTTTTAAATTCAGTTCCATTGTCTGATCTAATGACTTTTACTTTTTGATTAGTTTGGTTTTCAATTCTTAGAATAAAGGATTTGATCAGTTCACTTGTCTCATCCTATGTTCGTAGAAAATATACCCAAGTAAATCTAGAGTAACTATCAACAATAACTAGGCAATATGATTTCTTCCCTATGCTCATCACATTTGTAGGGCCAAACAGATCCATATGTAATAACTGGAGGCAAGAAGAAATTGAATTTAACTCTTTGGTCTTATGAGAAGTTTTGTGCTGTTTGCCTTTAAGACAAGAAACACAATGATCATCACATGAAAAGACTTTTGATGGTAAACCTCTTACAAGGTTGTTTTTAACAAGTTTGTTCATTGTCTTGAAATTCATGTGACACATCCTTCTGTGCCATAGAGAGGATTCATCCACAGAAGCTTTTGAAACAAGACAGTTCAGGGATGAATCACTTGAAACATTGTCCATATCTAGACAATACACATTGTCCTTTCTTGGAGTTCTAAGTAGTATCATGCTTTCATCAACTACCTTGAACCCTGGAGCAAGGATCATACATTATGTACTTGTAAATAATATACTATGTTGTTTGTCACAAACCTGTGATACACTTAACAGGTTGTACTTTAATTGATCAACATAGTAGACATCTTCAAATGTCATCTTACCTTTTGTGACATTACCTTTTCCACTTATTTTTCCACCTACAAGATTGTCTCCAAATGCAACATGTCCTCCATTGATATGCTTGAAATCCTAAAGGCATGACATGTTGCCTGTCATGTGCCTAGAGCAACCACTATCCACATGCCAGATGCTCTTCCCCTTGAGCTGTTGGTTGCTCTGCACATAAGATAAATCAGTTAGTATGGATTAGGAACCCAAGCCAAAGTGGTCTTGGGTACCTCTTTCTCATCAAAATATTTACATTTTTTCTTAACAATATTTTTAAACTTTGACTCCTCATTACTGGAGTACTTTGTTACAATAATGGGTTTGGATGCATATTTGCTAGAAGCAGTACTGTTTTTAGAAGAACTAACTGCATTAGCAGCACTTGCATGCTTAGCAGTACTAACCTTGTTAGAAGTATTAACTGTTTTAGCAGCAGTAACTGTGTTAGCAGTAGTAACCTTTGAAGAAGTACTAACAGTGTTAGAAGCATTAAAATTCTCAGCAGTACTAACACTGTTAGCAGCACTATCCCTGTTAGCAGCACTAACAGTTTTAGTGCTTCTAGGCACCCACATTTTAATACTTTCTTTTAAAAACTTTTTCTTCATGTGGCCTTTGGTTTCAATAGATTTCTTAGCCACATGTTTCTTTCCAGCCTTCCTATAACCAACAGGTTTTTGCACAAATCTTTGAAAGTTCATCCTTTGGTTAATAGGATTAAAGAAACAGTACTTAGCCAAATGATTTAGCTTGCCACATATGAAACAAGGTTTTGGTCTGATTATCTTACTCAGATCAACTCCTTGTTTCTGAGCCCATTGATTATTCCAGTTTCTTTGATTACCTCTCTTTGTACTAGAATTTGGGCTCTCAGTTTTATTGCAAGCACACTGTTTACAAGGGCCAGGATTCACAACAGTGGTCTGTTTGTAATGGACCTTGTTAGCGTTTCCTTTGGTCTTCTCTATCTCTTTAGACTTGACCCAGATTTTTCCACATCCCTCATTGGTGATAATGTTGTTTTCTAAAGGTATCTCTTTACTTACAGCATTATTCCTATTCTCACTGGCTTCTTTCTCAGTCAAATCCTTAACCATCACCTCATCCAAAGGATCTATCTTAAATGCTTTCTCAGACAAGTCCTTTTTCTCCTTGGTCTCTAACAGATCTGATGTAGGAGGGATATAATTGTTGTTGTAAGGAGGGGGTGTGTTGTTGTATCCAACACCAGGCTTCATCTTATCATGAATCTGAGCCTTTAGAAGAGAATCCATTGCTTTTGAAGCATATGAAAACTTTTCTATATCAAGCTTAACCTTAGCTAATTCTTCTTTCAACTTATCATTCTCTTCTTTGGACTTAGACAGTTTGGTCTCTAACTCATTCTTTTCCCACTTCCAGTAGTTTGTGTCATAAGAGTGTTGAAGTTCATTGGCTTGAAAGCCTTTGATTTGTTCTTCAAACCTCTCCACTATCAACACATAATCTCTTCTGTCCTTTTCTAATCTTTTGAGGTCATCACACATGTTTTGGTTGTGATCCCTGTACCTTTTTACAGTGTCTATGCAAGATTGAGTACAAAGATTAGAACTTACCTCAGAGGGGAGATTAGACACCTCTGCCATAAGGGCTTGATTCTGAATGGCTTCCTCAGCTTGGTCACTCCAGTCAAACCCCATTCCTTGTTGAGAAACAAGAGCTTGAGCAGAGTTCTTGTTTTGATTGAATCCACCATTCTGGGCTTGTTGGTGGTTGTTATTTGGCACACCACTTCTGCACTCTCTAGCAAAGTGTCCCTTCATGTGGCACTTATAGCATTCCACCTTTGTCTTGTCAAAACCAGCACCATCTTCTCTTCTTTGAGAGAAGTTGTTCCTTCCAGTTCTTTTAATAAACTTCTTCACCCTCATAGATAACATGGCCATCTGCCATTTAATGTCCATCTCCTCCAAGTCATCAGGGTGAATTTGTTCCAGATCATCATTAATCAAAGAGTTGTTGCTATGACTTGATAAAAAGGCTTCAAAAACTGTTTCAGTGCCTTTTTCTAAATTCACACCACTAGCAGCACTAACTGCTTCAGGGTTGGCAGTAGTATCAGCAGATGCTGATAGAAGTGCTGCATTATGAATATACCCAGTGGGCTTCTTCTTGGCTTCTACCTCAGATTCAAATACTCTTAGATCATTATACAAATCATCTAGTTCCTTCTCCTCCAGATTGTCACTCTGTCTATATGAGACAGTGTACATAGTCCATTCATCCCCAAGAGATCTGAGGAACTTCCTGTTGATATCATCTTGCTCCATCTTCACTCCAACAGTAGCCAGTTCACCAATAAGCTTGTTGAACCTGTCAAAAGTTTGAGTCATTGACTCATTCTTTGAAGAAGTGAAGTTCTCATACTGCTGCTTCAGAACATCCCTTTGATTTCTTTTGATGCTCTTAGTTCCAACAAATCTTTTCTCTAGAGCATTCCAGAGAATCTGAGCATCAGTGCAGTTGCAAAATTGATGCTGATATTCATTGGGGATGGCCAAGAGCAGAGTGCTTAAGGCCTTCATCTCTGTCTGTCTGATCTTCCTCTCACCATCTGTCTTTGGTGGAGGTCTTTTCCCATCTGGTCCAATCTTTCCTGCTTCAGAGGGTCCATTCTCAATGATGTCCCACATTGAGTAGTCTGTGAGAAGAATGTATTGCCTGATTCTGATCTTCCACATGTCAAACTCACTGGGTTTGAGCATTGGGACCTTAGAAACAAGAGTACTGTTTGATTCTGCAAAGTTTTCCATGATGAATGAATAGATGTTTCTGAGAGAACAGGCTCTGATACCACTTGTCAGGATCGAATTCTCAACAAGAATTATAAATACTCAGAAACAATATCAAAGAAGTTTGCGGAATAACACTTTGATATTTAATGAAACAGTAAACAAACAGTAAATCTGATGAACAACTTGTAAACTTGTATTGAATGGTTGAAGTTACAAGATTACACACACAACCTCAATCTTGAAGAACAAGCTCTTTCAAGACGAATTCTACTTCTCTAGAATTAGGAACTATGCCTTGAGGTTGATACTCTCTAAAACAAAAACTTAGAATAATTAATTATTCTTAAAAATACTCTATCAATTCTATACATATACTGAACAAAAGATAATTACAATTTAATAAAATATCTTCAGAATATCTTCCATGAATATCTTCAGTCTATCCAGCTGTCATTCTTGTAATTCGAATCTTCATCTCATAAGCAGCACTAATCAAGATCAGCAGTATTAATCTCTTAGCAGTACTAATCTTGAATAGCAGCATTAATCATGTTCTGGCTGCATTAACTTCAACTGGCAGCATTAACTCAGAAGTACTAATTTTTGAGCTAGCAGCATTAACTATACTTAGCATTTCTTCATTTCCCAACACCACGAAGTGCGTTTGCAATTAAACTAAGACGTTCACTCTACGGATTAAAACAATCTGGACGGATGTGGTATAACAGTTTGAGTGAATACTTGATTGGAAAGGGATATAAGAATGATTAAATGTGCCCTTGCGTTTTTATAAAGAAGACAAGTTCTGGATTTTCAATCATAGCTGTGTATGTTGATGGTATGAACATAATAGGTACTCTTGATGAAATAAGAGATACAACAAGCTATTTGAAATCTGAATTTGTGATGAAAGATCTTGGGAAAACTCGGTTTGCTACGTACTCAAGTATAGTGGGATATGCACCTTCAAGAAATAGCATCATTCGATTCTTCCACATAGAGAAGTTATCTCTGCTAAATCGAGGAGGCTTGGAAAGTGAACCATTATCATAGTAGTTTGTGTTTGTGTTAAGTGCCATGTTAGAATAGCAAGGAAGAGAATAAAGCAAGATCTTGTTTATCATATTAAACAGTCTGCTCTGATACCACTTGTTGGTCCCGAAGGTGCTTAAAAAGTTTGTAGAAGGGGGGGGGGGGGTTGAATACAAACACATAATTTAAAGTTTAATAAATTGTTTATTGATAAATCAAATACAATTTACAAGTTTGTTGTGGAATAAGATTAAGACAGACTCAATCTAAACAAACTTAAGAAACACTAAGATGGTTGCACAAGAATATAGAGAATGGGGGATTGAGAGTATAGAAAACAAGGATTTCTATAATGTAGAAAGATTATAGAGAATGGGGGATTGAGAGTATAGAAAACAAGGATTTCTATAATTTAGAAAGATGAAGGCCAGAGGTGAGCACTACCTCAGATGGAGAGGTAATCTTTCTATTTATACCCTATGCATTAAATGCATGGCAGGGCACTTTACACGTGTCCTTCATTGATTGGCTGAAAGAGTCTGACTTTGGGAGACATGCTTTCGGCCGTATCATTAACAGTGTAGTTGACAGAGTTGTTGTACGAATTGTGGCAGAGGTATGTCCGTTCTGACACATCGTACTGGTTGTGCAAGGTAAGACAAAAGGAGACTTGAGACATAAGCTTCGTGATCGTTTGATCGCTGAATATCTCTTCCTTCAGATATATAAAGAGGTTCAGCTATCGCTGAATCTTTTCCTCATGTTCCTTCGCGTATAAGTAGATTCGTCTTTGCTTCACTGATATCCGCATCAGGTCATTAGTAGACTTGTCTTTGTTCAGCAGCTTTGTCTTCGATGCAGCTATGAACATCTGTTGACGCGAGACTTGTCTTTAGGGATTACGTTACTGTTTACATTAGAAACTATCAGCGATAACTGAACAGACTCAGTCTGATCACTGATAGTGAAACACTAATACATATAAATGTTTGTAAGAAAGACTATCAGCGATAACTGAACAGATTCAGTCTGATCGCTGATGGTGAAACACTAATACATATTAAACGTAGTTTTCACTAAGTATAAAAGAGGGTCGTTATCAAATAACTGAGAGAGTTTGGATTAACAATCTCCCCCTATTACTTTATAGTTCAAAATAAGGAATAATCAGGACTCATAACATACATGTCCCAATTACTATTTTGAGGAATCTTTTACAGTACTGATAGAGTTACGTACTTCACTTAAATTTTCATAAATTCAAGAAAAGAATTACAAGGTATGAAAATACAAGTACAAGTGATGTACTAACTATTGTAAGTTTTACTAATAGATTACAGAAAGTCGGAAACTAATCTATCAGCTATCTAAAGAAGACTTGGGAGGATTGATCATATACTCAGGTATTTCTTCTCCTTTTTGCCTTCGATCTGAAGATTCTTGAGAGATGATTGCCTTGATCGGTTCAGTAGAAGAAGAGAAGTCACACCATAAGCACAAGAGATCCTTGAGATGACTGAGGGGACATATAGGAATTTCAGATACTCTTTGAAATCTGAGCTCTTCCTCATCATCTCTGAAGAAGATTCCAAAAGGTTCTTTGAGTACTTGCCCTGCAACATTTGGTCCACCAGGGGGTAGAGATAGATTGAGAACAGAGAGATCAGGAGGGGGACCGAACAGAGCTTCTCTTGAGAACTTGATGGAGGTTTCATTTCTGATCACCGCAACATTTTCAGACGAGGAGGAGACAGTTTTTCTTTTGATTTGCTTTGACTTAGAAGGAAGAGCAGATGGCACCTTTAGGACTGCAGCGACTCTGTTGATGAGAGCATCATTTATCCCTTCAACATAGCCTCTGTAGATTGACTTTGATTTCTTCAGCGCATCTTTGAACTCAAGCCATTCCATGTAGCCGAAGCTTTCCAGCTTTGAAACGTATATAGCCTTGCAGCTTCCATCCTCTCGGTAATCTCCATAGTGACAGAAACTTTGTCCTTCTTCTTTCTCCCAGAGATGACAACTGCTACGATCTTCATTGGTTCAGAACGATAATCGATTTTATGCTTGCACCAATCGACTATGTTATCGCTGACCGCTAGTTCTTTTGAGCGCTCCTCTTCAATCTCTTTCAAGAGAGCAGCCTGGACTTCAGCTGGTTTCTTCTTCAGCTTCTTGTCTTTGACTTGAGAAGACTGAATCTTGAGAGCAAGAGAGGCATCTTTTTGAAAATCAGCTATCAACTTCTCAGCCCTGACAGATTCTTCGATTTCAGCATCAGTCAGGAACTCTAGATCTGTTGATTGAGTGGGGATCTTCAGTCGTTGATTCTCTAGATGAGAGATCATCTCTGTTCGTCTCTTCATCTCTTCCTCTGACCAGTGAGATGGTCTAGAGGGCCTTCCTGGATGTTACAGGGTTTCTTCTTCTTCTTCTTCTTCATCAATCTCTCTTACAGAGATTGGGATTATTTCTTCATCAGCTTTGGGAGCTGGGATTATTTGTAGTTGTTTACCCTTAAGCAGGGAAGAGAATTGTCTGAGAAGCATTCTCCTCAGATAGTGAAACTGTCTTCAGGTTTCCCTCAGCAACCGCACCTTTGGGTTTGCTTTGGGAAGGGGTTCCTGAGGATGTTCCATGACTCCCCCCTGCTGTGACAACTTCTTTCGAAGTTATCACTGAAGATGTGATGGTTGCAGAACACCATATCATCATCATCTTCTTGATGAGGTTGCTCTTCCTCTTGATCTTCAAGATCAAGATCTTGTTCTTCTTCATCGTCCTCTTCTTCTTCTTCGACAAATTCTTTGAATGAAGAAAGGACTTGGTCAACAACCTTCTCCCCCTCAACATGAGAAGGTGGATCTTCAAGTTGAACCTCAGCAGCTTCATCTGCTGTCTCCCCCTCTTTAATTTCTTCAGCGGCTTTCTCCCCCTCTTTGTCATTATCAGCGAGGGAGAGATCTTTGAATGGAGAGGAAGGTTGTGCAGAGGCCAACATTCGGACTTCAGCCTCCAGACTGTCTAGCCGTCCTTCAATCACCGGGATATCTGAAGTAGCCTGATGAATAAATTCAACAACTATGTGTAGTTGGGTGCGATTGTCCGATGTGAAGGAAGGAGAAAGAGTCGGAGCTGGTGCATTTAGCTTGTCAAGGACTTGCTGAAGAAGAGATGTGCAGGAATCCACTTTTGTGGATAGAGCATCCATCTGTCGCTGAGTATCCTCCTTTACTCTGACAATCTCTTCATGAATAGTGGAGAATTGAGAGGCTTCAACTTTGGTGGAGCAGGCAGTTGTCAAAGTCTTCAGTTCTTCACCAGCAGTATTGACTGCGCTCGTGGTTTCGTTGACAACGGCGGTGAGAGAAACCACCTTTTCACCCAAACTGTTGACATTCGCGTCAACAGTTGCCAAACTAGGACCTGAAATAAAAGTTAGCGTCTGAGTAACAGGCTTAGATGGAGAGATGGGAGAGGTATAGGTGGGTTTAGGTATACCTGATGATTCAAACATTTTGTAAAATTGCATGTCTCTTTCAAAGGTTTGAGCATCAGGTCCTAAAAATGCAACATGAGGTTGCTGCATGAGAGGAGGGTTAGAGACCAAAGAAATAGAGGGATTAGAGATGGGGATAGAAGAAGTTTGGGGTTGAAAAGGTACCTCCGTTGATTGAAGAACTGAGATTTCAGGTTAAGTCACTGTTGTTGTGACAGCGACCGAGGTCACTGGCACGGTTGATGTTATCACAACAGCAGACGTGGAGGAGAGGACCACGAAATCATCCAAGGAAGTTTGTCGAGAAACTTCCTCAGGCCTTGAACTAGAGGCGGTTGTCTCCTTAGTCACTTTGGCCTTTTTCGAAGGGCCAAGGGAACTAACTGATGGGCGTTTGGAACCAGTGGTAGCGACAGGGTAAGCAGAAGAATGAACCTCCTGCGTGGCCGCTGAAGTAGAAGAATGGAGAGAGAGGCGAGAGCGTAGGGTAGAAATACTTACCTCGTTGTCCAGCGGTTTGACTTTTAGAGAACGCTGACCCACTTTGGCGAATGAGCCATCAACAGTAGTGGGATAAGCGTTGGCGTAGAGGAACTTCAGGTATGCACAGATGAAACGTACATATGGGATCTTGGGATCCCTCTCCGTCTTCTCTATCTTTGACCTTAGATCGTTAAAGATAGCAGTGGCAAAGTCAATGTTTTTGCCAGCGATTACCGAGTAGGCCATCTGGAGCTGTACCTTGCTGGCCTGATCAAGGGAACCACTTTTCCCACTCATGCATTGAATGAAGTGAGAAAAGATATAGTTTAGCTGAGAAGGCATGTTCGCCTTCTTGATGAGAGTCAGCTTCTTGTTGGGGATAGTGGAGCGGGGCTTGTTGTCCCAGCAGTACTCCATATCATCCATAAACCGGATGAGTTCAGCGTCAGTAGGCATAGCTTCAAAGCCACTCTTATGTTTGTCAGGAAACCTGAGAGCCTTTCTTAAGCTGAAAGCGGTCATCATTCCTTTGCCGAGGTCAGTGCAGAAAGAAATGGCAGGGACCTGATCACCTTTCTTGTTGGTGATGGTCGATTCTTCAGCTGTGAACCAAAACTGTTGAAGTAGAGTTTTGGAGGGTTTTCGATCAACAGTGAGAGCGTAAGCAATGCAAGATTGCTTCAGGAATTTAGCAGCATCCACTAGGTGTGGGTATTTGATTCCATCGAAGTCTAGGCGTCCAAGATGGTTGTTCTTGGGGACTTCAGAGTCAGTGATGGCGAACTTGACGTTCTTGGAGGAAACAAGTGTTGACTGTGTCATTGCTGAATAAGGAAAGAAATAAAGAATAGAAGGAAAGGATTAAAGTCTAAAAATAAAGAAGTTTTTATCAGATTAATATAAAAACAAAAAATATTTGAAGATTAAGACATTGTTCTTAGTTTAAGAAGAAAGAACAATGAGAAAACCAAAGGTTTTGAAAGAATAAAATCAAAAAGAATGATTTTAGTGAGTAGAAATCTTATAAAAATCCATAATGATGGAACATAAGTAGGATTAAGTAACAAGATTTAAGTAAAAGAAAGATCAAAATAACCTGTTAATCCTTAAGGAAGAAGATGCAAATGATTTGAAAGATGTTCTTGCAAATGCTTGAGAGAGTTCTTGCTTGAAAAGGATTTTCAGAGAGCGTAAAAGATAAGAATGAAAAGAAACATTCCTTTTATACGTAGAGAGTAGGAGAGAGAAAGAGGCGGGAATACAAATGTTCATCATGACATGGACACGTCCCACGAAGTTGATTGGATAGAAGGGCAACGGACGAACGTGTCAGAAAAAGGCATGTCGTGGATTGTCGGTTCAAATGACGTCATAGGAGAGAGAAAAACGTTTCATTTGTCCTTTTGAAATTATCTTTGAAGAAAAGTCAGAGATAGGTTTTTCTTCAAAAGAATCCCTGATGAAAATTCAGAGATTGATTTTTATTTTAGAATGATCACTGAAGAGAAAACTCAGTGATAGATTTTGTTTTGTTTTAAAAAAAACTTTTAATCATGATTAAAGAAAACTTCAGTGATCAAAGTTTTATTTAAAACGACTTACTGACTGAAGATTCAGTGATTGAAAGTAAGAGAACATACCTGAGAGTCAGAGTTTTAATCAGAGATTGAATGATAAAGGGGAACTTATAATCACTGACTTAATGCATGAACGCTGAAGATTTACTCTTCGAGATTCAACATTCCAAGCTCACTGATGAGAAAGTTGAACCTTGTCTCATCAAGAGGTTTGGTGAATAAATCAGCAAGCTGATAGTCAGTAGGGATGAAATGAAGTTCAATATCACCATTCATCACATGATCTCTGATAAAATGATATATGATCTCTATGTGTTTAGTCTTTGAATGTAGCACTGGATTGTTTGCTATAGCGATAGCACTAGTGCTGTCGCAATAGATTGTAATCTTTGATAGCTGAAGGTCATAGTCTAATAGTTGATTTCTCATCCATAAGACCTGAGCACAACAACTTCCAGCGGCTGCGTATTCAGCTTCAGTTGTAGAAGTGGACACTGAATTTTGCTTTTTGCTTGTCCAGCTTACCAGCTTTCCTCCTAGGAGTTGACATCCACCCGTGGTTCTCTTTCTATCGAGTTTACAACCTGCAAAATCACTATCAGAATATCCAGTTAGATCGAACCCTGAGTCTTTGGGATACCAAAGACCGAGATTAGGAGTCCCTTTCAGATATCTGAAAATTCGCTTAACAGCGATCAGATGAGATTCCTTGGGTTCAGATTGATAGCGTGCACATAAACAAGTAGAGTACATGATGTCAGGTCGGCTCGCTGTAAGGTACAACAGGGAGCCTATCATTCCCCTATAGGCAATGACATTAACAGGTTTTCCAGACGGATCTTTGTTAAGTGTCAGGGGAGGTGCCATAGGAGTCTTCATCGCTGAAGTTTGTGTTAAATCAAACTTCTTCAGCATGTCTTTAACATACTTACCTTGGCTGATAAAAGTACCTTTGTCAGATTGTTTGATCTGAAGACCAAGAAAATATGTCAGCTCACCCATCATACTCATTTTGTATTTTTTCTTCATTCTTTCAGCGAATCGAGTACACAGCGATGGGTTAGTAGAACCAAATATAATGTCATCGACATATATTTGTACAAGAATAATATGACCTTTTATCTTTCTGAAAAATAAAGTATTACCAATTTTGCCACGTTTAAAATTTTCAGAGATAAGAAAGGATGAGAGAGTATCATACGAAGCACGAGGGGCTCGTTTGAGACCATAGAGAGCCTTATTCAATTTATAAACATAATTTGGATACTTAGGGTCATAAAACCCTGGAGGTTGTTCTACATAGACTTCTTCATTCAGCTTTCCATTTAGGAACGCTGATTTTACATCCATTTGATACACAATGAAGTCTTTATAGACTGCATAAGTTAAGAATAGTCGAATTGCTTCGAGCCTAGCCACAGGGGCAAAGGTTTCATCATAGTTTATGCCTTCCTCTTGTCTGTATCCCTGAGCAACAAGTCAAGCCTTGTTGCGGGTTACAGTTCCATGTTCATCTAACTTGTTTCTAAACACCCATTTGGTGCCTATAACAGTTTTGTCAGATGGTCTAGGAACGAGATTCCAAACTTTGTTACGAGTAAACTCAGTCAGCTCTTCTTGCATAGCGCTGACCCAGTTTGGATCTCTGAGGGCATCATCAGCCTTCTTTGGTTCTATTAAAGAAATAAAGTTAACAAAGAGACAAATATTACCTGAACTTCGTCGTGTCTGAATACCTGCATCGGGATCACCAAGGATTTGATCAATGGGGTGATCTCTGGTCCATCGCTGAGCAGGGGCATGATCGCTTACTTCAGAGATTGGATCAACAATAGGAATGTTCACGGATGAAGAAGCTTGAGGCTCATCAGCGATCAGCTGTTGAGTTTCAGACATGCCATTGTTTTCTGAGAGATGTTCAGACAAAGATGGTTCTGATCGTAGAATGTGTTTAGAGGCTCTGCTGAGATCCATGAGTTTGATTCAGCGTTAGGAGGTATGATGTTTGGATCATCATCAACAATTGGAGGATTTGAATGCTGATGGTTTGAGAAGTAGGGTTCTGTTTCTCTGTAGTGAGAAAACATCCAAGCATTTAATTCTTCATTGTCAGCGATTGGTTTAGAGTTCGCTGAGCGAGTTTCATCAAAAGTGACATGAATTGTTTCTTCCACAGATTGTCTTCTCTTTTTGAAAACTCTGTAGGCTTTGGAGATGGAGGAATATCCTAGAAATATTCCATCATCAGCTTTTGGGTCGAACTTTCCAAGCTGATCTTTGTTGTTTAGAATAAAGCACTGACAACCAAAGATATGAAGAAAGCTGATAGAGGGCTTTCTTCCATGAAAAAGTTCATAAGTTGTCTTTCCAAATTGCTTTACGATCAGCGATCTGTTTTGAGTAAAACATGCAGTGTTTACAGCTTCAGCCCAAAATTGAGTAGGGAGATGAGAATCGCTGAGCATTGACCTAGCAGCTTCAATGATCGTTTTGTTTCTTCTTTCAGCGACTCCGTTTTGTTGAGGTGTTCTTACTGAAGAGAAGTTGTGAGAAATTCCCTTGTTCTCAAAGAAATTGTTCAGAGAACTGTTTTTGAATTCAGTTCCATGATCACTTCTTATTGAACGAACAGTAAGGTTATTCAGCACTTCCATCTTCTTAACGAAGGATATTAATTCTTCTGAAGTATCACTCTTGCAGCGAAGAAAGATAACCTAGGTGTAGTGAGAGTATTCATCTACAATGACAAGCGTATATTTCTTTCCAGCTATTGATTGGATGTTGACAGGGCCAAACAGATCCATATGTAAGAGCTGAAGAGAACTTGTCACTGAGGAAACTTGTTTAGACTTGAAACTAGTTTTTGTCTGTTTTCCTTTTTCACATGCTGAACAGAGAGATTCTTTAGCATATGAGTGCTGAGGGAGACCAGAAACCAATTCCTTAGAAGAGAGAGAATTCAGGGTTTTGAAGTTCAGATGAGAGAGCCTTTTATGCCATAGCCAGTTGACATCAGAAGAGGCTTTAGAGAGAAAACACACATTCTCAGTGGTAGTAGAGTCCATATCTATTACATAGACATTTTCTTTACGAAAACCACTGAGAGCCAGTTTTCCTTTCTCATTTACCACTGAACATGCTTTCCTAGAAAAGCGAACTTCATAGTCTTTGTCACATAGCTGAATGATGCTTAGAAGATTATGCTTCAGTCCATCTACATAAGCGACTCTTCTGAAGGTAGTTGTCCCATTGTTGAGGACACCAAACCCTCGGGTATATCCTTTTCGATTTCCACCAAAGGTCACAGAGGGACCTTTCTCTTCCTTGTATTCAGTGAGCAGGCCTTTTTGTCCAGTCATGTGATGAGAACATCCACTATCGAGATACCAGATGCCCTTTAATCCCTGCACACATAAGGAAGATTAAGCTTTGTTTGGTACCCACTTTTCAATGGGTCCTTTGGGGTTAGTGGAGATGGAAGGTTCAGTAATCTTCACAGCAGATGAAGATTCAGCTTCAGTGGTAATCTTCACTTTGGTTAATTTCTTAACCTTAGTGGTATTCTTCACCTTGGTCATTTCTTCAGCTTTGATGACCTTCTCAGCCTTGGAGGCATTCATCTTCACTTTAGCTGATTTATCAACTTTAGTGGCAGTTGGACATTTGCTTGTAATATGGTCAGTAAATCCACAGTGATAGCATTTTCTATATTTGAATGTGGTTTTAGGACCAGTAGTGAGAGGTTTTGAGAATTTAAGATGAGCAGGGCCAGGTCCAAGAATGCTTTTAGCATGAGATCTGGGAGGAATTTTGATTTCTTCAGATCTCTTAGGCTTGAGATCAATCTTTAGCTTTGGAGGACAGAGATCAAAGATTTCTATCACAAAGCTAGAGGATTGATTCGCTGAAGGTTTAGAGGGAACTTTCAGCTTTCCTTTCTTGGAAGCCTTCTGAGGACGAAGAATGGATTTTCCTTTATCCGCAGACTTAGAGCCTTTGGATTTTTCCTCAGGGATAGAATTAGAAGAAGAAGGATAAAACTGATTATAAGAAGTGTCGGAGATAGAAGTGACAAATGTTCCAAACTTAAGCATGGAACAGTCTTCTTTAGGCTCATCCTGTGGTTTCCAAAAAACCAAGACCGATTTTATCACCACCAGTAGTTTGAGCATTTATTATCTCAGTTATCTTTGTTGAAGAATTGCACCATTTTTCAACAGTAGCCTTTTCCGCTTTTAGAGCAGTGATGGCTTGTTCGCGTTCTATGCTGATGATTTTATTTACAACAACTTGATCTTTCAAACTTTCCTCTAAAAGAGGCAGTTCTCTGATCTTTTCATGGCATTTTTCCAGCTGTTCAGTTAAGTCATTGTTTTTGCTTTCAGCTAGAGATTTGCCGTTTAGAGCATTGTAAAGATCAAATGTCAGCACATCAACTGCGCGACTTCTCTCTGATTCAGGTAGAGAGGGATTAGTAGAGATAGATACCTGAGATGATATATAGCTCATAGAAGTTTCAGATTGTTCTTCCACTTCTTCTTTAATCTCAGCCATAAGGCAAAGATTAGCGACTTCTTCATCAGAACTTGATTCTTCTGATTCAGCCCAGTCGTGTGATTCAGCAATGAGACCTTTACCTTTTCGCTTGTAGTTTTTCAGCTTTTGATATTTGTCTTTCAGCTTTAGGTATTTGTCATCGCTGGATCTTCTTGAGGTAGAAGGTTTGAAGACTTTCTTCGACCTGCATTCACTTGCAAAGTGTCCAATCTTTTCACAGTTAAAGCAAGTAGTAGTAGCCTTATCAACAGGGGTTGATTTTGGCTTGTCAGTGAGAGAGAGAGGCTTATTTCTTCTGAAATTGCTCTTTCTTGCAAATCTCTTAAAAGAGTTTGTCAAGAGTGCTAAGGACTCATCAAACTCTGAAAACCCTTCTCAGGAGATTGTCTCTTATTACAGTTATGTCCATGAATCATTACTAGAGGACGCTCCGAAGTCAATATTGATTCTAGAGAACAAAGAAATCTCAATGAATTATGAGAATGTACATGAGTTGATGGAAAGATCATCCATACTCATTGATGATATATTTGCATATATTGTTGCTCATGAGATCATAGAGCACGATGACATCGAACCACGCTCAGTTGAAGAATGTCAACAAAGAGCAGACTGGCCTAAATGGAAAGAAGCAATTCAGGCAGAACTAGATTCTTTGGCAAAGAGACTGGTATTTGGTTCGGTAATGCTAACCCCACCAAGTATAAAGCTTGTAGGACATAAATGGGTATTTTTCAGAAAGCGTAATGAGAACAATGAAGTCATAAGATATAAGGCTCGCCTTGTGGCACAAGGTTTCTCACAACGCCCTGGGATTGACTATGAGGAGACATACTCCCCAGTAATGGGCGTAATAACGTTCAGCTATCTAATTAGCCTAGTAGTTTCCGAAGGACTGGAAATGCAACTTATGGATGTGGTTACTGCATATCTCTATGGGGATCTGGATTCAGAGATATACATGAAAGTGCCAAATGGCCTTTCAGTACCTAATTCGAGTAAACCACGAAGTGCGTTTGCAATTAAACTAAGACGTTCACTCTACGGATTAAAACAATCTGGACGGATGTGGTATAACCGTTTGAGTGAATACTTGATTGGAAAGGGATATAAGAATGATGAAATGTGCCCTTGCGTTTTTATAAAGAAGACAAGTTCTGGATTTTCAATCATAGCTGTGTATGTTGATGGTATTAACATTATAGGTACTCTTGATGAAATAAGAGATACTGCAAGCTATTTGAAATCTGAATTTGAGATGAAAGATCTTGGGAAAACTCGGTTTGATACGTACTCAGGTATAGTGGGATCTGCACCTTCAAGAAATAGCATCATTCGATTCTTCCACATAGAGAAGTTATCTCTGCTAAATCGAGGAGGTTTGGAAAGTGAACCATTATCATAGTAGTTTGTGTTTGTGTTAAGTGCCATGTTAGAATAGCAAGGAAGAGAATAAAGCACGATCTTGTTTATCAGATTAAACAGTCTGCTCTGATACCACTTGTTGGTCCCGGAGGTGCTTAACAAGTTTGTAGAAGGGGGGGGGGTTGAATACAAACACAGAATTTAAAGTTTAATAAATTGTTTATTGATAAATCAAATACAATTTACAAGTTTGTTGCGGAATAAGATTAAGACAGACTCAATCTAAACAAACTTAAGAAACACTAAGATGGTTGCACAAGAATATAGAGAATGGGGGATTGAGAGTATAGAAAACAAGGATTTCTATAATGTAGAAAGATGAAGGCCAGAGGTGAGCACTACCTCAGATGGAGAGGTAATCTTTCTATTTATACCCTATGCATTAAATGCATGGCAGGGCACTTTACACGTGTCCTTCATTGATTGGCTGAGAGAGTCTGACTTTGGGAGACATGCTTTCGGCCGTATCATGAACAGTGTAGTTGACAGAGTTGTTGTACGAATTGTGGCAGAGGTATGTCCGTTCTGACATATCGTACTGGTTGTGCAAGGTAAGACAAAAGGAGACTTGAGGCATAAGCTTCGTGATCGTTTGATCGCTGAATATCTTTTCCTTCAGAGATATAAAGAGGTTCATCTATCGCTGATACTTTTCCTCATGTTCCTTCGCGTATAAGTAGATTCGTCTTTGCTTCACTGATATCCGCATCAGGTCATTAGTAGACTTGTCTTTGTTCAGCAGCTTTGTCTTCGATTCAGCTATGAACATCTGTTGACGCGAGACTTGTCTTCAGGGATTACGTTACTATTTACATCAGAAACTATCAGCGATAACTGAACAGACTCAGTCTGATCACTGATAGTGAAACACTAATACATATAAATGTTTTTAAGAAAGACTATCAACGATAACTGAACAGATTCAGTCTGATCGATGATGGTGAAACACTAATACATATTAAACGTAATTTTCACTAAGTATAAAAGACGGTCGTTATCAAATCACTGAGAGAGTTTGGATCAACACTACCTCGTCGAACCATTCAGAAATTATTGCTTTACATGAGGCGGTTCGAGAGTGTATATGGCTAAGATCTGTCATTGCACATATTAGAGGAGCAAGTGGTTTAAGTTCAACCACTAAAAATCCTACATGCATATATGAAGATAATGCAGCTTGTATTGAACAAATGAAAGTAGGATATATCAAGGGTGATAATACAAAGCATAGTTCGCCAAAGTTTTTCTACAATCAGCAACAACAGACTCTCCTTAAGATTCAAGTGAATCAAGTAAGGTTTGAGGAGAATGTGGCTGATTTGTTTACTAAATCATTGCCTAAGGCTACATTTGAAAAACATGTGGAAAGCATTGGAATGCGGAGACTTTCCAAACTCCCTTGATTAACGTACATATCAGGGGGAGTAATAGACAAAAAGGGGAGTCTACTATACATGTGATATTTTGTACTCTTTTCTTCACCCAAGTTTTTTTTCCCAATGGGTTTTGTTTTTTGGTGTAAGGTTTTAGTGAGGCAACAGTTTATATAACTCCCATGATTGATGTACAAATATGAGGGAATAATAGACTAAAGGAATAGTCTATACACAGGTGCGTTGTACTCTTTTCTTCGTCCTTTTTTTCCCATTGGGTTTTTATTTTGACGCAAGGTTTTAACGAGGCAACGATATTGCACCATCACTCCTTTGACTTGGCATAAGGGGGAATGTTATAGGATAAGTGTGTAATCGTCTAAAGGATATAACGATAGAGACAGAGATAGGGATAGTGATAGAGATAAAGATAAAATATATCAGAGTTAGATTAAAACTAGTTTAGGTAGATAATCTTAATAACTCGTAAGCTGCATAATTTTTTTTTTCATCTTTTTTGAATTAATAACTCGTAAGCTGCATAACTTTTTTTAAATGGGAAAATAAACCCTTTCTCTTTCGTTTCAATGTCACACAAAAAGAATCCTTAGTACGAATATATATATATATATATATATATATATATATATATATACTATATTATAAAACACGGATAAAAAACTCTTAAATACAAATTATTAGGTACAAGGTACCATCATTTTATGCAAAATTTTAAAAATCTCTTAATTTATAAGTATTAAAGCACAAAATACATATTACTACTGCAGGCTTCTAACACCCACCAATTTGGTATGTGCAGAACCTTCCTAGCTTTTATGCAGACATTTTCATGTATCACTATTAATTAATATATTATATTATTATAAATTTGTTTTAATTATATTATTAAATATCAAATTGATATTTTTTTCTAGATGTCATTAAAATATATAAGATAATCATTGAATTCTAACAAAATACTTTTTTTTTATATAAAAAACATTATATTATTAAGACTAAATTAAACAATCTATACTATATTATAAAGCACGGATAAAAAACTCTTAAATACAAAATATTAGGTATAAAGTACCATCATTTTATGCAAGATTTTAAAAATCTCTTAATTTACGAGTATCAAAACACAAAATACATATTACTACTGCAGACTTCTAACACCCACCAATTTGGTATGTGCAGAACCTTTCTTTTATGCAGACATTTACATGTATCACTATTAATTAATATATTATATTACTATAAATTTATTTTAATTATATTATTAAATATCTAATTGGTTATTTTTTGTAAATGTCATTAAAATATATAATATAATCATTGAATTCTAACAAAATATTTTTTTTATATAAAAAACATTATATTATTAAACCTAAATTAAACAAATTTATAAAAAAAATTATCACTTTCTCAAAACCATCCAAAATCGTACTGTAAATCGACATTTAAATCGTGATGTATCTCGCTGCATTGTCCGAGTACGCTTCTAGTATATATATATATATAAGATAGTATATATATATAAGGAAAAAAATTGAAATGTTCAAATCATATAAGATTTATAAATCTTATTCAAAAAAAATTTATAAACACATATAAATCCACGCTTGGAGGGTTTTGTATGTTATTATATTCATACATTTTCTAATAGGCAAAAAATAATTCAAAATCATATAAAACACAAGCAACTAGCAAATTCTAGAAATACATAGGATTTTCTACCAATATGTCAAAAAGTTAAAACAACAAGCATAACAATTTAAAATCTTCATGATTATGGGCAGTTTTTATTTAAACTAGTACTTAACATACTTTTACCATAAGCTAAGTTATCACTTTGTGCCTGTATATATATGGTGAAAACTTCAGCAGGGTCGAGATGAGTTTGGTAACTGCAAATTTACTGTGTATGATTTAACTCACCTATTCATACTCAGTATGTAATTGGTTGGTCATAACAACAACAAAATTCTTAGAGAATAAGATATACACCTGTAAAATTGCACTATCAAAATCAAATGCATAAATCAAGTAGATGCAAAGCTAAACAAGGTACTTAATGTAATTTATAATGGATAAAAGAGTTTATCACGGTTAATTAATTATAACTCATAGACAAAAAAATTGTAAGTTTAATTATATAGAGATACTTACTTGAATTGCAATACTAGGAAGCAAACCTTTCGTTGGTGGCAGATTGCGGAAAGAACAAACATTTAGCAATGGAGGAAATACATGAGCTTACATGCTAATAACGTGTTATAGGAAAAATGAAACAGAACAACAGTAAATATAGAAAAAGGGAATCTGTAATTATCATTAATTATCAGCTCTTTAAATTGGGATTAGTTACAAGTAGATAAGTAACAGATATTTCAATTCTACTCTAACTATGATATATCTATCTTTATCTCTATCGTCATATCGTTTAGACGGTGAACATATATCCTACAACAATTAAATACTTAAACTTTATTTTGAACAAATAAATATTTGAACTTTCTGAAATCAAACAAATAAATATTTGAACTTATTGAAATTGAATAAATAAATTCTTGAACTTACTACAATCGAGAAACCCAACAAACTTTCATATTTTGAGAAATTAGGTCCCTGAACATTTTTTTGAACAAATAACTCTTTACACTTATAAAACCATAGAAATTTATCATTTCATTTTCCATGCATCAACAAATCAATAGAAAAGTAAAACAAACCAATAAAACAAAAAATACACCGTTTTTATTAATCCTTATTTATTTTTCAAATTCGAATGACAATTACATATGCTTGTTATGATCCCGTGATTGTCATTTTAATCTGAAAAATAAAGAATTCTTAACTTCTCTTATGATTCTCATTTGAATCTGACATATAATTGAAGTTCGATAGGTTTCCTCGGTTTTAAAAAAGTTTAAGAATTTATTTTGTTCGATTTCAAAAAATTCAAGGATTTATTTGTTCAAAAAAAGTTGAGAGACATGATTACTCAAAACGTGACAGTTTTTTAACGGTTTTTTGAAAAATTCCCTTCAATAAAATACGATATTAGTTTGTATTTATAAGATATTAGATAGATAAAGGAGATACAAAAATATTTGAAATATAAAAAATAATCACTAAATAATACATGGATGGTAGTCGATTAGAAATTTGTAGAAAATATCAAAGTCTACTCACCGATGAATCCGGCGTCGAATGAGGTTCATGACTCATGAGAATGAAGGGTGTAGCTTCCTACAACTCCTTCACATGAAAGTGACGGTCCAACCCTCCCCAATCATTAACTCTTATCCTCCTATGTGTCATTGTGTGTGTACTCTTAGTAATACATCAGAGCATCTCCAACAACTTCTCTAAAATTGAGATTTTGGGGTTTTTTTGCTCCAACAGCTTCCCCAAAACCTTATCGAAAATAGAGAAAACATGAAAGAGAAGATGAAAATCTCCAAATTTGGAGATATCTCCAAAAATGATTACACATGAGAGAGAAATTATTTTTTTTTAAAATAAATGTTTAGGAGAGAGAAATAATATTTTATGAGTTGTACTGAATATCTTAATATTATAATTAATTGTGTAATCTCCAAAATGGAGAATCTGTTGGAGATAAAGGTGATTTTTTTTTGGAGATTTTCACTTTTTACTTCTCCATTTTGGAGAAGCTGTTGGAGATGCTCTCAAAACGTAAGTTTTTATTTTTAATCGGAATGAAAAATTAACACAATTTTTTGTTAAAAAATGAAATTGTATTGATTATTTTGTCGTATTAGTAGGACTTTAACATTTATTCTATACTTGAACGTATGTATCAGTTGATTTTATGAAGTTGAAAGTTAATCTTTTAAGAATTTATCTATACTATATCATAAAGCATGGATAAAAAACTCTTAAATACAAATTATTAGGCACAAGGTACCATCATTTTATGCAAGATTTTAAAAATCTCTTAATTTACAAGTATCAAAGCACAATATACATATTACTACTGCAGACTTCTAACACTCACCAATTTGGTATGTGTAGTGTCTTCCTTTTATGCAGAATTTTCCATGTATCACTATTAATTAATATATTATATATTATAATTTTGTTTTAATTATATTATTAAATACGTAATTGGTTATTTTTTCTAGATGTCATTAAAATATATAAAATAATCATTGAATTGTAACAAAATACTTAATTTTTTTATATAAAAAAATTATATTATTAAGCCTAAATTAAACAAATTTATAAAAAAACATTATCAGTTTCTCAAAACCATCCAAAATCGTACTGTAAATCGACAAAAAATTAAAATAAAACATTAAAGTCGTGATGTATCTCACTGCATTGCACGAGTACGCTTCTAGCAGGTATATATAGTAAGTTGTAAATTTGAATTTTATACGTTAATAAAGAATAGAGTAAATTAAGGATTTGGTTAATGTGGTTCATGTTTCTTGGCTTTGGTCCATACGGTTTATGTATTACAAAAAATCATATGGTATGAGTTTTTGCTTCGTTTTGGTCCTTGTTGTTAACGGTGGTCAATCATGGACCGTTAAAAGTAATCATGTGCCCTTCACATAAAAACATTAATATGTTGTAGCATTACTAAGAAACTTCTCTCTCTCTCTCCCTCTCTCTCTATTTGATATGCCCCGAAAGTATAAAAATTCCTTAGTACCATTTTGAAAATTGTATGTATATGCACACATGTTTGATTTAAGGGTCGTTTACTAAATGCTTACCTGGGTAATTATTTACCAAGACACGTTATCTTACCTGATGCATATAGTAAGGACAAAAAATTTTACCCAGTAAGAGCGAATGCAAGGACGAGAGTCTTACCCGGTAAGTGAGCAAGATGACCCTTACCATAGTTAGCGTTTACCGGGTAAATTGTTGGATACGATACCATTTTGGTGGACTAAAATATTACCCGATAAGTATGTGATAGTGTTTAATTTTTTAGGTAAGCACTTACCCAGGATGGTGTTTAGTAAACGACCCTTAAGATCAAGAGTCTGAATACATTTTACCACAAATTATGCGTACGAGTACTCAATTTGAAATTTGAACCGTTACTTGCTATGTATTTCCATGAATAATAAGCCAAACAAGATAGACGACTCTAAAATTTTTGTTAGTTGGTATTCGTATTCTGGTAAAATGCGTGATATATATAATGATACGTTTTTGGGTTTATGAATGTTATCAAACATTTATCTGCCATGATCATCATCGAAGCTCAATTATATATCATGTAACTTCAAGCCAAAATCTTTTCGATGTGTTTGGTATGCAAATATGACATAACAGTTGTTCAGTGTTTGGTACGACATGACTGGACAAGACATAGAACATGACTAGTTAAATGACCAATTTACCCCTAGTGAGTTATTTAGTTTTTCTTTTACTAGATAATCAATCTAAATGAAAATTTACAAATAATATCTAACAATACAAAAAAATCTAACATAAATATTGATTAAAAAACTCAAACTCATAAATCAAAAGATTTAAGAATATGTTTACCAACAAACACATCTTACATAGATGTTCAAATTTTTACCATTGTATAGCAAAAGAACTAAGAACAAAAGTTCACATGTTTACCAACTAACATCACATGCCTAACTTCTTTAAGACGATCTTCACAAATGATGGTTTGAAAGCAGCATTCATGTCTTTCCAAAGGCGTACTTGAACTGGATTATACGCAAAATACATACTAATAGCAACACATTAGTCACTAACAAAATCCTTTGTGCTTAACTCATCGGGCATACTTTGCAAACCCGAAGGCCGGAGTACCACAACTGATACCAACTTACTCATTTCCTCGGATACCGAGTGCAACCCCTTTTCAATCATCTTAATAACATCTTCAGCGACACTAAACTTTTCTCTTTCTCTTTTTGATGATGTTTCTCCTTCTTGTGAAATGGAGGATACATAAGTGGCATTAGAAGGAGTCCACAAAGGCATGTCAAATTCTTCGGTCTCATCACCGACTTCATTTTCTAGATTGATGTGCTCCATTTCATCCGCATCAGATTCCACCAACAATCATGTGGCTTGATCTTTCCCAAATATCATCTTCAATCGCTCATATATAGTCATATTGGGGAAATGGTTCGTTGGCAATATAGTTTTTGCTTTGATGTTTCTATTATTACAAAAAAATGCATAAATATATAGTTATTCACTATGCATATGAAAGTAAGTACCAAATTATTACATAAAAATATATAAATATTACCTAAGTATTCCTCCAACACTTGAGCATCCACCGTTACGTATTGATGCGCATCATTCCAACTGAACTCGCTTGCTTCTAACATGTCATATGTGGTTGGATATTTATCTTTGAGCTGCTTCATTTTGTTCTGAACATGTTTGATGTTATATTGAGGCCCAATATTTTTTCACGCATTTCTAATACAATTTGCTCATATGTGTCGGTCCGAAAACTCTCATTCTCACTCTACCACCGGCAGCTACTATCTCTTGTAGGATGCTAATCAACACATCATCTTCTTCGATAGTCCAGTTACGTTTATCCACTGTCTTTTAAATTCTAAAAGAAAATGCCAAGTAATAGCAAATGTTTTATATAAATTCTACATTTTGATAACAACGTTTTAAAATTCAACAATAATAATAAAACAATACATTGTGATAACATTTTAAATAACAAAACTATATTATGATAACAAAAGTACATTACAATAACAACAATTTCAATATCTCAATTGAGTCTACTTGACATCCATGATTCAAACATCTTTTGGGTTATCTTATCTCTCCATTGAATCCACTCATTACTTGATTCAACAACATCAATGGATTTTACATCATCATTGGATTCAAACATTTCTTTCCCGATAGGTATATCTTCTAGTGTGAGTGTCGTGTTTTTCTCTGGATCAAGAGCCACGTACATCCTAATAAAAGTATGCAGCAAAGCACATGCTATGACCATTTGTTCTTGAATTTTTATCGGATAGAAAGAAGGACTTCGTAATGTGACCTAATGTTTCTTCAAGATACCGAAACACCTTTCTATGATATTCCTAGCTTCTGAGTGCTTAATGTTAAAATATTCTTCCTTATTCGTAGGTTTATGAAAAATGTGTTCCCATTCTCGTAAATGATACCTAGTGCCTCTATATAGTGCCAAAAATCTGTTGCCATTGACATATCATGCATCAACCAAATAGTAATTACCCAATTGGACCTTTAAACCATTATTCTTTGTAATTGCATCTCGTAGTACTCTAGAATCGGTAGTTGAACCTTCCTAACCGGATAAAACATAGAAAAATTTCATGTTCTGAGTGCATGCACCTAATAATTAATCGCAATATGTCCCTTTCTTGTTCGATATCATGGATTATCTGACTCAGGTACACTCACTTCAATGTATGTTCGTTTATTGCTCCTAGACAACCTTATAAATAAAATAACTTGGTTTTAACTAAATGGTAAATGTTTTATACAAAGAATAATGAACAGGTTAATAATGATTACCTTAAACCATTTCCATCTTATGTCAGTACAATCATCCTCTATCGGAGTTAGTTTGATAAACAACATGTGTTGCAAAAGCTAAAAAGCACTTAAAACTCGATCAATATACCAACTTATTGTTTCCCCCGACCTATAAATCTAACTTGAAGACATCAATTTTTGGTGTGATGTGCTAATATGTTTAGAAATGTAGCAACTTGCTCTTCAATTGTGTAACACCCGAAAACTTATAATGAATCCTTGCGGTTGATTCGGTATTTCATTTTGGGTTTTGATAGTTACGTTTGAAATATAATGCCTTAACTCATTCTATCTTTATGTTTCGAGCTCGATGGATTTTGATTGGGAAAATTCGAGGGTCGGTACACAGCCAACGACTATGCCCGCAACTGTGACACCAGGTCATTATCGCGGGGCAATGTCGAACGGAATATACCGTGGGCCTAGGTGAGTGGGAGACTATGCCCGCGACTGTGACATCAGGTCACTATCGCGGGGACGTACCGTAAGAGGGTGACCATGGTGCGACTATGCCCTGGGCACAGCCGCTTGGCATTGTCGCGGTCGGGCACCAGGGGCTATTTATTATGCAACCCGATTTTGTTTAGCATAATACTGATTTGAAGGTTGCTAGGCTCGTTTTTCTCTCAAGAAAACCTGGTAAGTCTCTTCTCTACACCCTCTTTCCATTAATGTCTTTCATCCACCCCAAACTCTTGATCATTTATGACATTCTAAGTGCCTTTGAGCAATTATTGTGCTAGTCCAAGTCCTCTCAAGAACCCCAACCTCATCTCTCTAGTTCTTGGAATTTAGGGTTTTAAGCTACAACCCTACAAGGTGAGTTCATTTCTTATTTATAAACCTTATACATGTTAAATGTAGTTTTTAACCATCTAAATATCTCCTCTTTAATTTCTTTCGATTTGGGTGAGTGTCACCAAAACCTAATTTTTGGAGATTTTAGGGTTTACTTGGATGGGTATAAATGTAAGGTTAAGAAACTCGTATATTTTGTTAAATGTGGTTTACATACTTGGGAAATGTGTTTTTCTCTAATCTCAAGTTCAACCTCTTTGAATCAAAACCCAGGGTTTTGGAAATATTGATGATTATTTGGAATGGGAACTTGTGTGGGTGATTTAATATGTGGGAGTATTGTTGTAAAAGATTATGTTGGAAACTCTTTGGGGATTTTGTGAGAATTTATATGAACTCTTGGTTTGCACATTATTGGCATTTTAATTGTTTTAACTATATTGGTCGATTTGTTCACATAGGCTGGACTATTTGGTTGCATTTGGGCGTCATGACCCCACAATTATTTGTATCATTACATCCGATGGTGGAACGCTAGTTTTCCACATCGAGGCACGGTTAGGCATCAGATAGGGTATAAGCCCTATGTGCTAGTACATGTCATTGGATGAGGATGACTCAATGGAAGGACCCTATGTGGTCGAAGTTGATATTCGGTGGGTGTACGTTTAAAGCCACCGAGCCTGACATCCAATGCGTGTATTTTATTATGTGTTTGGTATTACTAACATATCAAGTGGCTTACTTTTGTATTCTGTCACTTATGTTAGTAAGCAGGTCTCCCCCGTCAACCCAATAGGTATTGTGTAAAAGCAATGTTTTATCCACATTTATTCCACTCGCTTTTCTCTATTTAACGCATTTATAATTTACAACTTCTCTAATATAATTGTTTGTTGTCATTAGGCTTTAGCCTAACACTTTTTCTTAAAATGACATGTATAACATGTCATTCTAGCGGTGGGATTTCTGGGGAATGAGTAGAGAGTCACTGAAGAATAGTAGCATTTTTTGGAGGTTATAGAGGCGTACACTTGATATAGTGGTGGTATACTTTTGGAAGTGAGATGACAACACCCGTTCATAAACTAGATTTAGTTGGTCTAGATTAGTAGGTTGTTTACTTTAATTTCACTTTATTTTTGTATTGTAAACGTCATACAATTACCCCCCTGTTGGGTGATTTGGTTATGTCAGCTTTGTTTATATTGTAATTATTCAGGTTTAAATTAACCCCTATTTTTAGTAGGGGTGTACGCGGGTTGGGTTGGGCGGGTTGGGACGTTTTTACAACCCAACCCAATTATGGCAGTTTAAAAAATCTCAACCCAACCCATTCAAAAATATAACCCAACCCAACCCTTGCGGGTTATGGCGGGTTGGATTGGGTTGGCGGGTTAGTAATATACATAAGTTTGCCGATTGAAATACGATAAATAATACTAAAATTATTCTCAATAAAGTTATTAGTTATTACAATTAGGGTTTGTTCGTGTTCGTTTGTTTAACTTAACCGAACAAACGAACGAACACGAACGGTAAACAAACGTAAACGAACATAACAAAATGAAAAACTGTGTAAACTTATGAGCGATAAATTTTTTTTTCTAAAAATTCAATTCACTTAATGATTTTACATATTAATGTCACAATATATAAATATATTTATATAATAAACAAACGTAAATGAACATAAACAAACGTAAACAAACCTAAACGAATGCAAACGAACGGACATTAATGAACATAAATGAACGAACGAGACCATTGTTCATGTTCATTCATTTAACTAAACGAACAAAAAAATGTGTTCATGTTCGTTCATTTATTAAATGAACGAACATAAACAAACTTCCCGCCAAACGGTTCACGAACGGTTCACTGAACGTTCGGTTCGTTTGCATCTCTAATTACAATCATCCAATTATAAATTATAACCCATAAGTCTTAAAGTTAATTTGGGTTGTGAATAAACTGCATATATATAATTTAAAAAAAAAAATAGCGGCGGGTTGGCGGTTTGGGTTGGGTTGAGTTTTCCTAACCCAATTTCAACCCTTCTAATTAGAGGTTTGGCGGTTTGCGGTTTGGCGGTTTTGCAGTCTCGCGGGTTGGGTTTAATTGGGTTGGGAGCGGGTTGGGTTGGTCGGATTTCGCGGGTTGACGATTTTATGTACACCCCTAATTTTTAGGGTGTTACAAATTGTCTCATTATCATCATCTACTAGTCACAACTAGTTTTTAGGAACTCATACAAAATATCAAATGCATTCCTATCAATTCACAACTCATTTACACAAATAATATCACTTCCACATGTGATGCATTGGATTTTTACCGATCTAATTTGAAATATAGTGAAGGTTCTTTGTGTTAAAGTTCGCCTTTCATGATGTCTTTGTTCATATTCAAATAACTAATTCACAACATTGGCCAAAACTATGAGTAAGTGAATATAAGCCCTCAACACCTTAACAACTATAATTAAATGGCTATGATCCATGTCTACAAAAAAATCACATATCAAGAAAATGTTATCAATCATGAAACCAAATGAAATAAGTAAGAAAGGTAATTCATATATCACTTGTAACTATGCTATACTTCTCTCTGAAAGTCATACTCAACAATTACAAAACTCTTATGTAGCAATTATATTGGTTGGTTCTACAATTGTAAGTCGATTCCTTTAAAAAAACAGTTAAATACGTCATTGAAATAGTGCCCGACTCCCTAATTCATCATCATTGCTAGTTGGACATGTTATTGTGTATATAAGCAAATACATTGGAAACCTCTATGAAACCTCTATAATTCAACATCACGGAGAAAATACTATCAATTTATGTAGACAAAAATGCTATCCAGTTTTTTCTAACACGATTTTCTTGCTAACAAAATCGATTTCTAATAGAGGAAATCGATTTTCTGGCTAACAAAAGTGCTATCCATTTTTCTTGCTAACAAAGATCGATTTAACCACAAGGGTTGTGGCATACTGGTTAAGGCCCTGGGGGATGTTGTGGAATGTCCCATCTGTCCAGGGTTCGAATCCAGGCGTACACAACAATTGTGGCCACTGAGGTTTAATCAGGACTGATGTCTTACAGTCATAATTTGTCAATGGATTAGTCTAAGTATAGCCTAGGACACCCTTAACAAAAAAAAGATCGATTTATGCTAGGAAAATGATGAGATCGATTGATGTAGACAGAAAAAAAATCAGAAATGAGAGAACAAAGATCAGAGACAGTTCAGAAATTAGAGAGAAATAGAGACAAATATCATAAATCAGAGATCGATAGGTGTAGAATAAATTACAGCTCACATAAATCGATCGATCTAGGGTTTAGAGAGAATAACAACGATTCCAGAAGAAGAATTGATTACCTGAGGAGGCATGTCTGATGAGAAGTAGTAGCGTCGGTCTATTGTTTTCTACGAGAGTGTCTAAGATGTTGATTCCAGATGAGTGAGGTGTGTCTGATGAGAAGGAGTGTATTAGGTTGAAGGGGTATTATGAAGTCTCTAGTCTTGAGTGATGTCTCATGCTGTGACTCCTGCTGCAGCACCAAAATATCAGCAACTTTTCAAGTTTAAGCATAAAACAAGATCAATTTCTCCAACTTAGCTCCAAACTCAATAAAATGATAAAATAGGAATAAAAGACTCAAATTGTGATTGGGAAAAGCTAAATAGTAAATATAGAAATAAGAAGTGATCAAAATGTGATAAATTATGCACTTATCAGGTATATTTGTACAAATGGTCTTGTTCCGTCTTGTTCCATGGGGTTAGGAGTGGAAAACACATGTTTCATTTTTGTTCTAGTTAGTTCTTGTTTGTTCAACATAAGGGCACACCAAACATGGGACATAGTGTTCCATTTTGTTCTGTCCTATCCATCGTACCAAATGCATCTTTTATGATCTGAACCAAATTAGAAGCCAATCTAGTGGTTTGGCAATCATCAACTTCTAAAGTGAACAAATAATACTGTCAATTAGTGTGACTTCAAACTGTTGGAATTTGTGGGAGCCCCCCACCCCTTGCGGAGAGAAAGGTTAAAATATTGATCCCTCCTAGGAACACTCTCGGAGAAATAATTGAAACTATTCTTTTAGAAAACAACAGTTAAGTTCTTTATAGATGCAAGAGCCTCTGGTAACTTCTGAGTGGACTCATTATCAGAGAGATTAAGCAGCTTAAGGGGCTGTTTCTTTACCCCTTAATGGTTCCATTAAGAGACAACCTCTAAATCGCTGAGAGGTAAATCTTGTTTGGAGAAAAAATTGTCTGCCTCTCACTACTACAGAAATGACTTTTTTAAATGCACATTTTAAACGGTTTTTAAAAAAATTCGAAAAACCCGTTTAAAAAGGTGGTCGCGTTGTTTTAAGACCGTTTAAAAATGTATACAATTTTAAACGGTTTTTTGGCTATTTTAAACGGTTTAAAAACCGTTTAAAAATGTAACTTTTTTAAACGGTTCAAAAACCGCTTAAAAAAGCCCCTGACTTTTTCAAACATTGCCCTTTCAAACGGTTGTAAAACCGTTTTAAAATGTCCAAAACAACCATTTAAAATACCTATTTCTATAGTAGTGTCTGAATGATTTTGTATCTTGGCCATCTCTTAACCATCCAGAGCCCTAATTTCATTCTGAACAATTAACAAACAATCGATTTCATTTTACACTATATCAAAAGAGCTACTTAATCATTCTGCACCAAACCATTCAACAACTATCAAACAACCTCTAAGACTCTACAACCCATCTATCAAATCTGGCACGTCGCCATAAATGACAATGGAAGATAAAAGAAAGGGGTGCTATTTGCACCAAAAAGTACAAATATTAAATGCATTGTTTTCCGATCCAATGATTTAATGTTTTCACTTTAAATAAATATATATATATATATATATATATATTATTTTTATATATAAACACATTATCTTTATATATATATATATATAATATATATATATATATAATATATATATATATATGTATGTGTGTGTTTTGATTTTATAAATTTATAACATTTATTTATAAATTTATAAAATTTGTAACTTTTGATTTTATTTTATTTTATAAATTTGTAACTTTTGATTTTATTATAACTTTGTAAAATGTATTTTCTTTTTGTAACAATTACATTTTATTATAACTTTGTAAAAGTTTAATTATTTCTTACCCGAATTAACCGTAATTAAAAATAGCAACCAAAGATAGTTGGGGGGTTAAACCCGCCAATTAAGTAAACTCGTTATAAAATATAAGTTGGTAAGTTCACGCCTTACCCGAATCGTCCCGTAGGTAGCGTTTGGTATGCAGACTAGATGAGACTGGATATGACAGAATAGGACGGGACTAAACTGGACAGGACTATTTATATGTTAAATCGCAAAATTTATGTTTTATTTTTATAATTATATAATTATAAAAAATTAATAATATTTATATTTATAAATATTTATTTTTTTTAAATCAAACCAAAAAGTAAAAAAAAAACCTATATAAAACAAATAAATAAAAATATATAATAAAAATAAACAAAAAAAAGACAATAAAAAGACAAAAAAAAACAAAAAAAACACAATTATTACCCAAATCATTAAGGTGCAAATGATACTTTTTTTGGTGCAAATAGCCTCCCCAAAAGAGAGCAATTAGAGCATCTCCAACAGCTATGCAAAAATAGAAAAAATTGGAATTTTATCATTTTTATTGTTCCAACAGCTATGCTATCCTCATGCTAAAATAGAGAAAATAGGAGAGAGAGTATAAAAATCTCTATATTTAGAGAAATATTTAAATAGATAGTTTTCTCCCAAAACTAATCATTACCTCAAAAAAGTAAACTTTTCCTATCCCAACTTTCTATATATTGAATATTTTAATAATATAATTAAATAAATTAAATATTTTAATAAGATAATTAATACTAGATTTGCTAAAATATAATAAAACTGTTGGAGTTGGATGATTTTTTTTTAGAGATTTTGATTTCTTTTACTTTATTTTAGAAAAACTTTAGTAAAGTTGTTGGAGATGCGGTTAGAGAAATGCATTGAAAACTTAAGCTTGTAGGCGTAATTATAGATCAAGAGAACAAAGGTGTCGAATCATTCCCAAATCCTGAGGTATAAAACCAAGAAAGTGGGAATTGTGCATCTTTATGACAATTGAGTAATTGGGAAAACTTGAAGAGAAGATTTGGGAACGCTACTAAGGAAAAAATATCAAGTAAATTAAAGTTTTGTAATTATTCTTTGAAAAACGTTACTAATTAAATTATTTAGGTGCTGAATGTATTTTTGAAGTATTATAATTTTTTTTTTTTTTTAACTAAAGGTCATTTACTATAAACATTTAATTTGGTAAATGTCTACCGATTCAACTACCTTACCGGGTGAAAAAGACCAAGACCGGGAATCTTACCCGGTAAGAGGGAAGACAAGGATCGAGAGTTTTATTCGGTAAGTGAGGATGATGACTCTTTCCCGAAAAATATTTACCGAGTCATAAATGCTTAACATCAATCAATTACGATGACAAGTAATGTTACCCCATAAAATGAGTGAAAGTGATAACTCTTGTTGATAAGCGTTTACACGATAAACGTTTAATAAATGACCCCTAAAATTTCCAGACAAACTTTTCAAACATTTTGGAACGGATTTTTTTTTCTCTAACAATTATTTTTGGAATGGAAATTTTAAACTAAAATGAAATCAGATCTAGATTTGCTTCATCGCACCCTCTTCTTCACCTACATTACTGAACCACTACGAACAACTTCGACGTTGGATGTGGATCTGGTTTTTGATGTAGTGGTGAATCTGAGACATGAGACCACTAGAATATTCTTTTCAATGGTTCAAGAGCTAGATCTTTGGTATTGGACTCTTCTGACCTGTTTTGGACCAATAACAAACCTTCGGGTTATAAATTTGACCTAAATGTATCACTTTTGACGTGGATCGATATTCTAAACTTTAAAATGAACTTAAGGAAAACTTAAAGTGAACAAAGTAGACTGTTTGTGATGCTACTGCTTGAAATATCCGTCTCGAATCCACAAAGTTGTTACTTAGTTTTGGAATATGGGAAACAGTGGTACGAAATGATATATATTTACATATGTAACTGAGGCATCAGAATTGGTTGTGGATTTGGCCTTAAATCTTGCAAGTGCTTGGCTATCCAAAACCAAGCTTTCCGTTCATGAAGTTTCTAAATGTTATCATTTTTTTGGATTATTATAGCATAATAGTGAGAGTATGTTTGATTATTTGTTGGGTTTAGTTTTTGGCCGGAGAAGATGATTCCCCCAAGGGGATGAGGTCGGAGTTATAGTGTCGAACTGTCGATGGTGGCCAAGGGAAGGGGAATGGGAAGGGCGTCTGAGTTTTGCTAGGTGGTGGTTTTGTTGTCTGTAGAGTCGAGTTCAAAGGAGAAGAATGACCAAATAAAGGAACACGAGAGTCACCAAATTGATTTTAAACTAAATTAGTTAAATGAACCAAAAGTGTAATAAAATGACAACCATAGTGACCAAAAGTGTAATTACTTAAAAATAAGGACAAGACTTGATAGTGAGTGACAATCAGAGAGACCAAAAGTGTAATAAAATGGCAACCATAGTGACCAAAAGTGTAATTACTTAAAAATAAGGACAAGACTTGATAGTGAGTGACAATCAGAGAGACCAAAAGTGTAAATTACTCTAGGTGTTGAGTTGTATTAATAGGGCCAAAATATCATATAAATTTCAGGTTATCTATTTTAATATGGAATTTTATTAATTTTCCATCCTCAATTACAATAATACTAGAAATGTACTCAGTGCAATGCAGCGAGATACATCGCGATTTTAATGTTTCATTTTATTTTTGTTTTTTTGTCGATTTACAGTACGATTTTGGATGGTTTTGAGAAAGTGATAATTTTTTTTTATTTATAAATTTGTTTAATTTAGGTTTAATAATATAATATTTCTTATATAAAAAATTAAGTATTTTGTTATAATTACAATGATTATCTTATATATTTTAATGACATCTAGAAAAAATAACTAATTACATATTTAATAATATAATTAAAACAAGTTTATAGTAATACAATATATTAACTAGTGTTGGGCCCGTGCATTGCACGGGAGGATAAATTTTTTGCTGGAATATTGAACCGAGTTAAAATGAAACGTAATATCTCTGTTAACAGTTAATGAAATACAATGTGAAAAACGAATGTATTTTCATAAGTGGTTAACTTGCATATATTCTTAATCGTTTGTTGTTATGACTTTGTGCAATAATATTGGTAATAGTTTTGTATTATATTATTTAAAACTCAAACGACATGTCTCACAACATATTTATCTGACTATTGATTTCAAGACCTCATAGTATTAGTCGATAAAAATAAAGATATGTATATATATCTTATTCCCCTACTTTGAAAAATATGATTGTGGGTTTTGAAAAATATAAACAAATCCTCAGTAAATAAAATAAAATATAAAAAAGCAGTTTTTCAAAGAAACAAAAATATAGTGGAATACCTTTTGTTCAGTTGCAGGTTCCGCCATTGACACCCGACCGTTCGTCTTCTTCTTGTACTCGGATGATACATAGAGAAGCTATATATATTTATAGTGAATGTAGAGAATATTTTAAAAATCTTTTATTTTTATTTTCGATTTTACATTTAAATGTAAATATATTAAAAATATGGAAGAATATTTTTATATCTACATCGTTTCTATTTTATTTTCTTTACACTTGGTTAATTTGGAAAGTATTGCGGAATATTTTTATTCTAAAGAATACGATAATTTATTAGTGTATCTCGTTATTTTTTATTTTTAACTCATATCAACCTTCTTTTTTTCTTCTTTTAATGCTCGTGAAAAAAATACGTGTAGATTTTATATTATGCTAATATAAAATACGTATAGATTTTATAAAATAAAATAGATTTTATATTAGCAAAAAAAATACGGAAGAAAAAATAGTTTATATTACATCTCATTATGTAAAAAGATTTTATAAAATAAAATATGGAAAAAGATTTTATAAAATAAAATATGGAAAAATCATTATGAGATGTAATATAAAAAAATACGGAAGAAAAAAGATTTTATATTACATCCCATTAATATAGATTTAAATGTAAAATCTACATTTAAAATAGATTATGCTATAATATAAAATCTATCTTATAAAATCCTCCAACAAAAAAACAAATAGTTTTATTAATAAATGAGTATCCATTTCACAAATAGATGATTATGTGAGATACCGTGCTTGTAAAGGTTGTACCAAAGTGATATCCCTCAATTTTTAGAGTTATTCGTCACTCATTTTAACCCATTTGATAACCTTTTTCGTACCCATTTGAGCTTTTCTCATTTCTTTGGTCTAAAATGTTCCAAGATTTTCTAAATAACTAATGAGATCAAGAACGTCGATTTTTCGTGAAATTTTCGTACGTCACTGTGGCCACAGTGTCGCCACTGTGGCGAGTACTGCACCTGCGATTTTCTGCAGATTTTTGAAGCCATTTTGGTGCAAGTTAGAGGCAGGCCTGTTGAAGTCAAGGCTGATCCTTACATGCAAGAAGACTCAAGAAGAAGACAAACATAATAGAGCCAAATGGAGGAAGAGGACATGCATGAGAGGTCTCTTTCACCCTCTCTTGTCCCTTTCTCCCCAACTCATCTTCTCCACTATAAATACAAAGGGTTCTTAGCTTTGAATATTCATCAACCATCCATTGATTCATCTTCCATCAGATTGTTAGTAGTAGAAGTTTTCCTTTGTATCTCTAGTTCTAGTAGTAACTTTCCTAGCTTTATTTACTTTCTGTCCACCACTGTGGTGAGCTTGTGGCCACAGTGGTACGTTTACGTTTATGGAAATTTAAGTTTATGTACTTCTTCTTCTTGTTTATTATGTATTTTAATTTTATGAGTAACTAAACCCCCCTTTGGGTGCGGGTGTAAGCCAACCCGAGAGGTTAAAATGTAACACTTGGGTGTTACCGCATTCGGCTAACTTCTCGGTTTGGTCATCCAAGTTGAAGCTTCATCTCAACGCGGACAAGCCGATCACTTGTGTGTGTTAATATTAGATCTTAGACCTCGAGAGGGGCGGATCCGAATACGGCTTGGGTGATGCAAGGAGGTTTGAGAGAATCTTTAATAATCGCATAGAGATATGGATTTTTGCATAATCAAACTAAGGTCCAGATGTCGGTCGAGTTGGTGTGTCATAGAGATATGCACATCTCTCCATACTGGCGGGGCTAAGATCTTCGAGATCTACTTAGTAAGATTGGTAAACCGAAAGTTAGCAAGTGTGGTAATTTTATAATAAAACCGTTATCGCAACCGACACGACGTCGCTTCGAGAGGAGGAAATCGTGTGGGGTCCATTGCGACCGGCTTTGTTAACCATTTAAGTTATAAAATTACTCTCGGGGAAAACTTACACCCGTACCCGTTTTTTTATTATCTCGTTCATTTAATATTTAATATTTTGCTAAAAATCAACCCATCAATTTTATAAATTTAACTTTGCACCGGAAGTTCGTGGAAATCTCTGATTCTTAGTTAAGCCCAATCCCTGTGGATACGATATTTGGTCCTTACCATTATATTACTTGAGAAGCGAACGCAATACGTGGTGTATACTTGCGCCATTATTGTGCCACATTTTACACGTGTGCATTTTTGCCATCAAGTTTTTAGCGCCGTTGCCGGGGATTGGCAAGATTTTACATCCTAAGATATTGATTTCTACTTGAGCCCGAGTCGCGAGTTTTTCTTTTCATTTTCCCGTGTTGTATGCCACGGCTACAACACGGTGAACTTATACCTCTAGATCCCGAAATCGAAAGAACTATTCGGAGACGCCGACAAGGTAGAAGAGGTAGAGGCAATCGACAACCGAACACCATGGGTGACGTTGGAGGAGGATTTAATAATCCACCACCTCCACCTAATGTGGAAAGTACGGTAAAAATTGCCGATGACAAAGACCGTGGAATAAGGGACTATGCTACGCCCGAATTTGCTCAATTAAATTCGGGAATTCTTAGACCCGACATTGCAGCCGCAAATTTTGAGTTAAAACCGTTAATGTTCCAAATGATCCAAACAATGGGTCAGTTTGGTGGATTACCGTCGGAAGATCCGCATTTGCATTTAAAATCATTTTTAGAAATTGCGGACGCTTTTAAAGTTCAAGGAGTTCCTCAAGACGCCTTAAGGCTGATGCTCTTCACTTTTTCGCTAAGAGATAGAGCTAAAGCTTGGCTAAATTCCCAACCGCCTCACTCCATTTCTACTTGGGCGGATCTTGCGGAAAAATTTCTGAAAAAATACTTTCCTCCAACGAGGAATGTAAAACTCAGAAATGAAATCTTACTGTTTCAGCAAGGGGATGACGAAGCAGTATCGGATGCATGGAAGAGGTTCAAAGAACTTCTTAGGAAATGCCCTCATCATGGAATCCCCCATTGCATCCAATTGGAAACATTTTATAATGGACTTTCCAACTCTGCAAAAATTGTCCTCGATGCTACAGCGGGTGGTGCTTTTACCGCCAAGACATATAATGAAGGATACGACATCCTTGAGAAAGTTTCCAACAATAACACCGAGTGGTCTAACCCCCGTGCACTTCCTCCAAAAAATGCAACGGGAGTTCGTGAAGTAGATGCCATCATAGCTTTAAATGCACAAATTGTTGCTTTAACAAACTTGGTAAAAAATAACTTGAACTTAGGAGATAAAAACCAAGTGCACGTTATGAACGCTAACATGACCAATGAAACTTGTGCATTTTGTGATGAAAATCATGCATATGAAAATTATCCAGGGAACCCCATCTCGGTTAATTATGTAGGAAATCACTCAAGGAACAGTCCGTACTCCCAGACGTACAACCCGAACTGGCGAAATCACCCGAAATTTTCATGGTCAGGAAATCCTGGATTGCAACCCTCTGGGGTAAATTCTGGGCAAAACCGATCCCAAAATCCTCCGGGATTTCACCACAGTGGGCAGTCCCCACATCCTCACCACAGTGGGCAGTCCCCACATCCTCACCACAGTAGACAGTCTCCACAGTCCCACAACAATAGCCAAAACCCACTTCCTCACGTAAACAGGCAGCAAAACACGATGGATAATGGTTCTTTGGAATCATTGCTTAAGGGTTTCATTAACCAAACTAACGCCACGTTACGAGGTTTTGAGACCCAACTAGGACAGTTTGCGGCCGATCTTAGGGGAAGACAACATGGCACTTTGCCAAGTGATACCGAGACCCCTAAGACTAATCCCAAAGAGCACGTAAAGGCCGTTACGTTGAGAAGTAGCAGCGACCTAGTGGACGTCCCCATCATGCAAGAAGAAAGGGAAATAACACATTCTTTTGACAAACGAAATTTTCCGGACTTGTTCCCCTCAACTTCTGCATTCCCAACAGCTCAAACTACCCCCGTTGTAGTTGAGCCTGCTGTACCCGAATTACCCGCAGTTATTTCTGACCACAGTGGTGACACTGTGGCCACAAAACCAACCAAGAAGTCGACACCTTCAAAGCACGTGGAACCAGATCTTAGAGACCTCCCGTTCCCTGGTAGGATGAAGCAAAAGAATGTGGATGATCAGTTTAAGAAGTTCTTGGACATCTTTAAACAACTCCACATTAACATACCTTTGGTTGAAGCTCTCGAGCAAATGCCAAACTATGTTAAATTCCTCAAAGACATCCTCAATAAGAAGAGACGGTTGAGTGAGTATGAGACGGTAGCTTTGACCAAGGAATGTAGTGCCCTCCTTACGTGTAAGATTCCTCCCAAACTCAAAGACCCGGGAAGTTTTACCATCCCATGTTCCATAGGAGGCCAAGAAGTGGGACATGCCTTGTGCGAATTGGGAGCTAGCATCAACCTCATGCCCTTGTCCATTTTTAACAAGTTAGGAATAGGAGAAGTCCGTCCCACCACCGTGACTTTACAATTGGCGGATAGATCTTTGGCTTATCCAAAGGGTAAAATTGAGGATATATTGGTTAAAGTCGATAAATTTATCTTCCCAGCGGACTTCTTGATTTTAGATTATGAAGCCGATAAAAACGTCCCAATCATCTTGGGACGACCGTTTCTCGCCACGGGAAGAACTTTAATCGACGTCCAAAAAGGTGAGCTCACAATGAGGGTGAATGACCAACAAGTGACATTCAATGTGTTTAAAACCCTTAAGTTTCATGGAGAGATAGAGGACTGTTCGGCCATTAGTGAAGACTTAAGTTTAAATTTGGGCGACTGTGGCCACAACCTCACCACTGTGGCGACAGACGATGACCTGATTTTTGACGACGAATTTTTGGAAGAAATAGCAGCTTTTGAGCAGCTAGATTTTAAGGATAAAACCACCCAACTCCCATCCACAGTCCAACCACCCGATTTGGAGTTGAAGCCTTTACCTAGCCACCTTAAGTATGCTTATCTTATGGAAGGAGAAAAGTTACCCGTTATCATTTCGTCTAAATTGAACCTTGAGCAAGAAATAAGATTATTAGAGCTTTTGAGGAAACATAAGAAAGCACTAGGGTGGACCATAGCCGACATTAAGGGAATAAGTCCTTCAATTTGCCAACATAAGATTAGTTTGGAAGACAATAGCGTTGGCAAAGTGCAACCTCAAAGGAGACTTAACCCGATTATGAAGGAAGTGGTGAAAAAGGAGATTTTAAAGTGGTTAGATGCGGGTATAATTTACCCGATATCTAGTAGTAGTTGGGTGAGCCCGGTCCAATGTGTTCCAAAAAAAGGTGGTACCACGGTAATCACCAATGAAAAAAATGAGCTCATCCCAACTAGGACCGTGACCGGGTGGCGTATTTGCATGGATTATAGGCAATTAAATTTGGCAACCAAGAAAGATCATTTTCCATTACCATTTATAGACCAAATGCTCGATAGGTTAGCGGGAAAATAATTTTTTTGCTTCCTAGATGGGTACTCGGGGTATAATCAAATCCACATTGCACCCGAGGATCAAGAGAAAACTACTTTCACTTGTCCGTACGGTACATTTGCTTTCCGAAGAATGCCCTTTGGTCTATGTAATGCACCCGCAACCTTCCAACGGTGTATGATGTCTATATTTTCGGATATGATTGAAGACACCATGGAAGTATTCATGGATGATTTTTCGGTGATTGGAACTTCGTTTGAAAATTGTCTTAATAATTTGCAAAAAAGTTTGGAAAGATGCGAAAAACATGATTTGATTTTAAATTGGGAAAAATGTCATTTTATGGTCCAAGAAGGAATAGTCTTGGGACATTTGGTTTCTTCACGAGGTTTGGAAGTCGACAAAGCAAAACTAGAAGTTGTAATGCAATTGCCCGAGCCTTCCTCGGTCAAAGGCATTAGAAGCTTCCTGGGTCATGCTGGGTTTTACCGAAGGTTTATTAAAGATTTTTCAAAAATTGCAAAACCTTTGTCTAACTTGCTTCACAATGACCAAGTTTTTGATTTTAATTCGGAATGTAAAACGGCTTTTGCAAAAATCAAAACCGCACTTGTATCGGCCCCGATTGTTGTAGCACCGGATTGGACATTACCTTTTTGAGGTTATGTGCGATGCGAGTGATTGGGCCGTTGGCGCCGTCCTCGGTCAAAAGCATGGAAAAATTTTTCACCCGATTTATTACACAAACAAAACTTTAATTGATGCTCAAATTAATTATACCACTACCGAAAACGAATTGCTTGCCGTAGTTTTCGTTTTTGATCGATTTCGGTCTTATTTAATTGGCGCCAAGGTCATTGTGCATACCGATCACTCCACAATTAAATATCTCATCAACAAAGCCGATGCCAAGCCTCGACTCATACGTTGGGTCCTACTCCTTCAAGAGTTCGATCTTGAGATAGTTGATCGAAAAGGGGTTGAAAATCAAGTGGCGGATCACCTCTCCCGGTTGGAGGGTGTCATTTCAAGTGGAGGAAGCCATGACATTAATGAAATTTTTCCCGATGAACAAATCTTGGCCATTCAACACTTTCGTGGAGAAACACATCCATGGTATGCGGACATAGCCAACTATCTAGCTAGTGGGTTACGGCCGTATAACCTCTCCAAGCAACAATTCAAAAAGTTTCTCCATGATTGTAAGCATTATTTGTGGGATGATCCCCTCCTTTTTAAAATGGGAGCGGATCAAGTGTTAAGACGTTGTGTGCCCGAGTCGGAAATGCAAAACATTTTGCAAGAATGTCATGCGTCGCCGTATGGTGGTCACTTCGGTGGCCAACGAACGACCGCTAAAATTTTGCAAAGTGGATTTTTTTGGCCAAAGATCTTTAAAGATTCTTTCGAATTTGTCAAGAGATGCGACCGTTGTCAAAGGACCGGGAATGTGTCCCAAAGAAATGAAATGCCCCTTAACAATATTTTGGAAGTGGAAATTTTTGATGTATGGGGTATTGATTTTATGGGACCGTTTCCAATGTCCTTTAATAATCAGTATATTTTAGTTGCGGTTGACTACGTGTCAAAATGGGTGGAGGCTATTGCATGTCCTCATAATGACGCTAAGACGGTAATTAACTTTTTGCACAAAAACATTTTTACACGTTTTGGAACACCTCGCGCTTTAATTAGTGACGAGGGAACTCATTTTGTCAATAAAATGTTAAGTGCTGTTCTTAGCAAGTATAACATCCAACACCGTGTGGCCACCGCTTATCATCCGCAAACGAATGGACTTGCCGAGCTTTCAAATCGCGAAATAAAAACAATTTTAGAAAAAGTCGTCAAGCCCCATCGTAAAGATTGGTCGCTAAAGTTGGATGATGCACTTTGGGCGTATCGCACGGCCTTCAAAACCCCGTTGGACATGTCGCCGTATCGTCTTGTGTTTGGTAAAGCGTGTCACCTCCCATTAGAATTGGAGTATAAAGCGTTTTGGGCCACCAAAGAGTTGAACATGGCCGAGGATATCGCGGGAAATAAGCGCAAGCTTCAACTTGTTGAACTTGAGGAATTGCGACACCACGCTTATGAAAATGCCAAAATTTACAAAGAGAAAACAAAAATATGGTATG
Source organism: Arctium minus (assembly GCA_954870635.1). NCBI lineage: Eukaryota > Viridiplantae > Streptophyta > Magnoliopsida > Asterales > Asteraceae > Arctium > Arctium minus. The sequence goes on along the minus strand of OX941091.1, from coordinate 32,559,577 downwards.
ATCGTCGCATCAATCAAAGACATTTTTCGGAAGGTCAACAAGTGTTGCTTTTTAATTCGCGCTTAAAATTGTTCCCGGGTAAACTCAAATCCCGTTGGTCCGGACCGTTCAAGATTGCCCAAGTTAGCCCATTCGGTACGGTGGATTTGATAAATCATCAAGACAGTAGCACCTTTCGAGTAAATGGCCACCACGTTAAGCATTACCTTCCCGAGGAAATGCCTAACGAAACCGAATGCTCTGTTTGAATTGTCGGGTTACGTGTAACCCATGTAAATATTAGGATCTAGTTTTTATTTTTATTATTATTGCAGTCGTTTATTTTAATGAGTAAGAGTTAATTTTGTGTGTGCAGATGTGGCCACAGTGTCACCACTGTGGCAGGCTTTGTCCAATGGTTCCTTGGAAGCTTCAGCTTTTAAAATGCATGCTGGATATTAGCTTGTCCTCTAAAATGCATGCTGGTTCCTCATCTGATTTTCCTCTTCCATGTTACCTCTCACATACCTTTTAAATGGTCAAAAGAGAGTTTTTCACATATTCATGCAATTGTCCACTAGCCACCCTCAGCTTTTTAATCGACCCAAATAAATCCAAAAAAAAAAAAAAATGGATTTATGGTTTACAATTTTAAAAGCCAAAGAAAAAGATACAAAATTAGGCAATTGTAAACTATATTTTGGGTTCGCTTTCGTCATGAAGGTTAAAAATAATCAAAGGAAGAAAAAGGAGGAAAAAGTCAAGTCCACTCAAAAAGCTAAATTATTCCTTTCGATTAGCCCCGTAAAAATATAAGTTTGGGGAATAAAAGGGAAAACCCAAAAATCGAGCAAGCATACACCCTCAAAAAGCCCTATTGATCAACAAAGCAATACAAAGACGAAAAAGGAATGCACCGGCAGTTTCCGAAGGTAACGCATCACCATCACAAATTTTTGTTTCGCCTTTTTAGCCAAAATTTCGGTCTATCTTTTTTTATTTTATTTTTTTACTTGAGGACAAGTAATATCTCAAGTTTGGGGATGTGATATCCCTCAATTTTTAGAGTTATTCGTCACTCATTTTAACCCATTTGATAACCTTTTTCGTACCCATTTGAGCTTTTATCATTTCTTTGGTCTAAAATGTTCCAAGATTTTCTAAATAACTAATGAGATCAAGAACGTCGATTTTTCGTGAAATTTTCGTACGTCACTGTGGCCACAGTGTCGCCACTGTGGCGAGTACTGCACCTGCGATTTTCTGCAGATTTTTGAAGCCATTTTGGTGCAAGTTGGAGGCAGGCCTGTTGAAGTCAAGGCTGACCCTTACATGCAAGAAGACTCAAGAAGAAGACAAGCATAATAGAGCCAAATGGAGGAAGAGGACATGCATGAGAGGCCTCTTTCACCCTCTCTTGTCCCTTTCTCCCCAACTCATCTTCTCCACTATAAATACAAAGGGTTCTTAGCTTTGAATATTCATCAACCATCCATTGATTCATCTTCCATCAGATTGTTAGTAGTAGAAGTTTTCCTTTGTATCTCTAGTTCTAGTAGTAACTTTCCTAGCTTTATTTACTTTCTGTCCACCACTGTGGTGAGCTTGTGGCCACAGTGGTACGTTTACGTTTATGGAAATTTAAGTTTATGTACTTCTTCTTCTTGTTTATAATGTATTTTAATTTTATGAGTAACTAAACCCCCCTTTGGGTGCGGGTGTAAGCCAACCCGAGAGGTTAAAATGTAACACTTGGGTGTTACCGCATTCGGCTAACTTCTCGGTTTGGTCATCCAAGTTGAAGCTTCATCTCAACGCGGACAAGCCGATCACTTGTGTGTGTTAATATTAGATCTTAGACCTCGAGAGGGGCGGATCCGAATACGGCTTGGGTGATGCAAGGAGGTTTGAGAGAATCTTTAATAATCGCATAGAGATATGGATTTTTGCATAATCAAACTAAGGTCCAGATGTCGGTCGAGTTGGTGTGTCATAGAGATATGCACATCTCTCCATACTGGCGGGGCTAAGATCTTCGAGATCTACTTAGTAAGATTGGTAAACCGAAAGTTAGCAAGTGTGGTAATTTTATAATAAAACCGTTATCGCAACCGACACGACGTCGCTTCGAGAGGAGGAAATCGTGTGGGGTCCATTGCGACCGGCTTTGTTAACCATTTAAGTTATAAAATTACTCTCGGGGAAAACTTACACCCGTACCCCTTTTTTTATTATCTCGTTCATTTAATATTTAATATTTTGCTAAAAATCAACCCAGCAATTTTATAAATTTAACTTTGCACCGGAAGTTCGTGGAAATATCTGATTCTTAGTTAAGCCCAATCCCTGTGGATACGGTATTTGGTCCTTACCATTATATTATTTGAGAAGCGAACGCAATACGTGGTGTATACTTGCGCCATTATTGTGCCACATTTTACACGTGTGCATTTTTGCCATCACAAAGCATTAAGAAATTGTAAATTAAGTAATTGGTTTTAATTAGTTGTAATTTGTGCTTAAAATGTTGTAATTAAGAGTTTTTTATGTCGTTTTTATAATATAATATAGATTAATAGTGATACATGGAAAAGTCTGCATAAAAGGAAGGTCTTGTACATACCAAATTGGTGGATGTTAGAAACCTGCAGTAGTAATATCTATCTTGTGATTTGATACTTGTAAATTAAGAGATTTTTAAAATCTTGCATAAAATGATGGTACCTTATGCATAATAATTTGTATTTAAAAGTTTTTTATCTCTGCTTTATAATATAGTATGGATTATATATACATAATATATATAGGCGAATGATCCCGTGAGAAGTTGAGTTAACTTAGGAAGCGTGAGAAGTAGATCTGAACCCTGGAGCGGAACGAAGATTGATCCGGTACATCTCATCCCAATGCATCCAACGGTCGAGACCATTTCTCATGCTTTTCATGTTAACTTCATTTCTCTCCGGAACCCAACCCTATAGTGGTTTCATTTGCAAACCAACCATTTATACAAACTGTATAAACCATTTTAAGGTATAGATTTTATTGATGAATGGCCCAAATCATTTCCATCTACTTTTAACAAAATCCTAAAAGATCTTCTAAAAAACTTTCCAATATCGAATATGTTTAGAAAAAATCCTAATATCAAATCAATTTTTTTAAGAAACCTCTTACAAAAAAATGAAAAAAACTCGTATGATTTTATGGTTTCGTTAATAAAACGATGCATGATTCTATGGTTTCGTCTATAAAAATAACTTATGATTTCATGATTTAGTCTATGAAAAAACTTATGATTTTATAATTTCATGGTTTCATTAATGAAAAAGATCATGATTTCATGATTTGTATGAATGACTTCAAGATTTTATGGTTTCATTAATAAAAAAACTCATGGTTTCATAAACATAAGAAAGAAGACTTACTATTTCATGGTTTCATCAACGCCATAATTCCCATATCCAAATCTTCATTAAACAAATGAATCTTCACATGAAATAAAAAATATAGTGAACATGAGTTTCAATTAACAAAATAGACTCAACAATAGATGTCTCTCTCTAACCCACCATTGAGGAACAAACAAAACAATATTTTATACACCGTCGTTTATGAAAAATTGCAGTATCGATCTACTTTTTAGAAAAAAAAAGAATAATAAAATATTGTATTATCGATCTGTTATTTTAGAAAAAATTTTTTTTTTCCATAATAAAATGGTTATATATATCAATATACCAAAATATTAGGGAGTTAATACTTACCATAATTAACGGCTAAAACATCAAAATTTCAAATCAACCCTAATAATAAAAAAAACGGAAAAACAAAATATGTGATTGCTTAAAGGAAGTTTGTATAATTTGTTTACATGGGGAGGCTTGCAAATGATCCCTCCACATATATATATATATATATATATATATATATATATATAGACGGAGGTTCAGGGAAAAACCTAAAAAAAAACGGAAAATTGAAGAACATTCTGGTAGCCTATCTGTACGGTATGCACTTGTGCATACAAGTAAATTATGTTGTTTTTTTTGTTTTAATGCACAAGTGCATGTGCATATGCACGTGTGCATGTTATAAATTACTTGTATGCACAAGTGCATACCGTCCAAATGAAGGGCTACCAGTATAACACCCTACATTTGGGAAGAACAACTAATTCAAAATTTTCAAATATACCTCAAAGAATGGATCAAACTTCGTGCTACAAGACCAAACTTATGATACGATTCTAGGATTTTCCATCAAAAGCACAATTAAAATCATACATAGAAACTAACTCAAGGTCGGGTGTTACTAAGCCTAAATACAAGCTGCTCTCCTCAACACTAGCGCGGAAAACTTCATCAAACCACTCAACCTTGCACATCCTCTTAGCACTCGACACTTCACCAAAAACGCTAGAACCAATTTCCCCATCCGGAACCTGATGCACATGCCAACAAATAAAAAGGTTAGGCTAACGCCTAGTGAGTTCAAGAGTTTACAACATGGAATAAACATATTTGTTAAAGGGAAAGAATCACAAGGTTTACATTAAATATCAAACGACAACATTTCCCAACAACACCTTTAAAACAAGGGACCCAACTTGAACCTTCTTTCATAAAACCATTTTATCCCAAACTCACCCAAAACGTGAATAGTAAGCAAACTCCCAATTTACAATAATTCGAAATAAAACTTTACTTCGCGAAACACCCCAAAACGTGGGCGGGGTATAATACACAAGCCGAAGATCTTGGGTAAACAAACCCATATATGCAACACATCACCGAAAATATGGATAATAAAATAATACCCTTTAATACCCAAATAACACCTTCCGGTGACGGGGGAGACCCGATTCCATTGTACGTGGTGGAACACAAAGTTAAGCCACATAACCATGTTGTCGAACTACACCTCAGATCGTGACTGTATTGCCTGCTCTACCGAGCTACACCTCCAGTCGTGACTGTATTGCCTGCTCCGTCGAGCTACACCTCCAGTCGAACTTTATTTCAAGTCCCAAACACCGTATCCCCCATTGCCTGCTCCGCCGAGCTACACCTCAAGGATACACGATCTTATTGCTTGTTCGGTCCCTAACGGAGTTTCATCCTCGGGGTACTCATTCGACCCCTAGTGCCTACTCCCTAGCATTCAAGATAGAAACCTCAACTCTTTACTTGATAAGTCCCGATGTCTAACATCGTGAACAAGAATTAGACATCCAACACAAGACCCATGGTCCCGAAGTACAACCCATAAAGGTTCCTCTTCGCCAAATAACCGGGACGACACCAATGCCAACACGACATATTTTCCCAAAGTGAGAATCCCAAGAGTCCTCACCATTAACATGACTGACTTACATGCCTATGGATCCAATGCATTACAGTCTAACATACATGATTCCAAATGAATGACACACGTACTCAAACATGTATTCTCCGAAATAAAGTGCAATAAATGCAACTCACACCCAAAGCTCCACTTTAAATTATTAAAACCGGACAAAAGTCCCCAATACCCGACAAAGCCGACAACTGGGCCTTAAGCTGAACCAATCAAACGACCATATGCTAAAATCCACAAAATGCAATAAAATGCAACAACCACATTTATGCAAACACATGCTTCAACTACATGACTAAATTTCCCACATAAATCATTTTCCAAACAAGTTTATAATCTCATTTACTCTTTCCAAAACGTCCCATGACACACATTTAAATGATAATTTCTCAAGAGATTTATACTTATACGATAAATCATTTAAATACCAATATCACCGATTTACTCAATAAAAATACTTGAGTTACATCTTTTCCCAAAACCAAAGGTTCATAAGTTCAGAAACGTTTGCAAGGTTGGCAGGGCCGTTCTTTGGGTTGTGCGAAGTGGTCCTACCGCACAGTGCCCCCGATCATCGGGGGGCCTCGGAATATTTTTTTATTTTTTTACTTATAATAAAGTTAGTATATAAATAATTCAATGCAAAGTCTTACAAAAGAGTACCTCCAGCGCAATGGCAAGAGGCCCTATGTCAATCTTTAAGTTTGAAGTCTAGCGTGGTTCGAGTCCCTTGCTTGACATTTTTAAACTTTTTTCAATCAACTTTGTTTTTTTTTTCAAAAAAATAGCTTTCTTTTGACATATAAATTGTTAATAACTTTTATTCGAATTTGTTTACTTTAATATTTTTTATTTTTTTGAGGATGACTTAAATATATCATTTTTTCTCATTCTCTTTACTATACTAATTAAATTAATTATATGATTGTTTTTAAAATATTTTCTATACGATTTATCCTCCAAAATTCAAATCTAAAATTCTTAATTTATATTTTATTTTTTAATTTTGTATAATGTTTTTCTAAAATGTTTCGAGATAATAAACTTATAAAGTATTTTAATAATATAAATAATGTTGAAATTGTAAAAATAAAATTTATCGGAACTTAATGTAATTTTCTGAAGACATTAATTTTAGATTGTCTATTTTAGAAAAAAATACAAAATACTTAATAGAGATGCTCTTAATACCGTTAGTTGTTTAGTTTTTTTTTTAATGACATGTCTTATATTTTTCTTTGAATATTTAATAGATTTAGGTTTTTTAGTGTTTGTCGATTTTTTCCTTATGTTTTTTGGCACACTTTCAATTTTTAATATAGTGATTTCTAATGACGATACTTTCTTGTTGATATGGGTTTTATAATTACAGATAATGGTTGATCAATTATACAGAAAGATGATTGTTATTCATATCTCTTCCCCACTTACATACCATGTTATTTCATATATCCTACCTCCACACATACCCCTTAAAAGTTAAAGAATCAATTATAATTTTTGAATCCACACTAACATAATAACATTAAAAGTTAAAATTTAGTGTCAAAAGAGAATAAAAGATGGACAATTTGATCAAATTCAAAAATAAGTTATCGGTAGATTTATTATAAGATAAATATAGTACAAAATAATTTAATAAATAATATGGAAAAAAAATTAAAAGCACATTTAGTTTTTGCATAGGGCCTCCAAAATATCAGGAACGACCCTGAAGGTTGGGAATGACCAAGCGTCCATGATTCGCAGGGTGGTATTTTAAAACATCTCACGATACAAAATGCACGTAATATCAACACTCATAAAAATGCATTCTTACCTAATACTTTCCATTTAGGTAAATAAGTCATCAGATCATTTTCATTTCGATGCACTTAACAACATACTCAAAAATCCCTAAGATGGGTGTTTTATAATTTTACAAAGTTAAACGCTTCCAAATAACCAAACTTATCAGCAGTTAACATTTTAATGTAAAACATAAACACTTTAAAATAAACATTTTGGCATGCACACCGTTTTCACAAATCAACTTAAACTCACCTCGCTAGATTTAGGCTAAATCTAGATTTTACCCCACTTTGAGCTCTTTTGAGGAAACTTGAATCTTCAAGGTCAAAACCTCCATAAACCTAGATACACAAATTCCATTAATAATTAATCACATTCAACCATTTAGAATCGATCCCCAAACACATTACATCAAAATCCCAATCTTGACCAAAACCCTAATTTTGACCTAATTTCTCCTAAACCATCACAAACCAAAATTTAAGAAACCAAAAGCTAGGAAACAATCAAGAAGGCATTTATAACTTATATTAAGGTTTAGAAATGGAGAGGATAAACTTACCACTTAGGTTTTGGTGAAAACCTAGAAAACCCCAAAATCTCTAGTGTTGGAGGTGGGAACATAATCTTGTATCAAGGAATGAAGCCATTAACAAAATATGGAGAGGGAACACCTTGATCTTCATGGGAAAGCTCCAAAAATCGGCTAGGGTTCATGGAGAAGAGAGGGGAATCGATTTGGGAGAGTATGGGAGAGGTTAGAAGTGAGAAATGAGAAGAATGGGTGAAAATCGAACTAAAATCAACTTCTCAGTCCCCGTAGGAGACATTGCCCATGCGACAATGATAGTGTCAAAGTCGCAGGGCATAGTCGCTTGGACTGTACCGCAAGTACCCTCTCTTCTGCGACATTTCCAGGCGACAGTGACACTGTCACAGTTGCTTGGCATAGTAGCGTGGCTTGTACCGATCCCCGAAACTCGACTCTTTCCACACCAAGGCCCTCGATACTTTTAGGGACCTTAAGTAATGATTTCCCAACAAAATCCACTGTTTACAAGATACAAAAACGTCTGGGTGACTTTTACTTACCAAAAATTACGGGTGTTACAATCCTCCTAACCTTAAAGGAGATTTCGTTCTCGAAATCTAGATTTCCATGAAACGTTGCCCGTAGGATAGATTGCCCCTTGCTTTGCTTGCCAGAACTACCACCATAACCTTATACTGGTCCTCACGATAAATGTCCCCTTAAGCACATCACACTTATTTCCGAATGCACAATTATCCTACTAACGTAGCCTTAAACCATGAGACTGCGGTTGTCTCCCAACCTTGGGTGACACGTACTACCTCAAAGGTAGTTTGTGGTCTCAACTTCTGACCGGCCAATTCACTTCAGATCCACGTGTTTCTGAACCCCAAATCAATGATCGACATAAAACTCCAAAGAATTCTCAGAATTCCTAATGATCCACTCTTTATATTGATACGACTACCATTCCAAGGGCGTACCAATACGCTCTCCGGGTAGCTGGTTAATGCAGATCCGACAATCACTCAACGCCGATCTACTTCCAGACCTCAAAACATTCCCTCAATAGGATCTTTATCACATCAGGAAAACCTATACACCTCAATACTTAATTATCAACGTCCCAACTTCTTTTAAATTTCACCTCCGAGAGGTCATCACTTCTCATGATCTGACAGAATACCTCCAAACATTCCAAGATTCATGGACTTCAAGAAGACAAGTCGACGCCTAAAACCAAAACGGTCATAAGGAAACCGTGGACATCCCGTCCGATATTTCATTACAGAAGTATTGTCGCATTAAGGTTGACACATAACAGAGGACTAATGTTCCAAATCTTACATCCCTAACAGGCGGAACACAAAAATTCCTTTGTTCACGAAAACCCAATAAGTCGGTACACCGTCAACATATATAACATGATGTCAAACAGACAAACAACCCATCAAATCAACCCCAACCAGGCGCATATACTCATGCAAGGCGTTACCCTGCCAAATTTCCGAAACATAAAGATCACCCCTTAGTTAACTAGAAAGACATGAATCTATTACCTCAATTATTCATGCGTGAACCAATTCATAAATCAGAATCTAAAATTCCAAAGTTGACCATGAGTCGGATCATCCGACGCTTCAATTCCCAAGGACTCCTCAGTTCCTTAGTTACAACTCATTTCACGATAGGGTTTAAATCTATAGCCCTAATGAGTTCAAGGTGTTCATCCAGTATGCCAATTTGAAATTTATAAAACTTTCAAATATTCAAGCTTTACAACAATTAATCGTGCGGTAAAAATCCATTATCGTTCACTCGATAGGTGTGCAAAATGGTCACCTATGTCATGCATATAAAACCATTTCAAAATTCGTTTGATCAATACTTGCGTTACTAAAGACAGTAACAAAAGATGCGCAACAAAATTTTCGAATGGACTACCATGGTCCTAGCATGCATCAATTTATACTATTATATGAAGATAATTTTCCGCACTATAACATGTGCAACAAAATGTTTGTACAACTCCAAAAGAGAAATTCACAATTTCAACTTTAAAATCTTTTCCTTTAAACCACAAAACGTTGGAGGATAAAATCCCCAATAAGGTCCATATACGTCAGTTTATTCCTTAAATTTAGCAAAACGATAGGAACGTAAATAAGTTTTAAATCGAGTTCAAACTTTGGGCCTCACAGATAAACACACTTGTCCAAAACAGTAATTACAACGACATGCAAACCAATAATTCTATTAATACATTGCGAAAAATTGCGACAGTAAGGTCAACAACTAAAGCATGTTCGGAGCAGAAGTTTAATACAAAGCAACATAAATCTTTCATATGTTTACTCACACCAACAGTCTGGATCAATTCGAATTCTAAATAGCATACAACGAAAAACACCTGTATGAAATCCCACGGTGTTGCAACTCCCCAAAATAGCATATGGGATACCATCTATTTGTAAAACTCTCAACACTTCTTTAACGGTTGCAAAAATACCGGTGCAAAACTCGCATGAGACAAAATATTAGACGAAATATCATAAGTTAACGCACACAATGATGTCATTATTCACGTTCCAAAATTTTATCTACGCGACTCAAAATGTCGCAAAATAAGACGTCATAAAAACCCCAACCGAATTTTCATAAACTCACTAACGTTAAAATCAAATGGTGTCAAAATTTTCGTTTCCCAACGTAAAGCATAAGACGACAATATGTCTAAAAATGTTGAAATTTTAGGAGTTCCTCTTTTTACCGCCATGCAAGATAAAGTGTCATTTTTCAACAAACTTGCATGAGACTCGACGCTAAGGGGGTGTTTGGGATTGCTTATTTAAAACAACTTATGCTTATTTTGAAAAGTGCTTATTAACTTATGCGGTGTCAAACCGGAGTTTTTAAAAAAGTGTTTGGATTAGCTTATTGTGGTACCAAAACGTAATAAGCTAATAAGTTGTTATTTAAAAGTGTTTGGGATTGCTTATACATACAAAATAACCAAAAAAGTAATAAGCACTTCAAATAAGTTGATAAGTCAGAACAAAATGACTTATCAAAAATGGTTTTTCAGCGCTTTGGCACCGCTATAAGCTCTTTTCTTTTTGTTCCATCCAAACACTCAAAATGGCTTATCTCCGATGCCAAATCGCAATAAGCTAAAAAGCCCCTCAAATAAGCAATCCCAAACACCCCCTAAATAAACTCATAAATTTACACGCAACATAATTAAAGCCTACACATTTCATAGTTCCCTTACGCATAGCAAAACGTTATAAAATAACACTTCACCAAATTCCATAAACTCACACGGAATAACATTCCACGACCGAACTTGCATGCATCAGAATTCTCACAAAGCTAGCATTGTAACATGTGTATGCACTCTGGTTAAATTGTAAAATATTTTACGTCTTTCTCAAGTTCAAAGTCAAATCAACAATATGCTTTCATTGTTCTAAAACATTGGCTAAAACACAATGGCGAAATCTCCAAATAAGACATGCATTCATACTATATGCAACCAAACCGCTCGCTCAAGAACCCAAGGGAAAACAATACAACTGGACGCCATTAGAATTACCATATCAAATCCACAAAATCCCCCGAAATAAAATTCTATATAAAACTCCAACACCAAGATAGTGGAAGATAACTTTTCGTCCAAAACTTTAACATATGTGGAGGAGGTCCAATGTTAAAGTCATAAAATGTAATCACTTGCCCAAGACTTAATCAACAACAAAATATGCACACTGCAATGTTCGAAATAGCGTTAGACACAAACGGGGATAGGGAGATTTTCAATACAAGTTTGCAACCACGTGCAATAAACGATTTCATGTGTGTTCAAACTCACGATTAAAATCTGGTGTGTGCTAAACATTTTTCCAAAATCTCATAATATATTTCACTTTATGATTCGGAAAACATGAAAAGTAATTGGTGCAAACTCATTTCAGAAATAATTTCGTGCATGACTTTTTGTCGGCATCATAATGTCTTAGAACCACGCCCCTCAATCTCATAGTCATACTATCGTCATCCGGATGCTCAAAAATCTTAAAGCAATGATCACACTAATTCGGTTAACTTACAATTTTCTTCTGGAAATAAAGTCAACTCGATAATCCTATGGTTCTGTTCAACCAACAACTTCGATCCAAAATGGTCAACTCAATGCATTCATCGTGCTTAGCCATCAATACCTAATTCTCTCAAACTTAAGCTCTGATACCAACTTGTAACACCCTACATTTGGGAAGAGCAACTAATTCAAAATTTTCAAATATACCTCAAAGAATGGATCAAACTTCGTGCGACAAGACCATACTTATGATACGATTCTAGTATTTTCCATCTAAAGCACAATTAAAATCATACATAGAAACTAACTCAAGGTCGGGTGTTACTAAGCCTAAATACAAGCTGCTCTCCTCAACAATAGTGTGGAAGACTTCATCAAACCACTCAACCTTGCACATCCTCTTAGCACTCGACTTTTCACCAAAAATGCTAGAACCAATTCCCCCATCCGGAACCTGATGCACATGCCGACAAATAAAAAGGTTAGGCTAACGCTTAGTGAGTTCAAGAGTTTACAACATGGAATAAACATATTTGTTAAAGAGAAAGAATGCAATTTAAATCGTAGACAATCACAAGGTTTACATTAAATATCAAACGACAACATTTCCCAAAAACACCTTTAAAACAAGGGACCCAACTTGAACCTTCTTTTATAAAACCATTTTATCCCAAACTCACCCAAAACATGAATAGTAAGCAAACTCCCAATTTATAATAATTTGAAATAAAACTTTACTTCGCGAAACACCCCAAAACGTGGGCGGGGCATAATACACAACCCGAAGATCTTGGGTAAACAAACCCATATATGCAACACCTCACCGAAAAATGGATAATAAAATAATACCCTTTAATACCCAAGTAACACCTTCCGGTGATGGGGGAGACCCGATTCCATTGTACGTGGCGGAACACAAAGTTAAGCCACATAACCATGTTGTCGAACTACACCTCAGATCGTGACTGTATTGCCTGCTCTACCGAGCTACACCTCTAGTCGTGACTGTATTGCCTGCTTCGTCGAGCTACACCTCCAGTCGGACTTTATTTCAAGTCCCAAACACCGTATCCCCCATTGCCTGCTCCGTCGAGCTACACCTCAAGGATACATGATCTTATTTCCTGTTCGGTCCCTAGCGGAGTTTCATCCTCAGGGTACTCATTCGACCCCTAGTGCCTACTCCCTAGCATTCAAGATAGAAACCTCAACTCTTTACTTGATAAGTCCCGATGTCTAACCTCGTGCACAAGAATTAGATATCCAACACAAGACCCATGATCCCGAAGTACAACCCATAAAGGTTCCTCTTCGCCAAATAACCGGGACGACACCAATGCTAACACGACATATTTTCCCAAAGTGAGAATCCCAAGAGTCCTCACCATTAACACGACTGACTTACATGCCTATGGATCCAATGCATTACAGTCTAACATACATGATTCCAAATGAATGACACACGCACTCAAACATGTATTCTCCGAAATAAAGTGCAATAAATGCAACTCACATCCAAAGCTCCACTTTAAATTATTAAAACCGGACAAAAGTCCCCAATACCCGACAAAGCCGAAAACTGAGCCTTAAGCTCAATCAAACGACCATATGCTAAAATCCACAAAATGCAATAAAATGCAACAACCACATTTATGCAAACACATGCTTCAACTACATGAATAAATTTCCCACATAAATCATTTTCCAAACAAGTTTATAATCTCATTTACTCTTTCCAAAACGTCTCATGACACACATTTAAATGACAATTTCTCAAGAGATTTATACTTATACGATAAATCATTTAAATACCAATATCACCGGTTTACTCAATAAAAATACTTGAGTTACATCTTTTCCCAAAACCAAAGGTTCATAAGTTCAGAAACGTTTGCAAGGTTGGGAATGACCAAGCGTCCATGACTCACATGGTGGTATTTTAAAACATCTCACGCTACAAAATGCACGTAATACCAACACTCATAAAAATGCATTCTTACCCAATAATTTCCATTTAGGTAAATAAGTCATCAGATCATTTTCATTTCGATGCATTTAACAACATACTTAAAAATCCCCAAGGTGGGTGTTTTATAAGTTTACAAAGTTAAACGCTTCCAAATAACCAAACTTATCAACAGTTAACATTTTACTGTAAAACACAAACACTTTAAAATAAACATTTTGGCATGCACACCGTTTTCACAAATCAACTTGAACTCACCTCGCTAGATTTAGGCTAAATCTAGATTTTACCCCACTTTGAGCTCTTTTGAGGAAACTTGAATCTTCAAGGTCAAAAACTCCATAAACCTAGATACACAAATTCCATTCATAATTAATCACATTAAACCATTTAGAATCGATCCCCAAACACATTACATCAAAATCCCAATCTTGACCAAAACCCTAATTTTGACCTAATTTCTCCTAAACCATCACAAACCGAAATTTAAGAAACCAAAAGCTAGGAAACCATCAAGAAGGCATTTATAACTTATATTAAGGTTTAGAAATGGAGAGGATAAACTTACCACTTAGGTTTTGGTGAAAACCTAGAAAACCCCAAAATCTCTAGTGTTGGAGGTGGGAACATAATCTTGTATCAAGGAATGAAGCCATTAACAAAAAATGGAGAGGGAACACCTTGATCTTCATGGGAAAGCTCCAAAAATCGGTTAGGGTTCATGGAGAAGAGAGGGTAATCGATTTGGGAGAGTATGGGAGAGGTTAGAAGTGAGAAATGAGAAGAATGGGTGAAAATCGAACTTAAATCAGCCTCTCAGTCCCCGTAGTCGACATTGCCTATGCGACAATGACAGTGTCAAAGTCGCATGGCATAGTCGCTTGGACTGAACCGCAGGTACCCTCCCTTCTGCGACATTGCCAGGCGACAGTGACACTGTCACAGTCGCTTGGCATAGTCGGGGGGCTTGTACCGAGCCCCGAAACTCGACTCTTTCCACACCAAGCCCCTCGATACTCTTAGGGACCTTAAATAATGATTTCCCAACAAAATCCACTGTTTACAAGATACAAAAACGTTTGGGTGTCTTTTACTTACCGAAAATTACGGGTGTTACAACCAGGATGTTCTTTAGGGTTGGGTTCCGGTGATAAACTGAGTTAATGGTGAGAAGTGGTTATCGAACGTAGGATGAGAAATTGACACACATTAGGATGAGATACACTGAGATAAGATGCACCGAGATGCACCAGATCAATTCCCATCTAAGCCGCAATTCATGGGAATTGAGATTAAAAGAGATCAATGGTTCAGATCCACTTCTCACGCTTCTCACCGTTAACTCAACTTCTCACACGATTCTTCGTGCATATATATATATATATATATATATATATATATATATATATATAGAGAGAGAGAGAGAGAGAGAGAGGAGAAAGACGAGTAAGAAAAAGAGTTAAGGTAAGAAGAGATCTGGACCCTTGATCACTTTTAATCTCACCCCCATCCCATTAACTGTGCTTAATATTAGAATTGATCCAGCGTATCTCGGTGTATCTCATCCTAATGTGCATCCAAGCGTGAAGAACCTTTTTAACCCTTTTTACGGTAACTTTTATTCTCACCGCATCCTAATATATATATGGGTTGGGTTCCGGTGAGAAGTGAAGTCACAGTGAGAAGCGTAAGAAAAGATATGAACCCTTGGATGCACATTAGGATGTAATCTATGCACCAAGATGTACCAGATATTAATCCTTGTATGAAGCGCAATTCATTGGTAGTTTGAGATTAAAAGTGACTAATGATCCAGATCCCTTCTTATACTTCTCACCTTACTATTCTTGTCACACGATACTTCGTATATATATATATATATACACACACACATACACACACTTGCCCATCTTAAATCGCGAGTTAAAACACATCATAACTTCATCTGACTTTCAAGGCTTGAGGTTTCATCTCGTATATCATGTTACGTCAAACCCATATTTTACAACAATATTATTTATACACCCTTGTTTAATTGTTTTGCATATCAGTTGAGGTTGAATCATCAATTTTATACTTAGTTGTAACAAAAATATTAAATATCAAAGAGTAAATTACAATTACGCATACAACTTCTTTTTATTAATTATTATTAAATAATATTCTCAAACACAATTAAAATGATTTATTAAAATGTGAAGAAAGACCTGGTTTGCAAATTTGGCCCCACTGCCACTTAACCAGAAGTAGAAGAAACTAATGGTCGTAGCAGTTGAACTAAATATATTTCAATTCTCATGTAATAAATAAAATAAAACAACAACATTTACAAAACAAATAACCATAACCACTTGAACCCAAACCATGGCACCCAAAGAACGAGAAGATCAAGATGATGAAGAAGAAGAAGACTTCAGCTTTCCCACAACCACAAACTCTCCCCCACGTTTCATCGGATCTCCACGGCTATGGCGTTCATCTTCCAATTCTCTTTATCTTCTCGAAACACAACCCACCAAACAAGAACAGAAAGAACCAGATGTCGGGAAGAAGATAAACCTTCTGTCTTACATCAGAAGCAAAGATGGTGGTGGTGGAAACAACGAAAACATGGATGTGATTTGGGAGGATTTGAATTACGAAGAAGAGATTTGTGGTTTTAGGTCTGATGTTGATGAGGAGATGCCGGAATGGGGAAGAAGGATGAGGAATATGGTGAAAGTGGGCGGAGGAAAGCGGCTGAGCATGGTGGTGTTGGTTAACGTGTTGAAGAAGCTCTTCTTGCTCCACAATGCTTCTCGTAAATTGGACCGTTAAGAAGCGATCAACCACCAATTGAAACGTCGGCCAAACAGTAAATTAATGTGTTCTACAGTTTTTACTCTATATTAATGGAAAGTTTCCCATGATTGATCATATATAATTAATAATTGTTGTTTTTTTGTTTTTTTAAACAAGGATGTTTGGATCAATTTGTGTTTATCTTGATTAATTTCAGTAGCACTAGAGAATAGGCAAGTTAAGAAGTTTTTTAAAAACATTTTCAATAGTTTCTCTAAAATGGAGATTTTGGGAATTTTTTGTTTCATCTGATTTTTCAAATCTTTCTCCATTTTGGAGAAAGTATGCGAGAGATGATGAAAGTCTTCAAATTTGGAGATATCTTCAAAAATGATTACATATGAGAGATAAATGATTTTTTTATTCATTCTACCAATAAAATTATTTTAAATTAAATGTTTATGAGAAACAAATAATATTTTATGACTTGTATTGAATATTTAAATAATATAATTAATTGTGTAATCTCTAAAATAGAAAATCTGTATATATTAGTTACATTTGATAAAATTTAGTTTATAATCTAGTAGATGATAATATAAAATAATTTAATAAATTAATAACATTTTTGTAAAAGTTAGTTTATCTATACTTCTTTGTAAAAGATGAGTTATGGTTATCTTGAAAATTTGAAGAGATATAATTAATTAAACATAATGTACAAGCTCTTAAAGGGACACAACCTCCCATGATATTCCATATCATTAAAATCGAATCATTTTTAATTTCTAAATTACATTTTATATCCCTATAAATAGTTATTAATTAATTTATATCTCTTATATTTTTATTTTTTCATTTTACACCTTTATCGCTACAAAAGAGTTGGACGGATCCGTCGGAAATCCATTGGTGAAAGTCTGTCGTTAAAAATCTCCTGGACGATTGACTTTACGACGGATCTCCGACGGACATTAGCGACGGATCTCCGACGGTCAACGTTCTCCAACGGATCTCCGACGGCCATCTTATCACCGATGGATTCCGAAACGACCTCCAGTCACTGATGGATTACCGACGGACGCAGTTTGCGAAGGAATTTAGCGATGGATCTCAGACGAATTAAATGCCAATAAAATTTAAAAACATTTACCAACGGATAATCCGTCGGTAATTTACCTTTTTATTAAAAAATATATAAAAAATTCATAATTTCCGACGGATTTGTATTTAAAAAAAATCAAAAATAAAATAATTTTGCGCCCGTTGGTAATGAGGTTTTTTAGTAGTGTATCATATGGACATAAATAATCGTATATCAACTAAAATGCATTAAAATACGTTTTTTTTAAATTATACCATTATAATCGTCTCACCAATACCTTCAAAAGAAATTCAATATGGAATATATTTTTATTTATTTATACTATTAAATGTCATGAATACGTACGAATTAATTTGTAAAATAACCCTTGCGTTTTCGTTTTTCCATTTTTCACCTTTATCATATTAAAAGTACATAATCATGAATTAACTAAAATATATTAAAAATACGTTTATTTTTTGTTATAAATTATACCATTACAATACTCTCGTTAATACCTTCAATATAAACTCGCTATTGAATATTTTTGGATCGAATAATTTTACAAAATATCGTAAATACGTATGAATCTAACTATATTTTAGAAGGCCTTAAACGGTTATCTATATCTATATTTATACTATATTATAAAGCGTGCTAAGAGGTTAATATTGAAAATTAAGAGGTACAAGTTCTTTTGCACTTTGTACATGTTTGCATGCACCGTATCCTATATTTTCTCCCCATGTACGCTCAGTTTTCTCCACATCCCGCTCCTCTCCTCTCCTCTCCTCTTCTTAGCCGATTCTTCTCTAACACGAACCACGTCCCAGAAATCACCCCCTAAACCCGTCCCTAAAAGCCTCACCAATTGATTCACACTCTGTCGCTCTGTGTCTCTCTGATGTTTTCTCTCTGTCGATTCGACCTTGTTTATCTAACTAGTGAAATCTTTCTCTCAACCTGCAACGATGATCTTCAAAGACCTTATATGTGGTATGCCATTCATGATCAGGTACTAACTTTTCGATTGTTCCTCATCTGTCTTTCTTTGTTTATGAGGTCGAGTTCTAAATTTGATCATCTTCAACATTTCGACTTGGTTCTGAGTTATATGTCTTTCTACATCTCTGATAGTACTCAAAATCGGGTGAGTTTTACCCAAATTTTCCTATTGGAAGCCAGATTCTACTTGAATGTGATATGTGTAGAAAAGATGAGCGGAAGTTTCCTGGTTTGCCATATTTGTAGCATCTTCTATCATTCTAATTTTGAGGTTTCACAACCATCTCCACTTTTGGAGCTTCTCTTGGTATGTACTTGGTGCTTGTATCTGTCTTTGATCTTGAAATTGAATTTGTTTCTGGTATCCACCTTCATTCCTCTCTTCTCTACCATCTCTTCCTCTCCTTTCAAATGTTCTTTTACCAAACTTCTCTAAAATTTGTTGAGTGATTAAGGCTAAGGATTGTGAAAATGCACTCAGATCATCATCATCATCATCATCATCATCAGTAGACTCAGATAGTCCAATTTCCTCATCACTCTCAACCAGCATATCCTTCTTTCCTATTTTCTTCTCAATCTCTCTGGTCGACCTATCTCTGATCTCAGTATCTCTGGTTGCTTTACAAGAGGAGTTTTTTCCTTTAGACTCAGAGATGAGGGCCAGACGTCCTCCAACAGAAGCATTAGGCTTGCATACGTCTTTCTCTTGTGCAACTAAGCTTCTTCAAACATTATGGAGGGTCCAGGTCTCAAGATATATCCTGGTTTGCTTAAAGGGACATTGACAGCTGCATCTATTCATCATTCAGACTCTTCAAGAACAATACATTCTTTTCTTCCTGAGTACGATGAACCTCACATTTCCTGCATTTGTTAATCTGTATATTGAATCTATCATAAGTTTGCTGCAATGTTTCACTGGGTAAAGCAACAAAGCTATTATACTCATTAAAACACTAAGCCATTCGATTCTTTCTAGTCTTAAACCCTCCTTCTAGCTGATTAAGCAATTGATCCAAAATTTATTTACCAGTTTTACAAGAGTCTAACTGTTGAAATAGGTCATTAGGGATTTCCATGATCAACAGTTTAGTTGCCATTTCTTAGTTTTCCATTTTAGCCTTATCTTCAGCTGTGTTAGGACTGAAAGTCCTAGTGCGTTGAAAGTTGTATAACGCATTTATAAGGGTTTGAATTGTAATATTTTGATAGCTAGTTTGTAAATGGGCCTCAAGCCCATTAGGCCTATACGCCTCATATATATTGTTTTATTTAGTTGAGAATTAGGTTTAAGAAAAAATCATTGTTAGAAGCTAGTCATAAGGTTTACTTTCTCTGATAAGAAATTGTCTCTGTAAACCTAAACCTTTATTGATTATTAATCATATGACTACCTGTTGTGGATCAATCATTGCGTGTTATTGATTATTATATTGCTGATTGCACTGTATCTGGGATCTACAATTGGTATCAGAGCAGGATCAAATTAATTTTCATTCGATGTGATCAAAAGGTTTGTCTAAACTCCTAATTTTTATCGACTTTTAGTTTGATTCACGCTTACTGTGTTCCTCGATTTCTTGAAAATTTTCGTGATTTTTTTTGCGAATTAGATTGTTTTTGATCCGGTTTGATTGTAGAAGGTTGATAAATTTGTGTTTTTGTACATAAATCAGAACATCAACTTTTTCTAAATTCGATCAATTTGGAGTGCTTGAGATGTCTGGATCAACATCTAAATTTTTTTTGGTCTCACTGTGTTGAATTAATGAGTTTGGAGGCTGTGATTTCAAAGTTTTGGTCGACTGTGGGATTATAGGTGGTTTATATTTGGTTGTCGGCGGCAGTTGATTTCATTCTTCATGTTTTCAATTTAGGGTAGCAAAAATAAGTGGGTCGGTGGATAAAAGTCTTGTGATAGATTGAAAAAAAAAAATTGTGGGTGAAGTTTATAATTGAAGGCGATTTGTGGTCGGCTACTGTGGTTTCCTAAGAACGGCGGCTGTTGATTCAAATTTTAAGACCTGCATCTTTTGATGGTCTGTTGATTCCACTGTGTTAAATTTTCATTGCTTGCATCTTGATTCTTGCATACATGCATATATAATAGCGCAACCATACATCGCATACATATATATCTCATATATCCATCGCTAACGCCCGGTGTCTAGCGCCCGGTAGCCTCCCCGCCCGGTCCCTTGCGTCTCCCGCCAAACCCCGGTCCCCGACGTCTCCCGGTCCCTAGCCAAACCCCGGTCCCCGGCGTCTCCCGGTGTCTAGCCCCGGTAGTTTCTTGGTTCGTCATTCATAACGAATTTAGCGATTTTCGATCGATTTTTGAAATTTTTCGGTTGGTTCGGTTGAGTTTGTAGATGAAGTAATTGGTTTTTAAACTATTAAGGGTTGTTTACGAAGCTTAAATGTCAGGATCTTGTTCTTAACAAGAATAATAAAACTCAGAAACAATATTAAAGAAGTTGCGGAAAAACACTTTAATATTCAAATATCAATGTAACAGTAAAGTAGAAATCACAACTTGTAAACTTTATTGAATGATTAAAGTTACAAGCTTTCACACAAAACCTCAATCTTGATGAATAGGCTCACCAAGACGAATTCTACTTCTCTAGAACTAGGGTTGTAAACCTTGAGGTCAATTCTCTCTCTAAACAAAAACTCAGAATACTCGTATTTTAAACTATTCTGAATAAATGTATACATATACTGAAAATAAAAGATAATTACAAAACATAAAAGATCTTCAGTATATTCTTCCATAATTATCTTCAACCTTCCATGATTATCTTCAAACCTTGATCTGCGTGGCTTACCAGGATTATCACATAAGCAGTATTAAGTCATAGCAGCATTAACACTCTGAGCAGTATTAATCTTCACCAGCAGTAGTAACTATGCTTAGCAGTATTAATTTCTACAAGTAGTAGTAACTTGTCTCAGCAGTAGTAACCATGTTGTATTGGCAGCAATAATCATACTTAAACAAATCTTCAGTTCCCAACAATCTCCCCCTAACTTGACTTTTAGAGAAGAGAAGTCAAGTTCTTCAGATGCTCCCAAAACTCCATTGCTCATAATCCTGTATCAGGATTCATCCCCAAACTTTGATTAATAGTTCTCTGGATCAAGTATCTTGCCATTGCAGAATTTGGTGCACAACCAAGCTTTTTCTTCAACATAGCATGCAACTTTAGTCTGCTATGGTTGTAAACTCTATCCACTAAGAAGTATTCAATGTGATTTATATCCATAGTCAGTGCATATACTCCACTTCTTTCATACAGAGTCCAGTTGTTAATGGTTTTGAAAACATTTCTGATAACATGCTGAACTTCCTCTGGCTTGAACAACATGCATAGATATTCCATTACAAGTTTTGTAACCGGTATCCCTGGAGCTTTCAGCTTATCAGCATATAATTTCATCCCCACCTCAAACATTTCCTCTAAATCAGATCTGGAGCATACTCTTACAATCTTGGCCCAAGTAGGATACACTTCAAACTTGTCATCCTTCCTCTTAAGCCTGATATACTCCTTTCCATCTACTTCCATGGTATCCCAGTGAATAATCTCAGGAGGCTTGACATCAACTGGTTCAGCTGTTATAGTCTCAGGCACTTTTTCCATCACCACCATGTACATATTCACATCATAAGTACTGGATGGTTCTTCCTGAGATTGAGCTTCCTGTTCATCAGACTTAGGTGCCCCTTCTTCATCAGCTACCTTCTGTTCTTTCTCAGCTTCTTCCTCATCTACTCTAGGTTTCTTAGATGGTTTTCTTCTTGCCATCATTTTTGTTCTTTTCAAAGTCCTCAAACTTTCACCTAGAGTAACTTCCTTCCTTGGTGTTTCTTGATCATCAGGAAATGGTTTTTGTATTTGAAGGTCATGCCTCTCTTTCATCTTCTTTTCCGCTTCAACTCTTGCTTGGTTATTTCCTTGTAACTTAGTCATCTCTGCCTCATACAAACCTTTGATTTGATCAAATGACATTTTTGTGAACATTTCCTTTTTAACTCCCACAGCACCTTTGAGGAAAGTGATCATCTTCTTTCTCTCTTGAGTGCCAAGGTAGGTCTGTGAAGGTTGCCTCTTCTTTGCACCCATTTTGATCATTACAGGCTTCTTTTTAAGTGCAGTTTCCTTCTGTGCCATCTCTGTAGCCAAACTCTTTTGATATACTTCATTAAGCTCTGCAGCTAGAGCTCTTGCCATCTCCCTATCTTTTTCCACTTGATCTTTTTCTGCTTGCTCAAATTCTGCCTGAATTTTCTTAGCCAAAGCTTCATCTGACTCAATCAACTTTTGCTTTTTAAGTGGTTGTTCAGATTCCACTATCTTGGTTTTGCCTTTGTCCTTGCTTGCTACCTTATCAGCACTAGCTTTCTTGATAACCTCAGCATTGTCTTTGATGACAACTCCTTTGGTCTTTGAAGTGACCTTAGGAGTGTCATGTTTAGCCTTGATTAATGCTTCAGCTATCTCAATTTCTTCCAAATTTCTGCTAAGGATGTCGGTTAATACTTCTTGAACAATTTCTGCTGCTTCATTTATTTTAGCAGCATTAACTTTTTCTGTTGCTTTGCTTGCTTCAGCAACATTAACTGTTTCTGCTGCTTTGCTTGCTTCAGCAGCATTAACTGTTTCTGCTACTTTCTCAAACACTGTTTCTGTTTCTACTGCTTGTACCTTATCACCACTACCACCAGCAAACTCCCCCTCATCTCCATGTTTCTCCCCCTTATTCTTAGCTTTCTCCATGTTGACCTCAGCTTCTGACTCCCCCTTTTTGGGAGCATCATCCACTGGGTTCCTTCTTCTGAGCTCAAATCTTTGCTTTGACCTTCTTTTAACCACCTTCTTAACCAACTTCTTTAAGGTGCTGATTTCTTCTTGCTGGTTGATGATGACTTTCTTGAGTTCATTTACAACCTTCTTTTGAGAATCCAGTTCAGTTGCCATTTTGGACATGGCAGAAATCAATTCCTGGTAGTCATATCTATCCTCACCTTCTCCAGGAGTGTTACCCCCTTTTGAGGGATCATTGGAATGTTTAATAGGGATCTCCAGACAAACTGAAGCACCACCTATTCCCTTGGTTTCTGGGCACCCGGGACCTTTGAATGATTACTCATTCAAAGTTGCCGTGGGGAAGGTCTTAGTGATGTTACCACTAGCCTCCTCTGTGCTAGCAGGAGTAGTGGCAGCCTTCTCACCCACATGCTCATGCATCTCCTTAGTGAGCACCTCCTTGGGGTTGGGAGACACCCCAGTGGTTTCCCTATGGATATTCTCTAATGGAGAATGCTCCATTAGAGGGCTTTGAGGTTCTGGGTTTGTAGGAGGTACAACAAGGGAAGGAGCCTTGTGTACCTTTCTCTTAGTATAAGTTTTGGATATAACTGGGGTTGGCTTAAGAACAAGGGACTGAGAGAGTGATATAGTGGTTGAAGGTTGGGTTTGGCTATCAGTGGGATGGTCTAGTGAGGGCCTTGACCCTGATGCCATACCTTCTTGGTTGTGGGACACCACCATCATTGTAGAGAACAATGGGGTGTCAACTCCTTCCGAGTCCTTGGTAGATCTTTTCATATTTGAAAAGACCTTGCCCTTGGGGATTTTAGGTACATATACCGCATTAGACTGAGGCATATCCGTCAATTCAGAGGTGATAACCGCCTGGACAAATCTTGGATACATATAGAAACTCTTTTTATTAGCCAAGTTTGACACAAGGTCATTGAAAATCATTCATGAGAAATTATACTTTCTGGCAGTAGACAAGCAGACCAAAGCATAAGCAATGGTACTACTGAACTGACTCCATCCAGTAGTTTTTCGAGAAATACAGTGCATAAGAGTATGAACAAAGAAACGCCATTGGGGAGAAAAGTTAGCTTTGTAAAATTTGAAAACACTCAGTTGGCCTTCATACCCCATTCTTGTGAGATTGGAAAACAAATCCTCATTAGAGATAGAGGTAATACCTGAGGCATCGTCTAGTCGTAGACTGATGCGAATGACCTCTTCAGAGATTGTCAAGGGTTTGTCACACACCCTTGTCTTGATACACTGCACACCATTTTCAGTAACCGCGGTGGCATTGGCCCAAAATTGCTTCTGGTGCTCGATGTAAATTGGTGGTGACACTGTAAGAGCATAAGCTATATGACTGGACTTGAGAAAATCAACTATTTGATGGAATCCAGCAGTCTGCTTAGGCTTTTGAAGCATTGGGATCTCATTGTGTTCATCAATAAACGCCATGGATGCCATCTGACTTGAGGATTCTTGACTGAAACACACTGGTTGCTTGAGAGAAAAGAGTTAGAGAGAAGACGAACAGTATTCAAAGAGTCGTTGTGAGCTTTTAGGCGGGCAAAGAGGGTATTTATATAATTCAGGAAAGAAGCAGTATTAACCCTAATTTCAGTTAAAGCAGTACTAACTCACTCGCAGTATTAACTGAGAGCAGTAGTAACCACTAGCAGTATTAACTACCTAGCAGTATTAACAACCTAGCAGTATTAACTAACTAGCAGTATTAACACATACCTGACGTAGTAACTCAGACTAGCAGTAGTAATAATGAACCTGCAGTAGTAACTTTGCACTGGCAGCATTAAAACTGCACTGGCAGCATTAACGATACTTACACTTTTGAAGCTTGTGTTAGTCTGAGCAAGGCAATAAACTTCCTAAGAAAGATGATTAGTAGCACCAAAAAAAATAAATAAACAAATAACAGGTATACAAACACTTTTTAAACATGAGCTCATTCAGAGTTGATCATGCCCACACTTGTGACCAAGAAAGTGAATCTACCCACATCAAAAGCTTTAGTGAATAGATCAGCAAACTGGTTATCAGTATGAACTTTAGCAACTTGAATAAACTTCTTTTCATTGCAGTCTCTAATAAAGTGATACCTGATTTCAATGTGCTTTGTTTTGGAGTGCTTGACTGGATTGTTAACAATGCTAATAGCACTGCTATTGTCAATGAGGATTGGAGTGTGAATAAAGGTTACCCCATAGTCCAACATTTGATTCTGAATCCATAGAACCTGAAAACAGCAACTTGCAGCAACAATGTACTCAGCTTCTGTTGTGGATAAGGACACTGTGGTTTGCTTCTTACACTGCCAAGAAACTAGTCTTGCACCCAAAAGCTGACATCCTCCTGAAGTAGACTTTCTATCCATATTAGTACCACCCAAGTCACTGTCTGAATATGCAATCAAGTCAAAAGTAGATTCATAAGGATACCAAAGACCTAATCTAGGTTGCCCTCTTAAGTATCTGAAAATCCTCTTAACTGCTTGAAGATGTGACTGTTTTGGCTTGACTTGGAATCTGGCACACACACACTGGAAACATGATATATGGTCTTGAGGCTGTGAGATACATAAGAGATCCAATCATTGATCTATAAAGATGAACATCAACATCCTCCCCCTCGAGATCAGCAGTGATCTGTTTGTGTGTTTCCATTGGTGTGCTTGCTGGCTTTGAGTCTGATAAACCATACTTATCTAGGATGTCTTTCACATACTTTGATTGACTTATGAAAATCCCATCTTTCTGCTGTTTGACTTGAAGCCCAAGGAAGAAAGTGAGTTCACCCATTGAACTCATTTTGAATCTCTTGTGCATCAACTCTTCAAAGTCTCTACACATCTGATCTTTTGTGGATCCAAATATGTTGTCATCCACATAGATCTGAACAAGTAGGGTGTCCTTCTTACTTCTTTTAATGAAAAGGGTCTTGTCAATGATTCCCCTTTCAAACCCATTTTCCAAGAGATAGGTAGACAAAGTATCATACCATGCTCTTGGGGCTTGATGTAGACCATAGAGTGCTTTCTTAAGTTTGTATACTCTGTCAGGATATAATGGATTTTCAAATCCAGGGGGCTGACAGACATATACTTCTTCATCAATTGTTCCATATAGAAAGACACTCTTCACATCTATCTGATATATCTTGAACTTCATATATGAGGCATAGGCTAGAAATAGCCTAATTGCCTCTACCCGTGCAATTGGAGCAAAGACTTCCTCATAGTCAATGCCTTCTTCCTGAGTGTACCCTTGTGCCACTAGCCTTGCTTTGTTCCTGATTACTATTCCTCTCTCATCCTTTTTATTTCTGAAAATCCACTTGGTGCCAATTGCTCTATGACCTTTTGGAAGGTCCACCAAGTCCCAAATATCTTGCAATTTAAACTGTAGCAACTCTTCTTGCATGGCTTCTATCCAACTTGAATCTTTCATTGCATCATAAGCTTTCTTAGGCTCAATCTGAGATAGAAAGCAAGAGAGTACTGTATGCTGCTGATCCTGCAAATCTTGAAGTCGGCTTTGATTCCTAGTCATCATAGGAGAAGTGATGTCTCCTATTACCAGCTCAGGAGGATGATTCTTCTGAGTTCTTGTCTGATAACTAGGTTCTTCATTAATTTCCACATCTAAATTGGAGTCATTTAAGTCAACTGAGGGGATCTCATCAGCTACTTCTGGCTCTTCATGCTCTGGATTCTCCTCATCTCTTCTTTCTTCTTCACTCTGAATTGGTTCAGTAACAGTCTCCGTTTCACAGATTTCAACAGGGTTCATTGTAGGTATGGGAAAGATCACAGACTGGGGAATAATATCTTGTACTTGTTCATCCCCTGATCCTCTACTTCCTGATCCTGCATGATCATCACTACTGAAACCCAAAGAGTTAGTTAGTGAATCAATGTCAAATAACCACTGAGGACCTGAACCCATAGGATTTGGTGAGTTCTCATTGCATTTGACATTGTCACTTTCCTCAATTATTCTAGAAGAAGAATTAAACACTCTGTAGGCCTTACTCTGAGATGAGTAACCAACAAGAAAACCATCATCTGCTTTGCTATCAAACTTTCCTAAGTGAGTTTTGGTATTGAGAATGGTACAAGGACACCCAAAAGGTTTGAAAAAACCAATAAATGGTTTTCTGTTATTTAAAAGCTCATATGGTGTCTTGTTCTTAGGCTTGACTACTAGAACTCTGTTTTGGACATAGCAAGCAGTATTAACTGCTTCAGCCCAGAAAGTAATTGGAAGTTTTGAATCAGCTAACAGAGATCTAGCAACCTCAATCAGTGTCCTATTCCTTCTCTCAGCAACACCATTTTGTTGTGGAGTCCTAGGAGCACTGTATTGCCTCTCAATTCCTTTTTCCTCACAAAAGGTGTTGAGGTCAAGATTTTTAAATTCAGTACCATTATCTGACCTAATGACTTTTACCTTTTGATTTGTTTGGTTTTCAATTATTAGAATAAAGGATTTGATCAGTCCACTTGTCTCATCCTTAGTCCTTAGAAAATATACCCAAGTAAATCTAGAGTAATCATCAACAATAACTAAGCAGTATGATTTCTTACCTATACTCATGACATTTGTAGGACCAAACAGATCCATATGCAACAATTGAAGAGAAGAATAAATTTTGTTCAACTCTTTGGACTTATGAGAAGTTTTGTGTTGTTTGCCTTTGAGACAAGCAACACAATGATCATCACATGAAAAGACTTTTGAAGGCAGACCTCTTACAAGGTTGTTTTTAAAAAGTTTATTCATTGTTTTAAAGTTCATGTGACACATCCTTCTGTGCCAAAGTGATGATTCATCCAAAGAGGCTTTTGAAACAAGACAATTTAGGAATGAATCATTTGACACATTTTCCATATCCAAACAATAGACATTATCCTTTCTAGGAGTTCTTAGTAGTATCATCTTTTCATCAACTACCTTGAATCCAGGAGCAAGGATAATGCATTCTGAATCAGTGAATAATATACTATGCTTTTTGTCACAAACCTGTGATACACTTAACAGGTTGTATCTTAACTTCTCAACATAGAAAACATCTTCAAAGGTCATCTTACCTTTTGTTACATCTCCCTAACCACTAATCTTACCTCCATCTGGAGTATTACCAAAGGCAACATGCCCTCCATCAATTTTCTTGAAATTCTTGAGGCAAGCCATGTTCCCTGTCATGTGCCTAGAGCAACCACTATCAACATGACAAATGCTCTTTCCCTTGAGCTGCTGGTTGCCCTGCACATAAGATAAATCAATTAGTATTGACTGGGAACCCAAGCCAAAGTGGTCTTGGGCCTCCCTTTCTCATCAAAGTACTTACATTCCTTTTTGATGAGATTTTTAAATTTAGAATACTCTTTACTGGAGTACTTTGTCAAGATGATTGGTCTAGAAGCACAAACACTAGAAGCAGTACTAATTTTAGAAATACTAACAGAGTTAGCAGCACTAACAGGTTTAGCAGTACTAACCTTGTTAGAAGCACTAACAGAGTTAGCAATATTAACATTTGATGAAGTACTAACAATGTTAGTTTTAGAAGTACTAATACTCTCAACAACACTAACATTGATAGCAGCAGTATTGCTTCTGGCAGCACTATCTTTGTCAGCAGTACTATTTGTGGTAGCAGCACTAACAATTTTAGTGCTTTTGGGAACCCACATCTTGACACTCTCTTTTACAGTCTTTTTCTTCATGTGGCTTTTAGATTTAACAGGTTTCTTATCCACATGGTTCCTTTCATCCTTCCTATAACCAAAGGGTTTTTGACAGATCTTTGAAAATTTATCCTTTGGTTAATAGGATTAAAATAACAGTGCTTGGCAAGATGGTTCATTTTGCCACATATGAAACAAGGTTTTGGTCTGATGATTCTACTCAGATCAACTCCTTGTTTCTGATCCCACTGATTATTCCAATTTCTTTGATTGCCCCTCATTTTATCATGTTTTAGGGGCTCAGACTTATTACCTGCACACTGTTTGCAAAGAACAGGATTCACAACTGTAGTCTGCTTGTAATGGACCTTTTTAGACTTTCCCTCAGTCTTCTCTACGTCATCAGATTTTACCCAATCCCTTCCACCACCCTCATTGGTAAGAATGTTATTTTCTAAGGGAATCTCACCACTCACAGTATTATCCTTACTCTTACCAACTTCTTTCTCAGTGTTGTCCTTAACAACTACTTCATCTAAAGGATCTATCTTAGTGGCTCCCTCATGTAAGTCCTTCCTATCCTTGGTCTCTAGCAAGTCTGATTTAGGAGGGATGTAGTTGTTGTTGTATGGTGGTGGTGTGGTATTGTACCCAATTCCTGGTTTAAGCTTGTCATGGATTTGGACCTTTAGAATTGAATCCATGGCTTTAGAAGCATATGAAAACTTTTCCACATATAGCTTAACCTTGGCTAGCTCTCCTCTCAACTTTTCATTCTCCTTTCTAGACTTTGTCAGTTGGATTTCTAACTCATTTTTCTCCCACTTCCAGTAATTTGTATCATATGTGTGTTGAAGTTCATTGGCTTGGAACCCTTTAATTTGTTCCTCAAACCTCTCAACAATTTTCACATAGTCTTTTCTATCCTTTTCTAACCTCTTAAGGTCATCACTCATACTCTGGTTGTGATCCATGTACCTTTCAACAATGTCTATACAAGTTTGAGAACAGAGATTAGAGAGTACCTCAGTTGGAAGATCAGATACCTCTGCCATGAGAGCTTGATTTTGAATGGCCTCTTCTGCTTGATCACTCCAGTCAAACCCCATTCCTTGTTGAGAAACAAGAGCTTGAGCAGAGTTTCTGTTCTGGTTGAAACTTCCAGTCTGAGCTTGTTGGTGATTGTTGTGAGACACTCCACTTCTGCATTCCCTGGCAAAGTGTCCCTTCATATGACACTTGTAGCACTCCACCTTTGACTTATCAAAGCCTGCTCCATCTTCTCTTCTTTGGGAGAAGTTGTTCCTCCCAGTCCTCTTGATGAACTTCATCACCCTCATAGAAAGCATGGCCATCTGCCATTTAATATCCATCTCTTCAAGATCATCAGGATGAAGCTGTTCCAAGTCATCATTGATTAAATAGGAGTTACCATGGCTGGAAAGAAAGGCTTCAAAAACAGATTCATTGCCTTTTTCTTGATTTACTCCATTAGCAGCATTAACTGATTCAGGGTTAGCAGTAGAACCAGTTGATGCTGATAGGAGTGCAGCATTATGAACATATCCAGTAGGCTTCTTCTTTGCTTCCACCTCAGATTCAAACACTCTCAGATCATTGTACAGATCATCCAGTTCCTTTTCTTCCAATTTGTCATTCTGTCTGAATGAAACAGTGTACATGGTCCATTCATCTCCAAGAGATCTGAGGAACTTTCGGTTGACATCATCTTGTTCCATCTGGACTCCAACAGTAGCTAACTCACCAATTAACTTATTGAATCTATCGAAAGTTTGAGTCATAGACTCATTCTTTGAAGATGTAAAATTCTCATATTGCTGCTTGAGAATATCCCTTTGATTCCTGTTAGTGCTCTTGGTGCCAGCAAATCTCTTCTCTAAAGCATTCCGTAGAATCTGAGCATCAGTGCAGTGGTGAAACTGATGTTGATACTCATTAGGAATGGCCAAAAGCAGGGTGCTTAAGGCTTTCATCTCCAATTGTCTCACTTTCTTCTCAGCATCAGTTTTTGGAGGTGGTCTTCTTCCATCTTGTCCAATTTTACCTTCAGCAGAGGGACCATTCTCAACAATGTCCCACATAGAAAAGTCTGTAAGGAGGATGTACTGCTTGATCCTAATTTTTCACATGTCAAACTCATTAGGTTTGAGCATGGGAACCTTTGAAACAAGAGTACTGTTTGATTCAACTGTGTTGTCCATGATGAATGAAAGTTTCTGAGAATACTATGCTCTGATACCACTTGTCAGGATCTTATTCTTAACAAGAATAATAAAACTCAGAAACAATATTAAAGAAGTTGCGGAAAAACACTTTAATATTCAAATATCAATGTAACATTAAAGTAGAAATCACAACTTGTAAACTTTATTGAATGATTAAAGTTACAAGCTTTCACACAAAACCTCAATCTTGATGAATAGGCTCACCAAGACGAATTCTACTTCTCTAGAACTAGGGTTGTAAACCTTGAGGTCAATTCTCTCTCTAAACAAAAACTCAGAATACTCGGATTTTAAACTATTCTGAATAAATGTATACATATACTGAAAATAAAAGATAATTACAAAACATAAAAGATCTTCAGTATATTCTTCCATAATTATCTTCAACCTTCCATGATTATCTTCAAACCTTGATCTGCGCAGCTTACCAGGATTATCACATTAGCAATATTAAGTCATAGCAGCATTAACACTCTGAGCAGTATTAATCTTCACCAGCAGTAGTAACTATGCTTAACAGTATTAATTTCTACAAGCAGTAGTAACTTGTCTCAGCAGTAGTAACCATGTTGTACTGGCAACATTAATCATACTTAAACAAATCTTCAGTTCCCAACATTAAACGATCGATTTCTATTGAAAAGTTTCATCCCATATCAAGTTTTTAAATTCTCGTTCGGTTTCCGAAAAATCTTCGGTTACTTCGTTCAAGAGTTTGAGAGATTTTTTCGAGTTTTAATCTGTTGAGGGAGCTTAAGGGGAAATAAACGATCGATTTTGGTTGAAAAGTTTTAACCCATACCGAGTTTTTAAGTTTTCGATCGGTTTTCGAAAAGTTTTCGGTTGGCTCGTTTGCGATCGTGGGTTGACCGGTTGAGTTTTAATCTGTTAAGGACTGATTAAGGAGCTTTAACGATTGTTTTGCATTGAAAATTTCTAACCGTTTCGAAGCTTTGCAGGTGTGTCACGTTGGAGAAGATGATGAATAGTAACTAACGGATTCCGTTAGTTTGCCGTTAAATGCTTAACATTTTGGTCCTTTTCCGTTAAGTCTCCGTTAGTCCAGTTAGTTTGTTAGTTTAGTTAGCTTTATTTCATTTTTAGTCTTTTTTCAGTTAGTGTCCAGTTAAATCCGTTAGTAGCTTTAAATTTTACACTTTTAGTCCTTCTAGTTAGAGATTTCATTTTATGTCATTTTTGTTCCTTCTAGTTTAAGTTTAATTTTTTGTCACTTTTAGTCCTTGTAGTTTTAAGTTTTAGTTTGTGTCACTTTTAGCCCCCATACTTCTTAGTTTCGATCATTTGTCATCTTTGACCCTAAACTTTCAAGTTTCACTCGTTGTCACTCTTGGTCCTTGCACATTGACTCTTTCATATTTTGTCAAGTTTAGTCCTTAGACTTCAAGTTTTTCAAGCAACAATGTCTCATCCAACTTATTCTTAGCTAGAAGAGAAAGTTTCTTGTTTAGAAGCTAGAGTTGAAATACTACTTGACAAATATGATAATCAACACATTGAAATTGCTGGCAACTTGTGCATAATTTCAAATCTAAAGGAAGAGTGTGCGAGTTTTTCAAAAGAGTCTGAAGAGTTAAAGACCAAAGTAGATGATTTTAATTAAAAGCTTCGTATGTCAAAAAATGAGAAAATTGATATTGTGACTAAAAGTATGGCTTATAAAAATGAAAATCAAAGGTTATCCACCCAGTTAAAGGATCTCGAACTGAAACTTTACAAAATTGGTAAATCTAAAGAAACGATGCATCTGAATGCACCCAAAGAATTCAAATATTCAGAGACGGGTCTCGGTTACGATAACCCACATTATCTGAAAAAGGCCTTGACCAAAGTTCCCACGTTATATGCGTTCGAATTTTTTGGAATAGACAAAACGTACCCAGAGTACAAAATCAATTGGACCAAACCACTTGTTGATGAGGATCCGGAACTGGAAACATTGAGAAGGAAAAACACTACTACGATGCAACTTCCTTTTGTTTATGACTCATTGAATGCGTCATACAACACCGAAAAAACCCTGTTTTCTGTCAAATGACTATTTTCGAAGCTATTCTCAAGTTGAACTTGATTCAAAAACCGTTGAAACTGAGGAGGAACCAATGGAACACAAAATCTATGTTCCACCTCTGATTTTAGAAAAGAAAATTGTTCAGCTAGAAGAGTCATTTGCACAGGAGAGGATCATTTTTCAAAAGGAAAAACAAGAGTTATTATCCAAACTTGAGTGTCTCAATTCCGATAAAAAGGAAACTGGGTCGAGGGAGGAAAAAGAATATCTTCAGACAGAGATAAATAAGCTTAATTCACAACTGTCTGCCTTGGCAACAGATCTGATGAAAGAGCAACTTCACAAAGCTGAGCTTCAAGCTAAGCTTGACTCACTCCAAGTTGAGACAATCAATCTGTCAGAACATTCTTCTCCACACTTAGATACCTCTTCCTGTAAAGCTTTTCTAGGTGATGTTTCACCAAATTCTTCTAACAAAGGAAAAGAGCTTCAAATTTTTGACATGGATCATCATTCTGATTTTCAAAATGCTTCCGCTAATGATCCGCTTCAAGGCACAAATCCTTCCAGTTTCCTAAATCCTACAAGTGATAAGGTTCCTTCTGATGAGGAAATGGAATTCTCAGCCTTTCTGAATTCTGAGGTGTGTCCAGACAGTCAGCTAGACCAATTTGATTTCAATCCTTTACTTCCAAGTCATGTTGATTTTCTGAATTCAACTTGTGAGCCTTCAGTCAAATTTTATAAAGGTGAATGTTCAACATCTGCCTCTCAAAAGGTTTCTGTGAACAAATCTTCAAAGCAAAAATCTAAAAGACATTCACAGAAACAAAGAAAGACCGACACCTCTCACAAAAGACATACTTACAACTCCAGTTCTTCTGATTGCGAGCTTAATGATTCTTCAGATAATCATTTTTTCAGAAAAGTAAAGATGGTTTGGAGAAATAAATCAACTACAGAAGACAGTGAAGGAAACAACTCTCATGATTCTCCTGTAGTTGATAAAAAGTCATCTATTTTCAAGATTGATTCATCTACTTATGTTTATTCTACAGGAAAGTTGATCAATCTAAACCGAACAAAGATTTGTTGCACTCACTGTGGAAATAGTGACTTTGTGGATTCAAGGTATGTTAATAATTGGTATGGTACTTATAACATCCCCAATCCTCAGTTTAATAGTTTAAAAGCTACGACAACTAATCATCAAGGATCCATCACAACATGGATACCAAAACCAAAATCTTCCTAATCTGTTTTGCAGGAATGTCATGTGTGATTTAATTCAGATTATTCACGTCACATGACTAAAATAAAGGGTTATGCCACTTTTGAGGGGAGTACCATGTTTATTTAAATTTTCATATCGACTTCTGAACACTTCAGTTCAGGACTCGTTCTTAAATGCTTTTGACCTCTGATTCTCTCAAATCAGAAATTTTACTTCAATATTCTATCTTGGTGAGTTAAAGGAGTGTTAGGGCTCATTAAGTTTCTATGGTCAATCCATAACCGGAAGGACCTACCCAAGAAACACATCCCATTCATAGATATCAGTGAGGGGTCTAGATTGATAGATGAGTTCGGAGTGAAAAACAAATGGTGTGGATGTGACAGGACTTAAAAGAATTATTGGTCCTTACCAAACCGAGTCAGTTATCCGGGTTACCACATAATCTATTCATTCTCGTTCTTTGGAGATGGATATTGAAACAAACATGGACCCAGTGTCGATAACTCGTGTCACCCCACCCAACCACTCAAGTATCTCTCAAAAGATACTTGTTTCATATTTGCACGGAGATTTAGCACATAATCTATCTATTCCTCACTCAGAGGTCTTAGATATTAAAAAAGGAATACATCAGGTCCAGTCTCCAAACTTCATATTCATCTCATTGTGTCTATTGATTTCTTAACCTGCGTCCCAAGTTGAATCAATATTTGAGCCTAATCGATTTGAGTTATACTTCTTTCACACACGCACGAATTTTTGTGATTCCCCTTGCATATCTTTGTGATATAGCCAGAACAGTTTGAGAAGTAATTTTTTAATATTTTACTTCAGTGATAACTAGAAGTCCTATCAGAGATACATCGATGCCAACTCTGAAAATAGGCCACACAATTATTTTAATTGTTGTGATAACAGTTACTATTGTGTTTCTGTGTTAGCTGTTACCCTTGGTCACTGAATCGTTTTATCTAATGTTTTGCTACTTATCCGGTTAGTCTTTGAAGATACATGATGCTCAGGATTCTCCTAATCATCATGAGGGGGAGAATGTCACACAATTCAAAGACACATATTATCGTGTTGAGGGGGAGTTAGCAAAATCTGAGGGGCAGTAACAAAATTTCTTAAATTTTAGGTTGAAAAGCCTTTGGATTCAAAGATTGCAGCTGAGCAGAAAAGATTTTATTGGTTCTTCTATCCCGTATCATGTGGTGTCTGCTACAAGTTTGTTCCTCCTACGAGCTGATTGAAACAAGTTCTTAAACTGAAAGCATATTCAACTCGCGGTTCAAAGACAAATTCTTTGTTTTAAACTGAAGATGCACTGTGGAATGTCACGTAACTCGCACATTATCTTTCTTGTGTGCTGATCTGATGTGTTGAGTTTCTACAGTTGAAAGTTGTTTGATAGTGCATTCAGTCGAGGCTTTTGTACATTGAATCTGGTTACAAAGTTGAAACTATGAAGACCAAGAGCTTTATTCAAGGGGGAGTTTGTAAAGACATGAAGACATGCAACCCCAAAGTTCTTCAAAGATTTAAGAGGGAAAGAAGATCAAGGCCTAAAGATTTGAAGAAGATAAATGCCTTATTCAACTTTAGGGGGAGATTGTTAGGACTGAAAGTCCTAGTGCGTTGAAAGTTGTATAACACATTTATAAGGGTTTGAATTGTAATATCTTGATAGTTGGTTTGTAAATGGGCCTCAAGCCCATTAGGCCTATACGCCTCATATATATTGTTTTATTTAGTTGAGAATTAGGTTTAAGAAAAAATCATTGTTAGAAGCTAGTCGTAAGGTTTACTTTCTCTGATCAGAAATTCTCTCTATAAACCTAAACCTTTATTGATTATTAATCATATGACTAGCTGTTGTGCATCAATCATTGCGTGTTATTGATTATTATCTTGCTTATTGCACTGTATCTGGGATCTACAAGCTGTCAAGGCTTCAGGGGTTTTAGGAACTTGGTATGCATGAACTTATTCAGTGGTTGCATTTGCAAGGACACGGGGAATGGTGACCATTGGAACAAATGATATCTGCTCACCTGCTCTCATTAAGTCCTTGCCAACTCTTTCAAGGAAGTTAATCATACGAGTTTTCCATTGAGGATACTCCTTATTAAGAAGAGTAAGATGTTTGGTTTGAGAACCTGCAATGTAAACTGTATTCCAGTCGTGGGTAGTCATCTTCAAGAAGATGAATAATAGATGAAGAATAACAGACTGAAGACTAATAAGCAGAAGAACTTTCAAAAACATGAATGATTTGAAGAATCAATACACTATTTTCTAGTTAAAAATCAAAAGTAAATCACAATCAATCACACAAATATGATGGAGAATCACGAAATCTGAGAAAAACTGGATTTAGAGTGAAACACATACTTCAGAAAGGAAATTGATCTTTCAAGTAAAATCAATCATGACAGATTGGATCTATTTGATTTAAGCTACTCAATATGCTCTGATACCAATTGTTGGAAGCCAAATTCTATTGAATGTGATATATGTAGAAAAGATTAGCGGAAACAAGAACAATATATTACAATATAGATCAAAGAAAGTAAACTGCAAAGATGAAGAAATAACGATTTGAGAAGCCATCGCTAGGGATGGTAACGGGGGGGGGGTATCCCCGGCCCTGGTCTACAATGGATAGCCTCGGCCCCGATCCCTGGCGGGTACAGGATCAAGTACCCGACCCCGTTCAAAACCCGGTCAATACCCGATCAATGCCCGGTCTACCCCCACCCCCGTTAACCCAGTTCGTACCCGCTTACCCGACCCAACCAAGACCCGGATGTTTTTAATTTTTGACAATTTTGCTACTGTTTTTGGACTGTTTTGCTAATGTTTTTTTGTGCAGTTTTTGCTACTATTTTTTGTGCTGTTACCTACAAGTCATGTTAATAAAAGAACATAAAATAATTCAAAACAATAATTAGTTAGTTCGTTATCATTCAAATATCAAAGATAATTCAAGCAGATGCAAATCATAAATGGGGCTCTACATCGAGCCATTAAAACCGGACAAATGTCCTCAAGACTGTTTTAAGTCAAAACCGGGGCTAAATGCTTAAACCAAATATACCGACAAATAATGGTTCTCATATAATAAAACGCATTCGAACATTGTTTATATAAACACATACCTCGAAGATATGATTAGCCCAAACTCATCATTCAAATATCAAAGAGAATTCAAGCAAAATTCTAAAACATGGTTTCCAAACATCAAAATTAATACGTCAAAAGTTTAAAACATTGTTTCCAAATTCCAAGCAAGTGAGCAACACATCACGACATCATCACATCATTCAACATCTTCATAGTATGCAACCATTTGATCAAATCCTTGCGGTTCTCCGTCTTTTTTATCTGAAATTAAAAATAATACAAGCTAGAAAAATTGTATATACACCACCTATCATATAATAATTTATATAATTATTACCTTCAAGATCTTTCTTCAACCAACTTTGGGTGCACATCAATGCTCCAACTGTTTGCGCTTTTAGCCGACTACGTTGTTTTGTTATCTTGTTCCCGCTCATGTTAAAAGCCGATTCTGATGCTATCATAGAAATTGGAATTGCTAAGATATCCATTGCAATCTTCTGCAAGACAGGAAACTTAAAACCGTTGCACTTCCACCACATCAATATATCAAAGCCTTCTTCATTTGGCAACAATTTCTACGCCAAATAGTCATCCAACTCTGTCGTTTCAAACATGTTATCCTCGGTTTTCATATTCTCAAAATCTATTTCCCATGAAGCCTTGTTCAAAGAATAAATCCCCCCATATGAGTGAGTAGTGCCAGATTGTCCTTTCCCTTTGTTGTGATCATGTTTCCTTTTGTAGTCCTCAAGTAAATCGTTACATAGGCTACGTATCCTCATAACCTCATCTTTTGAGTGAACACCATAATCTTTGGAAAGAAATAATTTATCAACTTGATCTTATACCTAGGATCTAAAACAATAGCCACACTCATATGACCCCCAATATTTATCAAATTTATTCAACATACTTAACAAAGATGTCTTCCCATCCTTAGTCGTTTGCTCTTGAAGTAGGATATGTTGTCTTATATATTTTGTAACTCTCCTAGGACATTTTTGGAAGTGGACATTCAAATGTGATGTCCCGTCATTAGGTTACCGGTCATTTGTTTATTACAATATTTACA
Source organism: Arctium minus (assembly GCA_954870635.1). NCBI lineage: Eukaryota > Viridiplantae > Streptophyta > Magnoliopsida > Asterales > Asteraceae > Arctium > Arctium minus. Next base: position 32,520,724 of record OX941091.1, on the reverse strand, counting down.
TTTAGCAAACCTACGTTGACCATCAATAGATATTGCTTCAAAATGGTTCCATACAATAGATTTCAGTCTTTTGGTTGATGGTTCGGTGACCGTATTTGACCCTATAGGCATGCTTACAGATTCATTAGTGTCGATATGAGGCGTATGATCTTTCTCGTTTCCTTCCGTAGCATCACATCCTATATCTACAACATTATCATTTTCTGAAGTCGCCATCTACAAGAAATTACTAACATAATTATATTCATACCAAGTTACTGCCAAGTAATCTGTTAATAAGTAAGAAGTTAAGAACTAACCAAGTTAAAAAATAATCTGTTAACATAATTAATGAAGTAACCAGTTAATAATAGTTAACACATGGTGCTACTAATATGTTAATAACTAACAAGTAACAAGTAATCAGTCAAAACTCAAAATGATCAAAAGAACCCTAAACAAATATTATAACAAAAAATAATCAAAATTATAACCAAAATTAAGTGAGAACCCTAAACAAAAGAACACTAATATACTAATATGTCAAAAACTCAAAATGAAGTGAGAACCCTAAACAAAAAGTATAACCAAAATTAATCTGTTAAAAATTATACTTAAAATGTACGTAAACAGAAGAAGTAAGAAGAAAAAGAGTGAGGAGTGAGGATTCGCCGAGGTGCAGGCGTGCAACGAACAACGGTGGTGCTGGTAGTGTAGCGGCAGCAGCGCTGCAGCGGTGGACGATGGACGACAGTGGGATCAGCGCAACAGCGACCAATAGTGGTGGGCTTCTGGGTTCTGGCAGACAGTGGCAGTAAGGGGACGATGGTGATGGTGAGAGCTAGTAAGGGGACGATGGATTGGTGGCGTGGTGGTGGTGAGAGCCTAAGAGTGAGATGAGAGTCAAAAGTTAGGGTAGGAAATACTTTTGGGGTAAAGTCAAAACTCAAAACAGGAAATACATGTTGAAAAAACCCAATTCTAATTATATAAAATATATAAAAGTATAAATTTAATATATCTATATTCTATAAGAAATGAGGGGGAGTTTAGGTCGCGCATGAGATACCACACATGAGCGCGTCTGCTCTCCTTCCTCACTCGCACCCTCCCTTTTCCCCATATTCTTCTATGGCTCATTTTTCTCCTCTGCCGACACATCCAAACACAGCAACAATCCGTACAAAAATCCAGTATTTTCACACATGTTCTTCCATTTTTTCTCACAAATTCAAGCTTTTTGTTGTTCATATTCTTCGTTCTCATTTCACAGATCACTTAATTGTTATCTAATTTCTATATTGTATCTTTTTTCGGTTTTGTTTCAAGGTTCAAATATGGGTTTCAATTTCGGGTTTGAACCAATGTTTCGATTTCAATTATGGGCTTGAATCTGCGTTTCGATTCCGTTTTTGGGTTTGAACCTGGGTTTTGATTTCATTTTTGGATTTGAACGTGGTTTTCGATTTCGTTTCTGGTTTTGTACTTGGATTGCGATTTCGTTTCTAGGTTTTTAGGTTTTTTTGTTTGAATATGATTTAGTGTTTATTCTTTAAATTCGATTTAGGTTTTTTATATGTATGAATCTGTATCAGAAAGCTTTTGAATGATATTAATCTGAGAAAGTTGAAGAAAGTAGAGATGGTGGTGAGGAAGGTTGGGAAGTATGAGGTAGGGCGGACGATCGGTGAAGGAACCTTCGCGAAGGTGAAATTTGCTCAGAATACAGAGACCGGTGATAGTGTTACTATGAAACTCCTAGATCGAGCTTCCATAATCAAGCACAAGATGGTGACCTGGTCCATTTCTTCTTCTTATCGTTCTCATTATATGGATGTGTGGTTGATTGGTTGCTAATCTGGATAATTAGATTATAATCGATCAATAAATGTTTTATAAATCGAACTCTCTTTCATTTTTTTGGATGTTGATCCAAACTCTCTCAGTGGTTTGATATTGACCTTTTGAAATACTTAGTGAACATTACATTTAATATCTGTATGTATTAGTGTTTCACCATCAACGATTACATACTGAGTCTGCTTAGTATCGCTGATGATCTCTGATGTGTTATGTTTAATGTAATCCCTAAAGACAAGACTCGTGCTGACACCGAAGACAAAGCTGATGAACAAGTGACAAGTCTACTCATGATCTGATGCAGATATCAGTGAAACCAAGAGAAGTCCACTCATGTGAAGAATCAAGAAAATAAGCTTCAGCGATAGTTGACTTCTATTTAGAATCCCTGATAGAAGACTTCCTTAACGATCACTGATCATGAAACTTACGCTCCATGGTTCTTTTGTTTTATCCTTGCAAAAATAGTACGATGTGTTAGAAGAGACATGCTTTGCCTCAAATCGTACAACAACTCTGAAAGACTGCACTGTTCACCATACGCCTAAGAGGATGTCTCAAAAAGTCAGAAGCATGTATCCAACCAAATGGTGACACTTGTAAAGTACCCTGCCATGCATTTAATGCATAGGGTATAAATAGAAAAGTCGTGCTTCATTTTGAAGTGTTTCCTTTTATCTCCTATCTCTTAGTGAACCATATAGAAACCCTTGTTTTCTATATTCTCTTCATCCCCATTTCTTATTCTGGTGAATTTTCTTAGTGATTCTCAAGTTTATTTAGATTAGGTTTACTTAATCTTATTTCGCAACGAACTGTAGATTGTAATTTGATTTATCAATAAACAATTTATTAAACCATAAAATTTGTATTTGTATTCAACCCCCTTTCTACAAACTTGTTTAGCACCTTCGGGACCAACAAGTGGTATCAGAGTAAATTGTTTAATCTTCAACTAGATCTTTCTTACTTCTCTTCCTTGCTATTCTCTAAAAATGACACTAAACACAAATTCAAATTATTATGATAATGGGTCTCTCTCTAAACTTCCTCGATTCAACATAGATAACTTTGCTCTTTGGAAGAATCGAATAATACTCTTTCTTGAAGGTGTAGATACCACGATACATGAGTATGTTGCAAATGGTCCTTATGAACCATTTGTCATCATTGCCGCAGTCCTGCCACTGCAACTACTGTCGTCGTCCCTGAAAGAATCGCTGCCAAAGAAATAAGGCAATGAAGCGATGAGGACAAGAAGAAAGTGGGACTTGATGAAAAGGCTAAAACCATTATATCTATGGCTTTTCCTGATGAAGCTTTCCATTCCATCATGCATCTGAAAACCTCCAAAGAAATGTGTACGTGGGACACTATCTGTGTTCAATACGAAGGTACCACTGAGATTCAGGAAACCCGTAAGATCAATTTGGTAAGACAGTACGAAAGTTTCATTTGTGGTAAGAATAAATCTTTATCAGATGTTCACCAACAATTTAATTGCTTAATCATTGATCAGAGGACTGTCGATAAAACCTATTCTAATTCTGAGGTCTTTACTAAATTCTCAGAATGTCTTCCTGAAAGCTAGGACAGTTATTCAATGTGTCTCAAGATGACCAAAGACTTAAATCACCTTTCTCTCAGTACTCTTTAAGGGATTTTGCTAAACTATGAGCAATCAAATCAATTGAAGAAGAATCTTGTTAAAGATTCTAAAGACTCCAAAAGCACTCCTGTTGCTTTTGTCTCTTCAGAGATTATCCCATCTCAGCGTTCTACTCTCACTATCACCGAGTTAGATTTTGATTCAGAGGATCTATCAGACCCTGACCTCTCAGATTTTGATGAATCTCTGGCACTCTTGACAAACTCTTTTAAAAGATTTGCAAGAAAGAGCAATTTTAGAAGTAATAAGCCTCTCTCCTTATCTGACAAGCCGAAATCAACACCTATTGATAAGGCTACTACTACTAGCTATAACTGCGAGAAAGTTGGACATTTTGCGAGTGAATGCAGGACAAAGAAAGTCTTCAAACCTTCTTCGTCGAGAAAATCAGCGATGACAAATACCTGAAGCTTAAAGAAGAATATCAGAAGCTGAAAGGCTTCAAGCGAAAAGGTAAAAGACTGAGCACTAAAGAACACGACTGGGCTGAATCAGAAGAATCGAGTTCTAATGAAGAAGATGTCACTCATCTCTGTCTCATGGCTAAGATTAAAGAAGAAGTTGAAGAACCATCTGGAACATCCACAGGCTCTATCACTTCTCAGGTATTAATCTCTACTGATACCCCTCTTTCTGAAGTTGAGAGACGTCACGCTGTCGACGTGCTGATAATTGACTTATATAATGCACTAAATGGTAAAACTCTGACTAAAAACAAAAATATTGATTTAACTGAACAACTTGAAAAATGCCACTTTAGGATCAAGTCATTGTTAATGAAATAATCAGCATTGAACGCGAACAAGCTATCGCTGCTCTCAAGTATGAAAAAGCTACGGTTGAAGGATGGGGCAAATCCTCAACTAAGATCACTGAGAACATAAGTGCTCAAATCCCTGCTCATGATAAAACCGGTCTTGGTTATAAATCTGATAAACATGAATCTAGCAAAGACTGTTCCATGCTTAAGTTTGAAATGTTTGTCTCTTCTATTCAAGACACTTCCTCTTCTCAGTGCTCCTCGTCTTCTAATCCTATCCCAGAGGATTTATCAAAGAGCTCTAATCTCTCTGATAAAGAGAAATTTATTTCCCATCACTCTCAGAAGGCTACAAAAGTACAAAGCTAAAGAAGATTCCTTCTAAACCTTCAGCTAGTCAACCATCTGGCTCTGGATCTAAGATCACTGGTAATACTCAGAGATCTACTCCAAAGCTAAAGATTGACATTAAGCCTAAGAAATCAGAAGAAATGAAAGTTCCTCCGAGATCTAATGCTAAGAGCATTCTTGGAGTTGGCCTGACTCATCTCAAGTTTTCTAATGCCAATGCTCATAGTCTTAAAGGCACTTTCAGCTATAGAAAATGTTACCATTGTGGACTTATTGACCATATTGCGAGTAAATATCCCAATGCCACAAAAACTGAAAAGAAATCTAAAGTGAAGATGAATGCCTCCAAGGCAACGAAGGTCACCAACACTGAGAAATCGACCAAGGTGAAAAATACCACTAAAGTTAAGAAATTGACTAAAGTGAAGGTTACCATTGACGCTGAATCTTCAGATGATGTGAAGATTGTTGAACCTTCCATCTCCACTAACCCCTTGGACCCATTTAAAAGTGGGTACCAATCATAGATTAATCTTCCTTATGTTTGCAGGTTTCGAAGGGTATCTGGTATCTAGATAGTGAATGCTCAAGACACATGACTGGCCAAAAGGATCTGCTCACTGAATACATGGAAGAGAAGGGTCCATCAGTGACCTTTTGTGGAAATGGGAAAGGCTATACCAGTGGGTTTTGTGTACTCAACAATTGTACAACTACCTTCCGAAGAGTCGCTTATGTAGATGGACTGAAGCATAATCTCCTATGCATCAGTCAACTATGTGATAAAGACTTTAAAGTATGCTTTACTAAGAAAGCATGTTCAGTGATTGACAAAAATGGAAAACTTGCTCTTAGCGGTCATCGTTTGGAAAATGTTTACGTTATAAACATGGATTCAACAACCATTGAAAGTATTTGTTTTCTGTCCAAAGCCTTATCAGATGTCAACTGGCTATGGCATAAGAGGCTCTCTCATCTCAACTTCCGGTCTCCCTCAGCATTCATATGCCAAGGAATCTCTCTGTTCAGCTTGTGAAAAGGGAAAGTAGACTAAAGCTAGTTTCAAATCAATACAAGTTTCATCAGGGACAAGCCCTCTTCAACTCTTGCATATGGATTTGTTTGGCCCTGTCAATATTCAAACAATTGCTGGAAAGAAATATACTCTTGTCATAGTAGATGAATACTCCCGCTATACTTGGGTGATATTTCTTTGCTCTAAGAGTGACACCCTAGACGAACTTATATATTTTGTCAAAAATATGGAAGTGCTGAATAACTTAATGGTTCGCTCGATAAGAAGTGATCATGGAACTAAATTCAAAAACAGTGGATAACTTTTTTGAGAACAAGGGAATTTCTCACAATTTTTCAGCTATGAGAACTGCTCAGCAAAATGGAGTAGCTGAAAGAAGAAACAACACGATCATTGCAGCTCCTCGATCAATGCTCAACAATTCTCATTTTCCAACTCAATTTTGGGCAGAAGTTGTCAACACGACTTGTTTTACTCAAAAAAGGTCGCTGATTGTCAAAATATTTAACAAGACTGCCTATGAACTTTTCCATGGGAGAAAGCCGTCTATCAGCTTTTTTCTTATCTTTGGTTGTCGATGTTTTATTTTAAACAACAGAGATACAATCCAAAGGCTGATGATGAAATCTTTCTTGGATACTCCTCAATATCCAAAGACTACAGAGTCTTCAACAAAAGAAGACAAACCGTAGAAGAAACCATTCATGTTACCTTTGATGAATCCAAATAAGCGAATTCAAGGCCTATAGCTGACAATGATGAACTGAATGCCTGGATGTTTTCCCACTATGGAGAAAATGAACCTCTTTTCAATACATACCATCATGCAATTACCCAAAACGTTGATGATGATCTAGTCATCATTCCACCTAAAACTGAATCCACTTCATGGGTTTCAGCTGTTCCCTTAAACACTTTACTACCATCCGATCTTCCAACCTCTGAATCACCTTTCATCTTTGAAGATCTCTCAGTGAATGATGTTCAACTTGAACCTCAACAGTTGATTGCTGATGAACCTCAGGATGAAGCTTCTTCCTTAGTGAATATTCCCATTGTTGATCCAACATCTGACATGGATGCTCACGTCCCCACTCAGAGATTTACTAAGAATCGCCTAATTGATCAAATCCTTGGTGATCCATATGCAGGTATTCAGACTCGACGAAGCTTAGGTAACATCTGTCTCTTTGTTAACTCTCTCCCTCTTCTCGAACCAAATAAGACCGATGATGCCCTCAGAGATCCAAACTGGGTAAACACTATGAAAGAAGTGTTGACTGAGTTTGAAAGAAACAAGGTTTGAAATCTCGTTCCCAGACCATCTGACATAACTATTATAGGGACCAAATGGGTGTATCGAAAAGATAAAAATGGGGTTGTAATCTGCAACAAAGCTAGGCTAGTTGTTCAGGGTTACAGACATGAGGAAGACATAGACTATGATGAAACCTTAGCCCCTATGGCTAGGCTCGAAGAAACTCGACTATTCTTAGCCTATGAAGTTCACAAAGACTTCAAAGTATATCAAATGGATGTCAAATCAACATTCCTAAATGGAAAGCTGAGTGAAGAAGTCTATGTTGAATAACCCCAGGGTTCTCTGACCCTAAACATCCACACTTTGTATATAAGTTAGGTAAGGCTCTCTATGGTTTAAAACAAGATCCTCGTGCGTGGTATGATACTCTTTCATCTTTCTTTATCTTTGAAAAATTTAAACTTGGTAAAATTGATAACACTCTATTTTTCAGAAAGATAAAAGGTCATATCATTCTTGTTCAAATATATGTTGATGACATTATATTTGGTTTTACTAACCCATCTTTATGTACTCGATTCGCTGAACGAATGAAGAAAAAAATATAAAATGAGTATGATGGATGACCTAACTTACTTCCTTGGACTTCAGATCAAGCAATCTGATAAAGGCACGTTTATTTATCAGGGTAACTATGTTAAAGATATGCTGAAGAAGTTTAATCTTACTCAAACTTTAGCTATGAAAACTCCAATGGCACATCCGCTGAAATTAAACAAGGATCCCGCTGAAAACCTATCATTGTCACTACCTATAGAGAAATGATAGGCTCTCTTCTGTATCTTACAGCGAGTCGACCAGATATCATGTATTCTACTTGTCTTTGTGCACCATATCAATCAGAACCCAAGGAATCACATCTAATCACTGTGAAGTGAATTTTCAGATACCTGAACGAAACTCCTAACCTAGGTCTTTGGTATCCCAAAGATTCATGGTTCGATCTGACTGCCTATTTAGATAGTGATTTTGCAGGTTGTAAACTGGATAGAAAAAGCACCACAGGAGGTTGTCAGCTTCTAGGTGGAAAGCTGGTAAGTTGGACAAGTAACAAGCAAAACTTTGTGTCCACTTCTACAGCTGAAGCTGAGTACGTAGCCGCTGGAAGTTGTTGTGCTCAAGTCTTATGGATGAGAAATCAACTATTAGACTATGACCTTCAGCTGTCAAAGATCCCCATCTATTGCGACAGTACTAGTGCCATCGCTATAGCAAACAATCCAGTGCTACACTCAAAGACCAAATACATCGAGATCAGATATCATTTTATCAGAGATCATGTAATGAATGGAGACATAAAACTTCATTTTATTCCTATTGACTATCAGCTAGCTGATCATATTTACCAAGCCTCTTGATGAGACAAGATTCAACTTTCTCATCAACGAGCTTGGAATGCTGAATCTTGAGGATTAATTCTTCAGCGTTCATGCATTATGTTAGTAATAAAATTCTATCCTATTCATTCCTTACTCTTTGACTAAAATCACTCTGATATTCAGGTATGTTTCCTAACTTATCCTCACTAAATCTTAATTAGAGAGATGTTTTTCAAAATCTCAAAACTTAATCACTGACTTTCTTCAAGTGATTAAAAGCTTTTTGAAAATAAAATTCATCACTGACTTTCTTATCAGTGATTCTTCAAAAATAAAATTTATCCCTGATTTTCTATCAGTGATACTTATAAAAATGAAAAGACACCTTTTTGTGTGACGTCATATGTAACGATAATCCATGGCACACCTTTTTCTGACACGTTCATCCATTCCACTTCCTGTCCAATCAACTTCGTGGGATGTGTTCGTGTCATGATGAGTAACTTTTCCCGCTCATCATTCATTTTCTCTCTCTTCTCTCCTTACTCTCTCATATATAAACCTTTCACATTCATATTTTACCTTTTACGTGCTCATACCTCTTAAAAGGCAAAAACTACTCTCGACAATCAAAGCTTTTCTAAGAACTCATCTTCAAACCTTCAATTGAACATGTTCTTTTCTTCTCTAAATTCTTCCTAAAACCCTTATTTTGATCTTAAAAACTTGTTTTTCTAGATTCAAAAACTGTTTTCCTCTAAAAATCATTTCCTCCATGATTTTTATTCAAAAACCTTGTGATTTTTAAGGTTTAAACTTATTGTTAGACTGTTTATGTTTCTTTCTTAAAAAGAAAACTGATCAAATTCTTATTGCTTCTTTTTCTACTCATAAAATACTAGAAATCTTCTTTTACAAGTTTATTTCTTAAAAAGGAAATTGGTAAACATTCCATATTTTGTTTTTCTTTCTAAAATTCTTGGCTCTATTCTTTACCATTTTTCTTTCTAGAAATGGCATCCCAAGCAACTCCGCTCTCGAATCTCCTCCCTACCTCCTTCTTCATCTTCAACGGTCATGCCTGCGGTTTCTTCAACCAAGGCTATCATTGCCGCTACCACCCCATCAAAGCGCAAGTCTACAACGCTTCTTGGAAAATCTTAGAAAGCCAAGAAGGCTACGAAGCCAAGCCCTCAGCAACAAACGTCATCAACAAGGCTTGTCTCTCAATAGACAACCCTGGACGCTTTCATGGATCGCTCCTCCACAGCTGCCGCCGATACTGCTTTAGTGCCTATAATCACTGAATCTATGCTGGTGTCTACCCAAGTACTCTCAATGCCTCAAAGCACCGCTAAGGTAAATTCGAGCAATACAGTGCTCCTTCTTTAAATTTCTTATCTCTTACTTCTCCTTCTTTGGTCTCTAATTTCGTAAACTTATAGATACCAGAGATGCCTCGCATCTCCGTAGGACCTGATGGCCTTCCTCTCGGAGTGTCACAATAAAAGAACGTGTCCCAAACTCTTTTAGAGCGGGACATGGAAATTTTCAACCTTTTTGCTCCATCAGGTATACACCCAATCGCAAACACTTTATCCTCCCTACTAAACAAGCCCGAGCAACTTTTTGCTCAAAACTTACCTTGTTTTACAGGTCCTACTTTGGCAACTGTCAATGCCTCTCTCAGCAAGGTAAATGGAAAGGTGGACTCTCTCACCACCACAATCAACAACAACACCGCAACTATCAACACTACGGGTGAAGCGTTGAAAGGTCTCACCTCCTATCTCTCCTCCAAGACTAAGAATTCTCAGCTATCAGCTCTCCAGAAGGAGGTGAAGACGCTAAAGGACAACGTGGCCAACAACAACACATCACTCCAGTTCCTCAACGGGCACGTTGACAACCTCATTTCTAAAGTGAAGACCCTCAGCAGTAGTCAGATGTCACCAATCAGCTGCTGGATGACATTCTTGCAAAGCTGAAGGAACCAATTCTAGCCTAAGAACCGTCTTTCACTGAGGATAATCTATTATCCCTGGATCTTGTAGTCGATTTCATCTACGAGGCGACATCCGTCATTCCAACAATTGAAGATCGGCTAAAGGCTTTGGAAGCTGATGCCCAAAGACCTCTGTTGCAGCCGCTGATGCTGATCAAGCTGCTACTGATGACGAGCCTACCCCCCATGATGATGACAAAGAGGGGAAGAAGACTGCTGTTGCAGAGGTTGATGTGGAAGACCCCTCCTCATGTTGAGGGGGAGAAAACCTCTGATGCACAAGCCCCTCCTTCCTCTTTAGTGATTGTTGAAGATGAAAATGAAGATGAAGAGGAAGAGGAGGAAGAAGACGAAGAAGAGTTACACCTTGTTGATCAAGGCTCCAAGGACGCTGATGAAGGAAATGATGATGATGATGATGATGATGAATCTTCGTTATGGTTTACTCCAGCTACCATCAGTGTCCCTACGCTCAAAGGCGTCGTGATCAGCGAAGCAGGGGCAAGAAAGAATAAATATTCACAACCATCTTCCCAAGGCAAGAAAAAGGGGATTACGACCGATGGTAACTTGAAGATCATCTCTACTTCTGAGGGGGAGCAACCTTCTCAGGTATGCCTCACCATTATCCCTCTCTCAATATTCTTTTCTCACCTCAAACCCCTCTGTCAATTCTAAGCCTTTATCTTTCTCCCTCCAAAATAAAAGCTAACATTCTTTCTACTTTTTGATCAACTAGTTCTCTCCCCTGCTTGAGAGATAAGCTAATCAAACAATCCCGACAACCCCAGCTGAAGACCTATCAATAATCCCAATCTCTGTTCGAGAGACTGATGAGCAAGAAGAAGAAGAATCATTGAGCATTCTAACAGACCCTCTCGACTTCTCAGAAGGTCAGAGGATGACATTCAGAAGAGGTCAATAATGATTCTACAGCTAGAGAGTCAACGGCTGAAGATCCCTCCTCAAAGCACCTCTAAAGAGCTTGACTTCTTGACCCTAGAGGAAACTATACACTGCATGACGAAAGGACGCCACTCTAGCCCTTAAGGTACAATAAAATATGGTCCGTGATAAGAAACTGAAGAAGAATCCGGTCAAAGTCCAAGAAGCCCTGTTAAAGAAAATAGAGGAGAACAACCAAAGAGCGAAAGTGGTCAATGACAGTGATCTTGGTTGGTGCAAAAAGAAGCATGATCACAGGTCTGACCCACACAAGATCTCAGCGGTGACTATCTCAGGGAAGAGCAAGAAAAACCAACTAACAGTGACAATAGAGATTTTTAGAGAAGATGGTAGCTCAAAAATGATGTATCTGTCAAAGCTGGAACACTTCGGGTTCTATGAATGGTTGGAGTTTAGGGAAGCACTGAAGAAGTCTAAATCGAAGCATAAGGGCCATATTGATTCGTTGCTCGAGCTCCTCATCAACAAGGTCATTGCCAAGATAAATGTGCCCTCTTCTCTACCACAGAAGCCAAGATCAGCTAAACGAAGAAAGCATGCGCCTCTCTCTAAAAATGATGCAGTGATCAAGAATTACTCAGTCATTAAATTCTCCAAAGATGCTTTCGTTGGACCTCCACCAGATCTTTCAGCTCTAGACCTATCACTGCCCCCTGGCGGACCCTTTGAACCCCGACAGGTGAAAAGTCATCCCTATGGAATTATCTTCCTAGACGATGGTGACTTCCTCAGGTTGCAACAAGTCTCTGAGATTCCTCTCTGCCCTCTTGCACACCTGAAGGACCTTCTTTATCTATGGTGTGATAATTCAAACTCAAGGACTCTAATAAAATCTTCACATTCGAAAAGAGGCAGCTAGCAGAAGACAGAAAGGAGAAGAGATACCTAACCATATGATAGATGAAGAAGAATTCCATGTCAAAGAAGAACCAACTTAGCTGATAGATTGTATTTCTTCTTGTAATCTATTAGTTAGCCTTACAGTATTAGTATAAGACTTCATTTGTACTTAAAAATTTTCATATTCCTTGTGTAATCTTTTATTACGAATTAATGAAAATTTTCAGTGAAGTATTTTACTTCATCGGTACTGTAAAAGATCCATCAAAATAGTAATTGGGTCATGTATGTTATGAGTCCTAATTAACCTTATATTTTGAACTTAAAGTAATTTTCTCTTATTACTTTGTCATCATCAAATAGGGGGAGATTGTTGACCCAAACTCTCTCAGTGATTTGATAATGACCCTTTGAAATTCTTAGTGAAAATTACATTTAATATATGTATGTATTAGTGTTTCACCATCAGCGATTACATACTGAGTCTACTCAGTATTGCTGATGATCTTTGATGTATTCTGTTAAATGTAATCCCTGAAGACAAGACTCGCGAATAAAGACGTTCATTGCTGACATCGAAGACAAAACTGATGAACAAGTGACAAGTCTACTAATGATCTGGTGTGGATATCAGTGAAACCAAGACAAGTCTACTCACGCGAAGAATCAAGAAGATAAGCTTCAGCGATAGCTGACTTCTATTCAGAATCCTTGATAGAAAAATTCCTTAGCGATCACTGATCATGAAGCTTAAGCTCCAATGTTCTTTTGTCTTATCCTTGCACAAATAGTACGATGTGTTAGAAGAAACATGCTTTTGCCTCATATCGTACAACAACTCTGAAAGATTGCACTGTTCACCATACGCCTAGGAGAATGTCTCAAAAAGTCAGAAGCATGCATCCAACCAAATGGTGACATGTGTAAAGTACCCTTGCCATGCATTTAATGCATACGATATAAATAAAAAGGTCGTGTTTCATTTTGAAGTGTTGCCTTCTATCTCATATCTCTTAGTGAACCATATAAAAACCCTAGTTTTCTATCTTCCCTTCATCCACTCTCTCTTATTCTAGTGCAATCTTTTTAGTGATTCTCAAGTTTGTTTAGATTAGGTTTACTGAATCTTATTCTGCAACAAACTGTAAATTGTAATTTGATTTATCAAAAAACAATTTATTAAACCATAAAACTTTTGTTTGTATTCAACCTCTCCCCCCTTCTACAAACTTGTTTTGCACCTTCGAGACTAACAGTTTGAATATGATTTTGTGTTTATTCGTTAAATTTAGTTTAGGTTTGTGATTTATATGGAGCTGTATTAGAAAGCTTTTGAATGATATTAAGCTGAGAAAGTTGAAGAGAGTAGAGATAGTGGTGAGGAAGGTTGGGAAATATGAGGTAGGGTGGACGATCAGTGAAGGAACCTTCATAAAGGTGAAATTTTCTCAAAATATAGAGACAGGTGAAGTGTTACTATGAAACTCCTCGATCGATCTACCATAATCAAGCACAAGATGGTGACCAGGTCAATTTCTTCTTCTTATCGTTCTCATTATATGGATGTGGGGTTGATTGGTTGCTGATCTGGATAATTAGATTATAATCGATCAATAGATGTTGCATAAATTGAACTCCCTTTCAGTTATTTAGTTGCATTAAAGAATTAGCTTTAGCTAAAGTGTTCCAAATTTGAGAATTAGGGTTGTAAGCTGCTTTTTAGTAATCCTGAATAATGCATATGGGGATATATACTCTCCAGAAATGGAGTGGAATTCAAATGTATTACTTTCAAGATTCTATGTATCCATTAATATACTTAATTTGAGGAAGAACTTGATGGTCACATTGAATTCAAAAAGAAGTACCAAATAAATAAAATTGTTACCAAGTTAATTAAAACTTAATTCTCATTTTGAGATTGAAAACTACATGGGGGAAGGGGAAGGAGGTTACTGATTTGTAATGTAAAATTGATACTGTATGTAAACATGATCTTATATATCTTTAGAACCTTCCTTGATATCGTTTCCTTATTTGGACGCAGATTAAGAGATAGAGATATCTATTATGAAGCTGGTTAGACATCCCAATGTTGTTCGGCTGTATGAGGCATGATCTCTAGAGTATAAGCTGTTATAATAGTCAGATGTTAACAATTTTAAGGAACCATCAAGTCCTTAACTAATGTTGAACTTTGGTTTAGGTACTAGCCAACCGCACAAAAATATACATAATTTTGGAATTTATCACAGGTGACGAGCTATTTGATAAAATTGTAAGTCTCTAAGCAAGGTGAATTAGATGTATTTTGGTATTCGTGATCTTATAAATTTCATGAATATTGAGCAGGTCCATCATGGACGACTCAGTGAAGCAGAATCTCGAAGATACTTTCAGCAGCTCATTGATAGAGTAAAGTATTCTCACAGTATAGGAGTATAACATAGAGATTTGAAGATGTTTCCTTTAGTTGAGGTTCTATTTTCTTTTTCACTTCTTCTTCAATGAATTCCCATCATTCGTAACTGTTACTTTCCTTTTGCAGCTTGCAAATCTTTTGTTAGATTCCTAAGAAAATTTAAAATTTTCAGATTTTGGGCTCAACGCATTACCTGCAGAAGTAAGTTTTCAATCTCAAATCCATTTTTTATAAGATTAGTTTTGTGTTCATCACCATTATCTACACACATAAGCTCATAAACAAGAGAAACTTATCAGAAAAGAGGTTATTGTTTAACCAAACATAGCAAAAAACAGTATATTCACCCAGACATAGGGTCAAACACTTTGTTGAGAAAGAACATAAGAACTTGAAAATAAGAAATGCAGTGCTTGTAACACTCTCAAATTTGGTAAGAGCAGCTAATTTAAAATTTCGTTATAACATCAAGTGAGGGACAAGACTTCCTCCTACAAATCAAAACTCAATATACCTTAAGTTAAAATTCTATAATTAACCTCAACAAATATAAACTCCAATAAGATACAAGGACTAAACCGAAGTCGGGTGCTACTTAACACCAATACAAGTTGCTCTTCACAAACCAACGCGGAAGAATTCACCAAGCTACTCACTTTACGAGCATACAACTAGCACTTCACACTTCACTGTGTCACTAGAACTATCCCCAACCGAGACCTGTTGCAAATGCCGACAAATAAAAGGTTAGGCTAACGCCTAGTGAGTTCAAGAGTTTTACATGAATAAATATACCTTTAAAAGGAATGAACTTCACTTAAAATCCTAATCTTTCAATTGATTTACTTTAAACTTGGAGACAACTCTTTTCCAATATCATGCATTTTCAAAGATGGACACCTCATTACAAAGCATTCTTTATAAAATAATGCAATCCCAAAACTCACTCGAAAAAAGAATAAGGATTGGCTCCCAATTTTAGAAATGTGGATAAAACATTGTATCCCAAAACACCCAAGCACGGGTGGGGCAAAATACTCAATGCATAAATCATGGTTAATAACCCACACATATACAATATGTCACCGAAAACATGGACACTAGGCCCAATACTCACCCGACCATAAAATGGAAGGAAACCAAATATCAAAATATGGGAAAGACGTATTTCATTCAAACCTTAATATACGCGGGGGAATCCAATATTAAGGTCATCATTTACAGTCGACCATACAAACCAAACGATTATAAAGTAAGGCGTTAATAATTATAATGTTGTTGGCCAACGACAGGGGAGACCCGTATCCATTGAGAGTGGAGGAACACAAAAGTATGCCACTCTTGCAACGTTAATCACATGACACCTCACGACATAAAATCCCAGTCCCTACGACTTCTTAACAAGTTTCACCTCAAGAGTCGGTTGACCTTGGTGAATATTATAATGAATTCCACCCCGAAGGCCCGACACACTTAAAGACTACCATCAAGGCATTACTTCAAGAGGCGGAGATTCTAGTGCCTACCTCCTCGGTAGCATTTCCAGACATAACCCTCCTAGTGCCTACTTGAAAAATTTATGGTCATAAAACATAGGTCCTGGAGTCCAATCTTGCAATACTCAATTGACCACCAAAACAGACTGACTTACGTGCTTATGGATCCAATGAAACACAGTATAAAATTACATGACTACACAGGAATGACCAACGCACTCGAGCATGTAATTAACATCAATATGCAACAAGGTGCATTAGTATGTAAACCATAACTAAGCTCTACACTGAGCTATTAAAACCGGACAATTGCCCCCAAGATTCTTTTAAGTCAACACCGAGCTAAAGTGCTCAAAACCCTTTTTGACCAAGAAATAACGGTCCCCAAATAATCAAATGCAATCGACTCACGTCATGCAAACACACACTCCAAAATGCATGAATAAACTCCAACACAGTTTAGATTGGGACAGATTACTTTCCAAATGAATTTATACCATTTATTCCTTCAAAAACATCCTATAACACAAAATTAAGCATTTATCCAAAGCAAATGCTAAAAGTGCGTTTTAAACAAATAATCTTCATTTATGCAATCAATCATCAAAACCCTTTCATTTATGACTTATTTATCAAAATTGCTTAAAAATCCTGAATATGGTGTTTCACAAGATTTATAAAATCTTATTTGTTCAAATAGCAAAACTCATCAAAGATTTCAACATTTTGTAATAATCATGTAAAACACATAAATACTCTAAAATATACATTTTTGGCATATACAACGTTTTCACAAATCAACTTGAACTCACCTTGCTAGATTTATGTTAAATCTAGATTTTCCCCAACTTGATGCTCCTTTGAAGAAACTTGGATCCTCAAGCCAAAACTTCCAAAAACCTAGATCCATCAATTTTCAACCAGAAATATCCATATTCAAACATATAGAATCATCCACCAACATTTTACATGAAGATCTCAACTACACCAGAACCCTAATTTCCATAAATGAAGAAATTAGAAGGTTACCTTAACCATAGCTTGAATCCACCAACCAAAATGCCTTTAAGTCACCAAAATGAGCCACAAACTTCCTATCTTCAAAATAGGTAAAAAGGATTAGGTGAAACCCTAAGAAGCTTGGTGGAGAAGATGAATGTGGAGGGATGATGGTTCTAGCTCCCAACTTGCTAGATGAAGAAGAAACACTTAGTTTTAGGAGAAAAATCCCCAAATATGAGCTAGGGTTGGAATTAGGGGTTGGGGTCGGTTTGGGAGAGAAAGGGGGGGGGGGAGATTTGAGGTTTTTTAGAGAAATGGGGTTTAGTGGTCGAATTTCCTTTTTTATCAGTGCACAGTGCGCGCACGAGTGGTGGCGCGACCTGAACCGCACGGAGAGTCGCACGGACCTCTAGAGTCACGAGGAAACAGAGCCTCATGTGGTTCATGGTGCGACTCAACTCGTGTGGAGGGTCGCGTGGGGGCACTGTTGGTGCTTTTCTCCTTCTCTTCGACCAACGATTTTGGGGTGTTACAGTGCTAAAATGTGAAAATGTATTAGGAGTAAGCAATAACACACAAACATACCCATGAGACTCCTAACTATGTTACCTGGGTAATATATTTGCAGGGTGTCAGCATCCTTCGAACAACTTGTGGGACTCCTAACTATGTTGCCCCCGAGGTAATTACAGGTGCAACTTGTACTTATTTTTGCACAATCACTCATATACATTTCCATTTTTTGTAACTTTTAGTAGTATTACATGCATTTACATCCTGTCATTTATTCATGTTATGGTTTAGGTACTCAGTCACAAACGTTACAATGGTGCACTGGCTGATGTATGGTCTTGTGGGATCATCCTATATGTATTGATGGCATGATACCTCTCATTTGATGATATGGATCTTACCACATTGTATAATAAGGCATGTCAAAGTTTTAGTTGTGTACATTATTATTACTGCCAGCTGTTGTTGGTTCTGCATAAGCTTCTTTGTTTTACCAAGGTTTAAATTCATTCTTCCTTATTTTCTTTTCTGCTGATCAATAAATCCAAATTTTCTTGCCCATCATGGTTTCCAGTAGGAGTAAAATCGTTAGTTCATCTAATTTTGGATCCAAATCCTGAAACAGTGAATAGTCCTCGTTCCATGATGTTGGTTACAAGAAATACAAAACAAAACAAGAAATATAATCAACGCATAGTGTAATGGAATTGCCTTTTGGCATCAAATACTTGCGTTATCTCTTATTGATCCTTAGCAGTTCACCTACTTGTTAGCATGTGCAGTTTGCCACACCATACACAAATATATATATATATATATATATATATATATACCAATGTCCCTCTTTATATTTGTGAAAGAATCATGTTATATTTAATTTGATGTTCGGGTCGTTTCAAGGTACTATGACAGTTCGTTTCAATGTGTACAGTTTTAGAAATGTATAATTATACACTTTTCTATTAACTAAATGACAATTTTATCCTTAATTACGGAGTAATAAACATCTTCATCTTATAATCAAGGGTAGAATTCAAAAGTAGGCACTTACTTTTGGGTGGGCATTTATCTTCGAAAAAACTAAAAAAAGAATGTGGTCTTATTTTGGAATGGAGGGAGTACACTAACTTGTCTTGGTTTCATGATTTTGAAAAAAAAAACTAGAAAATGCCTCACTTCTTGTCCTTATTCTCAAGTAGCTATGAAGAGTTCTCGTTTATATAAATTAATAGCTTATCAGACCATGTACCTCCTAATTTAGTCATAGTATGAACTCAAAACCAATGCTTGAGCTAACATACGAAAATGCAGGGCTGTTTGTTCAATTTATTTCACAAAAAAAGACAAACTCACTAATAACCAAATACATGGTTTTTATCCTAGCTTAGGCTTAAATAGATACGATAGCCCATTTTCATAAGGGCTTAAATTAGAGTTCTTGATGCCATAAGTTAGGTTGACTACAAAACCAAATCCAATCAAATTTAAATTATTGACACGTAACTTAACCAACATTGACAACTTATCAACGTGCATTGTGGTGACCGTAATTTGTAGTAGATGCAAAATCCCTATTCATATCTTTTGGCAATTGATTTGTAGTTGTCTTGTTTATTGTCACTTTCATCTCTCTCCCTTTCTCTCTCTCTACACACACATACATATATTAACAGAACTAGAATTATCCGCTTCTCAATGAAGTACTACTCATGAATAGGTGTACTGTATTGTATACTTAAAAAGAAAGTGAATCATTATAGAAATGAAAATTTGAAAATGTTTGGTTCTTTCATATAAAGAAATGAACCCTCATAGTACATTTTAAATATGAGCATGTGATGGTACAAAGTACAAACCGCTACTTCATGGTGATGATTAATTACTTATATGGGCCTGATCGATGTCATAAATATCACTTGCTTCTTGAGGAAAATTTGGTATTGGTTAATGACGATACTATTTAGTACATGTTAATACCATTTTTCTGCGGTTCTTAAACGCGTATTGGGGGAGAACGAGGAACCAACCCCCAAAAATTGGAGAATGTTTATGTTCCTTCTGTTTGGTTCTGTTCTTTCCATGTTTAATAATACATTGTGGCTGTTCAAAAGAAATTTGACCACTTTCTGTAAAAGGGGTTCAGATCACATGCGAAATTTACTTCTTTCATGTTGATAAATGAACCCTCATAGTACATTTGTGTAAAGGTTAATTGTTAACCACTTTCACAACTCGCAAGGTGAAAACATACAGGTCATTGAAGAAAAGGAATTAAATGGCCAGACAATTGTGGCTTTTGCAAGAGCTTACGAGACAACGTATCAACGACAACCAAAAACAAGAATATTCATCATAAAGCTCGCATACACAACTAAAAGCAGATTCCAAAAAAGGAAACCAATAGAAACAACAGACCTATCAACCAAGAAGCAAAAGTAATCACAAGAATGATAAGGAAAGGCTTTTGCATTTTGAACTCCTTTTGAAAATACATTCAGATGAAAACCAAAAGCACATGAAAGTAGGATGCTAATGCTAGAACCAACATTACCTTTGTATAGGCAAATATGTACCCGCCAAAAAATGGATAAAGCCTCAATCCCGATGTCTTTTGTTAACTACATTATTAGCAGTACAACAGATTCCAAATCTAGTTATCTGAATTCATACATTTAGTATACAATCATAACATTGCACTTTACAGGACCCGTGGGCAGAGGGCCGTCTATGGACACCCGAGATCATGCCTAGTATATATATATATATATATATATTGGATACAGAACGGGTCGGGGGCTATGTCACCTGGCCCCGGCCCCGACCCCAGTTTGAGTCTACCGGGTATCCCCGACCCCAGACCCGTTTTTGTGGCGATTCGCCAGCCCCGTCTGGGTCGGGTAGACTGGCTTCCCTACTAGGTCAGGTCAAATTACCATCCCTAGCCATCGCAGTCATTTGTATTGATTGAGAATTCTTGAAGATACACTTGAAGAACACCAAGAACACACCTGGTGTGCATGTAGTTCTCTCTAGAATTCTCTCTCTCTCTCTAAGCTATTACAAAGATTCGCTCAAGATATGAAAGTGGTAAAGGACGTATGTGATACTGCAAGCGTATCTCCTATTTATAGCCTAAATCAGAAAAGTCAACCCGCTTACCAATCCTTAAGCTCCACGTGTAAAGGTGAAATAACTATTTCTTGCTGACATGGCAGGCTTCAATAGGGTAACCACACTTAAAGAGACTGTGCCCGTGGTTGAACATAGAGGTGAAGTCAGAGGGAGTTAGGGGGCTCTAGTTGGCTGGCTCTGGCTGTGGCTCAACTATGCTTTCATACACAGAGCTACTATGGTCTTCTATACTTATAATATTTTCAATACTTTTACATTTGATACTTGGAGCTAACATTATCATATTAGGTTTTTCAAATAATATATCACATCTTCATAAGAGAATGACCTACTTTTTCTCAAGTTTGGGTTTCAAATAAGTTGAAATTATTTGATTCTTTGTGTTTTCATCCAAGTAATTGGTTTTTGATCTTTTGTTTGAGAATCATCATATTAAAAAAAACATGTGCAAATCTATTCATAGAAAGTAGAATTGAAATCAGAGTTATCGTAATCCTTATTCATTCACCGTCGTCGAACCGGTGACCCAGAGCTAAGTCTCAATAAAATGCCAAAGGAAGAACAATAACGCTGGTTTTGGCCAGGAAAAGGGAACCTCTTTGTCAATGCATAAAGAATTGTGATGCATGTTGTAGGCTGGATAAAGGACCTAACTTCCCCTCTTTGAAGAAATCTTGGATGATTCTTCTGATATTTATGTACTTCCATTTCTATTTTTGCATCAATTTTTTAACTTTAACAACTACTACTATTTGTTTCTGTATTTTTATTTGTGCTTGCTCCCTAATTCTCTATGATAAAAGCCCCCTAATTTCAGTAAACTCATCAATGATTAAGTAAAACCTGCAAAAGAACTTAAAGGATTTAGTTTAATGTTTCAAGAGCGCTAGATGCAGATTTTTATTGCTTGTTTCCATATCTTTTAATGGTTTAACTCAATGAATTAATTAATGGAAACAAACAGATATAGGAAAGAGTGGAAATTATTTGTGTAATCAAGATCAATTGAATAAATTTGCGTCTAAGATCATATATTACCAGTATCCAAAAGTTGTTAATCTATGGAACAATCAAGATATATGTTTTTTTCCCTTTTTTTATTTGAATTTAATTCCTTCTGTTTTGATGGATTATAAGTTTGCTCACAAAGATTGCATACAGTGATGGTGTGATGAGAAGGGAAACACAATTTCTGAAAGTTGTCTCCAAGTAAGATTTACTCAAGCTCCTTTCTTTTAGAATTAATTGTTTCTTTCGTTTTATGTAATCTGACATCTTCCTCTATCATAATCACCATGGTTGGTTGGTTGGTTTCAAGATTTTTAGGGTTTATTATGATTATTTTGAAGAAATAAAGAACGCTATAATATGAGAAATGAACTTTTTTTTTGGTGAACCATATTGGAACATGAAGACAAGCTCGGAGTTGTCAATGTTAATGGGTGCAAGCAAATCTAACATACAAGTTCTTGATTATCACCGATGTTATTCCACAAACACGTTCCCACTTCTACTCTTGATAATCCATCTCGGTTTGTTCTTAATGGTTCATACTTTCTCCATGAGCATGCAAATTATTTGGTGGTAACAAGGAACGATTTTGTTCTAACATAATGATTGGGTTTGACAAACAACATATTAGATTCACGTACTTGATACATTTTATATCTTCCTCATCTCAAAACTACACATATACTAATATTATTTTGAAACATATCATGGTTGGTTGACTTTCTTGAAGGTGCTAATTGAGTGGAAAATTTAATTGTCTCTAGATTGGATATGCAATAGTTCTAACTTGTATGAATTGCGTATCGGATTTTGATAGATTGTAGTATTATATTTGGTGCCTACCTAACACACAAGTTGCATTCATTTCTTCTCATGGTAGTGGAAGTTGTTGCTAATGCAAACGAAGCACTCCTCAAATCCAATCAAAAGGCATATATGTGATACGAAACCCAATTTCGTTTACTGTTTTAAATAAAAGAATGTTTTATTTAATTTTTGCTTAGGAAGTTTCAATCATGTATGTATGGTTCATGATTCCTTATCCTTAGGCTTAGGATGAGATAGTGGTCTTAGTGCACCCACTACCTCTAGTAGTAGTTAATTCCCTTATTATAAATACTGTAATTCCTTTTTGATAGAAAAGATATTGTGATATTGTAAATATTTGTAAATATTCTCTTTTGTTAATACTTTCCTATTAGTTAGGTTTTGATTTGGTTTGATACACTTTCAGGCTTGTAATCTCTTGTATAAATTGTGGTGACAAATGGAATGCAAAGCAAGGGATTCCAATTACTTTCATGGTATCCGAGCTATTCTAAAACCTATCCCCTCTCTCAATTTTTCCTCCTAACCATACCCTAAAAACAGTCGTCGATCAAGAGTCGACATCACTTCTCTGATGACAAAATCCGTGCCACAAACTCTCCCTCATCCAGTCACTCCTCGTTTCATCCTGCCCTAGACGTTTCCATTATCAAGAACCTCAAACCCATCTCACTTGAGATGGAAAACGTCCAATACGCAACCTGGGCGGAACTTTTTAAAATTCACGCCCGAACTCACCGTGTTATTCAACACATCATTCCACCATCGACAGGCTCGTCATTCACTACATCAAAAGATGAAGATCCTGAGTTATGGTCCACCCTTGATGCAATCGTACTCCAATGGATTTACTCCACCATCTCTAATTATCTCTTGCACACTATATTGGAACCCGATTCTACGGCCATGGAAGCTTGGAACCGCCTACGAAATATCTTTCAAGACAATAAGAATTCTCGTGTGGTCACACTTGAACAAGAATTCTCGAACACCATCATGGAAGACTTTCCCAATGCCTCCGCCTATTGCCAGAAACTCAAAGTTTTATCCGATCAACTCAAGAACGTTGGTGCTCCGGTCTCCAACAACCGTCTCGTTCTTCAAATGGTTGTGGGGCTTACTGAGGCCTACAATGGTGTCAGAACTCTTATACGTCAAAGTGATCCTCTTCCCCTTTTCTACCAAGCCAGATCAATGTTAATGCTCGAGGAAGCCGGACTGATCAAGAAAGCATCTCATGCCGCTATTACCAACTCGGTCATGCTCAACACGACCAAAGATCTTGAAGACTCGCTCGATACCGAATCTATTCATCGGTTATCAAGCAACGGAAGAGGAAATCATTGAGGATCGCCAAATTGCAGCGGTGGACCAAGCCGAGACAACGTGGGTCGACGGGGCGGCTCGATCCAAGGCCGTGGCTACGGAAGTCGACGTGGTGGGGGTCCGGGCGGCTGTAATTTTGGTCGTCCTACCAACCCCTGGAAAACCCAATGGCCATTACCATGGATTCCGTGGGTCATGCCTCCTTGCCCATATCCTACTATGCCTCATTATCAATGGTCGAGACCCTCAAATCCAAACAAGGCAGGAATACTTGGACCACGACCTCCACAATCCTACTCGGCAGCAGCATCTGCAGCCTCCACTCCTACTGATATTGAAGCCTCCATGCACACACTTGGGCTCACCCCCCAGACCCAAATTGGTACATGGATACCGCGGAAAAATATCACATGACATCTGACTCAGGTATCCTCTCCTCTGATTTTAATTTGAGTCAAAATCGTAATATTATTGTCGGTAGTGGTCACGAAATTCCAATTCTTGGTTATGATCACATGAGCCTCTCCTCCCCTCACCCCCTCTCTCTCTCAAAAACGTTCTTCATGCACCTCATCTTATCAAAAATCTTGTTTTCGTTCGTAAACCCACCAAAGACAATAATATTTCTGTTGAGTTTGATCCTTTTGGGTTTTCTGTGAAGGATTTTCGGACGGGCATTCAAATCATGAGATGTGATAGCCAAGGAGACCTATACCCCGTTACTCAGGCTTCCACATATCTACCTACTGTTACTTCCACCTACACGAGTCTCTCGGCCATCTCCCCTTCCGTTTGGCATGCACGTTTGGGTCACCCCGACGCTCCTATTTTTTAATTTCTTAAGCATAATAATAACATCTCATGTAATAGCTCTAGTGATTCACAACATTGTCGTTTTTGTGTGTTTGGAAAACATATTAAACAACCTTTTCTTCCCTCTAATTCTACTACTTTTATGCCTTTTGATATTATCCATTGTGATTTATGGACATCCCCAGTTTTAAGTCATTATGGTCATCGCTATTATCTTATTATATTAGATGACTATACTAAATTACTTGTGAACTTTTCCACTCTCTCATAAATCGTAAATTTTCTCTTGTTTCCTCACCTTCAAAAACTTTGTTCGAACCCAATTCGAACGTGATATCAAAAGCATCCAATGTGATAATGGTAAGGAATTTGACAACACCCAATTTTGGCAACATTGTTCCTCTCATGGTCTTTCTTTTCATCTCTCTTGTCCCCACACCTCATCTCAAAACGGCAAAGCTGTAAGAAAACTAAGATTAATCAACAATAGTATCTGCACTCTATTAAACCACACGTTCATCCTACCATCCTTTTGGCATCATACACTCCATATGAAACCTATCTCCTCAATATTCTTCCCTCTAAACCATTATCTTATGCTTCTCCGGTCCGCCTTCTATATCAAAAAGAACCTTCCTTCTCTCATCTTCGCACCTTTGGTTGCTTAGGCTATTGATAATGCAAGATCGTTCTAAATCCTAGAGAGAGAAAGTAGAGAGAAAGAGTTGAAGGCGCAAAAGGTAAACTCTATTAGGATATGCGTGAGTTTCTTACAAACAACAAAGCCATAAGGACTTAAATACCCTTGGCTAATACAGAACCTAAAAGCACTCTAAACACAGTATTAGACCAAGCCTATAAATACAATGATTACTATAAAATCTGACTTAACAATCTCCCCCTTAGTAATCATTGGCGCTGTGGTCTTCAATATTCATCTTCTAAATCAACACAGACCATCTAAGCGACTTAGCGAAGCTTCTTGATTAAAAAAAAATTTCTTCTCAGCATCTTTCAATCTATGTTGCCTTTGCTGCTTTGACAAGACTGGACCTGTTTGAAATAAGCTTGAAAGAACAATCGGTTCATCAGTTTGTGCTCTAAACGACACACCTCTTTCAAATGTACTTGAATAAACTATGGTGGTCGGAGCTGGAACAGCAGAAGGACTAGTATAGCTGAGAAAATAAAATCTTGAGCGAATCTTGAGCAGCAGATAAACATTTGAACTCTTTGTCTCTCTAACTTCTCCTTAACTCTCCCCCTCATGACCTTGATGATCTGGATCAACTTGGTCATGCAAATGTTGGAGACGAGACAGCTTCAGATCTGCAAAATTCAGAATAAAGGAGAAAAAGGAAGTTTTGCGCTACATGTTGGTGGCACAAACTTAGTTTTGCGCTAGCTGAAGGTGACACAAAGTTGAGTTTTGCGCTACCAACTGTTGGCGCAAATCTGACTTAAACTCAAAAAATAATCACCTGTTGAGCTCTTTTACTCCCCCTACACAAATGCACTAAATATGACAATTCATGTTAGCATTCATATAGAAAATCAGATACTCCCCCTCGAAATATGAGATATGATCTTTTCAGAATATTGTCCTTATCCACTCCCCCTCAAATAATGTACAGACCCATTAACACATATATGAGAACACAATGATCGAAACATCAATGTAGAAAGAAAAATATATTGAATATGTATTTTGAAACAACTAAATATATAAAATTTTAAACACTAAACAAATTAAATTCTACTCAGTAAAATATCACAGATTAATCCATCAGTTGAAGTCAAGTGTATGTTGTTGGATACATAAACAAGTTTCATTGCATATTAAGTTAAAACATGTTCAGTTTCAAAAACTTTCATCAATCTATTCAGTGTGCTAGCATGCGAACTTCGATTAGCTTCAAGAAAATGCAATTCTAAAAATATAATAGAGAACTTTGCATGTACTCACACTAAGCCATCAAAAATTAAGATTTTCACAAATTTATAGGTTTATCGCAACTCAAACATATCACCAAGTATCATGAGATGTGTGCTCATTGGCATCTTTTAGCATTGTGCACATTGGCATCTTCACATGAGTGTGCTCTTTGGCATCTTTTAAGCTTGTGCACATTGACATCTTTTAATCAAAAAGTTTGGTAGGTAAAGAACATGCCGTAAACGTAACTTTCTATCTGATCCTATTGCAGGATTTGGGTCAGCCGCTCCCAGACCAGTTGGCCTTAGGGGACTAGGTGTCAAGCACCCCTTGGAACTTACTCTCCCAGATCAGAAAGGCTACATCGACACATCCTAAACGACCCATTCATACCAGTAGAACATGACTTTCGACCTGATTCTATAGAAGGATTTGGGTTCGATCACTCCCAGACCAATTGACCTTAGGGGACCAGATGACAAGCATCCCACGGAACTTACTTTCCCAAACCAGAAAGGTCACAGGTACAAACTTTTAAACTTAGAGATTTCTGTATTTTAGATATATAATTCATCTCAATCACCCAATTTTACATCTAAGTGCTTAGCCCATATTTTCATTACGATCCATAATTCTGACTTTTTAGGTTTTCTAAGCATTGTAAACTATACATATTTCGAATAACACAACTTTAAAGCAGTATCAAAAGTTTCAAACATGTTGCTGACCTTTCGATTTTTGTTAGACTTGAAAGTTGAACATATAAAACTTCGATATAAACAAAGCAACTTGAAAATTTACCCTAGACACACATTTTATTCAAAAGAAAGAAAAACTGTAAAACTTTTACTTTATAGAATAAAAATTTGTAAAGATTTAAACTTTAAAATTCAATATGCCGAGTTAAAAAAAATCATTTAAAACAAATGTAAAGAATCGGCAAATTGATATTTAGTCGGAACAAAATAAATTTCAATAATACCTTCTTCCACATAATGTATAATGAATTTGTATCTCATATCCAAGTTTTGGGTTGTACAAATTCAGGTTGTGGTTGAACTTGCTCAGATTCTTGAAAAATATGGGAAAACTGGAACAACATCATAGACAGAATAAATGCAGCGGAATAAAGTAGATGCACTCACAGTTTCTCATTTGTCCAGAAGCTAAATGCATTGAAAAAACGTGTCCTAAACTGATATGTTTAGAAGTCGAAATCCATTGAATTACGGGTTCTAAGCTGATGTACTTAGAAGCCATTGTTTTTCTTACTCCCCCTTGACATTAGGTGCCTGCAACTTAGAATCAATCTTTGGTTTTGGTACCCACTTCTATTTGGGTCCATATTTGTTAGTTGCATTTCTAATGGGAGAAAACTTGTTAGATTTGACATAGAAAGCATGAGAAAAATAATCAGATGAATGAACAGAATCATCAGTAGAGGACGAAGCATCATCATCTGAACTTGAACCAGAAGAGGAAGAGGAGACATCTTTTGCAATTTGAATCATTTGCTTTATTGAATATTTGAAATATTTATTACAAGTAGCAAATGAATCATTTCTACAAAGTTTGTCTACATTTCTATCCTCTTCAGTCGCAGATTCATCAGATGTCCCCTTGACTCTCCATATCTGCCTTGTAGGAGTGCTCAAAGTCCTATCTGAAATATTTGAATAAGAAGAATTAGAACTGTCAGAAATGACTTTAGCTTGTTTCTTTAACTTCTTTGACCTTCTTCTTTTACGCTTTGGTTTATAATAATCATCATTTAGCGTAAAAGATTCATCAAGAATTTTTGATTTATGATTTGAATCAGAAGAAGCAATTTAACCTAAGAATCCAAACTGATCAGTCATGAAATCTGAACTTGCCTCGGAGTCAGAAAAATTTTGAGAAAAGTTTTCAGATTTTAGAACTTTCTTTTTGTTTTCTTTAAAATCAGAAGAAAGTCCAGAAACAGAATTTGAATGGAAATCTTGTTTTTGAAAAATTAATTTTTCTTCAAGACTTGTCGTCATGACAGAAAGAATAACATCAGACTCAATTTCTCTTTGAATATTTTGATCTTCCATTTTATCTTCAAGATCAATGATTTTGCTTTCTAACACTTATGGAGAAATATATCTCTTAGAATCATAAGAAACTGGAGATATATTTTCTTTATTAGTGTTAGTAGCACATATATCAAAATAATCATCAGATAATGAAGATTTAATAGGAGAAATGTCATTTAAACTGTTCCTGTTCTTCTTTGATTTATCGGGAAAATATTTGGCATTTTCGCGCGTGTAAACAAAAGAAATTTCCTTTTTCTTGTTATTCATCCTTTTCTCATTTTCGATTTCTAACACTTGCTTTTCATTCATCCAATCAATTTTAAATTGAGGAGCATATTTAGCAAGACTTAGATAATCGAACTTATATAAAGTAGGGGATTTTTCTATAGCATTGTTTAAACAATGAGGATTTTCAAAACCAAGTCCCCATTTTTCTTTGATAGACTCATAACTCCTTGGTTTGTTCAAATAAATAGTTTGTTCAGTTTGATTCCTTCGATATAATTTTTCTTCCAACTCATTTATTTTATCTGAAAAATTATCTTTTAATTTGGTCATTTCAGTTAAAGAATCAAGATAAGTCATATTTGATTTTTCTAAATCACTCAATTTCTTTTGAAAGATTTCTTTTGTATGATCCAAAATAGATTTTTCATCTTTCAAAGAGATTTGTAATTTATCAATCAAATTTGAATTTTCTGAATTTAATTGTTTTTCAGATAATAACTTTGAGCGAAGATCATGTAAAGCAGTTATAATGATATTCATCTGTGAAGAAATAAATATGTAATCAAACTCAGAAGATACCTCATCTTCATCAGTTGAGGAATCATCATCATCACTTTGATCATCTCTGATGAAGCACATATGAGCAGTCTCCACATTATCAGCCTCATCATCAGAGTGATCTAGCCAGAATTCTTCTTCAACTAGCAGAGCGGTTCCATTCTCTCTCTTTTCGGCTAGTTCCATTTTCTTCCGATAATACACTGAATCCCTAACTTTCTTCACTCGACACTCCTTAGCGATGTGACCCGACTTTCCACAGTTAAAGCAATCAACAACTTTCTTATGCTCGGACACTTTGACCTTAGACCCTGAAGTGAAGCGAAGATTGTTGGAACCCGAATGATGTTGGAACTTCTTGTAATAGTGCTAAGAGAGAAGAATCATTGCCTTCTGTAGCGCCTCACCATCATCATTAGTTGCACCGTCATAAGCATTCTCAGATAATGCTTGTTCAGACAGTTTGCTTGTGAGAAGTGCAACTGGATCCACTGTCTTCTTGTTTCTCTTGTCAAGTTTGGCCTTTTTATCCTTGACAATGCATTCATCTGTCATCAGAATCTCGTAAAGCTATTGGATTTGCATAGAAGATATCATGACATCATTTCTCAAGCGATGGCAAGATTTATTCCATTCCGGTTGTAGA
Organism: Arctium minus; assembly: GCA_954870635.1. Classification (NCBI taxonomy): domain Eukaryota; kingdom Viridiplantae; phylum Streptophyta; class Magnoliopsida; order Asterales; family Asteraceae; genus Arctium; species Arctium minus. The sequence continues at coordinate 32,490,647 of OX941091.1, read as the reverse complement.
GCGTTGAGGAACTTCAGATTAGTCTCCAGCTCAGACTTTTCCACTTTTATCTTTCGTAGATCATTCATCACCGCACAGAACCTGTCAAAAATAATTTTCAGTGACTCCCCGTCTTTGGCTTTGAACTCTTCAAAATTGTTCATGAAACGCGTATGCCGAAGTTGTGTCGCGACCGTTGAACCAAGCATAATCTTTTCTAGCTGATTCCACATCATCTTCGGATCGTGCTTGAAACAATCAATTCTATTATAGATAGAATTGGGTAATGCTAGCATTAGATTAGACTTTGCTTCACGATCTGCTTTTTCTCTTGTAACCTCTTCAGCAGCAAAGGAGTATCGTTCTTAGGTCTGATAAACGGTCCTTCAGTAAATGATTTCATCATATTTTCTCCATTAGTTTGACGCTCGATGAAGTTAATGAACCGATCTTGCCATTGGGTGAATTCATTTTCATCAACCAGAACCGGAGGACGAGTTTCTGTGCCCAATGACATCATGAGATCGTTTTTGTAGAACTGAGATTGAAAAGCAAACTTTGCAGAATCCATAGAGGAAAAACTTCAGAAAATGCCAAGTCTGAAACAGAAAGTCTAGCGCAAACTGAGTTCTGCGCGAACAGTGACTGGCGCAAATTGAGTTTTGTGTGAACAGAGGATGGCGCATAGTAGACTTTTGCTTGATAAGAAGCTTGCGCAAACTTTACTTTGCGTTAGATGATGGTGACAAGAACCTTTCTTTGCGTTATAAGTTGGTGGCGCAAACCTTGACTTTTCGTGAGATGAGAGTGACGCAAAGACACTTTGCGCGAATAACAGATGACGCAAAAATCTCTTTGTGCGATGAACAATTGGCGCAAACTTAACTTTGCGCTATACAAATGTGGCACAAGATGACTGTAGCGCAAAATGAATTTGCATGAAGACTTCTAGAGAAAACTTTACTTTGCTCGATACACTGATGGCGAAAACCTGAACTTTTCGTGAAGAACATAGACCTGAACTTGGCAAAAACTTTGGCAACCTTAGTATGAACTGGCGCAAATCCCTGATGAACTCGCGCAAAATCCAAATCTGGCGCAAAACGTGAGAAAATCAAGAAAAACTTCCAAAACCGATTACAAATTTGAAAATGATGAATTTTGCTCATACAAAAGTGATCGAAAACTGATTTCTAAACACTTTCAAACAATTAATTCGATTAAAAATCGTAAAATCGAGAAATCTTGAACAGAACAGTACGCAAAATTGGTTTTTTTTCCGGAAATTCAAAAAATTTCAAAATTGAAGTTCAAATACTGATTTTCTTGCAAAATGATGTGAATCATAAATGTTCTACTATCAAAACCGAATCCAACAAACCAAAATACAAGAAAATTCGATCTAAAAACAATCCGAATTTGATGAAAAATCAAAAAATGAGATTTTCTTGAAAAAATCAAGAAAATCGATCAAATTTTCTGATTAAACCCCAAATTCAGAATCGAAAAATGTTTCTCTCAATCCTCTCAGATTCAGATTAGGCTTTGCTACCAATTGATAATGCAAGATCATTCTAAATCCTAGAGAGAGAAAGTAGAGAGAAAGAGTTGAAGGCGCAAAAGGTAAACTCTATTAGGATATGCGTTAGTTTCTTACAAACAACAAAGCCACAAGGGACTTAAATACCCTTGGCTAATACAGAACCTAAAAGCACTCTAAACACAGTATTAGAGCAAGCCTATAAATACAATGATTACTATAAAATCTGACTTAACAGCTACCCACTCATACCTTCTTCCACCATACACAAACTCCAACCACGCTCCACATCATGTGTATTCCTCGGTTACCCTCCAAATCATCGAGGTTATAAGTGCTACGACATTTCCTCCCACAAAATAATAATATGTCGTCACGTCCTCTTTGATGAAACTCAATTTCCATTCTCGGAGGTTAATAAATCTCCTCTGTCCTATGATTTTCTCGATGAGGACTCCTCTCCGTATCTCACACATCATCACCAAAATTCGCCACCCTCCCTGGCTGCCACTTTGACCACTCCTACCACACCACCCTCACCTCCAACGTCGGCAACAACTCCTACCGACACGTCAACACCTCCTCCCATACCTATTCCAACTTCGGTCTCTCCCAACTCCCCTACATCTATCGTACCCAAGTACTCCCCCCTCTTCAACCCCCTCTGTCCAATCGGCCGACCACTCGTAGCCAACATGGCATTTTCAAACCCAAGTTCGTCTTCAATCTTCACTCTCAAGCTCCTATATCTCCCATTCCGAAAAATCCAGCATCAGCGCTCCATGACCCGAATTGGAAACTGGCCACGAATAACGAATACGATGCTCTTATGAAAAATAAGACGTGGGAATTGGTACCCTGCCCCCCCGGGTGTCAATGTGATTCGGTCTATGTTGATTTTTCGGCACAAAGTTAATTTTGACAGATCTTTTCAGCGATACAAGGCTCGACTTGTAGGTGATGGTAAAACACAACAGGTTGGTGTGGATAAAGGCATTCATCTCAATCTTTCAGGTTCAATTATCTCTTGCAAAGGCTCATAGACTTTAATTTTATTTACTTACCTATTTTTAACTCATATATTCATATCTTTGTGAGAATGCAATGTATATCTTCATAGCTTCATTCGAGGTAAGTGTCACCCCTAGGCCAAGCAGACATAAATAGTTATTGATTTTAAAGTGAACTACCAAAATTGTGTTGGTTTGATTTTTAGGGAGGGAGGATATTACATTATTATGTACCTATTTTTCTAATACGTACGTAGGATTCATATAACTTACATGCATGTTAAATGTTCTTGCCGCAAATTGTTGTTAGGAAGTTGTTCTTTCCATCTGCATATCATGAATATTTGCTCTTGGTGTGACAGTCTTCGCAAAGCATTTTTAATGCAATTTTGTACCATTCCTACTCATAGTGAAGAGTTTTCATTCTTGCTTTACCTGCTTTGATACATTCTCCATTTTGATTCTTAAAAGCTTCGGAATTGGAGCATCTTCTATTTCCTTTATTTCTATCTTGCTTTAGAAGCTTATCATTGATCAAATCTTAATCTTGATGAGAACAGGAAATTTAGTGAATGATCGTTTGTTCCTGTTGCAATATATATTTGAAACTAATGCAGGTAAAAACACTAGACGTTAAGCTTGAAATCTTTTAAAATTAAAGATACAACCCTGACATGTTTCATTTAGAGAAATAATTAATGAAGTTTTATGTGAAAAAGTGGTGCAAAATCTCGTAAGGGCTAATTAAAGCTTAATGAATTAGTGGGGCTTTTGCCATTCTGTTTCTTGTTTTTTTTTTTTTTTATTTAGTGGCTATTTTGTTTGATTTTCTTTATCTTATTATTATCTTAATTTATCCACAGTTAGCTCAACATGTTGATCACTACATTACTGGAATTTCCCCCACAGATGTCATGCTGATCTTTGCTATCTGGACTAGATAAATTCAGTCCATGGTTGACATACCCACCACATAAGCTTGCTTTAAAGGGTTTATGGGTTGGCAATTGTAGCACGTAGGACGGCCTTGCTTAACAAAGTAGTTGATATACTATCGTATTCGCCGATGTGATTAATTCGAAATATAAGTCAACTAACTTTTGATAATCGTATGTCATTCGTGAGTTTTTGTATGAGATTTTTCCAAACCGCCATAATTCGATTGAGTTATAAAAACGTCACAAACCGTCCAACCCAACCAGTGTACACCCCTACTTGTTGTTCACCAGACTCTGAGGTCAAAGTCACTATCCGGCTAATGATGGCAAGTTAGATTCATCATTATCCAATCGCGAAAAATCCTATCTCCTATCTTCAATTGGTTTCCTATTCGAGGTTTTTTTAACACTCTACAAGAAATTTTATCGATGAATTCATACTCATTAGGGTTTTGTTATATTTCAATGCAGAAGAGAAGCGAACGAATTATGCTACTGCATTCATTTTCGAAGTTCAAGAACACTGCGACTATGCCTATTCTTATACACTCTGAGCATGAAGTCGACATTGGACCTAACAACGATGAGCAAGAACCAAATGCAATGGAATTATTTGAAGGGGTTGAAGAATCTGCAACAACCGAAGAAGGTTAGGGTTTTTCATTCACGATGACATCCATTGATTTCATTAAGAAAAATGGATTTCAAGAGTTTAAAGGTGTTTAAATGTGATAAATCAAATCACTGTTTGAAAAAAAAAAGTTTCACTGTTTACTTTGGGATAATTGCATTCAACCAACCTCCTTAGGGATTATAATGAAGTACAGTTTCCCAAATTCAATCGAAAATCTGATTAGGAATTACATGAAACTGTTTTGCCCAAATGTGTACGTTTCACACAGCCGCATCTGTTTAGAACAATGGATGCACCCACGATTTTGTCTTTTAATATATGCATTTTCTTAATTGAAATTTTCAATTGATTTACAATGTGAAACTATATTCATCAACAAATGTAGATGTTACACTGTTCCATAAAAAGCCAAATTTTGATCAAGTATAACCATCTGAAGCACACAACCTCTGCCTCTCCTTCTCCACGATCTCACAAACCTCTCTCCCCTCCACGTTCTCCCCAAATTGTTTACGTATGAACCCAATCTGCGTCTCCTTCTCGATGAATGAAATTCAACAATTAGTTTCAAGTTACACTAGGGTTTTCAAGGCTTGAGTATTTTGTTTTACACCAAACCCAGGTGAGATCTTCTTTATTTCTGTGTTTTTTCAATCAATTCAAGTGATCTAGATTGATGGTGGAACATTTTACTTAGCTTGTACCGCGGAACACCATGTCAATTTTATAACAGCGCATAAAGAAGACACTACATTTCGATGTCAATCTTTTCCTCTTTTCGGCGAATCCCAACGTGTCTGTGAATATGTCGAAACCGGTAACGATAGGTTTCATGCTACTGGTTTTGCATTGTGTTCGATTTTGTTCAACCGCTGAAGAAACGTTTGACGTCCACTGTAACAAGGTGAACTCTTGATTCTCTCAAATGATTTATGTTTTTCCTTTGTTTATGTTTTAGAACCGATTTTTGTTTTTGCAAATTAACGAACAAGTATACGACAATTGAATAAGACAGAGATCCGTTTGTTTTTATGCACATCGAAAGCGATATCATTAGGTTCGATCTTACTTGCTTGCTTGCTTGCCGATATTGGAGATTCAATTAGGGTAATGATCGTGTAAGAACTTTTTGGTAGTTACTAAAATTGGAGTAACCGTAGGAATTTGATTGAAAGAAAATAATTTTGGATTTGAATGATTCTTAAGTCGTAGAAGGGATTAAACAATATCTTCTAACATGGTCTAGATGCACTCACGCACGTGTTTTGCAGAATGAAGGTTCAAATCTAGAAGCTTTTGCATCCAATAGCATTGATCCTATTCTATCATCGAAGGTACAAACCATCACTTGTTCATTGGGTTTTAATTTCTGCAATTTGCCTTCACCAAATGATCCATGACCTATGCTATTAATTGCGAATTGATGACTTAAGCCGTTGCGCTATTCCCCCTTATCACATTGTAGATAGCAGTTGGATAGAGGGTCTAAGAAACTTATATAGTTGTGCAATAGTGGTGCTATCACGATTCGGGGACATGGGACAAACAACGGTCCTACGGTTAGCAACGCTACCATTAAATGACCACATTTTCAATGCAAAAAAGTGGTAGCATAATCGCTATTTGTTGGTAGGCTAGCTGTTTTTGTGTTAAAAATTTGATTTTGTGGGTTTTTATTTTGGACCTACATTCGGTTTTATTTTAGTCCGACAATATTAAGGTTTTATTATTCTTATTTTATTGGGCCTAGACACAATTATTGTTACTTTTTTGGATTTGGACACCATCACTTTGACCTCTTGTTTAAAATAAAAGTATTCACATTGTTCAATTTTATTTGGACTTGAACATCGTCGGAAATCTGTCGAAAATTTGTTTTTCTTTTTTAAAATTATTTATAGAAATTATTATTTAAAATATTTATTTAAATCATCCGCCGTAAATCCGTCGGAAGATTTTTTAAAATTATAATTTGAATTTATTTCTTTTAATTCACCGACAGATAATATGCCGGAAATCCGTCGGAAATTAAATGTATATATAAAAAAATAATTTTAAAAAAATGATTTTAAAATTTTAAAATCCAGTAAATGCAAAAAAAAACTGTAAATCAAATATTAGAATAAATTAAAGTCGTCATCGATTTTTCGGGCGCTAAAAATATAAATTGTTCCAATTGTTCACTAAAGGAAATTCAAGTACATTAGTTCAAATACAAATAGTTCATAACACTCAACCATCAAGACTCTGGGGGTGGGGGAGGCGGAAACTGCGACGGAGGAAACTGCGATTGAGGAAACTGTCTCAACAGAAACTTACTTTGGGTTAACTTGGACACCAAATCCATCATGTCTTGATGTTGTTTCTTGCGGACCTCTTCTGCTCGGCGCATCTCCTACATCTCCTTCTTCCAGGCCTCTTCTGATTCGAACAGTCGGGCCTGTAATGCTTGAATCTACAAAAAAAAAACATTAGAGTTTTTTAAGAAGTATATACGAAATAAATAAGCATCAAATGAAAAGGAGGTACACACCCGAGCATCAGAAGAAGATGCACCACTCGAATATCCACGTGAGGGCACCCCGGTCAAGACCAAATTCGGATCATTGGTGTTCCCAAAGTCGTATGTTCGGCCTTTCTTGCCTCCCCCGACCTCCTGTTGCCACAATTCTTCATTTATTATGGGATGGGAAATGGCATCATCGTCGTATTTTTGGGTGACATTAGTATTATAGGTACCCTGTGGTTTAAGACACAAGTCAATTTCGACAACATAATGGCTGTAATTGGGACGTTTCCAAATAAAACAATCATAACGTTTGCCCAACAAATGGCAACTCAGACTAAAATGGAGATATATATACCAACATTTAAACTAAAACAATATTAATAACAACAAACAATGAAACCAAAGACATATATAGCCGCTAAATAATAAGATGTATGCCCAACAAATGGCAACACAAACTAGACAAAACACTAACATTTTAACTTAAACAATCCTAACGTTAACCACAAGGCTTGTGGCGTACTGGTTAAGGCTTGTGGGGGATGTGGTGGGATATCCCATCCACCCCGGGTTCGAATCCAGGCGTACGCAACCTGTGGCCACTGGGGTTTATCCAGGGTTGTCGCTTTAACAGTCAAATATTGCCAGGGATTAGTCTAGGTTGTGCCTAGGATACCCTTTAAAAAAAACAATCATAACGCTTGCGCAAAAAATGGCAACCCTGAATAAAATGGTGATATATATACCAACATTTAAATAAAAATAATCTTAATGTTTGCCCAATAAATGGCAACCCAAACTAGACAGATACACATACACACACACACACACACACACATATATATATAATAACATTTTAACTTAAACAATCCCAATGTTTACTAGATAAAGATTTGGAAGTAAGTATAAACAATTATAAACTTATCGCAATCCGGCTTGCCCTTGAAGTCACGTAATCCCCTAGTGACCCACTATCCGAAGAAGAAGACTCTGAATTCGATCTCTTCCTATGTGTATAATCGAAGAGGTCCACAGAGGTCGGTCGCACACCGTTTCTAGCTTTTGTCCGCAAAGGTAAATACAAACATGCATTAATTGTAAAATACTAAAAATCAAGCTACTAAAGTAATCGTTGTGAAGGACCTACCAATCGAGCACCATGCATAGAGAACGAGATCGACCCGGAGGTGTGTTTGGATATTTCACCATCAATCTCCGTCATTCTGTTTGCGCTAGCTGTTGATCCAAACTCTCTCAGTGATCTGATGATGACCCTTTGAAATAGTTAGTCAAAATTACATTTAACATATGTATGTATTAGTGTTTCACTATCAGCGATTATATATTGAGTCTGTTCAGTATCGTTGATGATCTCTGATGTATTTGTTAAATGTAATCCTTGGAGACAAGTTTCGCGACAAGACGTTCATCGTTGACATCAAAGACAAAGCTGATGAACAAGTGACAAGTGTACTCATGATCTGATGAGGATATCAGTGAAACCAAGACAGGTCCACACACGCGACGAATCAAGAAGGAAAGCTTTAGCGATAGCTGAATTTTATCCAAGCTCTGAGATAAAAGACTTCATCAGCGATCACTGATCATGAAGCTTACACTCCAAGGTTCGTTTTTCTTATCCTTTGCACAAATAATATGATTTATTAAAAGAGACATACTTTTGTTCAAGATCATACAACAACTCAGAAGACTATAATGTTCACCATACGGCTAGGAGCATGTCGCTAAAAGTCAGAAGCATGCACCCAATCAAGTGATGACACGTGTATAGTACCTTTGCCATGCATTAAATGCATAGGGTATAAATAGGAAGATCATGCTTCACTATAAAGAGTTGCTCCCTATCTTCTTTTTCTAAGTGTAGTATATAGAAACCATTGATTTCTATAATCCCTTAAACCTCATTCTCTCTACTCTAGTGCAACCCTGCTTAGTGCTTTCTCAAGTTTGTTTAGATTAGGTTTTACTTAATCTTATTCCACAACAAATTGTAATTGTAATTTGATTTATCAATAAACAATTTATTAAACTTTAAAATTTGTGTTTGTATTCACCCTCCCCCCCCCCCCTACAAACTTGTATAACACCTTCGGGACCAACACTAGCCTTCTTGGATACGTTCTTCCAATGGTCGTTTCATCGGTCGATCATCTCGGCCCATAGACGCGGACTGATCCATTTGGGGGCAGGGGGAAGTCCTTCAACAAATCCATATCTCGTTGTAGGTTCTTTTCAACATAGGCTCGTCCAGCTTTGACGGCCTTTTCGTCTGCTCTTGTACTTGTTGAACTCAAGTTGTCATTGTAATTTTTCATTGATTTGGCCTCCAAAATCTCCAACATACGGTTGTCTAACGCCGAATCCCAGCAATAGGATCCCTGTACATAAAGTGTTGGTTGATATTTAAGTTCAAATGATTACAAATTAAATACATACTACAAACCTGAAATATCTCCCACATCCGGGCCCTGACCCCCTACGTATCTCCGTCCAAAAACACCGGGCATGATCAATCATGGACCGATTGATCTGGCTCATATGGCGAATGGCATGAGCGTCGTCGAAGCTATATACATAATGACTTGAATTAAAATGGCGAATGGCATAAGCCATGGGCATTTCCCGACACAAGTTCATCAGCTAGAGGTGTTAAAGGTAGAAATGTCTAATCTAGAGGTGTCGAAGCACTACTAGAGGCTCCGGGAGTAGAAGTGCCCACTCCTCGGTTGTCGGAACTACCCCTACATCCAAAAGGCCACATGCATGTCAATGTTGGAAGTCTACAAAACAAAGTTAGAAAGCATAGAAAAATGATGCAAGTATACAAAACAACGTTAGATTTAAAAGACCTAGACAAATAAAAACACAACATTTTGTCTCCAAATTCATAAGGGTAACAAATAAACAGTTAAACATGTTTGCCAAATAAAGATTTAAAACATCTAGACAAAGTTTAATTAATCATCTGAGGAGTGATCAGACATGTCAGGTTCTTCTTCCTCTGAGTCACCATCCGAGTCTTCAAACTCTTCTTCTTCGTCACTACTCTCATCAACATGCCAGTTGTCAGGACGATCATCGGTGATTTCCATGTCTTCTTCCTATGTGACAAGATATATAGGTTCATCCACATCTTCATATCTAGATGTTATTCTATTGTTTCTTGGAAAAATTGTTCATCATCCACATTTTCATCGGATAGTATTTCGGCCGCTAACTCGTAGAACCCTCTTGGCTATGTTTTCACCACAAACCACCAATCTTTTAATGATTTCGATGTATATGGTACATAATAGACTTGTTCAGCTTGTGATGCTAGAATAAACGGGTCGTCTGAACTAAGTCTTGATATGTGTTTGACGTCAACAAGATTATGTTTTGGGTCAACTCGGACGCCACTAACTATATCAAACCATGTTCATTTGAATAATAGAACAACACAACGGTCGAGTCCAAACCCATGATACTCTATCTTTAGGACTTCATCCAACAATCCATAGTAGTCATACTTATCCTCTGAGTAACAAGAGCCTCTCACGCGTACTCCACTGTTATGTGTGGTGCGACCGGTACCATGGGTTTGCATGTGAAACTTGTAGCCATTTGCAAAAAAAAAAACAGGGTGTCTCCAAACATAACGGAGCGGTCTAGCTGCCAACACTTTCAAACGATTGATAGTGGGGTCAGTACAAGACATAACCTATACATGACAAATAATCATAAAAAAACATAAAAAATGAACGAATAACATATAATGACAAGTAATATGTATAGTCTTACGTAGCTCTCAAACCGGCCAGCAAATTGTTCATTTCTACGTATATCGAGACCCGCTTCATCAATATTTGGCTCGTTACGTCTAACCATATCATCCAACATGTATGTGAAAGGAGAGACTTCTTCATAGTTAAGCAAGATGTATGTGTGAGCCTTGTGCATATCTCCATCTTCAATCTGACAATGTCTTCCTGCCTTATCATATAATAGACGACACGGGGTTCTAAATACGCTTAACCGTTGGTCGAAAGACTCACATTCGGGGGCAAAATTCTTAGGCTCACGGTTTAGTCTCATCTCTACCGTTGGTTCAAAATATAATGCATAATAGGTAGATAGTTCATCAACCAAATATGCCTCCACAATCGACCCTTCTACCCTCGCTCTATTTCTCATTGTCCTTTTCAAGGACCCTAGACGTCTCTTGTAGAGATACATCTATATTGAACCGGACCCCCAACTAGTGTCTCACGTGCCAGATGTACCCCAAGGTGTTCCATGGAATCAAAGAACCCCGGTGGAAAAACTATTTCCAACTTACAAATAGTTTCAATTATACTTATCTACAATTGCTGCAAGTCATCAACGTGTAACACCTTCGAGCATATTGCACGAAAGAATGTGTACAACTCGGTGATAACATCCCAGATCTGGGTCGGTACCATCCCTTTAATGGAAATAGGGAGCAGTCTTTGCATAAACACGTGATAGTCATGACTCTTGAAGCCATAGAAACTACCATCCTCAAGGTTTACTAATGACCCTATGTTGGAAGCATAGCCATCTGTAAATTTCAATTTCTTCAACCAATCACACACCATTATTACTTGCCCTTTGTTCAATGTGTATGAAGCTTTCAGTTTGAAGATTTTATTTCGTTCCTCCCTGATATGCAACTCCGGTCGATTACAGTATTCTTCTATGTCTTTCCTTGCTTTGATGTTGTCCTTTGATTTTGGTGTGTCCATTATCGTGTGAAACAAATTATCAAACACATTCTTCTCAATGTGCATTATATCCAGGTTGTGTCGTATCAACAAAGTGTGCCAATACGGCAGCTCCCAGAAAATGCTCCGCTTTACCAAATTGTATGTTACCCCAAAACCCATAGCCTTTCTACAGTGCCTTGACCCATGTGGGACACCATCATAAACTGTAGGAAGGCTACATACTTTATTCCATGTTTGGTCCCCTAGTAGGGGTGGATCGGATTTTTCGGTATGTCCCTTACGAAATCGGATCCTATCACGCCTGAACGTTTGTCCCATTGGTAGAAACTTGTGGTTACAGTCAAACCAACACGACTTCCCTTCGCTTCGTAGCTGTAACGCACATGCATAACCCATGCAGTATGGACAAGCTAACTTGCCATGCGTGCTCCAACCAGAAAGCATGACATAAGCAGGGAAGTCACTAACCGTCCACAACATTATGGCCCTCATTGTGAAATTCGTCCTACGATAAGCATCATAGGTATAGATACCCTCGAAGAATAACGTCCTCAACTCGTCGATCAAGGGTCGAAGAAATACGTCCAAATTCTGTTCGGGAATCTTCTTTCCTAGAATAAGCAAATCCAGGTGGACATAACACTCTTTCATGCACATCTAAGGCGATAAATTGTAGTTTGTAAGGAGGACAGACCATAGTGAATAAGGATTAGAGTTCGAGTTATTGGGGTTGAAGCCATCGGTATATAATCCAAGACGAACATTGCCGATCTCTTGAGCAAAATCAGGATGTTTCCTCTCAAAATGTTTCCAAGCCTCCCCATCACTCGGATGTACCATCTTTCCCGACTAGTTTGATGATCATGGTGCCAAGTCTTCTCCTTTGTTGTTTTCTTAAACATGTATAACCGTTGTAATCTGGGTGCAATCGGCAAATACGTCATCACCAGATTAGGCACCTTATTGTTCCGGCCAGTTGTCTTGTAACGAGACTCCCCGTACACTCGACAACTGTTATCATTAGCAAAATCCTTATAGAATAGCATGCAATGGTTTTTGCAAGCATGGATCTTTTCTTTCTGTAGAGAAAATTGCTTCAACATCTTCTTTGTCTCGTAAAAGCTACCAACCAGTTACTCACCATCGGGTAGCATTTCTTTAACCATCGAAATGTTACGATTATAGATTGACTCTGGTACATTGCAACCTGCCTTCCAATTCAAAAACTTTGCGGCTGCCTCTAACTTTAAAATTTCTGACATCCCTCCCACATACTGGATGTACCGGGAACATTTTGATCCATCTCCATTTGTTGAACACCATCAAACTCATTATAGTCTTCGTTCACTATTGTTTGTTGCGATTGTTGAACAGGTTCTATTTCACCGTGTGCATACCAGTGAGTGTAAGAAAGCATGGATGCCTTTCTTAATAAGTCTAAATTCACCTCCTTTCTCCCTTTGTATTTTAGAAGCTTACATTTTTTTACAAGGACATCTTATTTTATCATCTTGCTCATTTGCGAACGCAAAATCGAAAAATCTACTTACTTCCTCATTAAAAACCGGATTTAATAGACCACCCCTATTTAAACGTTTATACATCCATCCTCTATCGGTATTAGTAGACATATCAACAAATTGACGAAAGTGTTATTAGTCTTTGCATATATACATTTATAGACTTGAAATAAGTTTAACCTATTTTTAGACTAATATTTCAAAGGAAAATTCGGCATGACCTATTCATAAATACATGTTTTACTATTTTTATAGCCTGTACACATGTGTGTATATATATAATGATTTCCACATATATACACTCATTTACACATACAAACATAGATACGTCAATTTACCCAAACCGTAGGTTTAGAGGAGTTTTGAAAGATTTGAAAACACTACGTGTAATGATTTTACTACTTGAAAGTCAAACCGTAAGTTTAGAGGAGTTTTGAATGACTTGAAAACACAAGCAATTGTTTTTTAAAAATTCGACGGCATAACGGATATAAAATTAATATTTACATATACAATCAAGCCTAATGTTTTCCCAACAATTGGCAACCCAACTACAAATAATCAATCCTAATGTTTGTCCAACAATTGCAACCTAACTACAAATAATCAATCCTAATGTTTGTCCAACAATTGCAACCCAACTAATAAATGATACAAGTATTGAATCACATAGGAAAATAGACATAAATCAAATTTCATTAAAATGCTACAAGTAGTCTTTAATAGAACAAATATATGTTCTCACAAAGAAATTGTGGCTATCGTTTCGTACTCATGCTTTACCATATATCATTTAACATATTGTTGGGGTAAAAATTTCACAAGTCACGACCGACGCAAGAAGACCAAACATTTTCAATCTTAAGACAACTCTTGTATTAAGATAAGGTCCTAAAGATCACACACACCAAGAACTATGGTCTTCACTTATGACCACGGTCGCGAGTTTCTTACGACTTACGACCATGAAATCTCTCGACGACTCATATTACGACCATCATAACTAACGATTATATATCATTTTTTATCAACGACCATTTTCTTATTTCATTTTTAAAGCACATTTATGAGCAAACGGTTATAACGGACAAGCATCATCAGGATCAATTATTGCCGAGACCGTTAGACATTCAATGCTCATTAATTGCGACCCAATCAATATATACAAGATCGAAGATTCATTTGACACACCTGAACTCATCTGGAACATACAAGAGCTCAAGCATATTCAAGCTCTTTTCTCTCAAACAATAACTCTCGACGAAGTGCTACACTTCACGACGCACGACACAATCTTACGATTTGTTTATTTTACTTGTAGTATAGTTTGTAACACCCTCAAATTTGGTAAGAGCAACTAATGAAAACTTTCGATATAACATCAAATAAATCAACACATCATCCTACAATTCAAATCTCATTACGCTCCAATTATGAAGTTCGATAAATAACCTCAACAAATACAAACTCCAATAATACACAAAGACTAAATGACAGTCGGGTGCTACTTAACCCCCAAACGCAAGTTGCTCTAAATGCAGAAGACTTCACTAAGATATCTACTCCTCGAGCACACAACTAGCACTATTCGCTTCACAGTGTGACTAGGACTATTCTCAACCGGAACCTGTTGCACATGCCGACAAATAAAAAGATTAGGCTAACGCCTAGTGAGTTAAAGAGTTTTCAACATGGATAAAGATATCGTTAAAAAGGAGTAATGCAATTTAAATCATAATCTTTCAATTTGATATGTCTTAAATATGAAAACGGCTCGTTTTCCAATACTATACATTTTAGGAAATGAAACACCAATATATATGTTTTCCAATCCAAACTACTTCAAGGACGAAGATCCCAATATAAAACGTTCATTCGTAAATTAAATTTAACCCAAACTCACTCAAAACGTGAATAGAAATTGAACCCTCCATTTTATGAAATGTGGATAAAACTTTATATCCCGAAACACCCAAAAACACGGGTGGGGTATAATACTCAACCCATAAATCATGGATAAGATCCATATATACAAAACGACACCGAAAACTTGTGAAGCTCTATTCACATGGCTCTATGTGAAGCTCGAGAACATTGATAAGTGACCTAACTTTGTGTGCCCACCACATTCGACGGAATTCGGGTCTCCCCCGTCACCGAAAGGTATTGTTTTGGGTATTATGTTTTATTATCCAAGTTTTCAGTGACGTTTTATATAAATGGGTCTTTATCCATGTTTTATGGGTTGAGTAGTTTGCCCCACCCGCGTTTTGGGTGTTTTGGGATGTAAAGTTTTAACCGCATCTTCATAAATGGAGGGTTCAATTTCTATTCACATTTTGAGTGAGTTTTGGGTTAAACTTAATTTACGAATGAGCGTTTTATATTGGGATCTTCGTCTTTGAAGTAGTTTGGATTGGAAAACGTTTATATTGGTGTTTCTTTGCCTAAAATGCATATTATTGGAAAATGATTCGTTTTCATATTTGTGACATATCAAATTGAAAGATTATGATTAAATTGAATTACTTCTTTTCAATGATATCTTTATCCATGTTGAAAACTCTTGAACTCACTAGGCGTTAGCCTAACATTTTTATTTATCGGCATGTGCAACAGGTTCCGCTTAGGAATAGTCCTAGTGACACTGTGAAGCGAAGAGTGCTAGTTGTGTGCTCGAGGAGTGGATATCCTAGTGAAGTCTTCCGCATTTGGAGCAACTTGCGTTTGGGGGGTTAAGTAGCACCCAACTGTGGTTTAGTCGTTGTGTATTATTGGAGTTGGTATTTGTTGAGGTTATTTATCGAATTTTATAATTGGAGCTTAATGAGTTTTGAATAGTAGGGTGATGTCTTGATTTATTTGAGGTTATATCGAAAATTTTCATTAGTTGCTCTTATCAAATTTGAGGATGTTACAGGTTCGGGTTCAACCCATTTATTAATTGGGTTGAAAATCTCAACCCAACCCAACCTGTTTAATTAAATGAGTTGAGATTTTCAACCCAACCCAACCTGCTACTTAAATAGGTTGGTAGCGGGTTGACCTATTTATGATGTTCTTAACCCAACATGTTAAATAAATGGGTTGAACCTGGGTTGACCCATTTAATTTAAAATTTTTAAATAAAATCAAAATGATTAAACTATTTAATTTTATTACAGATTACAATAGAATATGGACAAAATAAAAACAATAGAGTATGGACAGATTACAATAGAATATGGACAAATTATAGAGTATAAAGCACATAAATAGAGTACAGACAAAATAAAATAAAGTAATACAAGAATATTACAGATCAGTGGAAGTCGTCGTGGAAGAATGACAGGAACCGTGTAGTTTCTGCCCTAATTTGATGTTGAGAGAGATAGTCGAAAAGAAGACGGAAATAATGCCAACAGTATTCCGCGTGTTTGCCCGCGCGAATGGAACCGCGCCATCATCCATGCGAAACTCTGCTCCGTCTCAATTTCAGTGCTCGACGCATCTCCCCACGCGAGTGGAACTGCGCACTGCTCGCGCTCGAGAATGTGCGCTGATAAAAAAATGAAATCAACCCCAACCTCATTTTCTTATCATCCTCTTCTAGCATACCTTCCCCTTTTCTCTCTAAACCGAAACCCTATGCTCCCATGAGTGATTTTAAGCATTGAGACACCAAGACTTGAGTTTTCAAGCGATTCTTCACTGTCTACCAGGATTTTGGAAGCTAGAACTACGATACCTTCATCTTCTTCATCACCATCAAATTTTCTAGGGTTTCATCCAAACCTTTTCATCATTTTGAAGATTTGGAGTTTAAGGATCAACATTGGTGACCTAGAAGTGTATTGTTAATGGGTTCAAGCTATGGTAAAGGTTTTGGAAGGTTTTTCTTATGGATTCCAGTTTCGTCAAGGAAGCTCAAGTTGGGGTAAAATCTAGATATAGCCTAAATCTAGCAAGGTGAGTTCAAGTTGATTTATGAAAACGGTGTAAATGCCAAAATGTCCGTTTTAAAATATTTATATGTTTTACATGAAATTATGAACTGTTGAGTTATTTGGGTGAATTTTGATTTCTTGAAGTGATTAACTTTATGAACTTTGTAAAACACCCACATTTGGGATTTTGAGTATTTCGATAAATAAATCGCAAGTATTAGCATTTTAGTGATCTATTTTATGGAAGGAGATCTTTCGAGTATAAATGCACTTTTAGTGTGCGTCTTGAAGAAATATTTGTTCTTGAGCTATGGGACGTTTTGAAAGAACGAATGGTATAAATGCTTTTGGAAAATGATTTGCCCCAATCTAAAATGGTGTTATGGGTTTATCACGTCTTTGGAGCATGTGGTTGCATAATCGTGGGTTATTTATGTTTTATTGCCTTTTATAACTTTTGACACGTGGTCTTTTGATTTGTTGAGCTTATGGCTTGGGAACAATTGTCCGATTTGATAGCTCAACGTAGAGCATTTGGTTATAATTTGCATTTACTGCATCTTATTTGAGAATTACATGTTTTGAATGTGCTAGTTCATTCGTTTGGAGTCATGTAATGTTTTTTACTATAATGCAATGGATCTATAGGCACTTGATTCTTTACGTTCAATGATGGGACGTTAGTTTCCCTCATTGTAGCACGGAATAGGCATCGGGACTCATGGTAAGTAAGATGTGGACCCGTAAGGTTGAGCATTGTCTCATGAGCAGTAAGGTGTAATTCCCAATGTGCTTGTATGTTTGGTGTGGATTTGGACACTTCAAAGTATAGACCTAGAGGGTGTTGAATTTGAGTCTCCACGGGCAAAAGATCTAACGGGGTTGAGCTCGATATGTCTTATGAGTATAATCCATGCGTTTTGATTTTACCACATAGTTATGTGGCCTACTTTTGTGTTCCGTCACGTGCAATGTAATCGGGTCTCCCCCGTCACCGAAATGTGTTGTTTGGGCATTGAGTTTTATTATCTATGTTTCCGGTGACGTTTTTTGGGTATGTGTTGTTATCCATGCTTTGTGGTTGGGGTATATATTGAACCTTATCCTTGTTTTTGGATATTTTAGATAATAGAGTTTATCCACATTTTCAACATTTGAATATTAAACTTATTAGTTATGCTTTGGGTGAGTATTGGGTTTCGAGTTTACATTTGAAGGAACGTTTTATATTTATGGATTTATATCCGTGATTTATGGTTTGAGTATTATTCCCCACCCGTGTTTTGGGTGTATTCGGGATATAACGTCTTATCCGTGTTTTTATAAATTGGGAGTTTGATTTCTTTTCACGTTTTGGGTGAGTTTGGGTTGCACCACTTTATGAAGAATGTTTTGTATTTGAGCATTCGGCTTAAAATATGAATGTTGTTGGAAAACGAGTCGTTTCCATATTTAAAGTAAATCATTTTGAAATATTACGATTTGAATTGCATTCTTCCTTTTAACAATATATTTATTCGTGTTGAAAACCCTTGAACTCACTAGGCATTAGGTAACCTTTTCATTTGTCGGCATGTGCATCAGATCCCGGTTGCGGAATGGTTCTAGCGGCACTGTGGTGAGATGAGTGATAGTCTCATGCACGAGGGTGAGTAGCTTGGTGAAGTCTTCCGCTATTGTCTTGGAGGTAGCAACTTGTATTTGGGTTTAGTAACACCATACCTGTAATTAGTCTTTATGTAAGACTCTATTCATTTTGTTGTTGGTTAACTCTAGAATCGTATTTTAAGTATGGATTTGTCGTAAGAGATTTTATCCATCCTTGAGGTTTATTTGAAAATTTTAATTAGTTGCTCTTTCCAAATTTGAGGGTGTTACAAAACATATGGAAGTCAAACCATGGAAGTCAATTGACATTGGTCGTCGTGGAAAGGCGTCGGCCCGTCGATGGTCATGGAAGGGCGTCGCCGCATCGGGCCATCGGTGTCGTGGAAGAGCTTCAGGTGTCGGTGGTCGGATAGGGTTTTGAGGAGTCGACGAGTCTTGTGAACGAAAGAGAAGAAATTTTGTTTGATCAATGTGTCAAAGTGTCAATGTGTCGTCGGATGTAATTAGGATTTAGGAAGCATATTTTTTTATTATTAAACAAATAGTAAAATATTAATTATAATTAAATAATAATAATTAATTAAAAATAAAATAAAGTTATGTAGTATTATAAATGGGTTGAAAACAGGTTGACAATGGGTTGAAATCAGGTTAAAAACAGGTCGGAAATTTCAACCCAACCCATTTACATAAATGGGTTAGACGGGTTGACCAATTTAACATAAATGGGTTGAAAATATCAACCCAACCTGTTAATTATTTTGGGTTGGGTTCAGCTTGGGTTGGCGGGTTGGGTCATTTTTTGCCACCCCTAGTGGTCGGTGGGTGGGGTAGTAGCTTGTGACATCGATAATAATGGCATGGTGGTTAGTGTGGTGGTGTCTGAGGGGGTATCAGTGACAACAATAGTGGCATGGTGGTCAGTGGGGTGGAATAAGGTTGGTGGCGGGGTGGTAGCTGTAACGACAACAATGGTGGTGTAACAACCTGTACCTTTATACATATATCAAAATAACATTTCTGTCTAAAACTGCCCCAGGCTTACATTTAAGAGTATAAGGTTTACACTATCACCTATTACACAACTGAGTCAAAAAGTAAACTATTGCAGGAAGTCGTCTAGCTCCTGGAAATAGTTCACATCTTCTCCTTACCCTTATCTGAACCTGCTACCTTTCGATAACCTGAAACAGGGTTATAATTTTGAAAGAGCGAGGGTTAGACCAATGGTCTACTGAGTCCCCTCCAATCACTACTACAACAGTTCAAATATTATTTAAAACATTTAAACAAAGTTTTATATCTCAAAAACATAACTTGTTCTTTTAATCAAACTTTAAACATACTTTACGCTTCACAAGCATAACTCAATCTACTGGCCATCACTGACCACTCTTTACGCTTCGCAAGCGTATCCTAAGCTACTGACCAACACTGCCGTCAAAGACGGTATGTCTGTCTCGTACTGTCTTATTTTAGGGACACACCCTAATGGCATAAACGGGCCACACTCCCCGGTACGAGCAGGCGGGTCACACTTCCCGACTTAGGTCAGACTTCTGACTCAAATGTATGCATAAACTTAGTCCTGACTATATATAAAACAAGTTTATATAAACTGAGCAGAAACATGCCAAACTGATTAAATCAACCTTTTTCAATAAATCTGCATAACTTTCAATACTATAAACGTGTAGTTTATAAAACCCACATTTATCAAATAATTGTCAAAATCATAAAAGATTTAGTTTGAAAGACTCACCTCTGATTCTTCTTGCTTAAAATCTGACTTCTACCGATTAACACCACCTACGATGGTATCAAAATACAAAGGTAAGCTACTTGCGACTAAAATCTTTCCTTTTCTAAATAAATCAACACAATGTGCGACCCAGTCAACACCCCTTCGGTTAACACCACGACCGATTAACATAATACCGGTCGATACATACACCGGTCGCACCAATTATACCGGTCACTACATCTTACCGGTCGACTATGATACCGGTCACTACATCTTACTGGTCGACTAACATATCGGTCAATCAATTATACCGGTCAACCTACTATACCGGTTAACCTACTATACCGGTCGACCTATACCGGTCAGAACCTTCGTTCCGATCCGATATTCATACAGAGTCGTCAACTTTTACAGAAAACCTCAAATCTTTAAATCGATCAAATATACGGTTAAAAGCTTGAATAACAAGACTATTTACCGAATATAACATGCAGATAGAAGTATTAAGCTAGAATTATACCTCTATTTGACAAAAACTGATCGATTCTTGAAAACCTCTTTCTTCTTCTCCCTGCTCTCGCTCTGCTCTCTTTCTTGAGTCAGTCTCAAACTTTTCACAGTATTTGTTATGAAAACAAATATCTAAGGATTATGATTATATATAACCAAGGTTTCAAATAACCCCCCTGAACTTTGGGTCTGGCTTAACTTTTCACCCAACTTCCAAAATTAATAAAAATTTCGGATCCGGATATTACAATCTTCCCCCTTAAGAGAATCCCGTCCCCGGAATTCCATCGCTAAACAAATGGGGATACCGAGATCTCATGTCCGCCTCAACTTCCCATGTGGACTCTTGTCCTTTGTGAAATCTCCACTGGACTTTCACTAATCGGATCTCCTTTTTTCTCAACTTCTTTACTTTGAGGTCCGAAATTTCTACGGGCTCCTCAATATAACTTAATTTTTCATCTACCTGAATGTCTTCGAAAGGAACTACTACATCTGCTTCTGCCAAACACTTTTTCAAGTTTGACACATGAAATGTGGGATGAATCCCACGCAAACTTTCTGGTAGATCAAGTTCGTAGGCCACTTCACCAACACGTCCCGTGATGATAAATGGTCCAACAAACCTTGGTCTCAATTTTCCTTTCTTTTCGAATCGGACTAACCCTTTCTAGGGCGAGACTTTCAACATTACTTTGTCTCCTACTTGAAACTTTATCGGTTTCCTCCTCTTATCTGCATACATTTTCTGACGATCTTGAGCAATCTTTAATCTTTCTCGAATTTGGTTTACCTTATCAGCTGTAACCTGTACGATTTCCGGTCCCGCTAGCTGTCTTTCACCTACCTCGTTCCAACATAAAGGTGTTCTACATTTACGACCATACAATGCTTCGAACGGGGCCGCTTGTATACTAGCATGATAACTATTGTTGTAAGAAAATTCAATTAACGGAAAATGAATTTCCCACGAACCTTTGAAATCAATAACACATGCACGAAGCATATCTTCCAATGTCTGTATGGTTCTCTCACTCTGACCATCAGTTTGTGGATGATAGGTAGTACTCAACTTAAGTTGAGAGCCTAACTCCCTTTGCAAACTTCTCCAGAAAGCTGATGTAAAACGAGCATCCCTGTCTGACACAATTGACGACGGTACTCCATGTCTGGTTACTATCTCGTCGATATACAATCGAGCCAATTTCTCTAGTGAGTACGTCTCCTTGATTGGTTGAAAGTGAGCTGACTATGTGAGTCGATCCACTATCACCCAAATGGAATCATGCCCCTCACGTGATCACGGTAACCCGGTAACAAGATCCATTGTAATCTCATCCCACTTCCAAACTAGAATTTCTAATGATTGAAGCTCTCCATAAGGTCTCTGATGCTCAGCTTTATCTTTCAAACATGTCAGGCATCGTTCAACGAAGTGAGCAATATCTTTCTTTAAACCTGGCCACCAATAGCTTTGTTTCAGATCTCTATACATCTTGTTGGTTCCCGGATGTACTGAGTAACGGGATTTATGCGCTTCTTCCAATACTCTCTTCCACAGTTCTCCTGCTTTTGGAATCCATACTCTCTTATTGAAGCACTTTATTCCGCGATTGTCAACTATTAACGAGTTAACAATTCCAACTATTCTTTCACTTTTCAAATTTTCTTTTGACGTTGCTTCTTCTTGATACTTTATAACTTCTTCTAAGAAATTAGAAACAACATCAACTCGATATGCTACCACTTTTGTCATTTCTCCATGCTCCTTACGACTTAGAGCATCCGCTACCACATTGGCCTTACCTGGATGGTACAGAATATCACAATCATAATCGCTTAACAACTCCATCCACCTATGGTGCCTCATATTAAGTTCCTTCTGATTGAAAAGATATTGAAGGCTCTTGTGATCTGTGTAAATCTGACACTTGATCCCGTACAGATAATGCCTCCAAATTTTCAAAGCAAAGACTACCGCTGCCAACTCTAAATCATGCGTTGGGTAATTCTTTTCATGTTCTTTCAACTGACGAGATGCATAAGCAATTACCTTGCCTTCTTGCATTAACACACATCCCAGACCCAACTTTGAAGCATCGCTATATATTACAAATCCTTCCGTTCCGTTGGGTAGAGACAAGACAGGAGCACTACTTAAACTCTCTTTCAATTTATTGAACGCTTCTTTCTGAGCTTCCGCCCATACAAACTTGACATTCTTTCTAGTCAACGCTGTTAGTGGCGTGGCTATCCTCGAGAAGTCCTGGATGAACTTTCTATAATAACCCGCCAATCCTAGAAAACTCCTTACTTCTGATGGTGTTTTCAGTGCTTCCCACCCTTTAATGTCTTCAATCTTAACCGGATCAACCTTAATCCCATCTTTCGACACCACGTGACCTAGAAACTGAACTTCTTTCAGCCAAAATTCACATTTTGAGAACTTAGCGTACAATTTCTCGCGCTTAATCAATTCTAAAATCGCTCACAAATGAGTTTCATGATCTTCTTTGGACCGTGAATAAATCAGTATATCATCTATAAAAACTATGACATACTTATCTAAAAATGGACTACACACTCTATTCATCAGATCCATGAAAGTTGTTGGCGCATTGGTCAAACCAAATGGCATAACTAGAAACTCATAATGTTCGTACCTCATACGAAATGCAATCTTAGGTATATCCTCCTCCCTCACTTTCAACTGGTGATAACCAGATCGTAAATCAATTTTCGAAAAATAGCTCGCTCCTTGAAGTTGATCAAAAAGATCGTCAATTCTGGGAAGCGGATACTTATTTTTGACAGTCAACTTATTGAGCTCTCGGTAGTCTATGCACATTCTCATAGACCCGTCTTTCTTCTTAACAAACAATACTGGCGCTCCCCATGGTGAGGTACTAGAGCGAATAAACCCCTTGTCTAACAACTCCTGCAATTGAGTCATCATTTCTTTCATTTCTGCCGGTGCCAGTCTATACGGTGCTCTTGCAATCGGCGCTGCTCCGGGTCCTAAATCAATACGAAATTCCACTTGCCGATCAGGAGGCAAAGTGGTTAAATCTTCCGGAAATACTTCTGGATATTCACTTACTATCGGAACTGACTCTAAACCCTTCTTCTCCTTATTAGCATCTATTACATAAGCTAAGAACCCCACACACCCTTTTTCTAGATACTGTTTAGCCTTAATCATTGAAATCAAACACGACTTCCTATCCCTCCGATCTCCAAACACTACTATCTCTTCTTTACCTGGCTGCGCTATACGAATTAATTTCTTATTGCATACTATATGAGCATCATTAGACGCCAACCAGTCCATTCCCACAAGGACATTAAATTCTCCCATACCCATCGGGTACAGTCGAAGTGGAAATGAATGCCCATCGATGACAATACTACACTGTCGGTCCAACAATGTTTATCAAGTTTATAGAAACAACAACACACTATGATTACCAACCTGTATTGATATATAACAAATGTTACAAGGTTGATCGATTCAAGCTCTAGATTGTGTTCTCTGTATTTCTCTCTGATTTACACCTTTAAGTGTGTGTTTGTATGTGTCTGATATTATATGATCTTGAGAGTGGTTGAGATACACAATATCTAATCTACTTACTAACTAAATATCTAGATACTTTAATATCTAGATATTATCCTAGATAATATCTATTACAAAGATATTAAATAACTAACTATAATAAACTAACTAAACTAATAACTAACTAACTAGATTAATTACTTAAACAATACAATAACAAACAATTACTTTGACATTTATTACAAACAAACATAGACTTTAATATCGAGAGTCGGCGTTCCGGCTTTAGCTTCAGATTGTGATCTTCAGTTTGGATGATCTTGAATCCAATAGATATGTGATCTAACAATCTCCCCCTTTGGATCAAGATCATTACTACAAAAGATTTTAGCAATTCAGTCTTCTTGTTCAGCTCAGAAGATGCAATCTCTTTCTCTAGCTCTGAAATCAGCATGTCTTCAGGATACTTGCTTTTGAAGATTTCAATCTTGGACGTGATTCTTGAAACATTTGATCTTTGTCATTTCTTGTGTAGTCATTCTCCCCCTTTTTGATGTTAAGTGCAACGACTTCATCAAAACTATTTGTAAGAAATGTCTATCTTTCGGAGCCTCTGATTCGTCAATTCATAAGATATTCATCCAGATCTTTGCAAATCTAGACAAAGTAGTCGTGTAACACCTGAATCAACTAATGAAT
This sequence comes from Arctium minus, assembly GCA_954870635.1. NCBI lineage: Eukaryota > Viridiplantae > Streptophyta > Magnoliopsida > Asterales > Asteraceae > Arctium > Arctium minus. Next base: position 32,465,726 of record OX941091.1, on the reverse strand, counting down.
CAGTTAACATGCCTGTCAATAACACTAAGTCACTGTGTGTAACAAATACACATTGGAAAGGAGCTGTTTGATGTTGACTCCCCCAGGGCTTCCATTTAATCATCGAAACACCACAAAGGTTATTTCTATAAACGTTATGAAAAAGAAACTAATTCCTTGTATGTTCGTGCTTGTGATAGAAAGAATTAAGCACTTGATGATTGCTTATAGGGCTCGAAATTGTGTAAACCACTGAGACAATAGTAAGTTAAACACAGACTCAATGTGCATGGCAAATGTTCTGCATCCCCTTAGAAAATGTGAAACACTTTCTTGTGAAGAAGAAAATGAGTAGATGGTGAGGTTTGATCAAGAGTTGGCATGGGCTAGTTACTTGTTTCAATAATGATCACAAAAGAGTTGTGAAACACTAGAAATGTGGCTACCCGGCTCAGAAAAAGTTGGTGCAGAGTTGTGATATTCTTGTAACTCTGTTCTCACACGCTCTTTCTTTTTAACATTTAGCTTACTCTAATCACACCTATTTCTTTTTGCTTTGCACACTCAATCACTAAGGATTAACTTCGTGGGTAGAAATCACTGGTTAAGGTGATTCCATAGAAGTTGTGTTAATTCCTAGCACAATGATTCCTTGTTTTCCTATGATGTACGTGATGCTCAGATTGGTTTAACTATTTCAGTTAAAGCACAATGTTGATTTTGAAAACATTTAAAGTCACACTTCCAAATGATGAAATCATTGTAAGATTCGGGAAGTGGTTTGAACTTTTAAGAACAATGTTTTCAAATGATTGAAATTTATCCTTCTTTCAATCATTTATGAGATGAAGATATAGAATTTATACCTTTACGTACGATCTTCCATCTCATGAAGCTAAGCTTAAATTCATAAACATATGAACTTGTAAGCATCTCTCAATAATTCTGCAAAAGTCTTATGTCAAGTCAAAGTAAAATTTATTCACTTAAATTGAAAAGACAAAAAGCAGTAAAACTTTTTAAAGCACGAGTTCTGATCAGAAAGAATCAGAAGTCATCACCTTTTTACTCCCCCTGAAATTATGCATTTTAAACTTATCAATGTTAAAGATATGCATAAAATTTCAGAAAAGTATGTACTCCCCCTTGAAGGTTGATTTCCTCATTTGAGTATCGGAGTACAATTTCATTTTCAGCACGGAGTAAGGTCTTTTGATCTTTTAAGTACGAGTCCTAAACTGTTGTGTTTAGAAGTCAAACTTCGTTGAAGTACGGGTTCTAAGCGGATATACTTAGAAGCCTTATGTTCTTTGATGTCCGGGTCTTGAACTGTTGTGTTTAAAAGCCTTATCTCTTCTACTCCCCCTAGACAGTAGGTACCTGCAACACAAAATCCTTCCTTTTCTTTGGTATCCATTTCCAATTGGATCCAACTGTGTTAGCAAATGATTTTGGCACCCATTGAAATTTGGGTCCGCTTTGCTTTTTAGAATCAAATGAAGAATTTGAATTATAAGAGGGAACATGATATGTTCCAAACCAAATGTCAGAATCTTGACAAGAAGCATAATCATGTCTATCATAATTTGAAAATTTTCTAGCAGACAAAGATAACTAGAATAATTGCTGTTTTGAAAATTTCTTGCGAGAATCAACAAGTTTTGGTTTAGAAAAAGCAACATCCACAGTTATATCATCTTTACTAGTAGTAATCTTATTACAGTCAGCACTAGAACATGATATAGCAGTCTCGTCAAACTCCTGTTTCGGTTGCCATTTAGATTTAACTTCAAGTCTTTTCTTGTTCATTGCTGAAACATTTGAAACTTGTGCGTTAGACTTTTGAGCAACAAACGAATGCACCTTCTTCGGCTTACCAGTAGTGATCGGTTTCTGTGAATGCTGAGATTTAATCTTACCTTTAGCATTTTTAGCTTTCACAGAGACTGATTTATCAACTTTCGTTGATTTTGCACTATTAACAGACGTACTGGTTTTTGGAAGTTTGGTATTAAAGTCAAATTGTTCAAAACACTCATCTGAAACACCATCAGAGTTTAGACCTAACATATCTTTAGAGTTTGAAGCGTTAGAAAGAAAAACATTTTTAAGCACAATTGAAAAAACTTTTTGTTCAATATTCATCAAAAGTCTTTCATCTGTTAAAGAATTCTCGAGTTCAGAAATTTTACTTTCCAAAACGAGATGAGGGACATATAGTTTACCTTGAATAGGCTTCGCCTCCATTTCTTTTTCAGAATAACTTTGAAAAAAGTCATTTGAAAGAGTTTTCTTCTTTTGATATATTGGATTTTCATTATAACTATTATTCATCTTCGCATAATAAAATTGAAGGTGAACTTTAGATGATTTCAACCGTTTTTCAGTTTCTATGGCTTCATCCTCTTTTGATAGTCTAGTCCAGAAAGTTTTAAACTCAGGGATGCGTCGAGCTAATTTCATAGAAAGATGATCATAAAGTGCAAGCACTTCAGACATTCCTTTTTGTAGACAGTGAGGATTCTTATAACCGATTCCCCATCTCTCTATTTCCTCTTTGGGTTTGTTCAGATGAATAGTCTGTTCAGTTTGACCCATTTTGTATAACTTCTCTTCCAAACTTTTTAATTTACCAAGTAAAGAAAAGTTTTCTTTGGAAGTTGAAGATTGCAAATTCGTAAGCTCATATAAATCAAGCTCACTTTTTAGAAGTTTAGACTTGAGTTCAGAATTCTCTTTAAGAATTATAGTCTGTTCTTTCGAGCTGGTGTCATTGTTTCTATGTAAAACCTCAACCAATACTTTCTTCTCAGCAAATTTATCGCTAAGTTTCTGTATCGATTGGTTTTTGTCAGTAATAACACCATTTTCACGCTTAAGAATCGACTCTAAATCTTGGAGTTTTAACTTCATGGCATGCTTTTGATCATATACCTCGTTATTAGAATCAGCTTCGGTTTTTATCTTCATCTGACTCATCAAGCACAAGAGTGTTGTCTCTTTCTTCTCTCCTTCTGCTTCCAAGTCAGAAATCCTTCCTTTGTAAAGTACATGTGTATTCTCATCCATGTTGATTGAATTAGCTTCGCTGGAATTCATTCTGTTTCTGATTGATGAGTAATAAGAACTTGTACTTGACCGTTAGTCCAGATAAAATTTGATCACACAAGAAATTTTGTCCCCCTAGGCAGACTTAGCACAGGGGTTTGCGTTTTCAAAAACCCTATTACAGTTTTCAATTAAAGACCCTATTACAGTTTTCAAAAATTTGTGTAAGTGTGAAATTGGCGCAAAATGGAGGTTTGCGTTTGAAGAAGGTCGCGCAAAGGAGAGGTTTACGTATTATGTGGGTTGCACAAACTGAGGTTTGCTTGAGCAATAGGTTGCACAAAGTTGGAGCTTTGCGTATCACTTGGGTTGCGCAAATTAGAGCTTTGCGTATCACTTGGGTTGCGCAAATTAGAGCTTTGCGTATCACTTGGGTTGCGCAAAGTTGAGGTTTGCGCAAGTAGTTGGTTGCGCAAAGTTGAGGTTTGCGGAAGTTCGTCCCTGCAACTTCGAATTTCAACTAAAAAAAACTTTTTCACAACGATTAGCAGTCCTAAACTCCTAACAAATGACCACAAACACTTCTAGAACAGTTTGTTACCACTCGATTTCGATAAAAATCACTTTTTGAAGAAAAAATCGATGGCACAGTGAATTTTTGGTCGTGAAAAGTTTTGCACTAAAATCCCAAAATGGAACTCGATTAAAGCTTTATACTGAAATCAAACTACAACAAGTCGATCTAGCATCTATATCGATCACAACCTAATCGATTTTAACACCTAAAACACTCAAAATCTCAAACTCAATTTTCAAACAAGAACACAGAGTCGTTTTTCTTAAAACTTGATTTTGATCTTAAATCAGGCTCTGATACCAATTGTCGGTCCAACAATGTTTATCAAGTTTATAGAAACAACAACACAATGTGATTATCAACATGTATTGATGTATAACAAAGGTTACAAGGTTGATCGATTCAAGCTCTAGATTGTGTTCTCTGTATTTCTCTCTGATTTACACCTTTAAGTGTGTGTTTGTATGTGTCTGATATTATCTGATCTTGAGAGTTGTTGAGATACACAATATCTAATCTACCTAATAACTAAATATCTAGATACTTTAATATCTAGATATTATCCTAGATAATATCTATTACAAAGATATTAAATAACTAACTATAATAAACTAACTAAACTAATAACTAACTAACTAGATGAATTACTTAAACAATACAATAACAAACAATTACTTTGACATTTATTACAAACAAACATAGACTTTAATATCGAGAGTCGACGTTCCGGCTTTAGCTTCAGATTGCGATCTTCAGTTTGGATGATCTTGAATCCAATAGATATGTGATCTAACATACACCCATCATACACCTCCTCCACTAAGATGTGACTATTATCGTCCACTTCTACTTTCAATTCATGCCAAAGCTTCTTAGGTTTCTCATTCAATTTATGCACAAAATTTGGAGACACAAACGAACGATTTGCGCCTGAATCAAACAATACTTTTGCATAATTCGAATCTATAAAGAAAGTACTTGTTACTACATCAGGTATCTCCGCCGCTTCTTCTACTGTCATATTGAAAACTCTAGCCCTCGCTTTAGTTGGCTCCACCTTTTTCTCACCTCCCTTATCTGCATATCCTCCGACTGATCCCTTTTTCAATTGTGGACAATTAGTCCTGATATGATCAGGATATCCACACTGATAACAAGACCTCGAACTCTGACAATCCCGAGCCAAATTCCCAATCTTCCCACATTTATAACAGCCCTCTTGATCAATCTTACATTCTCCTTTATGCCTTCGGTTACACTTGCTACAGGGCTTACTTTCAAACTTATTAACAGAACGTTGATCAAACTTTGCAGACTTAAACGGTTTGGAGTCATGGACCGTTCGGTCTCATTTCCTTTTATCTCCACTTCTTTCAGTAACTTGTCGATTCTTTTCCTTCTCTCTCATTTCAGCTGCATTTACCGCCACTTGAAACGTAGACGGTTCCTTGTTCGAGACAAATTCTCGAATATCACTTCTCAGCCCAAAGACGAAACGTTCTACTCGTCTTCCTTCATTAGGCACGTAAATTTCTGCAAATCGAGACTTTTCAATAAACTTTGTAGTATATTCTCGAACTGACATCCCCTTCTGCTCTAAACTCAGAAACTCTTCTTCCAACTTTTTAACTGCCGCCAGAGGGCAAAATTGTGCTTTAAATCTTTTCACAAACTCAGTCCAAGACATTTCTTTGGCTACCGCCGAACTTTGTCCTCCTGCTTCAACATCCCACCACATTACCGCTTCATCTTTCAACATTGACAAAGCATAAACTACTTTATCTTCATCGGCACACTTACTAGTATCAAATGCTAGCTCCATACCTTTTACCCATCTTAACGCTATCACTGGATCACATTCCCCTTTATAAGTAGGAGGTTTGCAAGCAGCAAACTCCTTAAAACTACAATCTCTCCCCACTACCGCTTTAGTGGTCACAATGGGGTTTGACTGAGGGTGGCTACCCCCTACAGTTACTGGTGATTTTGCTACCTCTGTCTCCACTTTTTCTTCACTCTTTTCTTTACTTGATGAAACTTCATTATTGTGAAACTTCATTATTGTGCTGAGCCAATAAAGCGTTCAACGTTTCTTGTAATTTTCCCATTTCTGCTGTGAAGGTTTCTTGGGTAACAAAACCTTGCTTTCTACCTACACCACGATTTCCTGTCTGCTTTCGACCCCTCACAGAAGACGAACTTTCTTGATGAGAAGTTTCTTGTTCAAATCTTACCTCTACACTTTCATCTTGATGAATACCACGAGTCGTCTTCCCGCCTCGAGTTCCCACAGTGGAAACCCTTGCCTATGTAGTTGCTTTCTGAACAGTCTTACCTCTAGGTCGACCGCGACTCTTTCCTTGGATAGCAGTCAGGTTGACAGCAGTCGTTCGCTCTTCGGCAACGACTTCATTATCTGGCTCAATTTCAGGATTCGGCATAGACCTACTCCTTGTCACTCGCTCAGACATACTTCTGATAAGAAGAAACATAAGACATTCAATCTTACATGCTACACATTACGGCAGTTTAAGCACAAGCATGTACTTGTAAATTCATAATTACACTGGCCAGATGAAATTCCAAATTTACCTTACATGTTAGTCCTTACTACCTTAATGTTAACTTCCTACGGTCTTCCTACTGCTCAGTTGTGCTTCTACTTTCTCGATTTAAGTCTAGGCCCATCTGGTCACCTAGATCTCTTAAACTAATGCTCTGATACCAATTGTAACAACCTGTACCTTTATACATATATCAAAATAACATTTATGTCTAAAAACTGCCTCAGGCTTACATTTAAGAGTATAAGGTTTACACTATCACCTATTACACAACTGAGTCAAAAAGTAAACTATTGCAGGAAGTCTTCTAGCTCCTGGAAATAGCTCACATCTTCTCCTTACCCTTATCTGAACCTGCTACCTTTCGATAACCTGAAACAGGGTTATAATTTTGAAAGAGCGAGGGTTAGACCAATGGTCTACTGAGTCCCCTCCAATCACTACTGCAACAGTTCAAATATTATTTAAAACATTTAAACAAAGCTTTATATCTCAAAAACATAACTTGTTCTTTTAATCAAACTTTAAACATACTTTACGCTTCACAAGCATAACTCAATCTACTGGCCATCACTGACCACTCTTTATGCTTCGCAAGCGTATCTTAAGCTACTGACCAACACTGCCGTCAAAGACGGTATGTCTGTCACGTACTGCCTTATTTTAGGGACACACCCTAATGGCATAAACAGGCCACACTCCCCGGTACGAGCAGGCGGGTCACACTTCCCGGCTTAGGTCAGACTTCTGACTCAAATGTATGCATAAACTTAGTCCTGACTATATATAAAACAAGTTTATATAAATTGAGCATAAACATGCCAAACTGATTAAATCAACCTTTTTCAATAAATCTGCATAACTTTCAATACTATAAACGTGCAGTTTATAAAACCCACATTTATCAAATAACTGTCAAAATCATAAAAGATTTAGTTTGAAAGACTCACCTCTGATTCTTCTTGCTTAAACTCTGACTTCTACCGATTAACACCACCTACGATGGTATCAAAATACAAAGGTAAGCTACTTGCGACTAAAATCTTTCCTTTTCTAAATAAATCAACACAATGTGCGACCCAGTCAACACCCCTTCGGTCAACACCTCGACCGATTAACATAATACCGGTCGATACATACACCGGTCGCACCAATTATACCGGTCACTACATCTTACCGGTCGACTAACATATTGGTCAATCAATTATACCGGTCAACCTACTATACCGGTCAACCTACTATACCCGTCGACCTATACCGGTCAGAACCTTCGTTCCGATCCGATATTCATACAGAGTCGACAACTTTTACAGAAAACCTCAAATCTCTAAATCGATCAAATATACGGTTAAAAGCTTGAATAACAAGACTATTTACCGAATATAACATGCAGATAGAAGTATTAAGCGAGAATCATACCTCAATTTGACAAAAACTGATCGATTCTTGAAAACCTCTTTCTTCTTCTCCCTGCTCTCCAGTCTCAAACTTTTCACAGTATTTGTTATGAAAACAAATATCTAAGGATTATGATTATATATAACCAAGGTTTCAAATAACCCCCCTGAACTTTGGGTCTCGCTTAACTTTTCACCCAACTTCCAAGATTAATAAAAATTTCGGATCCGGATATTACAGGTGGCATGGTGGTCGGTGGCGTGAAGGAGTGGGGTGTGGGTGTGGGTAGGTAACGAGGTGTAGTGGCAGCTATAACGACGACAATAGTTGCATGGTGATCATTAGTGTGTTGGGGGTTTGGTTAGGGTATGGTAGGAAGGATCCTATCCATTTCAATACGTGAACCAAACAAAAGAATTGGAATTTCGTCGAATGAATTGATCATTGCAATTATCTTAAAAGCCTTTGAATTTTGCGAACCAAACAACACATAAGGGCACGTTTGGTTTGCGGGATTGGAATGGATTTGGAGGGATTTGGATTTCAAATCCATTCCAATCCTGTGTTTGGTTTGCAGGAATGATATCTGTTGACCGGATTTGAAATCCTTTGACCTCTTTAAATTCCTTAACTTGATGGATTTGGAATTCCTTTGCAATGGGCAAGGATTTCAAATCCCCCCAAATCCAAATCCCTCAAAATCCAAATCCTTACTTGAAATCCAATTCATTTCAATTCATTCCCGCAAACCAAACGCGCCCTAAGTGTTTTTTACAATGCTTGATGCATCAAATCTTCTAATTTGATAAGGCTTAATAGAGGCAATATGTACACATATTTTTCTATGTTGATTACAACACAAAAATACTGATTCCGGAAATAAAAAGAAATATGTGAAAAAGGTTTAGGGGTAGTTTACCAAACTTAATTAACCAGGATTAATGCTTATTGGGTCACTTATCTTACCAACTGAACATGACAAAGATGGAGAATCTTACCCGATATGTGAAGGTGGTGACTTTTACCGAGAGACGTTACTAACAATCTCTTTTAATTACTAAGAATATTACTCGGTATTCCGGTAAGTTAAGTAAAGATGATAACTTTTATCCATTCAGCATTCAAAAGCAAATTATTATGAAACAAAATTTAAAGTGTATTCATTGACCCATTTATGAGTTTTAAAGTGTATTTATACTTGCATAAACTTTTTGTTCCAAATTAACTTAGGAAAAAAAACGTTGCGTTGGCTAGTGTGGGACCAAACTTTTAGACATGGAAATCATGCCTCATTATTTCGGGTGGGGTCGGTTACAAATTCGTTTTCCATTACTAGGACTAATTTGGGTTCGGTCTAGCACCGGTTTTTGGCCATCTTCTAGAGGTAATATTGTTGGGTCACTAATGATTTGAAGATAACCTCCCCATCTTCCTTATCAATCTTTAGAAATACATCTTTTATACTTAGATAAAATGGTCCTTTGTAATAACCTAGTCATACTCAATTTGTTTCGCAAAATCAAAGACTAGCCGAAATCAACAAGAATTGAATCTGCCGATGCAGATCACAAGATAAACTTCCTGCTTTTCAACTGTAACACCCTCGAAAATGAACAGAGCAACTAATTTAAAACTTCCAAATTAAACAACAAAAAGGATATAATCTATTTTACAATCATCACTTGAGACACCTCAAAAGAATATTGGATTTAACTTTAACAACTAAAAGGTCGAGTCTCGCACAATGACTGAACAAAGTCAGGTGTTACTAAAACCCCAAAGAAACAATTGCTCTTATCAACGACTAATGCGGAAGATTTCATCAAGCAACTCACCCTTGCACAAACTCTTAGCACTCAACACTTCACCAAAACGCTAGAACCTCTTCCCCCATCCGGAACCTGATGCACATGCCGACAAATAAAAAGGTTAAGCTAACGCCTAGTGAGTTCAAGAGTTTACAACATGAAATAAATATATTTGTTAAAGGGAAAGAAAGTAGTTTAAATCAAAGACCTTCCGAAAGATTTACTTTAAATACCAAATGAAACCATTTTCCAAAAGTACATCTTTAGAACAAAGAACCCAATATGAACCTTCTTTCGTAAAGATCACTTTAATCCCAAACACAACCAAAACGTGAATAGTAAGCAAAGCTCTTAATTTATAAAAATATGAAATAAAACTTTACTTCTCGAAATCCTTCAAACGTGGATGGAGCATAAAACACAACTCATAAATCTTGAATAAACAATTCCCCATAAGTAAAATGTCACCGAAAACATGGATAATAAAATGAAACAATAAAATACCCAAATAGCACCTTCCGGTGAGGGGGATACCCGATTCCATTGTACGTGGCGGAACACAAAGTTAAACCACATAACTATGTTGTCGAACTACACCTCAGATCGTGATCGTAATGCCTACTCTGCCGAGCTACCCTTCCAGTCATGACTATATTTCAAGTCTCCACCACACCGTATCCCTTATTGCCTGCTCTGCCGAGCTACACCTCAAGGATACGCGATCTTATTGCATGTTCGGTCTCTAGGGAGTTTCACCCTCAAGGTCCCCACTGACCCTTAGTGCCTACTCCCTATCAGTCAAGATAGGAGCCTCAACTCCTTACTTGAAAACACCCGATGTCTAACCCTCGTGCACAAGAATTAGAACATCAAACTCCAAACCCAAGGTCCCGGAGTACAACCCATAAAGGTTCCTCTCCGCAAAACGACCGGGACAACACCAATGTCAACACGACATTATTTCCCAAGGTGAGAATCCCAAGAGTCCTCACCGATACATACAACTGACTCACGTGCCTATAGATCTAATGCGACACTGTCTAAAATACATGACTCCAAATGAATGACTCACGCACCCAAAACATGTATTCTACAAAATAAAATGCAATAAATGCAACTCACACCCCAAAGCTCCACTTAGGTTATTAAACCGGACAAAAGTCCCAAAGTCCTGACAAAGCTCAAATCTGACATAAAGACCCAACAATTACGTAAATCTCCAATGGGCGCCAATATAAACATCAAAACACGCTTGACCAACATTTATGAAAATACTACGACTCAAGAGTAAATAACCCAAAACTCCTCGTTGGTTGAAACAAACGTTTTCCAAATGAGCTTATTCTCTTCGCGATACCCAAAACGACTCATAGTACCATGATATGCATTTTCCAACGGTTTATAAAATCGTATGCACCAAATGGACAAATATATAAAATGACCTCCATTTATCTCTTACATCATCAAAGAAACATGTTAACATGATTTACTTATCAAAACGTCCAAAAACCTCAAAGATGCGAGTTACATAAGTTTATAAAGTTAAATATACCCAAAAAACCAAAACTTATCAGCAGTTAACAATTTAGTGTAAAACACAAACACTTTTAAAATAAGCATTTTGGCATGTACACCGTTTTCACAAATCAACTTGAATTCACCTTGCTAGATTTAGGCTAAATCTAGATTTTCCCCCCAACTAGAGCTCCTTTGAAGAGCACTTAGATTCTCAAGACAAAACTTCCAAAAACCTAAATCCATACATATTCAACCATAAATAAACATAATCAACCACAAAGAATCGTTTCCCAAACCATATACATGAATACCTCAACTAATACCGAAACCCTAACTTCCATAACTGAAGAGAATAGAAGATTACCTTAACCCAAGCTTGAATCCACCAACCAAAACCCTTCTAGTTCACCAAAATGGTTACAAACCTCCAATCTATGAAAGGAAGCACAAAGGGTGGATGAAACCCTAGAAAACTTTGGTGAAGAAGATGAACAGGGAGGGATGAGGAGCTTACCACCACAAAATACTCTTTTATACTCTAATAGACTTCAAATCTCTTCCTAGATCCTTGAAGAGATCTCAAAAACGAAACCGTAGAAATTTGAATCACCCAAATCGGAGTTGGGATGAAGGAGATATGAAGGAATGAAGTTTGGTGGCTGAAAATCGGTTTTAAGCTCGTCCAGGGGGTTTCGAGACTTGTTCCGCGACCTTAAGTCGCGGCATAAGTCGCCCGCTTCCCCTGGTTTTCTTCTCGTTCACTGTTTTGGCCATAACTTCTTCGTTATAGCTTCGATTTTGCTCCGGAAAGAACCGTTGGACTCGTAATTGAATCATTCATCCATCTAGACTATAAAATCCAGGATTCAAGTCCAAAATATTTTATCTTATTTTTCCCTAATATATCGGTTTTGGTATTAACTCGAAATGATACCTTTCGAAAATCGGGGTGTTACAATCCTCCCAACCTTGAAAGAGATTTCGTCCTCGAAATCTAGCACCGATCAAACACCCAACGTCGCCCTTTGAAAGTTCAATCGGCTCTTTACCCAAAAGGAATGCCTCCACGATACCTTGCCTCATGCACGAACCGATCACATCCCATTTAAGGTTGTCACTATAGTTCCCGTAACGAACCGTCACAACTCGAACCCAAGGTTCGATGTGTCTTACCGCTGACGAGACGAACATCGAGTCCTTATCAACCACTTTCTTATCATTAAGATCTCGGTTGTCTCCCAACCTTGGGTTGCACATATCCCCTCAATAATAGTTCCACCAAGAATGCTCCAAAGCGAACTCATCCCTTAGGCATTTTAATTTCGTCCCATCAAGGTCTCCTCAATAGTCGATTTCTACTTAAGGTTTACCTCGACATTCTGAACCCAAATCCTCGATAATCCATACTATAAAAGATTCATCGTCCCCTTCCTTGACGATATTTCCTAACACTAGTTAGTTTCGATCCAATCATAACATTCGATCCATTCCTCAATTGACGTGGCACGACATTGGTGGACGACGAATTACCCCAACTACACGGTTACCCAATTCCCAGAGTGCGGTCAAGCATCGGTCGACGAATCAGTGAAACCTTGTTGATTACAGAATTATCAATGATCGATTCCTAATTTCCATCATCTAATCTTCTCAAGGTTACCACTTAAATTGCTGACGCACCGGTTTCATCGGAAGTACAATGAAGCATCCCAACGGTTATTATCCTCAAATCTAATGTCGACACTTATGTTCAAAACTTTTACACCTCAACCGTGGATATACCACCATAAATTTCCTTCCATATTTTACACCGATGATTCAAAGTTGATACCTATCATGATTCTAAATTCCGACAAACAAATCACCATAGTTTCCTTATTCCTTAAGACTCACCCGGATGGTACACATCCGACCCATCGGCTCCTATCCTACCGAAGTCAAGCAACCACCCAATGATTTATCCCGAAGGTTAACCGAAACAGAAATATCACCACTTAAATATCTAGGAGCATACACAATTCTACTACTTCAATTATTCGTGCGCGTACCGATTCATAAATTGGAATCCAAAATTCGGACTGACCACGGATCGGATAATCTGACGCTTCATTTCCCAAGGACTCTTTAGTTCCTTAGTTACAACTCCTTTCACGACAGGGATTTAAATCTATAGGCCTAATGAGTTCAAGGTTTTCAACAACTATGCCAATTTAAACCTTTATGAAACTTTCAAATACATAAGCTTTATAACGATTGCTTGTGCAGTAAAATCCACTACCGATCACTCGATAGGTTGAAAATTGATCACCGACGCTACACGTATAAAACCATTTCCAAAATTTGTTTGATCAATATTTTCGTAAATAAAATGGTAACAAAAGGTGTGCAGCAAAATTTACACTATAAATATGAAAATTAATTCCTGCACCACAACACGTGCAATAACTGTTTGTATAACCCTAAATGAGAACTTCAGAATTTTTATCTTTAAAAAAAAAAATCTTCTCTAACCAAAAACGTTGTGGCATAAAATTCTCCACAAACCCCATATGCATCAGTTTATTCCTCAAAGCTCGGTAGAACGATGAGAAAGCAAATAAATTTCAAATCGAATTTAAAACTTTGAGTCGTACCGATAAACACATTTGACCAAAATAATAACTACAACGACATGAATACCGCTAACTCGCTTAATGCATTACGGAAAATTTCTAATAGTAAAATCAATAACTGAAATAATATAAATCGTTTATAGGCTTACTCACACCAACAGTATAATTTAATCCAACTGCAAAAAGCGTACAACGATTATCAATTTTATAAACCCAAAAGAGAAAAACATAAGGTTTTGAAACTTCCCAAAAGAGCACATGGGATGACATTTATTAACAGAACCTATAAATTAACGTACACAATAGAGCATGCATACACGTTACAAAGCTTATTTACGCGACGCAAAATGTCGTAAAATAGGACACAATAAAACCCGACCGAATTTTCATAAATCCCATTAATGCTTAAAGCAAGCGGCGTCAAAATTTTCATTTCCCAACATAAAAGTATAAGACAACAATAAGTCTAAAGTGTCAAAATTCTAAAACCACATCGTAAGATAAGATGACCATTTTCAACACGACTTTGATGAGACACGACGCCCAATAAACGTGTAAATTTACACGCGATGAAATTAAAACCCACGCATCTCAAAGTACACTTACACACCCCAAATGCGGCAAAACTATACTCATAAAATTAAACACGACTCACACAAACCAAATCCTCTAGAAAATTCCGACTCAAGAACATGGGGACAACTCTTCCTTTAAAACCTTAACATACGTGGAGGAGATCCAATGTCAAAGTTAAAAATTATACAGTTACTTGTCCAATACCCAGAATGACATAAAAATACGGATCTTATAATATCCAAAAATAGAGTTAGACACAAAATGAAGATGAAGAGATTTCCAATAAATAAAATATTTGCAACCACGAACAACAAAACAATTTCGTGCATGTTTAAACTCTCGGTTTAAAATTTGATGAATGCTAAACACCTTACCAAGATTTCGTAATATAACTCACTTTATGCTTTGAAAACGTGAGAAACAAATAATGCAAACTCATTTTAGAAATAAATGTCGTGCATGGATTTGGCCGGCACTCGATACCTCGAAATCACGTTCCTCAATTTTCCGTCATACCAATATCATCCGGATGTTCAAACATCTTAAGGCGATCACCGACGCTTTCATCGGTTCTCTTTACAATTCCTTCTTGAAATAGAGCCAATTAACACGCCTATGGTTCTAATCCGACAAATAGCTCCGACTCAAAGTGGTCAACTTAGTGCATTCAACGTGCTAAACTATCACTCCAAAGTAACATTGCTATAACCATCAATCATTCCTTAAATTACTCGCTTAGAAACTTTCTCACTACCCCAACGGTCATCATACCAAGGTAGTTCAAGTATCCACATGTTGCAGGTAGGTTCACCATAACACTGGCCAGGTATTATTATGAACGCACCGTACATGATCATCCTTGCGACGCTCGACAAGTTTCCCGTTTCTAGCGACTCGATCAACCACAAAATATTGTATCTTAAGATACCTAATACGCAAATCCACTTAAAATTACTTATAAGAACTTTACTTCTTGAAATCCTTCAAACGTGGACGGAGCATAAAACACAACTCATAAATCTTGAGTAAACAATTCCCCATAAGTAAAATGTCACCGAAAACATGGATAATAAAATGAAACAATAAAATACCCAAATAGCACCTTCCGGTGAGGGGGATACCTGATTCCATTGTACGTGGCGGAACACAAATTTAAACCACATAACTATGTTGTCGAAATACACCTCAGATCGTGATGTATTGCCTGCTCTGCCGAGCTACACCTCCAGTCATGACTATATTTCAAGTCTCCACCACACCGTATCCCTTATTGCCTGCTCTGCCGAGCTACACCTCAAGGATACGCGATCTTATTGCATGTTCGGTCTCTAGGGAGTTTCACCCTCGGGGTCCCCACTGACCCTTAGTGCCTACTCCCTATCAGTCAAGATAGGAGCCTCAACTCCTTACTTGATAACACTCGATGTCTAACCCTCGTGCACAAGAATTAGAACATCAAACTCCAAACCCAAGGTCCCAGAGTACAACCCATAAAGGTTCCTCTCCGCAAAACGACCGGGACAACACCAATGCCAACACGACATTATTTCCCAAGGTGAGAATCCCAAAAGTCCTCACCGATACATACAACTGACTCACGTGCCTATAGATCCAATGCGACACTGTCTAAAATACATGACTCCAAATGAATGACTCACACACCCAAAACATGTATTCTCCAAAATAAAATGCAATAAATGCAACTCACACCCCAAAGCTCCACTTAGGTTATTAAACCGGACAAAAGTCCCAAAGTCCTGACAAAGCCGAAATCCGACATAAAGACCCAACAATTACGTAAATCTCCAATGGGCGCCAATATAAACATCAAAACACGCTTGACCAACATTTATGAAAATACTACGACTCAAGAGTAAATAACCCAAAACTCCTCGTTGGTTGAAACAAACGTTTTCCAAATGAGCTTATTCTCTTCGCGATACCCAAAACGACTCATAGTACCATGATATGCATTTTCCAACGGTTTATAAAATCGTATGCACCAAATGGACAAATATATAAAATGACCTCCATTTATCTCTTACATCATCAAAGAAACATGTTAACATGATTTACTTATCAAAACGTCCAAAAACCTCAAAGATGCAAGTTACATAAGTTTATAAAGTTAAATATACCCAAAAAACCAAAACTTATCAGCAGTTAACAATTTAGTGTAAAACACAAACACTTTTAAAATAAGCATTTTGGCATATACACCGTTTTCACAAATCAACTTTAACTCACCTTGCTAGATTTAGGCTAAATCTAGATTTTCCCCCAACTAGAGCTCCTTTGAAGAACACTTGGATTCTCAAGACAAAACTTCCAAAAACTTAAATCCATACATATTCAACCATAAATAAACATAATCAACCACAAAGAATCGTTTCCCAAACCATATACATGAATACCTCAACTAATACCGAAACCCTAACTTCCATAACTGAAGAGAATAGAAGATTACCTTAACCCAATCTTGAATCCACCAACCAAAACACTTCTAGTTCACCAAAATGGTTACAAACCTCCAATCTATGAAAGGAAGCACAAAGGGTAGATGAAACCCTAGAAAACTTTGGTGAAGAAGATGAACAGGGAGGGATGAGGAGCTTACCACCACAAAATACTCTTGTATACTCCAATAGACTTCCAATCTTTTGCTAGATCCTTGAAGATCTCTCAAAAACGAAATCGTAGCAATTTGAATCACCCAAATCGGAGTTGGGATGAAGGAGATATGAAGGAATGAAGTTTGGTGGCTGAAAATCGGTTTTAAGCTCGTCCAGGGGATTTCGCGACTTGTGCCGCGACCTTAAGTCGCGGCATAAGTCGCCCGCTTCCCCTGGTTTTCTTCTCATTCACTGTTTTGGCCATAACTTCTTCGTTATAGCTCCGATTTTGCTCCGGAAATAACCGTTGGACTCGTAATTGAATCCTTCATCCATCTAGACTATAAAATCCAGGATTCAAGTCCAAAATATTTTATCTTATTTTTCCCTAATATATTGGTTTCGGTATTAACTCGAAATGATACCTTTCGAAAATCGGGGTGTTACATCAACTAAGTTATTCCTGCCGATCTCAGTCGATTTGTGACAAATTAGACACTTTTCCAACTTATCGGGGAAACTGTCCCTTGTCCCTTGGGAGGAAGTCTTCGACAAAGTGCTCCTATTTTTGTACCTGATAGAGACATTCTGTGAAAAACCTGGAGAAATGATATTTTTCCTTTACACATTTTTCAGATATGGTCTATATCAAGGTCTGCAACTCATTTGTGTCCCATGTTGAGACAAAAAGGACATAGTGTCCTTTTGAGTTCAACTTTGTGCTTCAATCCCAAAGTGACAAGTGTCTCATTCATTTAATGCATATGATTGTATTTAAAGCTGAAGACCATTCTCATGCAATATTACGCTTTCAAGAACTTTCTAAGTGATTCACTAGAAATCGACAACTTCTATTCGTTCTCAGACTTTGCAATGATTTGAACCAAGTGTTTTCAAGTTGTATTCCAAGTTTTATTTATTCTTTGTGAAAGATTGTTAGGAAGATTTAATCTGTTCTTTTCAATAACAATCTTGTTTTCTTAGTGTAATTATTTTGTGTTTACCATTTCCATAGCGGGACTAACAAATATGTACGCATATTTTCTATGTTTCACAAGACAAAAAGACTATTTCCACGGAAAAAACAGTGTGTAAAAAATTTAGTGGTCGTTTACCAAACGCTAACCATGCAGTTAAGTATATTTACGGGATCACTTACCTTAACAGGTGAGAATGACAATGACCTAAAATTTTACACGATAAGTGAAAGTGGTGACTTTTACCAAGAGATATTTACCAACAATCTTTTTTAATAATCGAGAATTTGAATATATATATATATATATATATATATATATATATAGACTTAAGTTTGCGTGAGACCAAACAGTTTCCGTGAGACCGGTGAGACCAAACTTTAAAGTATGAAACTTCACACCAAAAAACTGTGAATGTAAAAAAAATCGAACTTTTCATAGGGAAAACACCGTAAATGTTACGTTCACGGTGTTTTTCGCTGTGAATGTTCGTTTTTTTTTACCTTCACAGTGTTTTCACTGTGAAGGTTCGGATATACCTTCACAGTCTTTTATCTGTGAAGGTTTGATTTTTTTTAACTTGGTTTAGGTTTTTTTATCTTCATAGTGTGATTACATTATGAAGGTTCGAATGTTTTTTACCTTCACAGTGTTTTTGTGTGAAGTTTCATGTTTTAAGGCTTAGTCTCACGTGAACCTGACCCTATATATATATATATATATATATATATATAGGGGTTGTTTAATTTGCAACCCTTAAAAATGTTGCAACCCTTGCAACCCACATCTTAACCGTCGGATTCATGATCGGCCGTTACAATAGATATGGGGTCCAATATTTTTAATTAAAAAAAACAGAAAAATAAAAATAAAATAACCGCCGATCATGAATCCGACGGTTAAGATGTGGGTTGCAAAGGTTGCAACTTTTTTAAGGGTTGCAAAATATCCTTCTACTATATATATATATATATATATATATATATATATATATATATATATATATATATATATATATATATATATATATATATATAAATAAAGCAAACATGATAACTCCTACCCCTTTCAGTATCAATAATCGGCCAGTCAATCTTAGTTGAATCATTTATATACGTAATTTCATTAAAGTTCTAAGAAAATAACAAAATCTTTATGATCATAACAATATATAAATAATGTTTTTGTTTATCTATTTTATATGTCGATTGACTTGTTATTAAAATAATAATAAATAATTATTATTGTTATTTTTGATACCAAATGGTAGTAAACAATTATTAAAATAGTATTTAATTGTTAAAAATTGATAATGTGATTGTGGACGCGATTCAACACCGGCAACGTTGTCGTTGAAAATCGAGAGTAGATGATTCGACAGTTACGTTTTCCAAATATGCATTCAATAATTGCAACTTTTGTCCCTTGTGAAGCCCACACCGACACCTTCCATTTCAAGTAAAACTCCAATTTGAGTGATAAATGTTATTTTAAAAGTAAATATTATTTTACCCTTAGTTATATAATAAAATTTCTTCTTAAGATAAAATTATTCTTTTAAATAAAAAATATAATAATTATATATTTCTAAAATTGTATACCTTTTTCATTATTAACATTTATTTTGAAACAGATAGAGTACTAAATACATATTTATAGTATATATTGCTAAATATACTCCTACACGTTACATTTTTCTTTCACACATCAACATCAAAACTTATTTTTTATTTCTTAATGTTTAATTTGACATGCTTCTAACATAAATAAGGGTCCATAACGCAATACCCTTTTCTTTAAAATACTTTATTTGTCTTAAAATAAGTGTCCATATTTATATTTTAATTGATTTCAAAATAAGTCTCCACTTTTAAAAGTAAGGTGGCGTTTGGTTCGTAGAATATTTTTGAATGGAATCAAATCTGTCAAAGGATTTGACTTTGAAGGAATTGGAATGAAATTTTGTCAGGTTTGACCACCTATTTGGTCGACAGAATTGAAATTGAATCTGTTAAAGGAATTGGAATCTGTTTGTTCGGTTCACAAAATCTAGCTTTGAAATTGGAATGAAATGTTGATAAATGACCAAAATACCCTTTGTAAAATTCTAATTTTTCTAAACAAAACATGTTTTAATAAAATGCCATTAAAAATACTTTATTTGTAACGGTGGTTCAGATTGGTGGTGGTCAATGGTGGTTTAAAACGGTAATTCAGATCGGCGGTGGTCGGCAATGGGTCAGATCGGTCGTGGGCGGTGGATCAGATCGGTAGTGGGCGGTGGTTCAGATCAGCGGTGGTTTAGATCGGCGGTGGTTCAAATCGACGGTGGTTCATATCGGCGATGGTTCAGAACGACGGTGGTCAATGGTGGTTCAGATCGGCGGTGGTTCAAATCAGCAGTGGTCAATGGTGGTTCAGATTGGCGGTGGTTCAAGTGGTCGGTGGTCGGCGGTGGTTCAGATCTGCAATGGCCGGCAGTGGTTCAAATCAGCGGTAGTTTAGAGAAGGAACCGATTGAGGCATGGTTTAATCAGATAAGTTTTATGTGCTTAGGTTATATTGGAATAAGGGCATATGTGGTATTATGAAGAAAAAAAATCCATTCCATCAAAATACCTTGTAGTTGCTAAGGAATGTTAAATTTCCTTATTTGTGGAATTTGATGGAATTTAGAGATTCCTTCAATAAAAAAGAATGCACAAAACAAAGGAATGAAATTTGATTAATGGAATTCAAGATTCCAATTCCATAAGATTCCTTCATAATCTACGAATCAAACCAAACGCCACAAGTGTCCACCTTTCATTTTATCTTTGATATGAAGAAAAAGTTATCTCTGTTTTATTAAGAGTAAAAATGTCATTTAGTTAACTAAAAGTGTAATAATTATATATTTTTTTATACTTTCTCCTTCCTAAAATAAATGTACATATTTTTATTTTAGTTTGTTCTAAACTAAGGGGCGTTTACTAAACATTTATCCAGTAAGCTTTTACCGGGTCATTGACCTTATCGAGTGAATATGACAAGAGTCGAGAATCTTACCCTGTAAGAGCGATAATAAGGATGGAGAATCTTACACTGTAAGTGAGGGTGACAACTCTTACCCACTATGCGCTTATCACGTAAATTATTGCATACGATACCGTTTTGATGGACTACAATTTTAACCAATAAAATAAGTTAGAGTATTGAATTTTACTGGTAAGAGATTTTTTTTGGAAAGGGTGTCCTAGGCTATGCCTAGACTAATCCCTTTGGCAAATTATGACTGTAAGACATCAGCCTTGATTAAACCTCAGTGGTCACAATTGTTGTGTACGTATGAATTCGAACCTTAGACAGATGGGATATTCCACCACATCCCCTAGGTCCTTAACCAGTACGCCACAACCCTTGTGGTTACTGGTAAGAGATTACCGGGTAAGCGTTTGGATAAACGACCCCAAAGTGTTTAATTCTATCCTTATTTATGATATGGAGAAAATTTATCTTTCTATTGTTAAGGATAACTTTGTTTATTTGTTATTTAAATAAAATTTGTAATAATTACACAATCTTTAAACTATCTCAGCTTGTCTATTATAAACATTTAGTTAGGTACGAAGAGAGTAGCTATGTTAAATACTCAACCTTCTTAATACACCAATTCCACATTATTTACATAAGAGCATCTCCAACAACTTTGCTAAAATATAAAAAAATTGGTTTTTGTTCTCTAAACCTCTCCAACAACTTTGCTATCTTGTTTGCTATAATAGAAAAAACTTGAAAATTTTCTAAGTTTAGAGAATTCTCTAAAACTTGATGGTAGAAGAGAGAAATGATTATTTTATTCAATCCTACCAATGAGATTCAATTTTTATCATTTTATATTAAGTTTTTTTTAAAAGTGTATTGGGATGATAAATTAGAGAATATTATAATAATATAAGTTGTTTCAAAATCTCTAAAATAACAAACTTGTTGGAGTTGAATGTAATACTTTTTAGAGATTTTCACTTTTGTTTCTCTATTTTAGAGAAATTATAGCAAAACTGTTGGAGATGCTCTAAATGTCTATATTTTTATTTTAGTCATTTTTTTATAAAGTAAATGTCTACTTTCTAATTCTACTAGTCAATTATAATATGAAAGAAATTCATTTCTCTATATTATTAAGAATAAAATTGTCATTTAGTTAACTAAAAGTTACACATTTCTAAAACTGTTTGTTGTTTTGTATTGTGAACATTTATTTTTGACCGAGGGAATATTTAATAACTATTTCAAGTTTATAATACCAAAATTTTGCCATGCTATAAAACAAATGACCTTTACCCACAAAAATCACCTATGAAAAATTTTCGTTGTTGATTACCGACTGATCACCAACAAATACCAATGGTTCCGGTAGTATCGATTCGATATTTTTCAAGAAAATAAATAAATCAGGGTCTGGAGTAATCTATCACTGATTAGAGTTTTCCACCAACAATTTACCCACCAACTTTTGTGACGGTTTTGTAACGAATCATCTCTTTCGCGACGGATTTCTTAGGAAAAATTCCATAGGTAAAAGTCTTTCATTTAATAGTGTCATTATTGTTAAAAATCATCTGTCAAGATGCTTAACCATCATGATAGAGTATTTAACAAGACTTTTAAATTTTATTGAACGAAGTGTGTTAGGATGTTCCACTACTACAAAAATGACTTTTTTAAACGCACATTTTTAAACGGTTTTTAAAAAAATTCGAAACAACCGTTTAAAAAGGTGGCCGTGTTTTTTAAGACTTTTTTTAAACGGTTCTGCGGTTATGGTACCGTTTAAAAAAGTCATATGACCTTTTTAAACGGTTGTTATAAAAAACCGTTTAAAAATGGATACGTATTTCACACGGATAATTGAACAAAACCGTTTAAAAAACCGCCTAATTTTTTACACGGTTTTTTCATACAACCGTTTAAAATACATACATTTTTTAAACGGTTCTCTAGAAACAACCGTTTAAAAAGGTCAAACACTTTTTCAAACGCTTTCACTATCACAAAACCGTTTAAAAATACCTTTAAAAATTTAGGGTTTCTTTTTATATATTCATGGTCGTCGTTTTTTGCCTAAAAGGTCTCCCCATCTTCTTTATTCATTCTCTACACACAAATTGAGGAGCCAATATCGATCAATTGAAAGATATTAAATATTGCAAAATATGTATTAATTGAATATCACTATGGTCGTTAAATTCCACTTTATTTTTTTTGTCAATCATCTCTTTTTAATGCACCATAATTTTAAAACCGAACTACATTAATGCGTTTTAATATTTTGATAGGTTCGGAACAATTTGGAGCGAAAAAGAACAAAACGATAATTTTTGACAGATTTGCGCAACTGTGGAGTTTTGATCATATCTCACTCGTCCGATATTCGATTTGAGTGATTCAAGATGATCTAGAAACCCAACACACAGATCTACAATGTTCGTGTTTTTAGTTTTTGGTAATTTGGAGTAAATCTGGGCCGAATCTGAAGTTGAAGTTGGGAGTACAAAGCTGGACAGAAAATGAATAAAAGAATTAAAGCTGCTTCTATAAATATAGAAGAAGATGTGAAGGCACTACAAGAAAATTGTTATTTAGTGACCAAAATAATTTGGTCACTAACAATATAAAATTGGTCACTGATGCATTTTAGTGACCAAAATTTGGGTGGTCACTTTTCGTCACTAAAGGTCCGTCACTGATTTGCATTAGTGACCAAATACAAAAATGGTCACTAATTAGTGACAAAAATAGAGTGGTCACTGTGTTTGTAACGACTAATTTGGTCACTAATTATTGTCACTAAACGGAGAAAGTCGTCACTAACTTCATTAAATTAGTGACCACCATAAAATAGGTCACTAATTGAGTTCAAGATAATGGTTCCGTTAAAGTCCGTTAGCATCCCTTAGTGACCAAATATGTGGTCACTAGTGTTAATAATTGTTAGTGACAAAAGAAAGTGGTCACTATATTTAAAATGTAAAAAAAAATTGTAAATAATTTATACTATAATTGTTATTACTGGGATTAAGAAAAAGAAAAAGAAAAAAAAAGCCAAAAAAATTCATCGTTAATAGATTAGAGAACAACTAGTGTGATTACCTGTTATCATCTTGATCGTTCAAAAATTCTTCGTTCTGTATTATAGATTCTAGATTAGAGAGCGTAAAAGTAGGGAACATGATAAAGTCCAGTTCCCGTGTACGTTAATACATCACATTGTCGAAAAAACGTCACCTTTACCGCAACATAAGTGTAACGAACCCCCCTTGTACATGGATGAGATTGTAACTCCTTGACCCTCGGTTCCAGGTAGCCAAGCTGCAACCAGTGCGTCTATGGTTTCGACATATGGCCACACCACCACAGGCCGCCTGGAGATCAAGACCACCACACATTTTACCGAGCCACAGACGTTCTTGATGGTGCTCGGCCCAGGCTCAGGGATCGGAAGGTTCAAGCTGTCTCCGAAAGTCTCGGCATATGGGTGCTCTCCAACCACTACGATCGCGTAATCGAACTTGTTAGATTTTACAAATTCGGCATTCGGGTTCTCATTGAAGACCACTTGAGTTTTCGGATCAACAATGTTTTTCACAGCCAATAGGATCGTGGTGCCTACAAGATCAAAAGGGTTGATTCAAGATTTCAAAAAGATCAAGGATTTAAGCTATTAGCGTGTTTCGAGATCATGATCGTACCATCGGTAATATCTCCCGAAAGTCCTTGCCACTCGAGTGTCCATCCAGCGCATTGATAGCCAAGATTATCGGCATGGGAACCTGCAACAAGTATCTTCGATGCTTTTTTAGGAAGTGGTAACAACGGTTTCTTCGAAGATTTGCCATTTTTCAGTAACAGTAGCGTTTTCCTTATAGTTTCCCTGGCCAGATTTATGTGTTCCTGTTTTAGTTTGTAAAGCAAATCAAGATTATCATCGGTTCTTAAGGTTAGAGGGTTCTGATCACATCGAAAATGTTACCTGGCTTCCGAGGTACTTAGCCATGCTGTAATCAGCCAAAGGGTTTTCAAACAGACCATAACGAACTTGACCCTTAGAATCCTCTTAACCGTATCATCTACACGACTCATGGATATGAACTTGTTCTTGACTAGATAAGTTAGACCGTCGATGAACTTTGTGTAGTTGTATGGAACCATGAACTGCAAACAACCAACATGTTAGGTTCTCATAATTCATAAAGTTTAAATCTTTTTGGATACTAGAATCGAGAAAAGGAAAACTAAACGGACCATATCGATGCCAGCATTCATCCCGGCTACAATTGAGTATGTATAGTTAGCGTGTGCAGGTTCTGTGATCCTGTCGATCCCTTGCCAATCTGATATAACGAACCCCTGAAGTCATCGTACAAAAAAAAACTTCATAAGTTGCTCTTTTTGTGTATCGATGTAAGCTCCAGATGTGCAGTTTTACCTTGAATTTGAGTGTGTTTTTGTTACCCAACTAAAGAGTTGAATATCTTTTGTTGCATGCATTCCATGTTAAGAAATTTATGGTACCAGACAAGTTTTATTCGCCAAAGGAAAGCAAAACAGTGAAACGTAAATCAGATGGACTTGAGGACAAAGTAATCAATGATTTGGGTATGAAAGATGAGGTAGAGTCTGATCCTGTAAAATCCAAAAAAGCACCTGCATATGCCATATGCAGGTGGATTGGTGTTGGAACCCAAAAAAGGTTTATATGATAAATATATTTTACTTCTGGATTTCAACAGTCTATACCCTTCTATCATCCAGGTTTATATGGGCAAGCATTTGGCCAATGTGGTAGCAATTATCTATGGTATTTAAGGTGGTGGATACACATCAAATTTGAATAACTTTAAGATGAAATTCCCCAAGTTCTTTTTCCACCGTTGCAAATCCACAACCACATTATGACACATCAAGAAAAATCAATGAAATATGTGTAACTAATCTTTCCAAATCAAATTTGAATAATTTCATTTGTTCTATAACTAATCTTTACATATGAGAAGTTTCATACAACTGCCATGGTCACTTTTAAGTCAAAGGAATTACATATAGTGGTTTGTGCTTAATTGATATTCCTAATTAGTTAAGCATAAGGCTCATCTGTTTCCATAATAAAATATATGAGTTTTCCTTTAATAACTAACAAAGTCCTGTGTCACTCTAAATACATCCACCTAGTAAGTGGTACATTTTATTAAGATGAATGACAAAAGTAAGACTTATTGAAAAGGTCAACTATTATAAGATAACTTCGTTCTAGTAGGCATTAGTAAATTCATAAACATAATTATAGATGCATAAAATAAAAATGACGGGAGGAAAACAGAGTCACAATTAGAGAATAGTTGCATTCTGTGATAGAAAGCATCAATGATCCTTACAGAAAGAGTTAATAACACCTTAATTGCTTCATCTCAAAATGCATACTTGAAGGGTGAAACCCATGATGGCAGGTTTGGAGAGGGGTGGCGGTGGTTTGAACCCAAATGTCTTAGGGCCACATGGAGTGTAATAAATTAAATATAAATAAGATTGAATCAATGGAGAGTAAATAACCTTTATTTCTCATGATGAACCTAAAAAAGGGATTGCATATATGCCTTACATCATAATCCTAGGCATTTATTTGTGTTTTGTTGTTCCAGGTTTAATGACACATTCATTCAAATGACGGCCGGAAGGACAACAACAAAGCCAACATCAGCATCAAATACATATATAGATGCAAAACCAAACATCAATATAGATGCAAAACCAAACATCAAAACTCGGCAGCATTTCGTTATAGAGATCAGAATTACAGTCAAAATGAATTAGTGATTAGCCTTTCATAAACATGAATTCCAATTGGAGAAATCAAAAATCACAAAACTCGTTACTTAAAAGTATCCTGCTGCTACAAACATCAAACACGATTTTCATAAGAAAGGCAAAAAGCTATCGTAGATCAAAAATTATCTAAATATGGGCTGGAAAAGCAATATACGACTTGCAGAGACGTTATCGCAGATGAATCAATTTAGTCGATCAAAAGCTATCGTAGATCAAAAATTACAGCAGATCAAAATAAAACAAAAAATTGGGGAAAATGAATAGAGAACGATAAATCACATACCAAAATTCCAGCGACGAATTTTGTTCCAAGGGTGACATACGATCTGTAGGTGAGCGACGATTCAATGCAGAGTGCAGAGAGGTTGGTCACATGTGTGAGCGACGACAAGAAGTGAAGGAAAAAGCTAGGGCTCTAATCCCCTTTTCTAATTTTGATTTATCTAAATATGTTTCTAAAATTAGCGTTTTTAGCCCTTGAACTTCTATTTATTATACGATTTTACTATTTAGTGACGACAATTTTTTTGCCACTAACCTTTCCAACTTAACTACCACAATTTCTTGGTCACTAACCTTACCAACTTAATGACCACTATTTTTTTAGTCACTAAACCTCCTAAATCACTACAATTATCTAAGTACTGAATACCATTTAGTGACCACTATGTTTTGGTCACTAACACTTTCGAATTAGTAACCACTATTTTTTGTCACTTACACATTTAATTTAGTGACAACCATTTTTTGGTTACTAACCCTTCCAAACCTATGATTCATGAATATCATTTAGTGACTACTTTTTGTGGTCATTAACAATTTCAATTTAGTCATTAATTCTTTGAAATCAGTGACTACTTAGTTTTTGGTCACTAAATTTTCCAATTTAGTGACCATTATTTTATGGTCACTAATATTTTTAACTCATTGACCATTTTTTAAGTCACAAAACATTTAGATTGATAATATTAGTGACGAAATACATAGTCGTCACATATTATTGTCACTAACGTTGAAGTTAGTGACCAAAAAATAAGTGGTCGCTAAAATTTTGGTCACTAACTAACATTTTTTTGTAGTGAGGAATGGTAAGTGTCGTGGGTTTGCATGGCTGTGGTTCCGAGATCGAGTCCTATGTGCAGTAGATCATGTAAAACAATACATATTTTACACTGTTTTTTTTAAAACCGTTTAAAAAGGTATACAATTTTAAACGTTTTTTTTTTTTGCTATTTTAAACAGTTTAAAAACCGTTTAAGAATGTGATTTTTTTAAACCGTTTAAAAAAGCCCCTGACTTTTTCAAACGGTGCCCTTTCAAACGGTTGTAAAATCGTTTAAAAATGTCCAAAACAACCGTTTAAAATACCTATTTATGTAGTAATGTTCAACGATCTAATAACGAAACTTTTAAATTTATGTGATCAACAATTTTGTATGTTATACTAAAATGATATTGTAAGTTATTGGCTCAAAGATGAATAATCTACCAAGTTATATCCTTGTAAAATATCATGTTTTTAAATTAAAGTTTGGCAAAGTAAGGTGGTGATTGTTTTTTAAAAGGTGTTCAAGTCTGAATTTTGATTTCAATTTTGATTTTTAAGAGGTGGTTCTGAAGTTTGAAATCTAAATCAATAAGACTATTTGTTTTTGTAAACTGACAAACATATGTATAATTGTTTATTGTATCTCTCAAAAAATCAACTTAAATACGTAAATTGAAGTGAGAATCAATGATCGAAACACGGAACGAAAAAAAAAAAAGAAACGAAGGAAGGAAGGAAGGTTGTTGACAGATTTATGAGGCTGTGGAGTTTAATCATATTTCATACATCGAAGCCCCAATTTAATCATACCTTTTTCAGGAAAGTGTATTATGAAAATGCTAATGTGATCAACTTCATCATTATAGAATACTTGTTGAGATCTTTAATTATATAGTATCAAGTTGTACGCTTCTTTTGTAAAAATGTTATTAGGGCCATCCTTGGAGAGGGATGGGATGGGATGGATAGGGTCCAAAAATATTTAGGGCTCAATATTTTTACATAAAAAAGCTAAGTTTTTTAGTATATAATAACAGTCAAAAATAATTTAATAGATAATAAGGGCTCAAAAATTTCTTTACTAATATACTGTTGCTTCTTGTGTCTCAAAAATTTTTATGAGGTACAAAAATCCAATTATTGGCTATTGCTATCTCTACTGCTTGGCTGTTTCAATTCTTCAACAATTCAACGGATAAGAACTTTAAGCTCATGTGTTTGGCTATTGCTATTTGCTTATGTTGTTTGTATAATTGTTTTTGTTGGCTATTTCTACCTATTTGTGCTTATGGCTTCTATAGTTAATATTGTATTGTTGTTTAGGCTACGTTTGGTACATGGAACAGGACATGACGGGACGGGACAAAAATTCATTGTCCCACATTTATTGCAAAATGGGATAGGAAAGGAACTCACTGTCCCACGTTTGGCACAACATGGGACAGAGATACGGTGGGACAGGATGGGACAAAAAAAGCTTTTTTCTTGTTCCACTAAAATAGGTGGGATAACATGGGACAAAGTTGAGACAAAAACTAAAAAATTAACGATCTACCCTCATTTGATATATATCCCTAATATGGTCTTTGTTTTAATGGTCACCACCACCCAACTTCGCCGCCACCACCACTAGCGGCTACTGGTAGCCGTCACCAACACCTAGGGGTGAGCATGGGTCGGGTCGGGACAAAAACACAAAACCCGATCGGGTTCGAGGTAGGACTTATGACCCCGAACATTCAAAGCGGGTGTGTAGGAGTTCGGGTATCGGGTGATGTCGGGTTTCAGGTGATACGGGTCGGGTTTCGGGTTGATGCAATGTAATTTTTTTCCTTTTTTCCCCTAGGTTATTAGAATACCGCAACAATAAATGAAAAAAAAAACTCATACATATTTCCCCACACTCTTTGTCAATATCATTTGATTCCTTGTTTTAGTTATTGAATAGGCTTTTATCAATACCATTCACATCATCACACTTTTACATGAACATCACACCTATACTAGTACTCAGTCATTGTGTGTAACTTTTAACCATTTAGGAGTAATAGAACATATGAACTAACTAAAGACAATTCCTCGTTAATCAATTGAGTAGAATTAGTATTTATAATTAGTAAATAAATTCGGATTACGTTTTAGGAAAAGTAAAAAAAATGTATTTATAGTTGGTAAATAAATTCGGGTTATGGGTCGGATTGGGTGACAAAAATTGAGACCCTACCCGAACCGAAATATCCGACCTAAAACTCGGACTTCGGATTTCGGGTATTATCGGATGGTTTGGATCAGCGTTTTCGGGTTTTTTTCGGGCGAGATTTTCGGGTATGGTCGTGTTTTGCACACCCCTACCAACACCGTCAACAACCTCTACTCTTTCTCCACTATAACAACCTCCTCCACAGCCACCCCCCAATGCCACTAGCACTACCATCGTTGACCACCTCCATCGATCACCATCACCCATCGCCGCCACCACCACTAGCGACCAACGGTAGCCATAACCAACCACCGTTGGCCACCACCACCTCCACCACCACCGCCAACTGTCAGCACCACTACCATCGTCGACCACCTCCCCCTTTACCGATCACCACCACCCATCACCATTGATTTTTCATGGTTTTGTGATTAATCAATAAGTTTTCCCCATAAAACACATTCAATGAATTCCTTTATTTTTGTCATGTTTCATAAACTTTCAATCCGAACATATTATTTGAGCAAAAAAAGGTTGATTACCGAAATCTAAACATCTTATGATAGAGGCCTAAAGCAAGAAAATAAGTAAAATGAAATTAACATATTTTCATCAATTGTTTGACTTTCATTGGAATTCCACTACACACCATAGAATATATTTAAGTGTTCAACCAACTAGGGCTGTAAACGAACCAAACGTTCAGTGAACTGTTCGTGAACCGTTCAGCGATAAATTCGTTTATGTTCGTTTATTTAATAAATGAACGAATATGTACACATTTTTTTGTTCGTTTAGTTAAATGAACAAACATGAACAATGGTCTCGTTCGTTCGTTTACGTCCGTGAACGTTCATTCATTTATGTTCGTTAATGTTTGTTCATTTATGTTCGTTTATATTCGTTTACCTTTGTTTATATATATAAATACATTTATATATTATATGACATTAATATGTAATCATTAATTAAATTAATTTTTTAGAATTCCTTTTTATACCTTAAGTTTACCGGTTATTCACTTTATGAATGAAATGATGAGTAACATTGGTTGTTTTTGTTCATTTGTGTTCGTTCATTTATGTTCGTTTATGTTCATTTATATTCGTTCGTTTACGTTCGTTTAACTCTTAATAAACGAACATAAACGAACACGAACAAACATATTTTCTTAACGAACGAACATGAACACAAAATTTTCGTTCGTTTATAGTTCGTGTTCGTTCGTTTGTCCGGTTAAGTTAAACAAACGAATACGAACAAGCCTCAGTTCGTGTCCGTTCGATTCGTTTACAGCCCTACAACCAACCATTCCTTTAGCTTGCGGATCATATGTCCAATTCATTATTTTGTTCTTATTGGATCTCAACAAATCATCTTGTCATGAAAACCTTGATAATCTTTTCTGTCGTTCATCTTTAACTGATTCTCTCAGTTATTTTCTCCACATGAGTTATCTCTTTGTATTAGAATAACACATATTTCTTGTTATAAACTAAGAAAACTCTTACCTTAAAAAGACACCAAACATAGTAGATGGTCAAACCTCTTTCTATATTTTAGGATTTCAAAACAACCCTTATTTTTTTATACATTATTGGCTACTAATTACCCAATAAGGAGTATATGAATTTTACGTATTCTATTGTTTATTATAAACAAGAATAAGATTTCTTTCCTCCATCAATTATTAGCATTTCTTTTAATAATATTGAATTACGTTTTTGCATTTATCCACGGTCCTTGTTTTTATATATGCTCAAAACCTAAAAATATTAGGAACGGGCCTAACTGTTACCATAAGTTGTTAAGATGTAGATGAAGAATCGGGGAAGTTATCTATACTATATTATGAAAGAGATATTATGGTTTTTTTCAATAATCTTGAAAATTTAAGAGATATACACTTAGCAAGATGTACAACTTGTTAAGCTATCAACAACCCCTCCACACCGACTTTCCCAATCTCTCTACTTCCAATTTTTCTTTTTTAATTTATAAGTTACACTTAATACCCTTATAATTAGTTACTTTTTCATTTTAAACCCATAGCATAATAGCATAAATAATCGTATATGAACTAAAATGTATTAAGAATACATTTTTTTTACAAATTATACCATTATAACCGTTTTGTCAATACCTTCGAAATGAGCCAAATATTTTTGGATTTAATCATATATTAAATATCATGAATATTTACGAATTAATTTGTTTTATATTTCTCACATTTTTATTTTACATCATTATCATATTAAAAATATATAATCATAGATTAACTAAAATACATTATAAAATGCATCTTTTTTTACAAATTATACCAATAAAATCTTTTTTTTAGAGGAATAACCCAGGCAATAATATAAAAACCGAAAAGGGAAAACAACAAAAAAACGTAAAAAAAATCGCCCAGCTAGGCTGACACGCACATGCAAACGCCACCATACCAAGCAAACACCAACCAAAACAAGCGAAGGTGAAAATAAAAATACATCATAGAAAAAATATACCATTATAATTTTCTCGTCAATAATTTCGAAATAAGTTTATCATTAAATATTTTTTAGTTTAATAATAATGTAAAATATCATAAATACGTATCGAGACTTTTCAAGAATGATGTATCCAGAATTTTTTTAACTTGTACATTTTACACCCTTATCTATATTTATCTTTCTATAATGCTTTAAAAACAATTTTATTTACGGTTATCTTGAATTTTTAAGAGATACAAATCTCAATTACATCATGTACAAATTTAAAAGTTCAAAACCTCCCACGTTCAACATGATAATTAAAAATATAATTATTTTTTATTGTTAAATTACATTTTATACCCATATAATTAGTTATCTAATTTACCATATATCTCCTCTTTTCATTTTACAATCTTATCATATTAACATACATAATCGTATATAAACTAAGATACATTAAAAAATATGTTTCTTTTTTTACAAATTATATTATTATAATCGTCTCATTAAACCTTCAAAATGAGCTCAAATGTTATGGGTTTGAAGGCCCCATTATCGAGCAAATCTCTTTCAATTTTTTTTTTACCAATTGACCATATTGATCTTGAATTGTATACATCCGATATGCGATTTAAGAACACATACAACCATGAAATTGGCATC
This sequence comes from Arctium minus, assembly GCA_954870635.1. Classification (NCBI taxonomy): domain Eukaryota; kingdom Viridiplantae; phylum Streptophyta; class Magnoliopsida; order Asterales; family Asteraceae; genus Arctium; species Arctium minus. The sequence continues at coordinate 32,432,804 of OX941091.1, read as the reverse complement.
GTGTGATGGAGAATAAAAGTGAACATGAAACAAGATTATTCTTTCGAGTTCTCGACTTTAGATTCGAGATGGTTTGCATGGCACCGCGCGTGAGTACATATCTAGTATTTTATGAAAAAACTAAGTTGTTTGAACGAAATTGAAAAACATAACTATTATATTATTATTATTTCTATATGACACATCTTAAAAGATGTATACAAAATTATGCTAAAAACCCGTTTACAAAGGTGTGTAATAAACGCGTTAATAGGACACTTTAGATTGTCAAAATTCCTCCTAGCAATTTATTTTTCATTAATAATACAATTTTTATGATTTTCCTAATTCGTCCCTAATAACTTATTCTACATTCCTAACACGTTTCTATAAAAACACCCAATTTTAGGGGTTATTTTTTTTTTTTTTAAAACCTTTTAATGGCTATTAAGTCTGAATCGTTCAGATCTTTTTACACACCGCCTCTTATTAATCATAACTAAAATAAGACTTCAGACTTTATACCTCTTAAAAAACAAACGACACCTTAGTCAGATAAACTTAAAAGGCAAGTTGGGTACTATATTAGGAGAATTATATTTGAAAATAAGGAAAATTAGTAAACTAGTCAATTTTGCATAAAAAAAAATTCGACAAATAGCATTTTTTTTAAACATTATCATATAATAGCTGGTAATTCCACAAATTGGCTCTAAAAATGTCCATAAAATATGACCCAGAAGGCAAATATTTTACTTTTAGCTTCAAATATGGTCCATCATCTAATAAGAAATATTTGAAAAAGTGAATTTGTAAATTAACTAAACCAATTTACGAATTTACTGGATATTTTGTAATAATTTACAAAAAAAAAAATTATTTAATGAATAATAGTTTTCTTTTGGAAAAATCTATGAGACAATATTCATATAATTATGGATCATCTTAGTTGTCTACATTTTGAAGATTTAGAATCTTGACAATAATAGAGAAGGTGCTATTGCACGATTGGCGTCAATTAAGACGGTGGTAGTTAACCACCTTCCACCCCACCACCACAGTGAGATTATATTTTGGAACATTAAATTTGATATATATATATATATATATATATATATATATATATATATATATATATATATATATATGGTTAAGTTCACGTGAGACCAAGCTGTTTTCGTGAGACCGCGTGAGACCAAACCTTAAAACATGAAACTTCACACCAAAACACTGTGAAGGTAAAAAACATTCGAACCTTCATAATGTAATCACACTATGAAGGTAAAAAAACCTAAACCAAGTTAAAAAAAATCAAACCTTCACAGATAAAAGACTGTGAAGGTATATCCGAACCTTCACAGTGAAGACGCTGTGAAGGTAAAAAAAAACGAACATTCACAGCGAAAAACACCGTGAAAGTAACATTTACGGTGTTTTCCCTATGAAAAGTTCGATTTTTTTTACATTTACAGTTTTTTGGTGTGAAGTTTCATACTTTAAAGCTTGGTCTCACCGGTCTCACGCGAACTTAAGTATATATATATATATATATATATATATATATATATATATATATATATATATATATAGGGTTGGGTTCCGGTGAAAAGTTGAATTAATGGTGAGAAGCGTGAGAAGTGGTTATCGACCGTTGGATGAAAAATGGACGCACAATAGAATGAGATGCACTGAGATAAGATGCACCGAGATGCACCATATCAATTCTCTTCTAAGTTGCAATTCATGGGAGTGCTTGAGATTAAAAGAGATCAACGGTTCATATCTACTTCCCACACGATCGTTTGCCTATATATATATATATAATTATATATATATATATATATATATAGGGCTGAGTTCAAATGAAAAAACTCATTTTTCATTGTGCACACGAGGACAAATCTTAACCATTGATCAAAACTTAGAAAACTAATCAATGGTTAGAACATAATAAGATTAATTGAGAAGTGATTAAAGACAAAATTGGAAATTTGAATCAGCGCCTACCTTGTTTGACTTTTTATTTTATTTTTAATTAACATTTTTTACCCCCTTAAAGTTTAAAAAAAATATCTTAAAAATTACTAATATTTTAATCAAATAAATTACATAAAAACGAGAATTTCATGCTCTTTGATATGACATCCATCTCAATATAGTTTTTTTTCTTCGTTTTAACCGTTTTTATGTGAAATTCTATATATGTGTTATATTTATTATGAATATGTATGCACGTCCCCGGATATCCACATTCAGTATGAATAACAAAGGTGAACGTTCATTCACTATTTATGATAAATAATATAGTACTAAAGATAAATAATACAATATTCAGAATGAATAATAATACACGAATTCATGATTCATGTATTATTTATCATGAATCGTGTATTATTCACCCTGAATGTTGTATTATTCATCCTGAATGATACATTATTCATAATGAATAATATATGAATGACTCGTGAAGATGTAGACACATGGCGCACTCTCTTTTGTTTCCCAATTCACAACCAAAATTTGGTTTAATTTATTATGAATATGTATACGCATCCCTGGATGTCCCACATTCAGTATGAATAACAAATGTGAACGTTCATTCATTATTCATGATGACTAATACAGTATTCAGGATGAATAATACACGAATTCATGAATCGTGTATTATTCATTCTGAATGTTGTATTATTTATTCTGAATGATACATTATTCATGATGAATAATACACGAATGACCAGTGAAGGTGTGGAGACGTGACGCGCTCTCTTTTGTTCTCCAGTTCACAACCAAATTACTCGATAGGTTCTCGATTCGTCTCAATGGGTGTTGGGTTACGGTGCTGAAGAACGTGATGCCTTACGACGTTGAAAAAAGTGTTGAAGAAGGTGATGTCGAGTTACATAGTTACGGTGTCGACATGTTGTACAAACTTGAACGTACATAAATATTCATAATGAATATAACACATATATAGCCTTTCACGTAAAAACGGTTAAAAAAACTATATCGTGACAGATGTCATATCGAAGAGAACGAAATTCTCGTTTTTTGATGTAATTTGTTTAATTAAAATATTAGTAATTTTTAAGATAATTTATTTTAAACTTTAAGTGGGTAAAAGTTTTTAATTAAAAAAGAAAATAAAAAGTCATATATGGTATGCATGAGTTTAAATTATCTTCCATTTTTACCCCTAAACATCTTAAAATTAAAAACTCTATTTAATATGAGTTGTTGGATCAAAAAAGATGGAGTGACTGAGATTTGTCCTCACGTGCATAATGAAAATTAAGTTTTCATTTGAACTTTCCTCTCTCTCTCTCTCTCTCTATATATATATATATATATATATATATATATATGGTTGGGTTCCGGTGATAAGTTGAGTTAACAGTGAGAAGCGTGAGAAGTGGTTATTGACCGTTGGATGAGAAATGGACGCATATTATGATGAGATGCACCGATATGCACCAGATCAATTCCCTTCTAAGCCGCAATTAATGGGAGGGTTTGAGATTAAAAAATATCAACATGTAAAATTCGCCCGCGTACATTTTTTGATTATTAATGTAAAATAACATGTGATTTTGCACGTAATTTTCCGTTTTCGTGTTCTTTTAAATAAGTTATGTTCTCGTTTGATACCGACTATATATATATATATATATATATATACATACATATATATAAGGTTGGATTCCGGTGAGAAGGAAAATTAGGGTGAGAATGGTAAAAAGGGATGTCAACTCTTGGATGCACGATGCACCAAGATGCACCAGATCAATTTTCGTATCAAGTGCAATTTATGGGTGAAGTTGAGATTAAAAGAAATCAATGGTTCAGATCCACTTCTCACGCTTCTCAAAGTTAACTCTACTTATCACACGATCCTTGACACACACACATATATATATATATATATATATTATACACGAAGGATCATGTGAAAAGAAGGGTTAAGGTGAGAAGGTAAGAAGGAATCTAGACCATTGATCATTTTTAATCTCAAGCCCTCCCATGAATTGCGACTTAGAATGGAATTGATCTGGTGCATCTCGGTGTATCTTATCTCGGTGCATCTCATCCTAATATGCGTCCATTTCTCATCCAACGGTCGATAACCACTTCTCACCATTAACTCAACTTCTCACCGGAACCCAACCCCCCCCCTCTCTCTCTATATATATATATACAGGTTCAAATGAGAAGTGCTAAATGTATGAGAAGTAGAGAAGTGATCCTATGCGACAGGTCAAAAATTGCGGTTTTGACTGTAGCTATGCGAAAGATAAAGGGGTAGTTTCATAACGTTTACAAAATAGGCGCAAACAAGTGCATATGTGGACCTGTGTGATTTGAACTCGTATAATTCATATATGAACTATATGTGAACTCGTGTAATTTACATATGAACTATTTATCTGATTCATATATGAACCCGAATGATTACCATATTACGCTTCATTTAAAAAAATGGTCAGCACTTGCGGCTTTTGACCGTGAAGCATGGGGGACCACCATGGCTCCTGATTATTTGATCCAAGGGCTATGATCACTTCTCTACTTCTTTTACACTTAGTACTTATCATTTCAACGTCTCCATATATATATATATATATATATATATATATATATGTATATATATATATATATATATATATATGTATAGGGTCAGGTTCACGTAAGACCAAACTGTTTCCGTGAGACCGCGTGAGACCAAGCCTTAAAACATGAAACTTCACACCGAAACACTGTGAAAGTAAAAAACATTCGAACCTTCATAATGTAATCACACTATGAAGGTAAAAAACCTAAACCAAGTTTAAAAAAATCAAACCTTCACAGATAAAAGACTGTGAAGGTGTATCCGAACCTTCACAGTGAAGACGCTGTGAAGGTAAAAAAAGAACATTCATAGCGAAAAACACCGTGAACGTAACATTTACGGTGTTTTCCCTATGAAAAGTTCGATTTTTTTACATTCACGGTTTTTTGGTGTGAAGTTTCATACTTTAAAGTGAAGTTTTTTGGTTCACGTGAGACCAAGCTGTTCCGTGAGACCGCGTGAGACCAAGCCTTAAAACATAAAACTTCACACCGAAACACTGTGAAGGTAAAAAACATTCGAACCTTCATAATGTAATCACACTATGAAGGTAAAAAAACCTAAATCATGTTAAAAAAATCAAACCTTCACAGATAAAAGACTGTGAAGGTATATCCGAACCTTCACAGTGAAGACGCTGTGAAGGTAAAAAAAAACGAACATTCACAGCGAAAAACACCGTGAACGTAACATTTACGGTGTTTTCCCTATGAAAAGTTCGATTTTTTTTACATTCACAGTTTTTTGGTGTGAAGTTTCATACTTTAAAGCTTGGTCTCACCGGTCTCACGGAAACTGTTTGGTCTCACGCGAACTAAGTCTATATATATATATATATATAGGGTCAGGTTCACGTGAGACCAAGCTTTAAAACATGAAACTTCACACCGAAACATTGTGAAGGTAAAAAACATTCGAACCTTCATAATGTAATCACACTATGAAGGTAAAAAAACCTAAACCAAGTTAAAAAAAAATCTAATCTTCACAGATAAAAGACTGTGAAGGTATATCCGAACGTTCACAGTGAAGACGTTGTGAAGGTAAAAAAAACGAACATTCACAGCGAAAAACACCGTGAACGTAACATTTACGGTGTTTTCCCTATGAAAAGTTCGATTTTTTTTACATTCAAAGTTTTTTGGTGTGAAGTTTCATACTTTAAAGCTTGGTCTCACCGGTCTCACAGAAACTGTTTGGTCTCACGCGAACTTAAGTCTATATATATATATATATATATATATATATATATATATATATATATAGACTTGAGATCATGTGAGACCAGACTATTTCCGTGAGACCCGTGAGACCACAAAAATAACACTAAACCTTCACATCAAAAGACTGTGAGGGTATTGTAAAGATAAACCTTCACAGTGTTTTTGTTGTGAAGGTTTGCTGTTTTTCATTTTTTCACAATGAATCGCTGTGAAGTTTTAGTGTTATTTTATGGTCTCACCGGTCTCACGAAAACAGGGTGGTCTCACGTGAACCCAACCCTATATATATATATATATATATATATATATATATATATATATATATATATATATATATATATATATATATATATAAGGACTTAATTAGTTGAGAACTCCACAATTTGTGAGATTCATGAGATTAATTATAAGCGACTAATTTAAGATAATTTATGAGATGGTTAATGCATTTTTTAGGGAAAAAAATTCAAATTCCACACACACACACACACACATATATATATATATATATATATATATATCTACTCTCATCTCTACTATAATATACACGCACCCACATTCACAATTAAATATGAACACAATGAAAACAACCTTAAAAAATTTCATACTAGGATGTTCATAACGTGTTCACAAGTGGTATGTTTAGATTTATTTTTGTTTTTTAAGTTGATGTTCACAATATGTTTACAAGCTATACCAGATTTCATATATTTAGAGTGTGTTTACAAATTATATTAATATTTCAAAATAAGTGTTCAAAATATGCATACAAATTATAATAATATTTCTGAAAAAGTGTTCACATTGTGTTTACCTTGTGTAAACATTTAATTGTGTATGCATATGTGTTATAAAGAGAGGAAAGAGAAGAGATGAGAGAATAAAGGACTGAGAAGAGAGGAGAGAGTTTTTAAATTAAGTTAGATTTATTTTTCAGCTAATTTTTTGTTGTCCAAATTAGATCTTACAGATCTTGCGAATTAGCAAGTTCTTAAAATGAAGGTTCTCCAAGCTATTTAATGGAGAACTCAGTAATTTATGATAACCATGGGATCCAATTTTAACCGTTCATTATTAACAATCAATGATTAATATTAATAATGTTAAAATTTGGCAATTATTCATTAATTTTCAAACAAAATAAATTTATGGATAATATTTAGAGGTAAGGTAGTTTTTTTTATTTATTAATTTTTTTGTAAATCTCTCATTTCTTCGACGATCCTTACTCCGGCGAAACTTATTCCAGTGAACACCATGAAGATACACACTTTGATACCTAAAAAGATATTGACAATGTTAAAAAAATATATATACATACAAACTATACACACTGTGATACCAAAGATACATAGAAGATGCACATTGTGATATCCCTGAGATGCACAATGTTTGAACATGATGTATACAAGATACACACAATGATACCCGAAGATTTGGGTTTCAAGATAACACCCACATCGAAATAATGAAAATACATTTCGTGATACACTTTGTTAAGCAATGCTACCAAACACACTTCGAAAAATACACACTATGATACATGATGTGTTTTAAAATTTATATCCCAAGTGTACGGGTTATGTAGCATACGGGTCGATCACAGGGAGGTAACGGTCTAAACACTAACACTTAGTAATCATATCTAGCTATGAGAATCAGATAATTGGTTTGATTATTAAATTAAGCGGACATAAAATAAACGAGATTAAGAGAACGAGAGAGAAAAATGAAGCAAATAAAAACAAGACTAAGTAAAATAAACGACAACTACAACTAAAAGGGCACGGGGTAACGTCAACCTAGGACTTTGGTAATGGTGGGAATTTGTTTTACAAAACTACTTAAACCTCTTTCGAGGTGGAAAAGTTTTTCTAGGCCAAGACACATATTTACTCTCGCAATATATATACATCGGAAAGAAACATTAAGATTTAAAACAAATAATTTTCTCAATCAACGTCCCTAACTATTTATCATGTTAGGACCGTTGTCATTGATCAATTTAATCTAAGTAAAAGATCAAACTTTTGTTTTCTCAAAAACTAATTGAATTGACTAAATGTTTTGTGAAAAACCAATTAAATTAACTCCAACTTTTGTTAGAATCAAAATGGATTAAAACCCATCATTCGTTTTAAGAACGATTGATCAAATACCAAAACCTCGATCCTAAGCGACGATTACCCAATAAAACGATTACTAAATTAAGACCAAGAAGCAAATTATTTAATTAGCTCTAATAAGATCAAAGACAAATTAAATCTAAGGTGGCGTTTGTTTTTTAAGAGGTGCTGAAGTCTGAAGTCTGATTTCACTTCTGATTTTTAAGAGGTGGTGCTGAAGTCTGAAATCTGAAACAATAAGACTGTTTGTTTTTGTAAACTGATAAACGTCTGAAATCTGAATCAGTTAATTTTAATCAAATTATAATAAAACCCAAAATCAATCCAAAAATAATTGAATTATATTTTAATCGTTTTTAATTAAATTATCTTCTTCCCCATTGTTGATGATGGAAAACCCAAAAAACCCCACCACCAGTCGGTTCATCCTATAACCCATCTACAACCATAAAACCCATCTGCAACCATAAAACCCATTTCACCGTCGGTTCATCCTATAACCCATCAACAACCATAAAACCCACTTCCAAACCTTAATTCCACAAAACATATTTCGACAAGTTTAATTTCACAAAACCCATTTCAACCAAACTCATCCCCAACAAAAACTCAACCAAAAGCAATTAGCTTCAAGAAAAAACCAGCGGATGGTTTGAAGATGATGAAGACGATGATGAATAAAGGAGGAGTGAAAAAGTCATATAAACAAAATTATGAAAAAGGTGAAAAAGTCAAAGAAACAAGTGGGTGAAGAAATAAGTGAAAAAAAAGTGATAGGTTTGTCACTTTTTGGTTAAGTGCAAAATAAGTGTTAAGTGGACTTAATTTATGAAAAAAAACAAACACACTTAATTGGGTAACCTCTGACCGAATAAGTGATAAGAGGTAAATAAGTCCTGAAATTGAAAAAACAAACAGCCCCTAAGCTATCAAAACAACTACATTAGACACGATCTAGTAACATTAACGCTAAGGGAAATCAAAGACAAACAACGAATCTCTAAGCAATCATATGCAGAAAATTAATTAAATGTAAAAATAACAAGTGCAGAAAATTAAACCTAATCTAATATGCATAAATTAAGTGCAGAAGATTAGAAGAGTATAGGGAGAAATTGAATTGTAAACTTGTCAGGATCGAATTCTCAACAAGAATTATGAATACTCAGAAACAATATCAAAGAAGTTGCGGAAAAACACTTTGATATTCAATGTAACAGTAAACAAACAATATATGATTAACAACTTGTAAACTTGTATTGAATGATTAAAATCACAAGATTACACACTCAACCTCAATCTTGAAGAACAGACTCTTTCAAGACGAATTCTACTTCTCTAGAATTAGGAACTATGCCTTGAGGTTGATTTTCTCTCTAGAACTAAAACATAGAATGAATATTTGTAATTAAACTATTCTATCTATACATATACTGAAGATAAAGATAATTACAAAAGAATAAAAGATCTTCAGTATAATCTTCCATCATTATCTCCAAGCTTTCCATACTCTTCAGTCTATCCAGCTGTCATCCTTGTAATTCTGATCTCCATCTCATAAGCAGTATTATTCTTCAGCAGCATTAATACTCTGAGCAGTATTAACTCCAGCAGTACTAACCATGCTCAGCAGTATTAATCTCTTCAAGCAGTACTAACTTTGAACTAGCAGTACTAACCATGTTTGAGTAGCATTAAACTTCAACTAGCAGCATTAACCACAGAAGTACCAACTAGAAGTAGTAATTGTTTTCTTCTAGCAGCATTAACTTTACCTGTGCTGTACTTGTGCAATTCTTCAGTTCCCAACAATCTCCCCCTAACTTGACTTTTAGGAAGAGAAGTCAAGTTCTTCAGATCTGATCTTCAAGATGCTTTCAACACCTCTCATTCAGTTGCCCAAATTTGGATCTAGGCCCATACTTTGATTGATAGTTCTTCTCACCACAATTTTGGCCATTTCAGAATCCTTAGCACATACTAGCTTAGCTTTCAGCATCCATTCAAGTTTCTGCTTGCTATGATCATATATTTTGTCAACTAGGTAGTATTCATGATAACATTTATCAATTGTAATCATGTACACACCACAGTTTTCAAAGAGTATCCAATTATCAATCTTTTTGAACACATACTCATGATGAAGATCTTTAATCCTATGCACCACCTTCTCTGGATCAAACATCATACATAAGTATTCCATTGCTACTTTAAGAAGATTCTCTTCAGTACCTTTCAACACAGGCTCATAGAGTTTCATTCCCACTTTGTACATTTCCTCTATGTCTGCTCTTGAACAACCTCTGATTACTCTCCCCCATGTTGAATATGCTTCAAATGCACCACCTTCTCTTTTGAGTCTAAAGAAATCATTTCCATTGTCTCTTAGAATATCCCAAAAGATGATCTCTGGAGCCTTCATGGAGATTGGAACAGCCTGTACAGGTTTAACTATAGTCATATACAGCCCCATATGCCCATCTGATTGCTCTTTGGACTGTTCTAGATTCTGCACAGGTTCTGTTGAAGGTGTGACTGAAGGTTCTGCTTCCTTTTCAGCTTCTTCCACCCTTGTCCTTTTAGACTGCCTTTTGGAAGCAATTGTCTTCACCCTTTTTTGCAGATTTTGTCTCTACACTTACAAACTCAGGCTCTTCCTTATTTTCTTTTGTAGGTGTAACTTCCTCAGGAAATGGTTGCTGAATGTTTAGATCATGTCTTTCCTTCATTCTTCTTTCAACCTCTTCCCTTTGTGAGGAGTCCCCTTGAAGCTTAGCCATCTCTTTCTTATACAGATCCTCAACCTGACTGTATGCCATGTTGGTAAACACTTCCCCTTTGACACCAATTGCACCTCTCAGGAAGTTAATCATTCTTCTTCTTTCCTGATTGGCCAAAAAGGTCTTAGAGGGTTGTCTTTTCTGCTTTTGCATTGGCATGCTTTTGCATGAGCTTTGCAAGTTCTCTATCTGTTTCGGTTTGAACCTGCTCCTCCTTTTCCATTTGATCTTGAAGCTGCTTTGCTATTGCCTCATCCATTTCAATCTGAGTCTTCTTCTTTGCAGGCAGTTCAGATTCAACCATCTTTTCCTTCCCTTTTTCCTTTGTCTCCTTTAAATTTGCTTTTTCTTTTTCCTTCTGTGAAATTCCTCCTTCATTGATGATCACTCCCTTGGCCTTTTGAGTAGCCTTAGGAGTATCATTCTTGGCTTTAATCAAGGTTTCTGCTATCTCTATTTCCTCTACAGAGAGCCCTGTTTCTGCTGCTTCTGTTTCTGCTGCTACTTTTTCCTCAGCAGCATTAACTGTTTCTGCTTCTATTCCTTCCTCTTTCTCCCCCTCAACTTCAACTCTCTCAGCAGCTTTTTCAGAAGACCTTTCTTTCTCTTTTTCAGTCTCTTTCTCCCCCTTGTTGGAAGCATCTTTATCAGTTGGCCTCTTCCTCAACACATACTGTTTTCTCCTCTTCTTCTGCACAAGCCTTGTCACCATTTTCTTTAGCTTGGCAAGCTGGACTTGTTGGGACAGAACTACGAGTTTAAGTTCTTCTATATCTTTGCCCTGCTTGAGTACATCCATGTTGATGTTTCCCATGGTTTCCATCAATTCATAATAGTTATACCTGTCCTCACCTTCTCCAGAAGTGTTACCCTCTTTTGATGGATCATTGGATCTTTTTGTAGTGGAAGTCTTCTGCCTAGCAGAAGCACTATCCACCCCCTTGGTTTCTTGGCACCTGGGACCTTTGGATGATTGCTCACCCAAAGTTTCCATGGGGAAGGTCTTATGTATGTTACCACTGACCTCCTCTGAGCTAGCAGGAGTAGTGGCAGCCTTAGCATCCATATGCTCAACCTCCACCTCAGTGAGCACCTCCTTGGGGTTGGGAGACACCCCTTTGGTTTCCCTATTGATATTCTCTAAGGGAGAATTCTCCCTTAGAGGGCTAGAAGGCTTAGTGGGTGATGGTACAAGAAGGGAAGGAGCCTTCTTTACCTGTTTCCTTGTATAAGTTTGGGTAATTGGAGAAGTTGGCTTATGAAGTAGGGACTGTGGGATAGATATAGAGTGGGAAGGTTGGGATTGGCTAGCAGTGGGATGATCTAATGAGGGCCTTGACCCTGCTTCCATACCTTCTTCAGTGTGGGACACCACCATCATTGTAGAGAACAATGGGGTGTCAACTCCTTCCGAGTCCAGAGGGGATCTTTTCATGTTTGAAAAGACTTTACCTTTGGGAATTTTTGGTACATATACCCCATCAAAATGAGGTATATCCGTCAATTCATGGGTTATTACTTCTTGTACAAACCTGGGGTACATATAAAAACTCTTTTTACTTCCCAGGTTTGAGACAAGATCATTAAAAAGCATTTGAGAAAAATTATACTTTTTGGCAGTGGCCAAGCACACCAAAGCATAAGCTATGGTGCTACTGAACTCACTCCATCCAGTAGTCTTTTTAGAGATACAATGCATAAGGGTATGGACAAAGAAACACCATTGAGGTGAAAATTTAGCTTTTGAGAACTTAAACACACCCAATGGGCCTCCATACCCCATTCTTGTAAGAGTTGAGAATAACTCCTCATTAGGAATAGAGGTTATGCCTGCAGCATCGTCTAGACGTAGACAGATGCGTATCACCTCTTCAGTAACTGTTAGGAGTTTTTCACATACCTTTGTCTTGATCATTTGGACACCATCTTCAGTAACGATGGTGGCATTGGCCCAGAATTGCCTCTGATGCTCTATGAAGATGGTAGGAGATACAGTGAGAGCATGAGCGATGTGGCTGGTTTTCAGAAAGTCGACTATCTGGTGAAAACCTTTAGCTTGTTTTGGCTTTTGGAGCATCGCGATTTCATTGTGCTCGTCAATGAACGCCATGGATGCCATTGAACTTGAGTGTTCTTGCCTGAAAACTTGGTACTTGAGAGAAAAGGGTTAGAGCGCAAGTGAACAGTATGCAAAGAGTCGTTATGAACTTTTTAGGCGGGGAAAGGGTATTTATAGCTTGTGGATTATAAGCAGTACTAACCCAAAAAAAAATTAGTGAAGGCAGTATTAACAGTGAGCAGTATTAACTGAAGGCAGTATTAACTGAAAGCAGTATTAACTGAAAGCATTATTAACTGAAAGCAGTATTAACTAACAGCAGTATTAACCACTAGCAGTATTAACTAACTAGCAGTATTAACTGAGAGCAGTATTAACCACTAGCAGTATTAACTAACTAGCAGTATTAACTGAGAGCAATATTAACCACTAGCAGTATTAACTAACTAGCAGTATTAACTGAGAGCAGTATTAACCACTAGCAGTATTAACTAACTAGCAGTATTAACTGAGAGCAGTATTAACCACTAGCAATATTAACTAACTAGCAGTATTAACTGAGAGCAGTATTAACCACTAGCAGTATTAACTAACTAGCAGTATTAACTGAGAGCAGTATTAACCACTAGCAGTATTAACTAACTAGCAGTATTAACTGAACACTGGCAGTAGTAAAATTGTACTGGCAGTACTAAAACTGTACTGACAGTATTAACCATACTTACACTTTTAAGCTTTGTGAAGAACTGAGTACTGCTATACTTTTCCTGAAAAAGAAGATTAGGACCACCAAGAATAAACAATATACAGGTATTGAACCACTTTTTAAGTAGGAGCTTATTCAGAGTTGATCATTCCCACACTTGTTACCAAGAAAGTGAATCTACCCACATCAAATGCTTTGGTGAATAGATCAGCAAACTGGTTAGCAGTATGAACTTTTACAACTTGAATAAGTTTCTTTTCATTGCAGTCTCTTATAAAGTGGTACCTGATTTCAATGTGCTTTGTCTTTGAATGCTTGACAGGATTATTAACAATGCTAATAGCACTGCTATTATCAATAAAAATTGGAGTGTGTAGAAAGGTTACCCCATAGTCCAGCATTTGATTCTGAATCCATAAGACTTGAGAACAGCAACTTGCAGCTGTTATATACTCTGCCTCTGTTGTAGATGTGGACACTGTGGTTTGTTTCTTGCACTGCCATGACACTAGTCTTGCACCCAAAAACTGACATCCTCCAGAAGTAGATTTTCTGTCCAAGTTTGCTCCACCTAGATCACTGTCTGAGTATGCAAGCAAGTCAAAAGATGAGTCATGAGGATACCAAAGCCCCAATCTGGGTTGCCCTTTGAGATATCTGAATATCCTCTTAACAGCTTGATAGTGAGATTGCTTTGGCCTAACTTGGAATCTTGCACATACACAGACTGGAAACATTATATCTGGCCTAGAGGCTGTAAGATACATGAGAGAGCCAATCATGGATCTATAATGATGAACATCCATATTCTCCCCCTCAAGATCTGCTGTTATTTGCTTGTGTGTCTCCATAGGTGTGCTGGCAGGTTTTGAATCTGAGAAACCAAATTTGGTTAGAATGTCCTGCACATACTTGGACTGACAGATAAAGATTCCATCTGACTTCTGCTGAACTTGGAGTCCAAGGAAGAAAGTAAGTTCCCCCATTGAACTCATTTTGAACCTTTGATGCATTAGTTCCTCAAACTCCTTGCACATGTTGTCTCTTGTGGATCCAAAGATAATATCATCCACATAGATTTGGACCAGCAAGATATCCTTCTTCTTTCTCTTGATGAATAAAGTCTTATCAATGACTCCTCTTTCAAAGCCATTTTCCAAGAGATAGGATGACAGAGTGTCATACCATGCTCTTGGTGCTTGATGTAGTCCATAAAGTGTTTTCTTTAGTTTGTATACTTTGTCTGGATGGCTTGGGTTCTCAAACCCTGGTGGTTGACAGACATATACTTCTTCTTCAATTGATCCATATAGAAATGCACTTTTGACATCCATTTGATAGACTTTGAATTTCATATAAGAAGCATAAGCCAGGAATAATCTAATTGCTTCTATCCTGGCTACAGGAGCAAATACTTCTTCATAATCTATTCCCTCTTCTTGTGTATACCCTTGAGCCACCAACCTTGCTTTATTCCTTATTACTATGCCTCTTTCATCTCTCTTATTCCTGAAGACCCATTTTGTTCCTATTGCTCTTTGGCCTTTAGGGAGGTCTACCAGATCCCAAACATCTTGCAGCTTGAATTGCAGTAGCTCTTCTTGCATGGCTTCTATCCAACTGGACTCTTTCATAGCATCATGTGCCTTCTTAGGCTCAAGCTGGGATAAAAAACAAGAGAGCACTGTATGCTGTTGGTCTTGCATTTCTTGCAGCCTGCTTTGATTTCTAGTCATCATAGGAGAAGATAGATCTCCTATTACCAGCTGTGGAGGATGATTCTTTTGAGTTCTGGTGTGATGACTAGGTTCTTCATTAAGTCCCACCTCTAGATTAGAGTCATTCAACTCTACTGAGGTGTTTTCAGCAGCTACTTCTGGGTCTTTATCTTCTTGACTCTCCTCTTCTCTACTTTCTTCTTCACTCTGATTTGGTCCAGTAGATGGTTCCTTGTCACAGTCTTCAATAGAATCCACTGTAGGTATGGGAAAGATCACAGATTGAGATAAACTGTCTTGAACTTGTGTAGTTCCTGATCCTTCACACCCTGAACCTGCATAGTCAGTGCTACTAAAACCAAAAGAGTTAGTTAGTGAATCAATGTCAAACAGCCACTGAGGACCAGACCCAATAGGATTTGGTGTATTCTCATTGCATTTGACATTGTCACTTTCTTCAATTATTCTAGAAGAAGAGTTAAAAACTCTGTAAGCCTTACTCTGAGATGAGTAACCAACAAGAAATCCATCATCTGCTTTGCTATCAAACTTACCTAAGTGAGATTTGATATTGAGAATAGTATAAGGACACCCAAAAGGTTTGAAAAATCCAATAAATGGTTTTCTTTTATTTAAAAGCTCATATGGGGTCTTGTTCTTTGGCTTGACCACTAGAACTCTGTTTTGGACATAACAGGCAGTATTAACTGCTTCAGCCCAGAAGGTAATTGGCAGTTTTGAATCAGCCAACAGAGATCTAGCAGTCTCTATTAGTGTCCTATTTCTCCTCTCAGTAACTCCATTCTGTTGAGGAGTCCTAGGAGCACTATATTGTCTCTCAATACCTTTCTCTTCACAAAAGGTGTTTAGATCAAGATTTTTAAATTCAGTCCCATTATCTGATCTAATGATTTTTACTTTTTGATTAGTTTGGTTTTCAATTCTTAGAATAAAGGATTTGATCAGTACACTTGTCTCATCTTTAGTCCTTAGAAAATATACCCAGGTAAATCTAGAGTAATCATCAACAATAACTAAGCAGTAAGATTTCTTGCCTATACTCATGACATTTGTAGGACCAAACAGATCCATATGTAATAATTGGAGGCAAGAAGAAATAGTATTTAACTCTTTGGTCTTATGAGAAGTTTTGTGTTGTTTGCCTTTAAGACAAGCAACACAATGATCATCACATGAAAAGACTTTTGATGGTAAACCTCTTACAAGGTTGTTTTTAACAAGTTTGTTCATTGTCTTGAAGTTCATGTGACACATCCTTCTGTGCCAAAGAGAGGATTCATCCACAGAAGCTTTAGAAACAAGACAGTTCAGGGATGAATCACTAGAAACATTGTCCATATCTAGACAATAAACATTGTCCTTTCTTGGAGTTCTAAGTAGTATCATGCTTTCATCAACTACTTTGAACCCTGGAGCAAGGATCATACACTCTGTATTAGTAAATAATATGCTATGTTGTTTGTCACAAACCTGTGATACACTTAAAAGGTTGTACTTCAACTGATCAACATAGTAGACATCCTCAAATGTTATCTTACCTTTTGTAACATTACCTTTTCCACTTATTTTACCACCAGTAAGATTATCTCCAAAAGCAACATGTCCTCCATTGATATGCTTGAAATCCTGAAGGCATGACATGTTGCCTGTCATGTGCCTAGAGCAACCACTATCAACATGCCATATGCTTTTCCCCTTGAGCTGTTGGTTGCCCTACACATAAGATAAATCAGTTAGTATGATATAGGAACCCAAGCCAAAGTGATCTTGGGTACCCCTTTCTCATCAAAATATTTACATTCTTTCTTGACAAGATTTTTAAACTTTGACTCCTCATTTCTGGAGTACTTTGTCACAATGATGGGTTTGGAACCACTTTTGCTAGAAGCAGTACTGGTTTTAGAAGTACTAACTGCCTTAGCAGCACTTGCATGCTTAGCAGTACTAACCTTGTTAGAAGTAGTAACTGTGTTAGCAGCAGTAACTGTGTTGGCAGTATTAACCTTTGAAGAGGTACTAACAGTATTAGCAGCATTAATATTTTCAGCAGTACTAACACTGGTAGCAGCAGTAATGCTTCCAGCAGCACTATCCCTGTCAGCAGTACTAACAGTTTTAGTGCTTCTAGGCACCCACATTTTAATTCTTTCTTTTAAAACCTTTTTCCTCATGTGGCCTTTGGTTTCAACAGATTTCTTAACCACATGTTTCTTTCCAGCCTTCCTATAACCAACAGGTTTTTGCACAAATCTTTGAAAGTTCATCTGTTGGTTAATAGGGTTAAAGAAACAATGCTTAGCCAAATGGTTTAATTTACCACATATGAAACAAGGTTTTGGTCTGATTATTTTATTCAGATCAACTCCTTGTTTCTGAGCCCATTGATTGTTCCAGTTTCTCTGATTTCCCCTTGGTTTATCATGTTTTTGGGGCTCAGATTTATTACATGCACACTGTTTGCAAGAAATAGGGTTCACAACAGTGGTCTGCTGATAGTAAACCTTCTTGTTCTTTCCCTTAGTCTTCTCTATCTCATTGGACTTGACCTAATTCTTTCCACATCCCTCATTGGTGATTATGTGGTTTTCTATAGGAATCTCACCACTCACAGTGTTGTTCTTATTCTTGACAACTTCTTTCTCAGATTTATCTTTAACAACTACTTCATCTAAGGGATCAATCTCAGTGGCTCCCTCAGGTAGGTCCTTCCTATCCTTTGTTTCTAACAAATCTGAACTAGGAGGAATGTAGTTGTTATTATAGGGTGGTGGTGTGGTATTGTACCCTATTCCTCTTCTCAGTTTATCATGAATCTGAGATTGTAGTAAAGAATCCATTGCTTTAGAGGCATTGGAAAACTTTTCTACATCTAGCTTGACTTTAGCTAGTTCTCCTCTTAACTTTTCACTCTCCTCTTTGGATCTGGTCAGTTGAATTTCTAAGTCATTCTTCTCCCACTTCCAGTAGTTTGTGTCATAAGAGTGTTGAAGCTCATTGGCTTGAAAACCCTTAATTTGCTCTTCAAATCTCTCAACAATCCTCACATAATCTTTTATGTCCTTTTCCAATCTCTTAAGGTCATCACTCATGTTCTTGTTGTGATCCCTATACCTTTTAACAGTGTTAATGCAATTTGGAGAACAAAGATTGGAGGTTACCTCTGTTGGGAGATCAGACACCTCTGCCATTAGAGCTTGGTTTTGAATGGCCTCTTCAGCTTGATCACTCCAGTCAAACCCCATACCTTGTTGAGAGACAAGGGCTTGTGCAGAGTTTCTGTTATTATTGAAGTTTCCAGATTGAGCTTGTTGGTGGTTATTGTTTTGAGACATTCCACTTCTGCATTCTCTAGCAAAGTGTCCCTTCTGATGGCATTTATAGCATTCCACCTTTGACTTGTCAAATCCTGCTCCATCTTCTCTTCTTTGGGAGAAGTTTTTCCTTCCAGTTCTTTTGATGAACTTCTTAACTCTCATAGAGAGCATGGCCATCTGCCATTTAATGTCCATCTCTTCAAGATCATCAGGATGGATTTGTTCCAAGTCATCATTAATAAGAGAAGAGTTTCCATGATTGGACAGAAAGGCTTCAAATACAGTTTCAGTGCCTTTCTCTTGATTTGCTCCATTGGCAGCACTAACTGATTCATGATTGGAAGTAGAATCGATTGATGCTGAAAGGAGTGCAGCATTGTGAACATATCCAGAAGGCTTCTTCTTAGCCTCTACTTCAGATTCAAAAACTCTTAGATCATTATATAGATCATCAAGTTCCTTTTCTTCCAGCTGATCATTCTGTCTGAAAGACACAATATACATGGTCCATTCATCACTCAGGGAACTTAGGAATTTCCTGTTTAGATCATCTTGATCAATTTGTACTCCCACTGTAGCTAGTTCACCAATAAGCTTGTTGAACCTGTCAAAAGTTTGAGTCATGGACTCATTCTTGGTTGACATAAAGTTCTCATATTGTTGCTTCAGAATGGCTTTCTGATTTCTCTTGGTACTTTTGGTACTTGAGAATCTCTTCTCTAGAGCATTACAGAGCATCTCTGCATCAGTGCAGTTGCAAAACTGATGTTGATATTCATTGGGAATAGCCAAGAGCAAAGTGCTCAAGGCTTTCATCTCTGTCTGTCTAGTCTTTCTTTCAGCATAAGTTTTTGGTGGAGTTCTCTTTCCATCTGCACCAATCTTTCCTGCTTCAGAAGGGCCATTCTCAATGATGTCCCACATAGAATAGTCAGTGAGGAGTATGTACTGCTTGATTCTGATCTTCCACATATCGAATTCATTGGGTCTGAGCATTGGAACCTTTGAGACCAGAGTACTGTTTGATTCTGCAAAGTTTTCCATGATGAATGAATAGATGTTTCTGAGAGAACTTGCTCTGATACCACTTGTCAGGATCGAATTCTCAACAAGAATTATGAATACTCAGAAACAATATCAAAGAAGTTGCGGAAAAACACTTTGATATTCAATGTAACAGTAAACAAACAATATATGATTAACAACTTGTAAACTTGTATTGAATGATTAAAATCACAAGATTACACACTCAACCTCAATCTTGAAGAACAGACTCTTTCAAGACGAATTCTACTTCTCTAGAATTAGGAACTATGCCTTGAGGTTGATTTTCTCTCTAGAACTAAAACATAGAATGAATATTTGTAATTAAACTATTCTATCTATACATATACTGAAGATAAAGATAATTACAAAAGAATAAAAGATCTTCAGTATAATCTTCCATCATTATCTCCAAGCTTTCCATACTCTTCAGTCTATCCAGCTGTCATCCTTGTAATTCTGATCTCCATCTCATAAGCAGTATTATTCTTCAGCAGCATTAATACTCTGAGCAGTATTAACTCCAGCAGTACTAACCATGCTCAGCAGTATTAATCTCTTCAAGCAGTACTAACTTTGAACTAGCAGTACTAACCATGTTTGAGCAGCATTAAACTTCAACTAGCAGCATTAACCACAGAAGTACCAACTAGAAGTAGTAATTGTTTTCTTCTAGCAGCATTAACTTTACCTGTGCTGTACTTGTGCAATTCTTCAGTTCCCAACAATTAAAGTATGGAGTAGGGACCAGGGATACATAAAGATGAAGGATAAAGAAATAAATAATAGAGATATGCAGAAAAAAAGCTAAAATCATGAAGTAACAACTAAGAGCATAGAAACAATGATGAAGAAAACTCAAGAACGATTAGATTAACGATAGTATTCAAACAAACAGTAAACAACCAAAGTATATTAAAGAGATAGGGAAGAAGATACTAGTAGTCGTATGAAAAACCGATTGCAGATCGGGTTCCAATGGCCTAAGCGAAGCGCAAATCTTCTTCCCCAAGTCTTGGAGAATTTGCTCCAAGAACTCTCACCAAGAACCAAACGTATATCGTATCCCTAGAGTAGTAAACGGCGTCCTAGAACAAACCCTCACAAGGGGTTTAAATAACCAAGCCCAACGAAATAAAAGCCCAAATAAAAAAAATGGCCGCTCACGCCCGTGAAGGAACCCTTCACTGGCGGGAAACAAGGTAGAAAGTTTAGAGTATTTTCCAGGCAATGTTCACTGGCGTGAAGGAATCCTTCACGCCCGCGACATCAGACAGATTGTAAACTTCAAGTTAGAGGGGTTTCTTCACGTCCATGAGGATATCATTCACGCCTGCGAAGTGTGCAAAATCTTCAATCTCCAAATTCTTGACTTTTTCTTCCATCTCTTCGTCAACTCGTGCATCTATCCTCGCTTCCTTTACTTCCTTCCCTGCATCATTCTTTGAGTCATCCACCGAACCGTTTCCAACACCGCGTATAATCTGCACAAAAGCATACCAAAAGCATAAAAACTATTCTGAAACCCGTTCCAACTGTGATTAGAGAAAGAAACGGAAAAAAACTATAAAAATGCATGAAACAACTAACTAAAGACTAAAAAGTATAAAAGATGCAACAAATATACACAGAGTTAGGTGCATAAAATGCACTTAACAGACCACCAACAAGCTAAACTTTCTTGTCCCCAAGAAATAAATGAAACATATACGGGTGAAGAAAAAAGAAAAGAAGAGGGAAGTAATAAAAAAAACTATTTTCTCCGAAGATGTCAAAACGAGTTATCCTACAATCTCACGAAACATAATCAAGCATTAAGATTACAAACACAACTAAATGCCATAAGTTGGATTAAAGCAAAGTATGTAGGAATGTATGATTACCAAAGCGGCAAACCAAAATATACCAATCAAGCATATCGCAAAACAAATTGCAACCTAAAGAGATTTCGCAAACATACCATAGTCACTAAGGGTGGGGATGGTGATCTATACGGATGGAAACTCACGATGTCGCTCTATGCTCTCAAGTGTGTATAGGGACGTGTATACGCTCAAGTCCTTCCCGATCGAGACAAACGAATGCAGTCTTGACATAATTGAATTTATTCTCAAGTCCAAAATTTACCACAATAACACATACAATGAAGGCTTTGGGGCATGGTTTGGGTTTAAAGGTGGGATTAGGCTCATTTATTGGTGTTGAGGGTTATTATATTTTTTTTTGTATGCATATAAGGGTTCTTTTCCTATTGTTTTTGATGGAATGGAGATCTTTTTTTTCAAGACTTTGTGAACCCACAAGCTATGCTTGTTATGGGGGATCTTTATTTCTTTGTTAAGTGCTACATCCATCTATCATTTCGAAGAATTCAACCTTAATGTGCAATTTTTATGGGTATATAGGTGTACAAACAAAGGCTAGTGTTTAGGCTCAAATTGGGTTACAAAGGGAAAAATATTTTTGAATTTTTCGGATTCATTTTTTTTTCTGAAACGAAGGCCTCTATGCGTATACTTGGACGAGAAACCATTCAAAAGTCTAGAACTACACCTCGACAGGAGGTAACACACAAGAAATGAGAAAATGGGATTGATTATATATATATATATATATATATGTCAATCTAGAAAGACCCAAATTCTCACTAGGTAAATCCATCCATGATAGTCACTTTGTTGCAATGTAGGGGGGACTATGGTACGAAAACTAATCCTAGAAGGCTACGTGAAGCAACATGTTTAATGGTGTGTGCAAGTGACAGCTAAGGTAACATTATTCCTAGAAAAAAAATTCATTTAACATGGCAAACAGTTAATGTGTGATTGGTGAATCAAAATACTAAAAAATGCAAAGTGAAATATGGTGTACTACGAGTCAAGAACACAACGGAGAGTAATCAAATATCTTTTTGGATTTTTTTTATGCAACCTAGAAATGAATAAAAAAAGAAGTATATGCAAAAATAAAAAGAAAAGAAATGAAAAACATATGCATAAATAAAAAGAAAAGAAATGAAAAACACCCACCCACAAGCAAATAGGAGTATTATCCTCAATGCTCGGGTTAGAGTGTAGAGAAAGAAAAAGAAAATCACAGTGGAGGGGGGGAAGTGGCCCTGATTGTAATTATATTGCATTATACGTTTTTGGTTGCGTAGAAGCATGCCTATATCTCGTCTCAAATCAGTCTCAAATGCAACATGACGGTGGGTAAGAGCATGCAAATCAGACTCGGGTGGAGGTTGGTCCTCATGTACCTGATCCTCATGTGGATGGTCGGGATCAGGAAACTTCCAATTGGTGGTCGGAGTGACCGCCTCAATCTCGGCAAGGGGATATGGAAGTGTGACAGGGTGGCGCTCATGGCCAATGAACCAGTAAAATCTACCTCGCTTAGGTGTTGGTTCGATCATGTGTGTGCGTGTGCGGAGGTAAACGAGGTCATGTGAGATAGCGGTGCTAACAGGCTTCCAGTCTTCGGGAATGGTCAATAAAAGCGGGGGTTGGGTGGCTATCAAGGTGATAAGACCACCAAAACAAATGTCCCCTGAGGTGGACTCTTATGCTCTATAGAATTTATAAAGTATACACTTGACACCATCCAGAAAATACTAGCGTTGAATGCCTACCGGGTCAGTCATGCACCACTGTTTATACAACTGATAACGAGTGACAGTCCCGGCATCCGCTTGAGTGCAAATGGTGCTCGACAGGATGCGGTGCGCGAGACGTATCATCGGGTTCCTAATCATAGAGGCCTTTGCACGCCTAGCCTCAAATGCCTCATTCCTTCCTGAGATGGCTTTCCAAAACTCGGTGTCTTTAAAGTAGGAAGAGATTTTGTATTTTGAGCAGTAATCCCCAGTCCGTGAGAATCCAAAGATATCATGCAATTGTTCGATGCTTAAGTGTCTTTCTATGTTGAGCATTCGAAAATTGATGCCACTTATCGGATGGGCGAATAGTGTGGTCAAGAACTCTAGCGTGAGTGATTGGTAAGTGTTAGCATGAAGATCCAAAAACCTATGCCAACCAAGCTTCCGAAAGAGTTTTTCAACACTCTTGGATATTCTTAAGGATTCTAAAGCTTGACGATCGCAGAACTTGGTTGGCGAGATTACTCGCCCACACAACTTTTGGAATCGTGCTACGTGCTCGGTAGAGGTGAAGATTGTAACACCCTACATTTTGGAGTAAATAAAAATTGAAAATTTGACAATATGACGCTTGTATTTGGAGTAAGCCACCCTAGAAGGGTAATTGTTTAAAGCGTTAACAAAACATGTTGATGAATAATAAAATTGACAACAAACTAATCTAAACCATTTACATCTAGATTACATCGGTTGTCAACCTAAATTCCAAAATAAATAAAGTTGTTTATACGCTTTGACTCCATATAACTCTCATCTCAAAAATGCCTTTAGTCCTCGCTCGTCACTCAAACCTTCGGTATCCCACCACTATTGGAACCTGTTATGCATGTCAGTTAAAAAAAGTGTTAGGCTTGACGCCTAGTGAGAACATACAGTTTATAAATATAAATGAAAGGGAAATAATTTAAATGCGATAAGGATTGATCTTTCAAAGAGTTTGATTTACCAAGGTAAAATACCCACATAGTGACCTAACGGTCCAAAATACATCTTGCTTTGACGGGGGAGACCCGATTTTCCAAGGATTGTGGCGGAACACAAAAGTATGCCACTTTCCAAGTCAGTGAGCTCACCATACAAGGATCAAGGCCACGAGCTCACCGGCTCGTACTCAGATGTGGGGGAGGGCACCCAATGATCCTAATCATGCTCATTCGCTAGGATTTACATTTATGACTCACGACTAGTATCCGGTCCCACATAACCGTACCAAGTTGTCACCCTATGGCCCAATGTATCAACTAGCTACAACGGGGTTTAACTCAAAGAAATAAAGTCGACTCTATACCTTTGGATCAACTTGTAATAGTCTAGACTTGTCACAATTTCATTTGTGACCAACTATAATCAAACATATAGTTCTTAATACCATTTATTTCCAAAAATGCATTTCTATGTTTAACTGCTGATAAGTAAATGCAAAATCCCATCATGAGCCATAATGTAGCCACTTTCCCATTCCAAATAGGTTTCCTTTACCAAGCACACCGTTCAAGTGTTAAACCATTTTAATGTGGCTATAGACTATAACAACAACTGTTAGAGCATAAATCTGTTGGATACAAGATCAAGAAGACTGAAGGTCAAAGTTCAAGAAAGTCAAAGCTGAAGAAAGTCAAATCTCATCAAAGTCAAAGTCTTTTGTTAATAATTGTCAAAGTCAATGTTTTGTATTTGTATTAGCTTTGTTTCCTTGTTGTTTTAGTTGTAGGTATAAATAGTTTCCTTTCCTTTGTAATTAGTAGAAAACAGAAGTGGAGCGTATTATTCAGTTGTATTCTAGAGAGAGAAAGTTTGAGAGAGAGAGTGTTCTAGAGAAAGAAAGTTTGTAATATTGAATTTGAAGTGAAATCAAACAGGTAATTTGATTGAAATCTTGTTTGTGTTTGATTAATTGCATTTAGGAACTAGAATCTGGGAATAATAATTGGTATCAGAGCAGATCCAAATCGAAAAATCAAGAAAATCAGAATGTTCGTATCTGTGTTCTTCGATGTCCAGGTTGATTTTGAGTTTTAGTGTGTTTTTGGAGTTGTAAATGATTAGGTTTTGTTAGAAACGTGTTATCGATCGAGTCTGTATAAGTTTTAGATCAATTTGCACTGTAATCGATCGTTAATTTTGATTTTAGTTGAGTTCGAAGTTCACGAGTCCTGTGCACTGTAATTGAGTCGATTTATACATTTTTGTGTATTTGATCGAAATTAGTTGTTAAGATTGTGTTCTAGATGGTTAAACAATCAAATTGTCGAAGTTTTGAGTTAGATTTCGAGGTATAGATGTCTTTTTGGTGAAAATTTGTTTGTTTCAGAGGTTTGTGTTTCATTCATTAAGGTTTGCGTTTCATTCATCAAGGTTTGCGTTTCATTCATCAAGGTTTGCGTTTCATTCATCAAGATTTGTGTAAGTTCTTCAGATGCGCAAAGTAATGTTTCATTCATCAGAGGTTCGCGTATTCATTGAGAAACGCAAAGTGATGTTTGCGTCTTCAACGAGACACGAGAAGTGAGATTTGCGTCTTCAACAAGAAGCGAGAAGTGAGCTTTGCGTCTTTAACTACAAATGCAAAGTTGGGTTTGCGTCTGTAACTACAAACGCAAAGTTGGCTTTGCGTCTTTAACTACAAACGCAAAGTTGGGTTTGCGTCTTTAACTACAAACGCAAAGTTGGGTCTGTAACGAGAAACGCGAAGTTCATCGTTATGCCTTTTTCACGACACACAAAGTCTGGTTTGCGTTAGCTTCTTGTCACGCAAAGTGTGTCTTGCGCCTCACACTAGTAACGCAAACTACCATCTTGTGCCAGTAACGTGTAACGCAAACAGTGCTGCGATTTTTCAGGACTTAGAAAAAATTTTCAAAATAGTATTATGGCTTTTAATAGTGAATTTTTTTTTCTAGGGGCGCTGCCCCTCGACCCCGCAAGGGCGTTGCCTCTTGACCCCACCCGTGCTAAGTCTGCGAAGGGGGACATATTTCTGGTTGTGATCAAAATTTCTGATTTTATATTTCAAGTTTTCTGTATTTTCTTGATTGTTTCATTTGGACTAACGATCAGTTTCTAGTTTCTTATTGCATATATTTTTCAAACATGTTTAAACAAGATGACTTCCAAAGATGCTCTTTCCATTGGCACTGATGTCAAGCCTCCTGTTCTGTTCAAAGGAGAGTACGAACAGTGGAAAGACAGATTCCTTGATTTTATAGACAGACATGCAAATGGAGAAAATATTATGCTGTCAATCACAGAAGGTCCTATGGTACCAATCACGGTTCAAATACCTGATGATGACTCATCTGATAGCGAAGATGGTACTAAGGAAAGAGATCAAAAGATGAAAACAGTGGCAGTGGATATCTCTCAGTATTCTGAAGAACAGAAAAGCCGATACAAAGCAGATAAACAAGCAAGATCCTTACTTCTTCAGAGCATTCCGAATAAGATCTACATCAAGATTGATAGTTACAAACCAAATGCTAAGAAGATGTGGGATCAATTGCAAAAGATGATGATGGGATCCAAGGTCGGGAATCAAATGAAAGTGGCTAACTGCATCAACAGTTATGAAGAATTTAAAGCCACAGAGAATGAAAGTCTGGAAGAAACTTATGAACGGTTTGTCTTGCTTCTGAATGAACTGACAAAGAACAAAGTGAAAAAGAAGCAGCTGGAGAATAATGTCAAATTCCTAAGTATCCTACAACCTGAATGGAAGAAGCATACGCGTAGGATGAAACAAATGAAGGATCTGAATGACATACCGTTACATGAGGTTTATGAGACTTTGAGGCAGAATGAAGAAGAAGTGGAAGAGAAAAGAGCTGAGAAAAAGAAGGCAGAAAAGGTTCCTGATCCTATTGCATTGGTAGCCAGAGAGGAAAAGAAAGAAAAGAAAGAGAAGAAGAAAAAGAAGAAAGTGCTTACAAGTTCTGAGTCTGAATCTGAATCAGATGGTGATGATGGAGAAAGTCTGAAACAAGCCATGCTTTTACTGACCCGTGCATTTCAAAAGAAATTCTACAAGAAACCGGGATCAAATTCTCAAAGGTATTCTTCATCAAGTTCAAAGAATCATGAGCACCGAGAAAGGGTGGAAGGAAGGAGATATGAAGAGAACAGATATGTTGAGAAGAAACCTGATGAAAGGAAGAAGTTCGTGAATGACTACACTGTTGCAGAAAAGCCAACAAGTGATCCAGTCAAATGCTACAACTGTGGCAAGATTGGTCATTTTGCAAAAGATTGTAGAAAGCCAAAAGTTCGTAATTCTCAGTATTATCAGAACAAATTGCTATTGGCAAAACAGCAAGAAGCAGGAATAGCTTTAATGGCTGAGGATGAATTTTGGTTGGATCATTCCGAAGGTGAACATGAGGAGAAGGAAGAAATTGCTCATCTCTGTCTTATGGGAAAAGAAGTGAAGTATGATGAATCAGATGACGAGACAGCTGATGAGGTATTAAACTTAACTGAAGAAGATTTTGTAACCAAAATGGAAGATATGATGGTTGAGCTTAATGATCTTCAAGTAAAAGTGAAGAAAGAAAAAGACAGAGTTGCTAAAAGAAACAATAAGATCTTTGAACTCAATAAGTCTGTTATTGGGAACAAAGATCTGATTGATTCTTTACGTAAGTCTGCTTCTGATTCTAAATCTAAAGTAGATTGTTTTGAAAAGGAGATTTCTGACTTTGAAGTTAAAGTTTCTAAATATGAGTTTGAGAAGAAAGAATCTGCACTAACTGTTCATAAACTGCAGGTTGAAAACAAGCTTTTGAATAAGAAGGTAAATGGTCTGGAAGCCAAACTCTATGCAAGAGGCCAAACATATCAAACCATTTTTCTGAATGCACCTAACGAAGAGGCTGATGTTAAGGAAAAATGGGGTCTTGGTTTTCAAAACCCTCATTACTTAAAGAAAGCCATCAGAAAACAACCGACACTTTATAATTTTGATTTTCTTGCTTGTGCTGGTAAACATACTCATTTAAAACCCAAATTTGTTACCAAACTACCGGAAGAAGTTGAGACCAAAGAAACTGAAAATAGAAAGAATGTAAAGAAAACGCAACTACCATTTAAATATGCAAAGTTAAATGATAGTTATCTTTTAGAAACACCAAAAGTTCTTTCAAATGATTATTTTGCTAGTTATTCTGATTCTGAGATGAAGGCAAAACCTGCACTTGAAAAGGTTTATGTTCCTCCACTCATTCTTGAAAGCAAAATAGTTGAGTTGGAAAATGTTTTATCTGATGAAAAACTTTTGGTTGATATTCAACAAAGTGTATTTTCTACTGTATTAAAGAACACGATTTTTCAATCTACATCTACAAAGTGTTCTAAAGTTTCTAAGGCACCTCAAACTTCGTCTGATAATTTTGATGACTTATTTGAGTCTGCAAATGATTTTCTTAATTCTGATGATGGGTGCATAGACGAAATTGATATGTTTGACTTTAATGTTATTCTTCCTGATCATTCTCCTTGTCTTTTAAATGAAAAGGTGTTACCAAGTGTTCTTAAAACTGTTAAATCATTAACTAAGGTTGATGAACCAGTTTCTGTAACTGCTGATTATTATACTCAAGGTAAGAAACATAAGAAACAGCGATTACAGAAACAGAAACACACCGGTACACAAAAGAAAACTCAGTCTCAGAAATCTGATTTTCCTAATAAATCTAAATTTTTTGTTTTAGATATAAGCAAGAAAAGGTCGAAAGCTCGAACTGAATGGCGACCAAAAAGGAAGGATGATGAGATAGCTGGATCAGTTTCTGATAATTCTTGTACTAGATCAGTTAGTAGTGATAATGATGTAATTGATCAACTTGCTTCACATAAACAAAACCTTGTAACTTCTTACAAGCGATATTCAATAAAGCAATTGATTCAATTATCTCCTATTTCTACTACATCTTATCATTATCGGAGAAATGATTTTGCTTACTCTCATAATTCTTCTGATTGGTTCGGATCTTATCATGTGTATTCTTCAAGATCAAATATTTTTAAAGGTTTTCAAAAGAACAGAGGGTCCATTTTCAAATGGATACCAAAATCTTGTGCTAATCTGTTAGGACCCGTTTTTAAATGGGTACCTAAAGTTATTGTTTCCTGATTTCTCTTGCAGACCCGACATATGTGGTACTTGGACAGTGGATGTTCCAAGCATATGACTGGGCAAAAAGCTTTATTGTCTAACTATACAGAGAAATTCAGTGGAAATGTCAGATTTGGAAACGATCAACTTTCACCTATCTTAGGATATGGTGACATTATTCAATACAACATAACGATCAGTAAAGTGAGTTATGTTGAAGGCTTGGGGCACAACTTATTCAACATTGGTCAATTATGTGATAAAGGGTTAGAGGTCAACTTCAAAGCTAAGAGATGTTCAGTTCGTACGGAAGGTGGCAATGAACTCTTAGTCGGAAATCGAAAGACGAACCTCTATACCATCAATCTTTCAAAGGTACAGAATGACAATCAAGTTTGCTTGATGACAAAGGCTTCATTGCAGCAAAGTTGGCTCTGGCACAGACGTTTATCTCACTTGAACTTTCGTTATATCAATAAGCTGGTTAGTGGGAAATTGGTAAAAGGACTTCCTGAGCTGAAATACGAGAAAGAACACTTATGTGCTGCATGTGAGAAGGGTAAGATGAAGAGAGCTCCGCATAAACCGAAGCCTGAATCAAGCACTAGTTCTCCGTTAGAATTGTTACATATGGATTTGTGTGGTCCAATGAGAAATCAGAGTTTGGGTGGAAAGAAATAATTGTTGGTTATTGTGGACGATTACTCAAGATACACGTGGGTCAAATTTCTTCGATCAAAAGATGAGACGCCGGAAGTTCTCATTACTTTCTTAAAGACGACCCAGGTGAAAATGCAGCGACAAGTCAAGTTTCTTCGAACGGACAACGGCACAGAGTTCAAAAACAAGATAGTTGAAGAATATCTCGAATCGGTTGGGATATCACATCAGTACTCTGCTGCTCGTACGCCTGAACAAAATGGAGTAGTCGAAAGGCGAAATCGGACGCTAGTCGAGGCCGCTTGTACTATGCTTAGCCAATCCGATCTACCTCTATTCTTGTGGGCAGAAGTTGTGTCTACTGCATGTCATACGCAAAATCGGTCCATGATACACCATCGTTTTCAAAAGACTCCATATGAGCTGATCAACAACAGAACACCAACAATCAAGTATTTTTCACATATTTGGGTGTAAATGTTTTGTGCTTAACGACAGAGAGAGTCTGAATAAATTCAGTGCTAAGGCGGATGAAGGAATTTTTATCGGTTATTCTTCCACATCTGCAGCTTATCGTGTTTATCTAAAGAAGTCAAAGACAGTTGTCGAGAGCGTGAATGCAACATTCGATGAAGAGATGGCTTCTGAACAACTCAGTTCAGAACCCGTGATCACTGGAGTATTAGCTTCTGGGCAGATCAGTCCAGAACCTGCTTCTACGGCCAATAATTCGAATTATGTTTCTACATCTATTTCACATTTAACTTATTTAGATTTGTTATTTGAATTCTTTTATGATGAGTTTCTAGGTTCTAATATACCTAAATCTGTTGTGACTGATAGGTCTGAAGATACAAGTTGCAATCATCCAGTCACTTCAGATGTCATAACTGAACAAGCATCCCCTGTTCAGTCAGAAACTCACATTCCTACAATTACTACTACAGTTGAAGATGTACAAGTAAATGCTGAGCCAGAAGTAAATGTTTCAGTTGGGTGTAATACAATGTCTACTCAACAGCTAGAGTCTGTTGTTCCAACTGATGCTTCTACACCTGAAACTTCAACTGCAATCCCCCCTCCTATTATTCAAACTGAAGAGTCTGATAGTGGATTTCTAGATGATGATCATGTTCAATCTATATCTACTCCACTACCTCATGAGCATCGCTGGACCAAAGAGCATCTTTTACATCAAGTAATTGGAGATCTCAACAAGCCTGTACAAACGAGGTCAGCGACTCTTAATCAATGTATGCATGACTCATTTCTCAGTAAGATTGAGCCAACGCGAGTATCAGAGGCTCTTGCTGATTCAGACTGGGTATCTGCTATGCAAGAAGAAATCAATCAGTTTGAAGCCCTAAAGTTTTGGAGATTAGTTCCAAAACCAGAAGGTAAAACAGTGATAGGAACTAAATGGGTATTCAAGAATAAAAAAGATGAAGATGGTATCGTCATAAGGAACAAAGCTAGACTTGTTGCCAAAGGTTACCGGCAAGAGGAAGGCATAGACTACGATGAGACGTATGCTCCAGTAGCGCGTATAGAAGCAATCTGCATGTTTCTAGCGTACGCAGCTCATAAGAATTTCACAGTCTTTCAGATGGATGTGAAAACAGCCTTTCTGAATGGCATTCTTAAAGAGGAAGTGTACGTGTCTCAACCAGAAGGGTTCGTCAATCCAGAGAAGCCAGATCATGTTTATATCTTGGACAAAACCCTCTATGGTTTAAAACAATCCCCTCGAGCATGGTATGACGCTTTATCTAAATTCTTGGTCAAGTCCGTTTTTTCTAAAGGTAAGGTTGATACTACTTTATTCATCAAAAAGGAAAAAGTTGATATTATTCTTATTCAGATTTATGTTGATGATATAATATTTGGTTCTACAAATCCAAAATTTTGCAAAAACTTTTCTAACCTCATGGTGTCACGTTTTCAAATGAGTATGATGGGAGAGATGAATTTCTTTCTCGGATTACAAGTTAAACAATTTTCTACGGGGATTTTCATTAACCAATCTAAGTACATTTTGGACATTCTTTGGAAGTACAAAATGGAAAATTGTAAACCTATTGGAACCCCAATGGCACCAGGTACTAAGATTAACACTGATCCTTCGGGTAAAAGTGTTGATGTTAGGACTTATAGAGGTATGATAGGATCGTTAATGTATCTTACATCTAGTAGACCAGATATTATGTTTTCAACATGCTTATGTTCTAGATATTAGGCTGCTCCCAAAGAATCCCATTTGGCTGCTGTCAAACGAATTTTTAGATATCTGAAGGGCACTGCAGACCTTGGTCTGTGGTATCCTAAGGATACAGGGTTTCAACTGACTGCCTACTCGGATGCAGATCATGCAGGTTGCATGTTGGACAGAAAGAGTACTTCTGGTCACGTTCAATTCCTTGGAGACAAGCTCGTTAGCTGGGCATCAAAGAAACAATTATGCGTTTCCACATCGACTGTTG
Source organism: Arctium minus (assembly GCA_954870635.1). Lineage (NCBI taxonomy): Eukaryota > Viridiplantae > Streptophyta > Magnoliopsida > Asterales > Asteraceae > Arctium > Arctium minus. Next base: position 32,400,324 of record OX941091.1, on the reverse strand, counting down.
AAGCAGAGTACGTAGCTGCTACTAGTTGCTGCTCTCAAGTCTTGTGGATGCGAACACAACTGCGAGACTATGGATTCAAGTTTGATAAAATTCCAATCTATTGTGACTCGAAGAGTGCAATCGCGATATCTGCTAATCCTGTCCAGCATACGAAAACCAAACACATTGATGTCAGGTATCATTTTATTAAAGATAATGTAGAAAAAGGAACAATTGAACTTTATTTTGTAAAAACAGATTATCAACTTGCAGATTTATTTACCAAACCATTAGATGAAAAGAGATTTAATTTTCTTGTCTCTAAGCTTGGTATGTTAAGTCTTAAGACATAATCGGTTGTTACCTAATAAAGTTACGTATTGTTATTTTTCATCATTTTCTTTATTTTTATGTCTGAAAGATATCTGCACTTTAATTGTTTGCTCATGATCTTAGGGGGAGTAAGAGAAGATTTTAGATGATCTACATTCATTTGAGGGGGAGCATAACTAATTTCTGCATTTTACTTAAATGACAAAATTTTTGTGATGCATGATTTTAGGGGGAGCATATAATATCAAAAGGAGTCAGACTATGATTTCTGATTATTTCAAATCAGAACTCGTACTTTAATCGTTTTACTGTTTTACGTCTTTTATTTTCGAATACATTTTGTGAATAAAGTTGCTTTGACTAGACTTTGAGACTTATGCAGGATGAGAGAGGATGACACGATCATATCATTTTTTACTTCAGCTGACTTTATGAGTATTAAGATTGAGCGAAAAGGTAAATTTCTTATCTTAATCTCAAATGTATCTGAAAGAAGGACAACTTTCAGATATAGAAAACTTATTCTTAAACGTTCAAACCCTTCCCGATTCTTAAACAGATTTTATAATTTGGAAGTGTGATTTTAAATGTTTTCATTTTATTTTTATGCTTAATTGATAAACAAACCGTGTGTTTTCAAAGATAAATACTTGTGTATTGTCTTTTCTATATATTTTCAAATATTCACACACATCGGTTTGACTTTGTTCAAAATGATCTTACCATGTCTCATATTGTAACCAATTTTTTCGATGGTAAGACACCCCGCTTGTACTTCAAAGAATTTTGAGCGTTATTTCATTTCTAAACGTTCATTTCAAGAATGTCTATATCTTGGTTCGTATAGACAATATCCGTTATTTTTGACCATAAGCCTTGATTTTTATATCATTCATTTCTGATCATTTTCATACAATGTCAGATTTTCAAACAAGTCTCTTGCATTCATGTTCATTCATTAAATTAACTTGTTTGAAATATCTTCAATGTTTTAAAATGTTCATATCATCATGATTATATTTTTGAGCATATTTACATCTGACATTTGTATATGAGCTTTAACTGCTATAGTTAAACAAGTTGAGCAACAAATGCTTTCTAGGATTATATGGGTTCTTTGTGCTAGGACTTAACTGAACTTCTATGGATTCACGTTAACCAGTGTTTCCTACCCAAGAAGTTAATCCTTTAGTGATTGAGTGTGAAGAGTCTAAAAGAAATGAGTGTGGGATGTGTGATGAGGTAAAATGTAAAAGAGAGTTTGGTTAGATGTGCGTTTAATGATTAAAAGAAAGAGGGTGTGAGATCAGAGTAAATGAATATCAAACTCTGCACCAACTACTTTCTGAGCCGGGCAGCCACATTACTAGCGTTTCACAACTCTTTGGTGAACGTTATTGAAACAGGCAACTAGCCCATGCCATCTCTTGTCTAAACCCCACCAACCACTCATTTTCTTCTCAAAAAGAAAATGTTTCATATTTTTCTAGGGACGCAGCATATTATCTATCTGGTTTTCATTTGGAAAATCTGGATATTGCAAAAGAAGGAAGTCTGCCCCACCTTCGCACTTCAATCATGCACATTGGGTCTGTGTTTATCTACTGTTGTCTTAGTGGTTTACACAACTTTGAGCCTTATTGAAAAGCAATCATCGTGCTTAATTCTTTCTACACATGCACGAACACACAAGGAATTTGTTTCTTTGTCATAACATTCATAGAAATTGCATTTGTGGTGTTTCGATGATTGGATGGAAGCCCTAGGGGAGTGAACATCAAAAAGCTCCTTTATATTGTGTATTCATTACACACAGTGACTTCGTGTTACTGACAGGCATTTTAACTGATTCATTTGTTGATTCAGGAGTTACATGTTCTTATTTTGTGTAGATTTGAAAAGATCTGGATGAATACTTGGCTATGGATCACAAAATTAGAGGCTCAGATTTACAGATCAGAATGGTCAAAGACATTTCTTGGGAGAAAAGTTTTGATGATATAGATGCTCAAATCATCAAAAAGGGGGATATGATATCAAGAAATGTTAAAGTTTTGTATTTTGGGGGAGATGGTATCAAGAAATGATAAAGTTTTGAGAGATGTTTTCAGAACTGTCCAAGTCAGAAAAGTTCAAAGTAAAGATTTGAAGAAGATCAAAGAATTTCTGAAGATTTGAGGAAATTTTTTTTGAAGATTATCTGCTAAAGCAATTCGAGCTGATTCTGAAGATAATTTCTTTCCAAAGTCTGAAAGTATTATTGTGAAAGTTTTGGGGAGATTGTTAATCGTTTGAAGACAGGTTTTGGAAAGAATACAGTCAAAGAAAAAGGGGAGATTGTATTGACAGATATTAAAGTGAAGATTGAATTGCTAGATCTTTCAACAGTGATCTTGAATCCAAAGGGGGAGATTGTTAGAGCATAAATCTGTTGGATACAAGATCAAGAAGACTGAAGGTCAAAGTTCAAGAAAGTCAAAGCTGAAGAAAGTCAAATCTCATCAAAGTCAAAGTCTTTTGTTAATAATTGTCAAAGTCAATGTTTTGTATTTGTATTAGTTTTGTTTCCTTGTTGTTTTAGTTGTAGGTATAAATAGTTTCCTTTCCTTTGTAATTAGTAGAAAACAGAAGTGGAGCGTATTATTCAGTTGTATTCTAGAGAGAGAAAGTTTGAGAGAGAAAGAGTGTTCTAGAGAAAGAAAGTTTGTAATTTGATTAAAATCTTGTTTGTGTTTGATTAATTGCATTTAGGAACTAGAATCTGGGAATAATAACAACAATCCATGTATTTTCTCCCAAAGATTCATTTTATCAAATAAAACCCAATCTTAAGAATGAGAATCATAAAAATGAAAATATATATATTCTTTCAAGTAAGCCACATAAATATGCAAGTAAAACCATATCTTACATCATATAAGATGGAACCCTTCATTTTAGTTGAAAAGTGGTAAAAACCCTAAAATTTCCCAAAACATAAGGTAGGTCAAAATCTTATAAACATGAACCAAATCAAGGAGATGTGTAGAAGTTTAAAATATAATGTTGTGACATGTGTAAAGTTTGGAAAGAGGAAGTATGAACTCACAATGGGGGTTTAATCAAAACCCTAGCAAAACTCTAAATGTAGAGGAGATAACACTAGCTCTTGAGGAGGAGAAATCTTCACAAGGAGAGTTTATAATCACCTAAACAACCACCATAAATGACACATGAATAAGGTTGTTGAAGGTATTAAAGAAGAGAGATGGAGGATGATTTCTTACCTAAGGACTACAGAGAAAACGAGCTCCCAACTAGCCAAAACAGATACCAAATGACCTAATTTTCGGAGTTGGCCGATTTATACCCGCAGGTACTCGACGACTATGACCATGCGACAATGACATGTCATTGTCGCACCAGCCGGCCCACCTTCTGTTGGTTTGGTGCGAATATGAGACGGCGACAGTGACCCTGTCACAGTCGTTGGTCAATGTCGCCCAACACCCCCTCGGGCCCCGAAACTTGTCGATTTTGGTGCAGAAGGCACCCGGATCACCTTGAGGTTCGAGTAAGGACTTTTCTAGGCGATAGAAGTTGGATATGAATGACAACAGAAGATTAAGGCTCTTACCGAAAAATCCGGGTGTTAAAAGATAATCCCGTAGGTATCAATCTCGGGTGGAGGCACGCCGTTTTGAGCGGGCACGTCATCGTGTTCATCAACCACATTCCTCGCCTGTCGACTTTGACGTGGGCGCTTGGAACGACTGGATGAGGCTGTGAATGCAAGTGTAATGTTTGTGAGACAATCGTGTGTGCAACAAAGCCTATGTCCGACCAGTGGTGGAGACCCAATCTATTAAACACGAAAAACAATTAGGTAATAATTTTTCACAACCCACAAGCTTGCCAAAAATGCACTCAAGCTTCAGAAATTTTGACAATAAAATCAAGATGCAGTTTGGACCATCTAGAATAGAAGTATAATATTCAAGGAAGAAAGCACAATAGAATGGTCCAAACACTTTTAGAGAATCCAAAAAAACATTTATCAGAGTATGAATTTCACAAACAAATGATGCTCATAAATGTATCAATGCATTGATAAGGAAAGAATGTACCCAAATCTATCCAAAGTTGAAAAGGATGGAGGATGATGTGTTTCACGGACGGAGTGCAGATGGTGGTGTAAATCGACTGAAACAGAAGGGAATGGTGTGGTTGTTGTTTGCTGCAGATTCGCGGCGGGATCGAGAAGATGGTGATGGTCACGGTGGCGACAGGAGTGTTGCTGGACTGGAGATGCTCGATCGAAGTGGTGAGACGGAGATGGTGGCTGTTGGTGACAGAGGACGTCAATAGTGGTTCTCTACGGGAAGGGACGGGGATGGCGCGTCCACGGTGGTTGAGATGGGAACAGAGGGGTGCTGAGCGGCGATCGACGGCTGTGATGGTGGTTGAATCGCTGACGGCAAAAGCAGAAGGGGTTGTCTTTGGTGGTGGTCTGCGGGCAGCAGAAACAAGATCACCGGCGACAGATGGCGGTGGAGACGGTGATGGCTACCGGCGACAGATGGCGGTGGTCTCTGGCGAAGAGGCGGACGATGATGGTTGCTGGATTAAGAGGGTGATGGTGGTTGAATCAATCAAGGGTGAAAGGGGAGGCGGTGAAAAAGTGAAAAGTGAAATTAGGGTTTACAAAAAATTTCAAAGTAAAATATCTTCTTTTTTTTCCTTTAGAAATAAAATGAAGTAAAAAAATTAATAAAAAAAATAAAAAAAATCTTTTTTTTGAGATAAAATAAATAATAATCAGAAAAAAATCTTTTTTTTTGGAAAATAAAATGAAGTAAATAGGAAGAAAAAAACAAATAAATAAATAATCAGATAAAAAGATAAATAATAAAAAAAACTTTTTTTAAAAAAAATCTTCATGCTAGTGACAGAGAACAGAAAGTTGTGCTTCTAGGATCAGTTTCCCTCACGCCAGTGAAGGAATACCTCATGCCAGTGATGGCGAACAGAAGGTTAATGTTTTTAGGCTTAGTTTTCCTTTGCGCCAATGAAGGGGTCCTTCACACTAGTGACGGGAGACAGAAAATTAAGAGACTAAAAATTGAACCAAGAATTAAACAAGAAGAAGAATGACTCATTTATCGTCGTGATCTTGACGAAGAATTAAACGATTAGGGAGAAGAGAGGGTACGGTGGAAGTCAAAGGATTGACTTTAAGAATCCCCGAGCCCAAGGGGAGGGAAAACACCCGAAACGCAACCCACGATTAGTGTATCCGATTGATAAGGCTTTAATCGTTGTCCATTAACTTTAAAAGTCCCGGACTCACCTTTCACTTTTACAACTCTGTAAGGAAAAACACGAAGAACCGTAAATGGGCCCGACCAACGCGAACAAAGTTTGCCCGAAAAAAGCTTAAGACGTGAATTGAAAAGGAGAACAAGGTCTCCTTCGCGGAACTCTCGTCGCATAATTCGTCAGTCGTGCCACTTTTTAGTACGCTCTTTGTAAACTCGTGCATTCTCATAAGAGTCGAGTCTAATTTCATCTAACTCATTGAGTTGTAAGAGACGTCGCTCACTCGCATCCTTATAGTCAAATTAAGGGCTTTAATGGCCCAAAGTGCTCGATGCTCGAGTTCGACCGGAAGGTGACACGCTTTGCCATAGACTAACCTATAAGGAAATGTCCCAATAGGAGTCTTATATGCGGTTCGGTAGGCCCAAAACGCATCATCAAGTTTCAAAGACCAATCCGCTCTTGAAGAAGCAACGGTTTTCTCAAGGATTGTCTTGATTTCGCGGTTCGAGATCTCGACTTTCCCACTAGTTTAGGGGTGATAAGCGAGTCCAACCCAGTGTTGAACACCATATTTCTTAAGGAGGGCTTCAAATTTAGATTCAATGAAATGTCGACCCCCATCACTAATGACGATTCTTGGTACGCCAAATCTAGGGAAGATAAGACGCTTAAAGAACTTGGAAACAACACGAGTATCATTAGTAGGAGCAACGATGGATTCAACTCACTTTGACACGTAATCCACTGCCACAAGGATATACTTATTAGAACGACTCGATGGAAATGGTCCCATGAAATCGATACCCCACACATCGAATAATTCAACTTCAAGGATGAAATTGAGGGGCATCTCATGGCGTCGTGAGATATTACCAGTTCGTTGGCAATGATCACAAGATTTCACGAACGCATAGACATCTTTAAACATACAAGGCCAATAGAAACCACATTGAAGGATTTTTGCAACTGTCTTACTTGTGCCGGCCTGACCACCACAAGGTATAGAGTGACAATGCGATATAACGGATGCGGTCTCATCATCGGGAATGCAATGTCGAATGATGCTATCATTACAAGACTTGAAAAGATAAGGATCGTCCCAATAGAAATGCTTGACATCATGGAAAAATTTCTTGCGCTGATAGGATGATAGACAATAAGGAACGATCTTACACGTTAGAAAGTTCACGATATCCGCAAACCAAGGGGTTGGTTTGGAAGAAACAGCGAAGAGATGATCATCGGGGAGAGAATCATCAATAGGGGTGAAAGGGGGTTTGGGCTAAGATGAAGACGAGAAAGGTGGTCAGCTACAAAATTTTCACTACCTTTCTTGTCATTGATTTCCATGTCGAACTCTTGTAACAAAAGTATCCAGCAGATCAAGCGCGGTTTACCATTCTTTTTGTTCATGAGATATTTAAGGGTCGCGTGATCCGTATGGACTATGACTTTAGAACCCACAAGATATGACCGGAATTTTTCGATTGAGAACACTACAACTAGCAACTCTTTCTCGGTAGTAGTGTAATTCATTTGGGTCGGATCAAGACTTTTACTAGCATAGTAGACGGCATGAAGCTTGCAATCCTTCCTTTGACCTAAGACCGCCTGGACAGCGAAGTCACTAGCATTTCACATTAACTCAAATGGAAGTGTCCAATCCGGCGGTTGAATGATGGGTGCTGAGATTAGCGTTGCCTTGAATGTCTTAAACCCTTCGAGACAAGAACTAGTGAAAACAAAAAGGGGCATCTTTCGTCAAGAGCTCAGCCAAGAGTCTAGAAATTTTAGAAAAGTCCTTGATAAAGCGTCGGTAAAAGTCGGCATGCCCAAGGAAACTACGCACCCCTTTGACATTTGTCGAGGGTGGCAATCCCTCGATGACCTCTACTTTGGCCTTATCGACCTCAATACTACGGTTAGACACCACGTGACCCAAGACTACACCCTCGGTTACCATGAAATGGAATTTCTCCCAGTTAAGAACAAGGTTTACTTCTTGGCACCGATGGAGGATTTCAGTTAAATTAGAAAGACAACTGTCAACATCGGATCCATAGACAGAGAAATCGTCCATAAGGACCTCCATGGTGTGCTCAATAAAACCAGAGAAAATAGCCATCATGCAACGCTGAAAGGTGGTCGGAGCATTACACAATCTGAATGGCATACGTCGATAGGCGAACGTTCCATAGGGACATGTGAATGTCGTTTTCTCTTGATCATTCAGATGGACCGGGATTTGGAAGAAACCCTAGTAACCGTCCAAATAACAGAAATAAACATGTTGGCCAACCTTTCAAGCATTTGGTCAATAAACGGAAGAGGAAAATGGTCTTTCCGGGTGGCAAGATTCAACTTACGGTAATCTATGCACATGCGCCACCCAGTGACCGTTCGAGTAGAAATAAGCTCATTTTTATCATTTTTGACAACGATCATTCCTCCCTTTTTAGGGACTACTTGGACCGGGCTAACCCACGCACTATCGGAGATATGATAGATTATTCCAGCCTTTAGTAGTTTCATGACCTCTTTTTGCACAACTTCTTTCATATTAGGATTAACTCTACGTTGATGTTCAATACTTGTTGCACTTTCATCTTCAAGAAGAATTCTATGCATACAAAAGGATGGACTAATCCCTTTCAAATCATCAATTGAGTATCCAATAACTGTTCTATACTTCCTAAGGACTCTTAGAAATTTAATCAATTCATTATCACTTAGGGAAGCATTAACAATTACCGGATAAGCATTATTAATACCAAGGAATGCATATTTTTAATGAGAAGGAAGGGGTTTGAGATCTACCTTAGGTGGCGATGCATGCTCTGCTCCTTCTTCTTCCTTAGGCAAGACAAATGATTCAGCTCGTGTCTTCTTTGTGTAGTGGTCGCTCTCACCAAAGCCTTTGGCAATGAACTTCAGATCATCATCCATCTTTTTCATCATCTCGTCCTCATCTAAACCACCTTCAATGAACATGCTTCCAAGGCGTCAGCAAGATGACAATCATCCATAGCAGGTGGTAGTCCCATTGACTTTCTAAGCTCGAACTCCACAGTCTCTTTTCCCACACTCAAAGAAAGCTTTCCATTCTTAACATCAATCATCGCACCCACTGTGGAAAGACATGGGCGGCCAAGAATGATCGGGATGTTGGCGTCTTCAATCATCTCCTTGACTACGAAGTCACAAGTAATGATCAAGTTGCCAACTTGAAGTGGAAGATCTTCTAGCACACCTACTGATACTTGATGGACCGGTCCGCGAGTTGCAATGATACATTTGTAGCCTTCAAATCCCCCATACGAACTCTCCTTGCAACAACCAAGGGCATACGACTAATACTTGCCCCCAAGTCATAAAGGGCTCGCTGTATAGTCACACCACCAATAGAATTGGGAATAGAGAAACTTCTCGGGTCTTGCATCTTTTCCGGGAGTGTATTGGTTATCTTTTCAGATAACATCACACGAGCCCCATTTCTTTGGTGAGACGAGATCCTTTAAAAACTTTGCATAGGAAGGGATCTTAGATATTGCATCCAAGAAAGGGATGGTCACTTGAAGTTGCTTGAGTGTATCCATAAACTTTCGAAATTTGACTTCAAGTGATGCTTTGACTAACCTTTGGGGATAAGGGACTACCGGAGTATGAACTTGAGGTGGAGAGGAAGATTTAGTAGTCTTTTTTGCTTCATCCTTTGGAGGAACCTCACTCATAGATTCCGATACTTTTGCCTTCTTTTCTTTCAAAGTTTGATCCATATCGCTCTCGTTCTTTCTTTTCTCAACTAGTACCCTTCCACTCCTCAAAGTAACCACATTCATCTGACCTCTTGGGTTTTGCTCCGGTTGAGGGGGAAGTTGATTCCCTTGCTTCAAAAGAGTAGCCAATTGTTGGCTGATTTGGGAGATTTGAGTCTCCATCATCTTGGAATGGGCGGTATTGGCATCAAGTCTAGAGAAGATTTGGTCATTTTTATCCCCTTAAGCTTGAACAAAACGTTCCATCAAGGAGTCAAGGTTTGACCTTTGTGGGATCGGTGCTATAGCAGGCATATTGGTGGGATGTGGAAGCATAACCTGAGACTGCGACGACTGAGATAAATGCATTTGGGACTGTTGAGGTGGCCTCTGATTAGCTTAGTTGGATGATTGACCAAACTGTGGCTGATTATCTTTCCAAGAGAAGTTAGGGTAATTGCGTCACCCTGGATTATATGTCTGAGAGAATGGATTACCTCTTTGGCCTTGGGACCAAGATTGGTTGAAGATGGAATTTGCTTGATCCATAGTAAGGTTGTTGCCTAGCTTACAATTGGAAAAAACATGGCCTTTGTTGCCACACATATCACAAGCAAGTACTGATGCCTCAGAAGTGGTCTGACTCGCTCCAATGTTACTGATTTGGTTCGTTATATTAGATGAAAACGAATCAAACTTACTCGTTAAGAGTGAAAAAGCATCAACATCTAGCTTTCCTCCTCTCTTTAGAATTGCTCTCTCGGTTGGGTACAAGAAATTGTTGGATGTCATGTCTTCAATAAGAGCTTTTGTTCCGGCGGGGGTTTTGTTGACAATAGACCCACCCGCGGACGCGTCCATAGAAATCCGAACATTTTTCTTCAACCCATTGCAGAAAGTCTGAATAAGAAGCCACTCGGGAACTCCGTGATGGGGCATTGTCGCTGAAGATATTTGTACCTCTCTTACGCCTCATAGAGTGATTCATACTCATGTTGCACAAAAGTAGTGATATCACTCCTTAATTTTGCTGTTTTGGCCGGTGGGAAGAAACGAGTCAGAAAAGTCTTTGAGAGCGCATCCTAAGTGGTGAAGTGTTGGGATTGTGACTCTTAAGCCACTCCTTTGCCTTGTCCCGGAGAGAAAATGGGAAAAGCCATAAGCGGATGGCATCATCAGTGACATTCTGAATCTTGATCATATCACACTTTTCCAAGAATGAATCCAAATGATCATTTGGATTTTCAGAGAGAGCTCTCGAGAATTGATCTTGCTGGACAAATGTTGCCAGATTGGTCTTCAACTCAAAATTGTTGGCTTGAATGGTTGGACGAGTAATGGATGAGGTGGAGCCATAGGTAGGCTCGGTGAAGTCCTTCAGAGTACGTTCAACATGCTCTCCCATAACTACTTGTCTTCTCTTTCTTCTCCTTTATGCGTTTAATCTTCTTGCAGTAGCTTCAATCTCAGGATCAAATAGCAATCGATCTAACCCTATGATCTCTGGTGCATACAAGTTAGTTAACTGGAAAACATAATAATAGACAAGATTAGTCATGTTTGTTGAAGTACAAAAAGTAAAATACAAAATAGAAATAGGGAAGTGAAACAAAGACTAGTAAATCAAAAATTAAATTAATGTTAGGCTAGTCGCCTCCTCGGCAATGGCATCAAAAACTTGATGAGGTTTAAAATTTATACCGCAAGCGTACGGGTTATGTAGCATACAGGTCGATCACTGGGCGGTGACGGTCTAAACACTAACACTTAATAATCATGTCTAGCTATGTGAATCAGATAATTGGTTTGATTATTAAATTAAGCGGACATAAAATTAAACGAGATTAAGGGAACGAGAGAGAAAAATGAAGCAAATAAAAACAAGACTAAGTAAAATAAACGACAACTACAACTAAAAGGGCACTGGGTAACGTCAACCTAAGACTTTGGTAATGGTGGGAATCTGTTTTGCAAAACTACTTAAATCCTCTTTCGAGGTGGAAAAGCTTTTCTAGGCCAAGAGACATATTTACTCTCGCAATATATATACATCAGAAAGAAACATTAAGATTTAAGACAAATAATTTTCCCAATCAACGTCCCTAACTATTTATCATGTTAGGAACGTTGTCATTGATCAATTTAATCTAAGTAAAAGATCAAACTTTCGTTTTCTCAAAAACTAATTGAATTGACTAAATGTTTTGTGAAAAACCAATTAAATTAACTCCAACTTTTGTTAGAATCAAAATGGATTAAAACCCAACATTCGTTTTAAGAATGATTGATCAAATACCAAAACCTCGATCCTAAGCGACGATTACCCAATAAAGCGATTACTAAATTAAGACCAAGAAGCAAGTTATTTAATTAGACTCTAATAAGATCAAAGGCAAATTAAATCTAAGCTATCAAAACAACTACATTAGATACGATCTAGTAACATTAACGCTAACGGAAATCAAAGACAAATAACGAATCTCTAAGCAATCATATGCAGAAATTTAATTAAATGTAAAAATAACAAGTGTAGAAAATTAAACCTAATCTAATATACATAAATTAAGTGCAGAAGATTAGAAGAGTATAGGGAGAAATTGAATTGCAACAGATTAAAGTGGGGAGTAGGGAACAGGGATACATAAAGATGAAGAATAAAAAGATAAATAATAGAGATATGCAGAAAAAAAAAGCTAAAATCATGAAGTAACAACTAAGAGCATAGAAACAATGATGAATAAAACTCAAGAACGATTAGATTAACGATAGTATTCAAACAAACAGTAAACAGCCAAAGTATATTAAAGAGATAGGGAAGAAGATACTAGTAGTCGTATGAAAAATCGATTGCAGATCGGGTTCCAATGGCCTAAGCGAAGCGCAAATCTTCTTCCCCAAGTCTTGGAGAATTTTCTCCAAGAACTGTCACCAAGAACCAAACGTATATCGTATCCCTAGAGTAGTAAACGGCGTCCTAGAACAAACACTCACAAGGGGTTTAAATAACTAAGCCCAACGAAATAAAAGCCCAAATAAAAAAACGGTCGCTCACGCCCGTGAAGGAACCCTTCACTGGCATGAAACAAGGCAGAAAGTTTAGAGTATGTAGATCCCAGATTAACAACAATTCATGATCGAGTAAAGATAAACAAGATGAGATTGGGAGAGAATACCTTTAATTCATATTGAAAAGTAAAACACCGAACAAAACCTAGAGAGAGAGAGTTTCTCTCTCTAGAAGACACGATCTCTCAAAGACGGCTACATCGTGAATGACCCTAATGTTCAACATAACAAATAAGTAAACTATATATACTCTCCCAAACCCTAGTTCTACAATAAGCCTAAGCCCATTTATACTATAAAGCCCAGATACAATCTAAAGCCCAATTACAAATATTAAATGTAGAACCCTTTACAAAACTTTCAAAACTTGGACATTTTATGTCCTAACAATCTCCCCCTAAAGTTTTGTAAAGGAATCATCGTCTTTAAAGTGCCAACTCTTCTCCCCCTTGATTTCTTTGAAAAACTTTAGCGTTGCACATCTTTAAAAAAAAAACTTCGGCTCCCCCTTGAATGAAGATCTTATCCTTCAAAGTTTCAACTTTAAAACACTAGATTCGATGTACGCAATAACCTCGACTTAGTGCACTACAGACAACTTTTATCTCTAGAAACTCAACACATTCGTTACGCCTACAAGAAAGAAATGTGTGAGTTTTGTGTGCCAACCACAGTGCATCTTGAGTTTATAACAACGAATCAGTCCTTGAACCGCGAGTTGAATAGGAGTTCAACTCAAGAACTTGTACTGATCAGCTCGTAGGAGAAGCATCTTGTAGCAAACACTACTCGGCAAGGGTTAGAAGAACCAATCAACAAATATCGAGAAAACCGAAACAAGAAAATTCCGGAACAAATAAAAAATATTCCTTGAAATTTCTGTTCCACGGATCACACGGTTAACGCGCAAAAATAAAATCCGAAATATAAACGGATCAATAGTCGGTTCTCGAGACTTGCAACAATAAAATCCTCAAATTAATCTCCGATACCAATCTCCAAAAAATTCGGACGACATGATCACTTGTCAAAAAAATTTGACACTTAAGCCCAAAATATTTAAGGCCAAAATCTGGTTGGCATTCGGCCCCAAAAAAATTTTGGTGCAAATTATAAATCACGTAGGTACACTGCCAAGACAAATTCGGTTCCATATGATACAACTTCGTATGTGTCAAGGAGAGAAAATTTTTCTCATGATAAAGATTCCACTTTCCTGGTATTTGATTGGATGGGATCTTTGTTGCTTTTAGACACCATCAACATATTTTTTTTTAAGATATGACAATTTCAATGATATCTCATCGTAATTGGGTTTCTTCAGTAAATGAAACCGCACACCCCAAAACCCGGATGCATAGGAAGTTCAAGTCTCAGATGTTGACTTTTAAACCCGAATCATATGTTAGAATCTCCCGGAAGGTATTGTGTCATAACACCCGGATTGCAGTAAAAGCAAATTCAAACCAGCCGCCGGTCACTAACATGAATCAATCATCCGCCGTCAACAATTTTCATTCACCATCAATCAAATTGGTAGTAACCAAGCAATAAAAAAAATAAACAACCGCCGATTACTATTATTCTCCACCGACCCACGATGCAATTTTTTTTTTGGGAATCTGGATCAATTAATGAAACAGCTGGTTACACAAAGGTAAGCAACAGCCGCCGGCCAACAAGTTGCCTATCACGATTATAACTTCTCAGATTTGATTTAAAAACCTCTAAAATTGAATCGATTTTTGCAATAAGACTCAGATTAGATCCAAACTCCATAACATCAAATCCAAAACAACAATTTTACCAAAAACCTTGCGTTGTAGAACATGAACCGTTGAAAATCGATCGAATCAAAGAAAAAAAAAACTTCTTCGATCCGACTCTGATACCACATGTAGATCCCAGATTAACAAAAATTCATGATCGAGTAAAGATAAACAAGATGAGATTGGGTTAAAAGCAACTACCCTAAGTATTCTCGAATCATGCGCTATACATTCCCATCCAACCCAAACAAAGGTGAATATCATGTTGAAATCACAGATTCCTAAAACGTTTTGATAACATCGACCGCCTCCTCTTCCCCTGTAAGCAGTTTGATGACTGGTCGACACAATTGCATGTATAAGGGTACCATCCAATGCACCTATTGCACCCTTCAATAACAGGAAATTATTATATATATATATATATAACGTTTTAAAATGTCAAGAATAAATCTGACCGGAAATTTTTCTCTCAAGCGTCTTTGATTACTCGACATATTTGAAGTTGTATCAGAAGTTGTCGGCACCACCATTTCTTTTGCGAATTCCATCATTCCTAGTAAAACTTCATGGAAACAAATATGAACGGTTCTTGTAGAGCGTTGAAATCTATGTTTAATCACTCTATAACGTTCATTATGACCGATCATCGTCAAAAACATCGCCATCTTCTCTTCGACACTAACATGTCTAGTATCTCTCACCCAATTTTTTTTGCCTAAAATGATTGCATAAAAGTATATATGCTACACGTGAGAGGCACATCAACTCTGAAGTATTATCGGGCATTCTTTCTATTCTTTCACGTGCATTTCTTCTTCGTCTTACATATATATATATATATATATATATATATATATATATATATATATATATATATATATATATATATATATATAAGAACTACCATGAGCATTTCTTCCTCAAAAGTCAACATCTATTAAAATAAAAATGCATATCATAAATCCAAAATAATAAAAATGCATATAATAAATCCAAACAAAAGCCACATAGCATATAATACAAATAGTCAAACATCCAAAACGTGCCATCAAAGAAGATCACAAGTTCCCAAAAACCACCAAAAACGTGGCACCACAAGTTCAAAAGTTAACACCACAAGTTCAAAAGTTAACACCAAAAGTCCTAAAACAACTCCTTAGCAATATCCTTGTTTCTTCCCAACTATTTTCACCCAATCTTTGGCAATTTCTTCCGGTATTGTCATACAAGCTTCTCTATTACGAGTGTCCATAAGAAGAGAAAAAGCAATCGAGTACAAAGGATCATCTTTTTCCCACCCAAGCCCGTTCAAATTTTTTAGGCATGTGTCATATGTGAAAAGGTCGGGGTTCCCATATCTTGACGACATACTATCTAAAAAATTTATAAGCTTTTCATCAAGCTCTGAAGTGGCTTTCGTACTCTTTTTACCATTTACGTTCTCAACTGGAGCACGGGATGTACAAGGTGTTGATGACACGGGAGCGTGATCATTTGATGGCAGACCATTGCCTTCAACACCGGTGGTCTCTTCATCAATGACCACAAAAGGCTCAGTGGTTGGCAAAGGGTCCTGTGATGACGGACCATGGCCTCCAAGACCCGTAGACGTACCACCGTTAAACAGTCGTGCACACAAGTCAGGATATGGAAGACTGGTAGTCCTCAAAGATTCAACATACCTATTGGTCTGTGTTAAAAAGAACATCTATAAATATACAAATAAAGTAAACAAGAACTAAAATAAAACAATATCTAAAGTTAGAAAATGACCTCTATCTCCAACTCTCATTCTTCTTGCGTCAAGTTAACAGTGTTAGTGATAGGATCATAGACATTCCTAGTTTTGTTTTTTAACTTCAACCAAGCAGTATATTTTCCTTTCAAATAATCAAAATGGTTGCGTATTTGCTTTCGATCGACCACAAAATTTTGTGTGGTTTTTAAAGTCTCAGCAACTTTCTTCCAAGAAATTGCCTTCAAACTAGTACCCTCGTTTCCATTTAACCCCACCTCTAAAATACAAGCCTCTAGGAAAGTTTTCACGACATTGAGATTTTTCCAACTTATCCTTATTCTCTTTTGTTGTTGTAATTCACCGGTTTGTTCCATACCTAAAACAAAATCGGTAACAAACCACAACACATCAAAATACACATAAAATTGTTGCCCATAGATACATAGATAGCCACCAAAATTGTGAACACAAATACATAGATAATAATTAACCAAACTGATTTGAAACAAACCCATAAAAGAAAGAAAATTAAGATTGAATCTTTAATCAATCTAACAACATAAACAAACGATAAGATTATGAAACACATACCAAACTGATTTGAAACAAACCCATAAAAGAAAAAAAATTAAGATTAAATCTTTAATCAATCTAACAACATAAACAAACGATAAGATTATGAAACACATACCAAATAAAGTTGAACTGGTAAGAAACAACTACCATTTGAATCTTTAAACAAACTCCCATTTCAAAAACACGATTTCACTTGATCGATTAATCAAAGAAACCAACGAAGGACAATGAACAACAAATAATCAAGAAATATTTTTGAAGCACAATTCCCATAAATGAACAACAAATAAACAACAAATAATCTGATTTTGATTAATTTCAAGAACACGATTTCACTTGATCGGTTAATCAAAGAAACCAACGAAGGACAATGAACAACAAATAATCAAGAAATATTTTTGAAGCACAATTTCCAGAAATGAACAACAAATAATCAAGAAATGAACAACAAATAATCTGATTTCGATTAATTCCAAGAACACGATTTCACTTGATCGATTTCACACGATTTCCCAAGAAATATTTTTGAATCACAATGAACAACAAATAATCAAGAAAACATGAACAACTACATTCTACAAACACAAGGATCGAACCATAAATAATGAACAAGATGATGGGTTTTGCTATTTTTGAAGTCAAAGATTAAAAGGGTTCGATCTGAAGATGAAGTAGTGAGAAATTAGATCAGAAAAGAATTGTCGTACCTAGAAGGTCGCCGGTGATGGAAGCCCTGACCGGAAGAGTGGTCGCCGGTGATGGAGGCGATGAAAGTGGCCGACGATGTAAATCCTACTACAAGTCTGGATGTGGATGGAGGCGTGAAAGGGGAGAAAAAAACGATTAGGTTAGTATTAATTTGATGTTTTTTTTTTGTTTTTTGTGAAGGGTAAAAATGTCAAGTTTTTGGCTTATTGGGGACAACTACTATTTTTACTACTGAGCGATTAAGTCAAATTTAGTTGCGCGATTAAGCCATTAAGCCCCAAGTAAACACTCCATTTCTCTGTGTGAATAAGCCACTCACCCCATTAAGCCCCAAGTAAACACCCCCTAAGTACTGTAACAATTTTTCAGCCTTAATGGTGTCACGTTTTCAAATGAGTATGATGGGAGAGATGAATTTCTTTCTTGGATTACAAGTTCGTCAATTTTCCATGGGGATTTTCACAAACCAAGCTAAGTAGATTTCTGACGTTTTGAAGAAATTTTAAATGGAAAATTGTACACCAATTAGCACCCTGATGGCACCGGGTACTAAGATCGGAGCTGACCTATATAGGAAAGTTGTTGATCAAAAGACCTATAGAGATATGATTGGTTCTCTCATGTACTTAACGGCTAGTAGACCTGATATCATGTTTGCTACTTGTTTGTGTGCAAGATATCAAGCTAAACCCATAGAGTCACATCTTTCTGCTATTAAGCATATTTTTCGATATCTGAAGGGGACTGTAGATCTTGGTCTATGGTATCCTAAAGATACATGTTTCAAACTTACAACATATTCAGATGCAGATCATGCAGGGTGCATGTTAGATAGGAAGAGTACTTCAGGACATATACAATTCTTGGGAGATAAGCTCGTGAGTTAGGCTTCAAAGATACAACTGTGTGTATCTACTTCAACAGCCGAAACAGAATATGTAGTTGCCGCTAGTTGCTATTCTCAAGTGTTGTGGATGTGGACACAACTCTGAGATTATGGCTTGTATTACAACAAAATCCCGATTTACTGCGATTCTAAGGGCGCTATCGCTATTTCTGCAAACCCTGTCCAACATACAAAAACAAAGCACATTGACGTGCGATATCACTTTATCAAAGATAATGTTGAAAAAGGTACGATTGAACTTTACTTTGTAAACACGGATTATCAGCTTGCTGATTTATTCACTAAGCCTTTGGACGAAAAGATATTTAATTTTCTCATTTCGAAACTAGGCAGGTTGAATCTCAAAACGTAATCCGTCTTTACCTCGTACAGTTTGATTTATAATTTTTCTTCATTTCTTTATTTTTATCTGAATGATATCTACACTGAAGGTTTGCTCATGATTTCAGGGGGAGAGAGTTACAAGATTAGATGATCTAATTTCGAGGGGGAGTTAGAGAAATTTTCTGTGATTTGTACTGACAAATTTTTCATGTTGCATATTTTCAGGGGGAGTAAGAGTAAGAATGATGAATTCTGATTAATTCAGATCAAAACTCGTTCTTTAATATTTTAATTTTCATGTTTTACTTTCAATAAGCTTTTTGAATAAGACTTTGGTACTTTGACTACTTTTTGACTGAATGCAGAATTTGAGGGGGAGCTTACAAGTTTCAATTCATATTGACTTTGGGCTGATTTATGAGGTTTAAGCTGAATGTAAGATTTTTCTGATCTTAATCTTAATTTTTTTGAAAGATGGACAACTTTCAGACATAAAAACATGTTTCTGAATGTTCAAACCACTTCTTGATTCTCAAAAGATTTTATATAGAAGTGTTATTTTAAATGTTTTCATCTAATGAACTTTCATGATTAACTAGCCGTGTGTTTTCAAAGATAAATACGTGTGTATTATCTTTTCTATATACTGTCAAGTATTAATATACACCGGTTTAGTAATTTTACATTGACTTTGTTATTACCATGTCTCAAATTGAAACAATTTTTCGATGGTAATACATCCCGTTTGAAATTCAATGTTTGTTGAGCGTTACATTCATTCATAATTAACGATTCTTTCAAGAATTGTCTATATTTCTTCATATAGACAAATTCCAATTCTTTCATGACCTAAGCTTTATATGATTATCATTTATATTTGATTTTCGATACATTGTCAGATTCTCAAACAAGGTTTTTGTATTCATTTCATTCACTCAATATTCTTGTTTTGAGATATCTTCAAAGTTCAAAATGCTCAAATCTTCATGATACTTTTGATAAGCATACATATATCTGACATATTTATTTCATATGTATTGTACTTTAACTGATCAAGTTAAGTTGTTGAGCATCATGCTTTTAGGACAATATCTTCATGGGATCAGTGTGAGAACTTATAAGACTTTTATGGTTTTACGTTAACCAGTATTTCCTACCCAAGAAGTTATCCTTGAGTGATCGAGAAGTGAGGGGTCATAAATCAAAGAGTGGGGGTGTGATGAGGTAAAATGCAAAAGAGACTTTGGTTAGATGTGAGCTTATTGATTAAAAGAAATAGGGTGTGAGAACAAAGTTAAAAGAATATCAGAACTCTGCACCAACTACTATCTGAGTTGGGCAGCCACATTACTGTTGTTTCATAATTTTTTTGTGAACATCATTGAAACAGGCACTAGCCCATGCCAACTCTTGACTTAACCCCACCAGCTACTCATTTTTTTCTCAACAAAGAAATGTTTAATATTTTCTTGGGCACACAACATATAATC
The DNA here is from genome assembly GCA_954870635.1 of Arctium minus. Taxonomy (NCBI): domain Eukaryota; kingdom Viridiplantae; phylum Streptophyta; class Magnoliopsida; order Asterales; family Asteraceae; genus Arctium; species Arctium minus. Next base: position 32,380,375 of record OX941091.1, on the reverse strand, counting down.
TATCTGATCTTCACTCGGAATATTTGGATATTGAAAAAGAAGGAAAGTTGCCCCACCTTCGACCTTCGATCATGCACATCGAGTCGTGGAAAATTGTTGTTGTCTCAACAGTTTACACACTTTGAGCCTAAAAAGCCTAAGTAGCTTCAATCATTCTACACTTGCACGTACACACAAGGAATAAGTTTTCTTGTCATAACGTTCATAGAAAATTCCTTTGTGGTTTTTCGATGATTGAATGGAAGCCCTGGGGGAGTGAACATCATAAAGCTCCTTTCCAACAAACATTCTTTGTACTAAGTGGCTCTATGCTACTTACAGGCATTTTTAACTGATTCATTTGTTGATTCAGGATTACACTCAATTCTGAATTTGATAAGATTCGGAATCATTTTTATGAATTGATGGATGTTATTCTATCAGTGGAAAGATCATGAGGATGTTGGTCAGAAATTGGATACATACTTTTTCATGCAAAGTTTTGATGATACTGATGCCCGCATTCATCAAAAAGGGGGAGAACATGAAACATGAAAAAGCAATTTGGAGATGATATAGATTGAAAAAGCAGTTCATGGGGGAGAAATTGTCAATAAATGAAGAAATGAAGGGATGTGAAAGTTAAGTGAAATTTCAATTTCAGAGATATGGGGAGAAAATCAAGAATGAAAAAGCAGTTTCAGAGTTATATCAGGAATTTGAGAGAGTTCTTTGAAGATTCTTTGTAAGAAGAAAATGAGCTATATCTAAAGATGATTTCTTTTCTGAAGTCTATTTCAGTTAAGAAATGAGGAGATTGTTTCTGAAGACTAAAAGAGATTATTATAAACCTTGGGTGAGATTGTTAAAGTTTTTATGAAGATTCCAGTAAGAGAAGATAGGGGGATAATGACTTTGAACATGTTTATTCAAAAGGAGAGATTGTATTTCAAAGGAGGAGATTATCAGTATTCATTCTAAATGGGGATAATGTTTGACAAAGACAAAGAGAGAAATTGTTCTTTGATGTTGAGATTGTTTTTGGAGATGATCTTGAATCCAAAGGGGGAGAATGTTAGTGCAATATTTGTTGTATTCAAGATCATAAACCAAAGTCCATGTCAAAGCCTCAAATGCAAAGTCAAAGTCAAAGTTTCTTAATAAGGAGAGTCAAAGTCTTGTATTGTATTGTTAGTTTTGTTAGTTTGTTTGTTTCCTTGTAAGTAGGTGGTATAAATATGTTTTCCTTGTGTTGTAATCAAGAGAGGAACTAACTTGCAGAATCTTAGAGAGAGAAATATTATGAGAAAGTGAGAGATTTATACGATTTGTAATCTGTGAATTAAGATTAATACATATGGCTTATTGAATCAAATCTCATTGTTCATCTTGATTGAATTGCACATTTTGGGACACACATTATTCGATTCGGATGATGACTCAAGATGAGAAGTTGTAACTTAAAGTGAAGTCATTTGAATCATTCTTGGTGCTATTGCATATTTGCTTCGAACATGTTTTTGAATGTTAGGTCGAGAAATGTTTGAAATTTAGGAATAAGGATGATAAATTCACTAATAATCTGACAAATAATACGAAGACGTTTGTATAGAGTTGACACATGTTATAATTTGACGATTAAGCATGCTTTAACGGACGTACTACCACCGGATAAGTACAAGCTTTAAGATGTGGCAATAACTAACTCAATGAAATTCAGATACGTGCACTCGAAGAATAGATAGTTGAGTAGCCATTTATCCAGAAGAGAAATAACAAGTATAGATCTCTAGAAGTGCATCACGTATCTCTGACTTTGCATAGTCAGCAAATTAAAATTTCTAATTCAACAGGATCAAACTTATTTCTCCTCTGAGTACTCTTGTTCAACCAAAATCATTTAAAATCCAACTTCTAAAATATTATGTAACACCCTCAAATTTGGAAAGAGCGGCTAATTTAAAATTTTGAATAATACATCAAATAAATGATAAATCCCTTTCTACAAATCAATACTTGATTTCTCGAATAACAAATCTAGATTTAATGTCAACAAAAGATAAATTAAACTTTACATCTAGGTTTAGGTTAGGTGTTACTAAAACCCAATGACTGTCGCTATCTCCAAGGTGCAGAAGAGATTACCAAAAAGCTATATCATTCTCGTGTATTTAACTAGAACTCAACTCTTCACGGTGACGCTAATACCATTCACCCAACAAGGACCTGATGCACATGCCGATAAATAAAAAGGGTTAGACTTAACGCCTAGTGAGTTTAAGAGTTTTCATCATTTATACCATCTTGTAATACTGGAAGAGTGTTATTTAAATCACAATTTTCAGTATGAAATATATATTAATTATGAAACAATACCTTTCTCAAAACCCACCATTTTTGCGATGAAAACCCCAATACAAACATTCATTCAAATATGAATTCAAAACCCAATACTTACTCAAAACGTAAATAAAGATTAATGCTCGGTTACTGAAACTCGGAAAACTCTATTACCCAAAATCATAAATTATGGAGAACACTCCATACTCGAAACGTCGCCGAAAAACATGGATAAAACTCAATACCCAAAATAACACCTTTCGGTGACAGGGGAGACCCGCTTCTGTTGATTATGGAAAAACACAAAGTAAGCCATGAATCAACGTTATTAAGTAGCACCCTAAGATCATGGTCACGATGTCCAACTCCTCTCAAGCTTCCACCACAATACCTAAGGTCTCGGAGCCCGACCCATACAAGTTCATCTCCGCAATACCCCGATCCTAATGCCTACTTACACACCATAAAGTGACACCTACAAGCAAATTGTTCTAGGACCCGACTCCACATGAGTTCATCCCAAAATACCCTCGTTGACTTAGTGTCAACTCTACTTGTCTGAAGCCTCAAAACAAGGGTCGCGGAGTCTGACTCAACAAGACATCACCTCTGTAATACCCACGGTCCCAGAGCCCGACTCATAAAAGTTCATCTCCGAAATACTGACCACGGTCCCGGGGTCCAACCCACAAGGTTCCTCTTTGAAATACTGACTACGGTCCCGAGGTCCAACCCACATGGGCTCCTCTCCGCAATACCGACATAACCAAACTCAACCACTCAAGGTCTATTACTTGTATAGGCGTCAAGCTCAACAACTCCAAGTCTATTACTCGTATGAACACCAAGATATAAAACAGGGACAACGATCCTATTTTTCAAACCAAAATACTAACTCCTATGCCTATGGACCAATTGCATTACTGTCTAAATTACATGACTATAAATTGTAATTTCCAAATAAATGTGCAATAAATGCAACTCACGTCCAAAGCTCAATATTGAGTAAATTTAAACCGGACAAATGTACCCAAGACTTATCTGAGCCAAAAGCTCACCAATTCAATTGGCCCTTCAGTAATAGTTGACTCAAACAATAAAACGTATATAACCAACGATTCACATGCTCTAATGGTTAATTAAAAAACCCAACTTTAGTTTGGGACAAATCATTTCCAAATGGAATCATACCATTTATATTCTTTAAACGTTCCATAACACAAGATTATGTATTTGTCCAAACTACACGCACTAAAAGTGCATTTTCACCAAATGATCTCCATTTATAAGATAAATCATTAAACTACCTACACTTATGATTTATTTATCAAAATGCCCAAAAATCCCAAATATGGGTGTTTCGCAAGATTTATAAAATCAAATACACCAAATAGGCAAAGCTCATCAAATAATCTAACATTTGATAATTATCAAGTAAAACACATAAATACTTAAAAATTGACATTTTTGACATGTATATAGTCTTCACAAATCAACTTGAACTCACCTTACTAGATTTATGCTAAATCTAGGTTTTACCCCCAAATTTTGAGCTTCCTTTGATGAAGACTTGAGATCTTTTAGTAAGCTTTTCAAATCTTAGCCTCAAGGTTTCTACAACGTTTCTACTACCACAAACACTTCCGAATTTACACCAAAATGGGAAGAAATGGAAAGTGGAATGAAGAACACAAATATCCTAGCTTTTGGTTAAGATGGGAGATCTTACCTCCAACTTGATAACTCTAAAATCTTCAAGAATGTCTCTAATGGCCTTCAAAATCGGACTTCAAGCTCCCCAAAACTCAAATCTAGAGAGGAAGGGTGGAGGAGAAAGTTGGAGAACAGAAAAATGAGAAAATCCCCAAAAAATTGCACCTTTAAGCCATCTGACAGCTTCCCTTGACCTTGTCGGCGACCTTAGGTCATAGGGCAAGTCGTGCGTGTCTCCATCCACTATCCAATAATTATGCGGCATTAGTCGCGACCCAGGGTCGCACGCCAGGTCGTGGGGATCCTTTTCATGTGGTTTTCTCCCATTTAATGCGTCTCATTCGATCCTCGAAGGTTCCATTATGATACTTATATAAAACCTTCATAATTCATCATTCTTAAGTATCATTTGGTAACATGATTAATAAAAAAGAGAAGCCCTAAAATCGTGGGCGTTATATATTAAAACACATTTTGATTTATGAGTGGTGTAAACAATTTATTTAAAAGATTTTCATCAATTCATAAGTTGTCCTTCTTATAAATAATTGAAGGTTCATAATTTAATATCTTGAATTGTGATCATTCAGAAAGGATCCAACATGAAAAGTACACTCCCTCTCAGATTGAACATAAATCAATCATGATTAGTCCCTCTTAACCAATGAACTCGGATCAAATAAAGATTAACCATGCAATATACATATAAAAGGATGTTAATTAGATATGAAACATAATTAAAATTTCTACTTCTTCAATGTGTATTCAAAGAAAAATTATGTAGAATCGGGGATTTGATTGATTAGGGTCAGAAGTTTGGATGAGCTAGTCAGATTTACTTTGATCTTAGCAAATCAGAATTATGAACTGACTAATCATAGATCTAATTATGCATGATTTTCTTCTGAATTAACATTTTGAACAAATTTTAAGTAGAAAATTTTAGCATACCAAACCTGTTAATCGAAAAGTTAAATCTCTTTTCATCCAAGGCCTTTGTAAAGAGATCAACAAGTTGGTAATCAGTAGTAACATAGTACATTTCAATGGTTTCCTTTTCCACATGATCCTTTATAAAATGGTACCTTACATCAATGTGTTTGGTCTTTGAATGTTGGACAAGATTAGATGTTATTGCAATGGCACTCTTTGAGTCACAATAAATGGGGACCTTGTGATATAAAAATCCATAATTCTTTAATTGTGTCTTCATCCATATGACTTGTGAACAACAACTTACAGATGCAACATAATTAACTTCAGTTGTAGAAGTTGAAACACAAATCTGTTTCTTGGATGTCCAACTAATAAGCTTATCACCCAAAAATTGACAACTCGCATAAGGTTTTTCCTATCAAGTTTGCATCCTGCATGATTTGCATCTGTAAAGGCAGTGAGTTCAAAGCTATAATCCTTAGGATACCAAAGACCCAAATTAGGTGTGTCTTTAAGGTACTAAGAATTCTCTTAACAATATTTTTTTGGTAATCGTGGGTTTTCGGGTTAGCTTACGCACACCGACTAATCCCGACGACCACGAATGGCTTGTAGTCATTGCAGGTGAACCTCTATGGCCACAAGGGTTTTGGCAGTGCTTAGATTTAAACCTTAGGTAGATGAGATTAGGGGAGCTCAAATTTCCGACCAACCCAACCCCAAAAAACGTAAAAAAAACTCAAATCGAGGTAACCCGATACATAATCTGTAACGCTCCAAATTTTTGTTGTATAAACTCTTTCGTTAAGATTTCTAGCCTTCCTTATCTTTTAAATAATAGTTATCTCGTGTCTACCCTATTGGTGCATATCGCGTGTTTTAGCCAAGTTCGTGTGTCAAGTATTGAGTTTGGAACAGTGAAACAGTGGATCACGCGAGTTACCTCGCGACTTGCAAGCCGCGACACAAGTTGTGTAACCTACTGTCCATTTTCCATTTCAGAAACACGGGCGGCTTATGCCGCGACTTAAGGTCACGGTATAACCCGCGAGATCCCCCTGAATGCTCTAATGCGGGTTTCTTCCCCATTTTCTCATTTATTTCAAGTGTGGATCTAGTAGGTGCGATCTTGGTGTGATTTTGGGTGCCCTAGGTGAGTTTTCTTCATCTATCTTCATTTAATCTCATTAAATGAAACCCTAAGATTATTGTTGGTGTTGCCTAGGTTGGTTATGTGGGATCGGATACTAGCCGTTGGTCATAAATGTAAATCCTAGCGAATGATCATGACTAGGGATCATTGGGTGCCCTCACCCACATCTTAGTACAAGCCGGCGTGTTCATGGCCTTGATCCTAGTATGGTGAGCTCAATAACTCGGAAAATGGTTTACTTTGTGTTTCTCCACAATCCTTGGAAAATCGGGTCTTCCTGTCATCGCAAGATGTATTTTGGACCGCAAGGTCAAAATGTGTTTATCAAATTATTTACAAAGGCGTTTGGGGAAAACAGATTTACTTATGTTGTATTTAACTTTCTTATCGAATTGTCATATAACTTGTATGTTCTCACTAGGCTTTAAGCCTAACACTTTTTTCTCAAATGATGTGTATAACATGTTCCCTTAGCGGTGGGTCATCAAGGGGTTGAGTGAAGAGCGTGGTCTCTTGAGGGAATTTTTGGATGATAGATTATTTGGGGTCTTGGCGTTTAAAACGATTTATTCATTTATTTTGGAATTGGGTTGACAACCTATGTAATCTAGATAGAAATGGTTTATATTAGTTTGTTGTCGATTTCCCATGCATCTTATACAGGTTTTGTAAACGCGTACACTTTTACTCTTTTTGGGTGGTTAGCTCCAAATACAATTGTCGTATTGCCGAATTTCAATTTTTAAAATTACCCGAATTTTTAGGGTGTTACAAGTTGGTATCATAGCTCTAGTTTAAGTGAACTAGGCATGAATGTAAGATGTCTAGACTTAGACTAAGATTATTAAGTAATGATTTGTGAGATTGGGTAGAACCTCTAAGATGGGTTGGTCTCAGAGTCTACGAAAATTATGTTAGTCAAGAATTGTAGTGATGGTAACGGGAACTCTTACGTATCATATATTCAAAATTTCAGTTAGCTAACGTTATTATGAGGATGTTTTACGTGAGTGTACTTATTTTACGGTTAGTATGATTATTGGTGAATGTAGTAGTACGTTCCTTTCGTGCTTAATTCTGTTTATCTCTTTCTTACTCTTACTCATGCTTGTGTGGCAGCCATTACTCTATCATGGTGAACACTCGTAGTTGGCCGTTAGGCGACGGATACCTTCGTGATGATAGTTCGCCCGAACGAAACCCGGTGGTTAGGGCGCCGACTGTCGTTCCTCCTGGTATGTCGTCGTTATTCACTGAGGAGGTGGAGCAAGTGCCTAGAGTGGAATTGGCATCCCGAACCCGATTTTTCAAGAGGCAAACCCTCAAGCTGACATGATGGACAGCGTCATGCAAATGATGACGTCGGCTATAGAGAAGCAGCAAGAGGCGTTTCTGAAGATGTTGGAGGACCGTGATGCGAGCCTCCGAAGGCACGAGGTAGTGGAAGAGAATGTGTCAGTTGGTTCTGGTGGCACCGGAAACGGGATCAGAACTGAAGAGCACAGGACTGCTGGTGCTCAGAAAAGTGGGAATAACTGTTCTTATAAGTCTTTTCTGGGTTGTGGACCACTGGATTTCTCCGATTCCGAAGACCCGGTTGCTTGTGTAAAGTGGATCCAAGCGATCGAACAAGCCTTCGGTTCATCTGAGTGCGGAGATGACCAAAGGGTGAGGTTCGGTACTCAACTGTTCAGAGATACGGCGCTCACATGGTGGAATGTCATCCAGTCCACCCTTTCTCCTACCGTTTTGGCTCAATTAACTTGGGGCGAATTCAAAGTGAAAATATTGGAAGAGTACTGCAGTGAGAGAACCATGGACCGTATTGAAGCTGAGTTCCGGTCTCTTGAAAAGGGAAACTTGACGGTGAAGGAGTACACCCGTCAGTTCATGGAAAAGCTGGGTTTGGTGGGGCATGTGGCCTCAACAGAAAAAGAGAAGGCTTACCTCAAAGGCCTGCCAGCGGACATGATGTCGATAGTCCGCAACTCTAAAGCTTCTAACCTCCGGGAGATAATTGAGGAAGCTCAATTTATGGAAGAGATCTATGCAAGAGGCAAGCTAGAGAAAGTCGTGGTAGTAACAGACAAGAGGAAGTGGGAAGGCAATTCCGGACCTCCAAAGAAGAATCGACCATTCGTTGGGAATCAAAATTTCAACAACTGTCAAGAGGCACGGTGGTGCCATAAGTTCTGAAGCAAGCACCATGGCAACTGTAATCCCAATTTCACCTCTTGTGCCAAGTGTGGTAAGACCGATCATCCTACCAAAGATTGTCCGATCAAGGGGATTGTCTGTTTTGAGTGCAAGATGCCGGGACATTTTCGAAAGGATTGTTCGAAGTGGAAGACTGGAAGCGCCCCAGAGAAGAAAGAGAACCCTCCCAGAGTCCTGGCCGAGCTTTCCAGATGACGGCCGAGGAGGCCAAGGCATCCACTGACGTGGTATTGGGTACGTTTCTTCTAAACTCCGTACCTGCTCGTGTGTTATTTGATTCCGGCGCTAGTTTCTCTTTCATGTCAGGCTCTTTTTGCCAACAGCTTGCCATGCCCACTAGTAGCTTAGTTGATGCTTTAGTGGTAGAAATAGCAAATGGTAGTCAAGTAGTGATTCGCGATGTCTTGAAGGATTGCTCACTTGACATCGAAGGGAAGAAATTCTCAATTAATCTGATGTCCATGGTTATCGGTGGCTTCGATGTGGTAGTTGGTATGGATTGGTTGGCAGACAATCATGCCGAAATCCTATGCTCCAAGAAACTAATCCGACTCCCTACACCGGATGGTGACAATGTGGTAGTTTATGACGAAAGGAGGAAAGGTGATGTAGCCGTTATCACCATGGCTAAGTCACGAAAGTGCTTAGTGAAGGGATGTTCGTCCTTCCTAGCATACGTAGTCGACGCCAAGCTGGAAAAGAAGAAACTTGAAGATGTAAAGGTGGTGTGCGAGTTTCCCGACGTTTTTTCGGATGACTTGCCCAGTTTACCACTCGATCGTCAAGTAGAATTTCGAATAGATCTTGTACCGGGAGCGGCTCCTATTGCTAGAGCCCCATACCGGTTGGCACCATCGAAGATGCAAGAAATGATGGCTCAACTCCAAGAACTCCTTGAGAAGGGGTTTATAAGACCGAGCTCGTCGCCTTGGGGAGCTCCGGTCTTGTTTGTCAAGAAGAAGGATGTCACAATGAGAATGTGCATCAATTATCGTGAACTAAATAAGGCTACGATGAAGAATAAGTATCCACTCCCGAGAATCGACGACTTATTCGATCAGCTCCAAGGAGCGGGTTGTTTCTCGAAGATCGATTTGCGCTCGGGATACCACCAAGTGAAGGTGAGAGAAGAAGACGTTCCGAAGACAACTTTTAGAACGCGTTACGGCTATTACGAATTTCTCGTGATGCCATTTGGTCTAACTAACGCACGGCGATGTTTATGGACTTGATGAAAAGAGTGTGTCGGCCATTCCTCGACAAGTCGGTCATTGTATTCATTGATGACATACTCGTGTATTCCAAGAGTGAGTCAGAACATGAGCAACACCTACGCAAAGTTCTAGAAGTGTTGAGAAAAGAGAGGTTGTATGCCAAATTTTTAAAGTGACACTTTTGGCTTGAAGAGGTTCAATTCTTGGGTCACGTTGTCACTCGAGACGGAGTGAAAGTGGACCCCTCCAAAATTAAAGACATGATGAATTGGGAGCCTCCCAAGAATCCGTCTGAAATCCGAAGCTTCTTGGGTTTAGCGGGATATTACCGGAGATTCATTCAAGACTTCTCCAATATCGCTTCTTCCTTGACGGCTTTGACCAAGAAGAATGTAAAGTTAATTTGGACTGAAACGCAAGAGAAGGCGTTCCAGACCTTACAGAAGAAGTTGTGTGAAGCCCCAATTTTATCGTTACCCGAAGGATCGGAAGACTTCGTGGTTTATAGTGACGCTTCGAAGATGGGGTTGGGTTGTGTGTTGATGCAAAGAGGCAAGGTAATCGCTTACTCATCGAGACAACTCAAGATTCACGAAAAGAATTACCCTACCCATGATCTGGAGTTGGCGGGGGTGGTGTTCGCTTTGAAACTTTGGCGACACTACCTCTATGGCACAAAATGTACTCTCTACACGGATCATAAAAGTTTGAAATACGTCTTCGATCAAAAGGAGTTGAACATGAGGCAAAGGTGGTGGCTCGAATTACTCAAAGACTACGATTGTGAGTTGCTTTACCATCCCGGTAAGGCAAACGTAGTGGCTGATGCTTTGAGTCGTAAGGACTATAGCAGGAGCATTCGGGATACCCTCTCAAGAATGGAGCTCGTGTCGAGTCTCATTGAGAAGATTAAGATGTCTCAAGTGGAATCATTATTGGAGGAAAATCTCAAGGAGGAGGTCATGTCAAAACAACGTTTACTCTTAACGGAAGATGGTCGTGGGGTAAAATTGTTCAACGGGCGAGTGTGGGTACCCAAGATTGGGGGCAGTCGGGAGCTTATTCTTGAAGATGCCCATAAGTCCAAGTATTCTATTCATTCGGGGAGTACAAAGATGTACCGAGATTTGAAGCTACACTATTGGTGGTCGGTGATGAAGCTTAACGTGGCACGTTACGTAGAGCGTTGTGTGACATGTTTGCAAGTGAAGGTCGAGCACCAACGACCGTACGGGAGCCTTCAATCCTTGGAGATCTCCGAGTGGAAATAAGAACAAATCACCATGGAGTTTATGACTAAGTTGCACAAGACTCTTCGAGGTCATGATACCATATGGGTGATAGTTCACTGGTTGACCAAGAGCACTCATTTCTTGGCCATGCGTGAGACACTACCGATGGAAAATTTAGAAAAGCTCTACATCGATGAGGTGGTTTCGAGGCATGGAGTACCTTTGTCTATTGTATCGGATCGTGACAGTCGGTTCACTTCAAACTTTTGGGATGGCTTGCAGAAGGAGCTTGGTACGCGCGTGAAGTTGAGTACGACTTACCATCCTCAAACCGACGGTCAAAGGGAGAGAACGATCCAAACGTTTGAAGACATGTTAAGGTCTTGCGTTATCGACTTCGGGGGTAGTTGGGACTCTCACCTACCTTTGGTGGAGTTTGCTTACAATAATAGCTACCACTCGAGTATTGGAATGGCTCCGTTTGAGGCCTTATACGGGCGGAAGTGCAGAACTTCCGTATGTTGGCTTGAAGTGGGAGAGAAGTAATTCGTCGGACCTGAAATCGTGCAAGAGACGGCCGATAAGGTCAAAGGTATTCGGGAAAGATTGAAAGTGGCTCAATATCGGCAAAAGAGCTATGCCGATAAGAAGAGACGACCGATTGAATTCCAAGTAGGCGACATGGAAAATTATCCGGTTCGGAAAACGCGGGAAGTTGAGTCCCCGTTTCCTTGGACCATTTAAAGTGCTTAAGTGTGTTGGCTTGCAGGCTTACCAGTTGGAACTTCCTCCATAAATGAACGGGATCCATAACACATTCCATATATGTTACCTTCGGAAGTATTTGGTGGAAGAGGAGAGCGTTATCCCTCTTTCCGAGATTAGAGTGGACGAGGGTAACCGTTACGTTGAGGAACCCGAAGCTATTCTGGAGAAAAAGTCAAAGAAACTTCGCCACAAGGAAGTCACTATGGTCAAAGTGCAATGGAAGCATCAACGCGGTGCCAATGTGACGTGGGAAGCAGAGGAGGATATGAAGCGAAGATATCCTCACCTGTTCGAGTAGTTGGGATTTCGGGGACGAAATCATTTCCAAGTTGGGGAGGATTGTAACGCCCCGAATTTTTGTTGTATAAACTCTTTTGTTAAGATTTCTAGCCTTCCTTACCTTTTAAATCATAGTTATCTCGTGTCTACCCTACTGGTGCGTATCGCGTGTTTTAGCCAAGTTCGTGTGTCAAGTATTGAGTTTCGAACAGTGAAACAGTGGATCACGCGAGTTACCTCGTGACTTGCAAGTCGCGGCACAAGTCGCTTAACCCACTGTCCATTTTCAATTTCAGAAACACGGGCGGCTTATGTCGCGACTTAAGGTCGCGGCATAACCCGCGAGAGCCCCCTGATTGCTCTAATGCGAGTTTCTTCCCCATTTTCTCATTTATTTCAAGTGTGGAGCTAGTAGGTGCGATCTTGGTGCGATTTTGGGTGCTCTAGTTGAGTTTTCTTCATCTATCTTCATTTAATCTCATTAAATGAAACCCTAAGATTATTGTTGGTGCTGCCTAGGTTGGTATAACTCTCGTTGTGAAGTTTCCTTCTCCTCAAGAGCTAGATTCATCTCCTCTTCATCTAGAAATTTCTAGGGTTTCGATAATAAACCCATTGTGAGTTCATACTTCCTTTTCTTAAACTTTATACACATCAAAATGCATTTTTGACTTCTAAGTATCTCCTTGCTTATATGTTATTTGTTGGTGAGTTTTGACCTAACTTGGTATTTTGGAGATTCTTAGGGTTTCTTACCCTTTTGTAAAATAAAGGAATAACCTATGTCTTGGAACTACAAATATGAATGTCTTCATATTTTGATAAATAAATATTCAACTTATGGCATTTTAGCCAAGTTTATGTTTTAAGCAAAATTATGGACATTTTGGTTGAAAGGGGTTATTTATAAAAAGGATATAAATGGTTTCTTACACTTGAAATGTTTACTCAGTAAGGAAACATATTTGGAAATGAAAAGATAGCCTTATGATTCATGTTTGGGCCTTGTATTTCTTATCAGCAGTTAACCACAGAAATGTGATTTGGGAAATAAATGGTGTTATAAACTATATGTTTGATTATAGTTGGTCACAGATGATATTGTGACAAGTCTAGACTATTGCTAGTGGATCCATAGGTATAGAGTCGACTTATTATTGGGGATAACTCCCGTTTGTAGCTAGTACAGACATTGGGCCCTAGGGTGGCAACTTGGTACGGTTATGTGGGACCAGATACTAGTCGTGGGTCGTAAATGTAAATCCTAGCGAATGAGCATGACTAGGAATCATTGGGTGCCCTCCCCCACATCTTAGTATGAGTCGGCGTGTTCATGGCCTTGATCCTAGTATGGTGAACTCAATAACTCAGAAAATGGCTTACTTTGTGTTTCGCCACAATCCTTGGAAAATCGGGTCTTCCCGTCATCGCAAGATGTATTTTGGACCTCAAGGTCAAAATATGTTTATCAAATTATTTACAAAGGTGTTTGGGGAAAACAGATTTACTTATGTTGTATTTAACTTTCTTATCGAATTGTCATATAAATTGTATGTTCTCACTAGGCTTTAAGCCTAACACTTTTTCTCAAATGATGTGTACAACATGTTCCCTTAGCGGCGGGTCGTCAAGGGGTTGAGTGAAGAACGTGGTCTCTTGAGGTCATTTTTGGATGATAGATTATTTGGGGTCTTGGCGTTTAAAATGATTTATTCATTTATTTTGGAATTGGGTTGACAACCTATGTAATCTAGATAGAAATGATTTAGATTAGTTTATTGTCGATTTCCCATGCATCTTATACAGGTTTTGTAAACGCGTACACTTTTACCCTTTTTGGGTGGTTAGCTCCAAATACAATTGTCGTATTGCCGAATTTCAATTTTTAAAATTACCCGAATTTTTAGGGTGTTACATAATCGATACAAATTTTGCCCAAACCGTATCTATTGGGTTGGAAGCGGGTTAAGCCCCGACCAACCCGCCAACTTGACCAAAAATTGTATGCTTTTTTTATTTAGTTATGGTTTTAGACTTTTAGTGGTTCTTCTTTCTATCAATTCTCAAGCCTTCCTATCTTAGTCGTAGTTTAGATCCGTCTATGAGACCATACTGATTAAAATTGTACGAATCTAACCTTCAAGTTTTAAAAAATTTTCAACATCGATAGAATCAAAAGGCAAGAGATACTCTTCTTCTACTCTTCTCTTATCTTATTAGCCTTATTTTTATATTTCCATTTTGATTTAATTTTTTAAAACGGAATCACTTAGTTATATTGTAAAATTGTGTATTAAAGTTTCAACCAGATCAACCCGACTAACCCAACCCAACCCGCACGGTTTGGGTTGGGTTAGGTTGCTCTTTTGATTGGGTTAAGTTGGTTGAGATTTTTCAAATCGAAAACATTAGGTTGGTTGTTCAAGTGTCTTCAACCCAACCAACCTAACCCGTGAGCACCCCTAGATGAGATCTTAACAATATTTAGGTTTGACGCTTTTGGGTTTGCTTGATATCTAGCACAAAAATATGTGGAGTAAATAATATTTGGCCCACTTGTAGTCAAATACAATAAAGAACCAATCATACCTATGTAGCTTTTAACATCAAATGGTTTACCAGAGGTATCAAAATTAAATTCTTACCCCAGTGGCCATTGATGTCCTTATTGTAGTGCAATCAACCATATTGAACTTTTTCAAAAGATTTTTAACATATTTTGCTTGATTAAAAATCCCCTTAGGAGTTTTTTTAACTTGCAGTCCTAATAATTTAAGTTCTCCTATCATACTCATTTTAAAATGACATTGCATCAATTTTGAAAATTTCTTACAATATATGGGATTTGTATAGCCAAATATGATATCAACAACATATATTTGTACTAGAATCATATCAACATTATGCTCCTTTAGAAATAAGGTTGTGTTAATTCTACCTTTTTGAAATCCAGATTTAAAAAGAAATGTAGTTAGAGTTTCATACCATGCTTCGGGAATCTGTTTAAGACCATATAGAGCTTTATCAAGAACATACACATGGTCTCGATGTTTGGCTTCCTCAAAGCCCTCAGGTTTCTCAACAAAGACTTCTTCGTGTAATTCACCATTTAAAAATGCAGACTTCACATCAATTCGATAGACCTTGAAGTTCTTATACACTACATAAGGAAGAAAGATCCTAATAGCCTCTATCCTTTTGCTATTGGTGTAAATGTCTCATCATAATCTATTCCTTTTTATTAGCAATAACCCTTAGCAACTAATCTGGATCTGTTTCTAACTACAATTTCATCTTCATCTTTCTTATTTCTGAATACCCATCTTATTCCTATGATTGATTTTTCTTTTGGTCTAGGAATCAACCTCTAGACTTTGTTTCTCTCAAACTGCAGCAACTCCTTTTGCATAGCAAGTACCTAGTCTAGATATTGTAGTCTTTAGATGGCTTCTTTGGTTCAATTTTTCTCAAAAAGTTAACAAACAAGCATTCACTAGTAGTTGCAGCTCTAGTTTTAACACCTAATGTAGATTCACCAATTATGTGATGAATAGGATGATTTATAGTCCCTTGGAGACTGATGAAAGGGGTTGATAATCTACTTGATTAATTTGAACTTCACATTGTTCACTTGTAGGTATTTCAATATTAATCTTTGATGTAGATGTGGCTTATGCTTCTTGATTCTCCCCCTCAGATATAGATATATTTGGAGCACTTGCTATATCATAAGTCTGAGTTGCTACTTCAGACTTATGTGTAGCCCATCCAGAGCTCTGACACTTAAGGTCCAAAGCTCTCTTCTTCAATAGTTAGTAATTTCAGAGAACATCTTCTTTAATCCATCTTTTGTGCAAGTCTGGTTCTAACAAAAATAAATCACAATTTGTTCCAATATTGCTTTTAATTTAATTCATTTCTTTTTACTCATTTTTAATCTCCAATTTAACCATAACCGTTTATCAAAAAGATTAACGGCTCCAATATTGTCATTCATTTCATTCATTTCCTTTTTCATCATTTTATTACCTCCAATTCAACCATAACCGTTGATCAAAAAATTAATCGGCTTAAATGAGTTTGTAAAGTTATTACTAGTTAATTGGTTAGCAAATGACTATGCCTCTCTCTCTCTCTCTCTCTCTCTCTCTCTCTCTCTCTCTCTCTCTCTCTCTCTCTCTCTCTGTGTGTGTGTGTGTGTGTGTGTGTGTATGTATATATGTATATATAAGATATTAGATCTATCTATATATATATATATATATATAAGTTACATTTTTGGTCCTTAAAATTTACAGATTGTTTATTTATCAAAGAAAAATAAGATACAAGTGTAGAGAGACTAAATTGCCCCTCACTTAACAGAATTATTTAACGGCCGTTAGAGTCGGGGACCAAATTCGGTCGTTTTTGCATATTCGAATGGTGAATTTGTAATTTTTAAACTGTAGGGACCAAAAGTGTTATAAACAAGAAACCACAAGGACCAAATTTGTAATTTACTCTTAAAATTATAATAAAAATATTTTAAAATTAATTTTACATAAAGAAGTACACATGATTAACCATATTTTAAAAAAATATATATGAAATTAAAAATTTTGTATATATCAACAAGATAATCTGTTTAGTTAAATTGGTTATCTAAATACTAATTTTTAACATTTCATATCTCAAATACTAAAATAATTTTTTTTTAAATATCTTACCCAAAATAAAAAGTAAAACAAGATAGATTACATTTTCGTGAAATACCCTTTTGAAAAGAATTTTATAGACCATTTTAAAAAAGATTATCATATGTTATAGTTAAAGTATACTTTTAATTAATTAAATGTCACATTTATTCCACAATCGAATAAATAATATTAAATTAACTAATAATATAAGAATATTGTCCTTCATGTTGTAGCCCAGTGGTAAGGTAACATCCTGGGGGGGTCAGTGGATGGTATCCCTGACTACCCAGGTTCGAACCCCGTGGTGAGCATCCTGTAACATCCATGATCATGGGACTGTCACATAGTGGTACCCTTAATTGGGTTGGGTCGTGATCGACGGGGATTAGTCTGGTGGCACCCTTAAGTGGGAGCCCGGATACCCCGGGAACGTGTGTGTGTGTTAATTTGCCGTTCAAAAAAAAAATATAAGAATATTTCAAACTTTACAAACTAAAGTTTTGAGTTCTTGAAAATATCATACCACAAGATTAAGCAACAAATACAAGGAAACAAAACCGTAAAGTGATATCTAAAAGCATAAGCTTCCAAAAAAAGAATTTTACAAAAGCTAAATGTCAAACAGAACAATATGCCTTGCAAACTTCATATCTTTAAAGTGCAAATTTCACCAACATAAACCTATTTTGTTTTCATTTTCATTTGTTGGAATTAAGTTTTAAAATCTTCTTTTAAAAAATCAACTATCAAAAATTCTTATTTTGGTGACACAAGATGAAATCAGCTCTGTTTCTGTTCCGGATCACTTAATTGATACTAAAAGTTTTTAAAATAGCCGTTTTTATACATTTACACGATAAACGCTTACCATATCACTTATTTTACTAAGGGGGTGTTTGGGATTGCTTATTTAAAACAACTTATGCTTATTTGCAAAAGTGCTTATTAACTTATGGTTATTTGTAAAGTGCTTATTAACTTATAGGAAGAAGGGGCAAATATGTAATTTGGTTAAATAAGTTAATAAGGAATTTCAAATAAGTCAGTTGAGAATGACTTATCAAAAACTGCTTATTAGCGGAGTGGAGAAGTTATAAGCAGTTTCCAATCCAAACACTCAAAACAACTTATTTGTTGTTTGAAAACGCAATAAGTTAATAAGCACCTCAAATAAGCAATCCCAAACACCCCCTAAATTAACATGGCAAGGACCTAGAATCTCATGTATTGATGTAAATGAATGGGAGGGGTCAAATGACCCCCATAAACTTTCTAAATTTGTTGCTTTTTTAATTAAAAAAATTAGTTTAAAAAAATATACATGCTATTTTGACACCAAAAAAATTAAGGTTTTCACCCCGGAAAGATTTAATCAAATTTTAAGCGCTTTAAGAGAATTGTTTTTTTTTTTAATTTATTAGGTTTGTTGTTAAGTTTTTGTATCATTTAATATTTTTTGTTAATTGTTAATTGTTAATTGTTAGGATTAGGGTTTGTTAGTTGATGTCTAATATTAATATTTTTGTTAATTGTTATTGTTAGCGAGTCTAGTCAAGTTGAATGAGTTTGGCTCAAAAAAGTAATACAAAGTTCGAGCTTGAATAACTTATTCAAAGTAAGGCTTGAGCTATCATAGTTTCCAATGTTCGAGCTCGATGATCGTTTAACAAATTTGAGTTATACATCATACCAAAAATTCAAGCTTTGCAGACTCGTTTATGGGTTCGAAATCGAGATTGATTAACTTGTTTATTAACTCAAGCTCGATAATTTTATATTTTGAATGTATGATTTATGAAAATAATAACATGTTTTGCTCGAAAAAGTGTATGTTCGATTGTTCGACTCAATTCGAAAATTTAATCAAATTTTCAAATGAGGAGAATAGAACAGTAGTGTCATGGAACTCGACTCGTTTAGTTAAAGGAGTTTATTTTGCGTTCAAGAATGATTCGAACTCGAAAATGATTAAGCTCGATCTCGAGATAAACAAACTTTGAACTTGAGTAACTCCTTAAACACTTAGAATTGTTAACACCTATTGTTAGGGTTAGGGTTGTAATTAGTTAATGAGTATTAGATTTATGTTTTGTTAGTTGTGGCGAAAAATCGTGTGAGAAGTTGAGTTAACGGTGAGAAGCGTGAGACGTAGATCTGAACCGTTGATCTTTTTTAATCTCAAGCTCTCCCATGAATTGCGGCTTAGAAGGTAATTGAACTAGTGCATCTCGGTGCATCTTATCCTAATGTGCGTCCATTTCTCATCCAACGGTCGATAACCACTTCTCACGTTTCCCACCATTAATTTCTCACAAGAACCCAACCCTGTTAGTTGATAGATAATTGTTACTTTTTTGCTGATTATTAATTATTAATTGTTTAGTGGATAATTGTTAACCTTTTACTATTTCACTAAAAAAATTGAATTGTTTTTTAAAAAAGTATCAAAATCTAGAGACCGGTAGTGGTCACTCATTTTCTATACTTTTATTCATTTTTTGTTTTATTTTATATTATGTTGCCTAAATTCTGACCCCTATTACCAAAAATTTTGATTTCGCCACTGAAGAATCTTAACTGGTAAGAGTGATAACAAGGATTGAGGGTCTTACCCAGTATAAGTGAGAATGACAACTGTCACCGGGTTAGCGCTTGCCAGTAATTTATTGCATACGATATTGTTTTGATGGACAAGAATCTTACCCGGTAAGGTAAATAAAACTGTCGACTCTTATTAGTAAGTGTTTATCAGATAAGAGTTTAAATAAATGGCCCCTAATTTTTCAAACTAAGTTTTAAAAGGTGGTCCAATAAAATAAAATAAAAGGTGTTTGATTTTAATACAAGATTGAAAGTTGTTTAATTCTCGATTTGGGAAAATAAATTGTTACGTCAATTGGTCCAATTGTCCAAAATCGATTTTCTAAATCCTTGCTCTTGTTGTTTGGGTTTCATTACAAACAAGAAACTTGTATACGTGTCGATAATTGATCCATAATTTTCAAACTAGGGTATCTATACTATATTATAAAAATGACATAAAAAACTCTTAATTACAACATTTTAAGCACAAGGTACAACTAATTAAAGCCAATTACTTAATTTACAATTTCACTATAAATATATATAGCTTCTCTATGTATCATCCGAGTACAAGAAGAAGACGAACGGTCGGGTGTCAATGGCGGAACCTGCAACTGAACAAAAGGTATTCCACTATATTTTTGTTTCTTTGAAAAACTACTTTTTTATATTTTATTTTATTTTATTTACTGATGATTTGTTTATATTTTTCAAAACCCACAATCATATTTTTCGAAGTAGGGGAATAAGATATATATACATATTTTTATTTTTATCGACTAATACTATGAAGTCTTGAAGTCAATAATCAGATAAATTTCCAAGTGGTACTGAGTGAATTTGAACTATACCAGTTGAGTTGCCGGTTACAAAAGATAGAAATCATTTATTTTCTTTGTCATATTTGATGTGGGTTGAATGTTGTTAATTATGTACAGATTTATACGTTCAAAGTGATTGTTAAGTGTTGTCGATGAGGTTTCAGAAAAATTGCAAAATCTGTAAAAACGTATGTTCATATTTATAATTATTTCAATAATAGTGATATGTTGTGAGACATGTCGTTTGAGTTTTAAATAATATAATACAAAACTATTACCAATATTATTGCACAAACTCAAACAACAAACGATTAAGAATATATGCAAGTTAACCACTTATGAAAATACATTTGTTTTTCACATTGTATTTCATTAACTGTTAACAGAGAAATTACGTTTCATTTTAACTCGGTTCAATATTCCAACAAAAAATTTATCCTCCCGTGCAATGCACGGGTCCAACACTAGTGTAATATTATAATAAAATAATTCAAATACAAAAAATATTTTGATGATATGTACTTGTAAGGGGCTGTTTGGTTGGTTTTCCATCAAGTTCTATATGGATAAAGCCGTCTGCATGGATTAATCTGTCTGTATAGAATGAGAATGTTTTTGTTTCGGAGAGTTTTTTCATAGATGGAAGGAACGTGTTTTTAATTGGGAAAGGAAGTTTGATAAAAACTTGGTTTTCTGCATAAAGCTCCACCATAGAAGCGTACCAGATAAGTCATATTCTATATCATTAAGCCACTACCAAACAATCATTTATCGCTGACCGAATAAGTTGTAAGTCTCATTAAGCTCATTAAGTTGTTAACAAACATGCCCTAAGTTGTATCTAAGATTATCTACAACCACTAAAATCAATTTTTATATTATTCTGGCGCAAAAAATATACAAATAATAATTATTATTTAATATTTAATTAAACCGCGTATAAAAACATATTATTTTAAGTATAATTTTATTATATTATATATGTTTTTAATAATATTCTTATATTAACCACATATTTTTTACAATAACTTAATAAATTATTTTATTATCTACTCTAACAGTTTTAAAACATATTAAGTACATTAAAATTAAGTTTATTAAAACTTCAAAATTAACATAAATCTAATTTATTTCTTCAAAAAAAAAATATAAATCTAATTTATAATATAATATAATCTAAAATAAAATAAATGGTACAAGGGCATCCACTATAGTGATACAAAAGCAATTACTAAAGTGTTACGTATAATAAAAAAAAAACTAAAATGGCATAAATCTATGTAATAAGTTATAGTTTTGGTAATTCCAAATGATTGTTACAACAATTGCTAACACAAACGTCTTTTGTTGATGTAACAAAAATCTTTTAATAAATTTATTATCGTAACAAAATAATTTCAAATAAATTATTAAAAATTGACATATGAAAATATGTTGATAATTCATTGTAATATTTGGTGGTTATAAATGAAGGTGTTACAAATTTATAATTTTGGCCCCTGTTCGTATATATCATGTGAGTGATACGAATATATCGAATTACAAGTTTGGCCCCTGGTTTGTATATATTATGTGATACAAAGTAAATGGTTTAAATAAAAAAGCAAGTTACAATTATGACCCCTCAACTTTGGCCCAATTATCAAAATATTTACAATTTTGGCACATGTTCGAAAATAGATTTTCAAATAAAGAAGCAAGTTACAATTATGGCCCCTCGACTTTGGCCCAATTATCAAAATATTTACAATTTTGGCACATGTTCGTATCATGTGTTCGTGTATCACGAACATAGATTTTCAAATAAAAGGAAAGTTACAATTATGGCCCCTCAAATTTGGTCCAATAATCAAAGTATTTGTAATATTTCTTTTAACGAATAAAAGAAAACGAACATAGATTTTCAACTTCGTAATACTCACATGATATATACGAACCAGGGGCCAAACTTGTAAATTCCATATCTTCGTATACCACATGATATATACGAACAGGGCCAAAATTGTAAATTTGTAATATTTCTTTTAACTCATCCAATTTACGATCAGGGGCCAAAAAGGTAAGTTTGGTTCGTGAAATATGAACAGGAGCCATAAATGTAATTGTTTTAAACTGATTTAATTTCTCAGAAACCATTTCACGAAGTTAATAAAAATTGTTGAGTTTTTAAATTATGTTCGTGAAATACGAACGTATATTACCAACATATGTCAAATTTATCAGATTTAGGGATGTGTTCGTATATACAGACATCTTTCACGAACTTATGGGCTATTTTAATAAATTGAGGGAGAGATTGGTTAGGAGATAAAGCCGATTTTCTGAAATGCCTAGTTTAATTAATTTCCCTTTCTTTTAACTCATCCAATTTACTATCAGGTGCCAAAAAGGTAAGTTTGGTTCGTGAAATACGAACAGGGGCCATAAATGTAATTGTTTTAAACTGATTTAATTTCTCAGAAACCATTTCACGAAATTAATAAAAATTGTTGAGTTTTTAAATTATGTTCGTGAAATACGAACGTATATTACGAACATATGTCAAATTTATCAGATTTAGGGATGTGTTCGTATATACGAACACCTTTCACGAACTTGTGGCCTATTTTAATAAATTGAGGGAGAGATTGGTTAGGAGATAAAGCCGATTTTCAGAAATGGCTAGTTTAATTAATTTCCCTTGGTAAAAATTATAATTACTTGATTAATATAACAATGGTATAAAATAAAAATGAAAAAGGTATAAACGAATAAAACCGAAATAAGACAAACCATAGGGATGAAAATTGTAATTTAGTATAGAATCTAATAAGACAAAAAAAAGTCAAAAAAAAAAAAGTAAAATGACTAAGATACCCTTAATTTAACTACCATCTTTAACTAGAGGGACCAAAAATGAAACAAAATGGCAACCATAGTGACCAAAATTGTAATTAGTTTAAAAGAGAGTCCAAACTTGATATTGAGTGCCAACCATAAGGAACAAAAATGTAATTTACTCTTAATAATATTGTTTTGATGTAGAATATAATGTGTAATAGAATAGAAAAATTTAATGATAATTATGGTACAACTTATAATATGTTTGTTTTTTTGTTTTTTTTGTAAACGGTGTCCTGAGCCATTGGCTCAAACTAATCTTTTGGTAATGAAACGACTGCTAAAGCATGCAACCTTGTTGATGGGAGATTTATAAAGAGGTCCATGGTGGGTGTCTCACATGGGATATAAATAGATCATCACATGCAATGCATCATTATGCATAAAAACAGCATCTTTTGCTTGCACTACCAACTATCTTGTACTCTACTCCATTACACTAAAACACACACTGTTTTAAAATTCATGCACACTATATATAATAATGTCCATTATTAAATTACATTTTTTTATTTAAGTTCAATTTATTATTTAGAACAATAAAGGGAATGACCTCAGAACAAACAACAAAACGGATTACCGACAATATAATCAAGCATAAATTACAATCTTTTAAATTGTTTTATAAAATCATTATTTTAGTTGACAATCAATCCAACCTGAAATGAGCCATTAGTTTTAATTAGGCATGGTAATTGTACTTGACCCGTTAGAAAACTCGGTCATCTGTCTTGATCGGAGCCAAGGATTCCTCGTAAGACCGAGTACCAGGGCCAGGGCCGAGGATCCCCGATTGTCTAAAATCGGGATTGGGGTCGGGGAAGGGTAATGCATTCCTAAACCGACCATGTCCCCATATATATTTATTATATATTTTTTCTATATAATTTCCATAATCCTAATTCTTTTAACATTATATAGTGTGTTTTTTTTCTTAATTCATCTATCACAAGTGTCATTTTAAGAAACATTGATTTCATTCTTTTAATATAATCACAATTCACAAATTTATTTCTAAAAAAGTATTGATTTAATTCTTAAAAATTATCGGACCGGAGATTGAGCGGGGATGGATCGGGGATTGACCGGGGATAGGCCCAAGAAAAAGCAGGGAGGGGATTCGATTACCCGTACCCGCCGGGGCCAGGGATTGCATTCCTTAGCCCGTTGCCATCCCTAGTTTTAATATGTTACTCTTTGACGCTTATATATATAGATAATGGAGGATTATGCGAGAAGTAGTTTAATTTGCGAGAAAGTGAGAAGAAATATAGACCACATACCTTATTAAATTAAATTAAAAAGGCAGAAGGAATATGGACCACATTTGTTCGGGTTGGGTTAAGTTGAAATTTTTTAAACCGTCAACATTGGATTGAGTTGTTCAAATGTCTTCAACCCGATCAACCAACCCATGAGCACCCTTAACTGTAGGAAAAATCCTAATAAAACGAAATTGAGTTTATTTTCCAAACCGATATGAATTATAGATTTTTTTCACATATGAAATTTGTTCGATAATCGTATTAATCATATGTGATAATTGTAGATATTATTGTCAATCATATGTGATTATATGTATTTACATTTATAAATCTTATTGTGATATCATATGTGATATTTGACGAAAATTATGGAAAAAATATCATCAAAAGTGTATCTAAACAATTGTGGAAAGAAATCATATAAAACTTGATAAAAAATTATGAATTAATTAACATTAAAAAATAAATAAATCTAAAAGATTTAAGGAGATATTTGAGGGATTCAAAAAGTGTTTTTGTTACATTTATACCCTTAACAAAATATTTGATACAATTCAAAGTGGTAATTATTTTAATTTCTAAAGCTATTTTTTATTTATGGTATTTTTCAATTGATTGTGTGGTTTAGATTGTTTCTTGCCTTATCGCAAATTGATCGTCTTCTCGTTTAAATATGCTTATATATATATATATAATATATATATATATATATATATATATATATATATATAGAGAGAGAGAGAGAGAGAGGAAAGTTCAAATGAAAACTCATCTTTCATTGTGCACGTGAGAACAAATCACAGTCATTCCATCTCTTTTGATCCAATAACTCATATTAAATAGAGTTTTAATTTTAAGATGCCTAGGGGTAAAAATGGAAGATAATTTAAATTCAAGCCTACCATATTTGACTTTTTATTTTCTTTTTAAATTAAAAACTTTTACCCAATTAAAGTTTAAAATAAATTATCTTAAAATTTACTAATATTTTAATCAAACAAATTATATAAAAAAAACGAGAATTTCATGCTCTTCGATATGACATCCATCTCGATATAGTTTTTTTTGTCGTTTTAACCGTTTTTTATGTAAAATGCTATATATGTGTTATATTCATTATGAATATTTATGTACGTTCAAGTTTGTACAACACATCGACACCGTAAGTATGTAACTCGACATCATCTTCTTCAACACTTTCTTCAACGTCGTAAGGCATCGCGTTTCTTCAGCACTATAACCCAACACCCATCAAGACGAATCGAGAACCTATCGAGTAATTCTGTTATGAACGGGGAACAAAAGAGAGTGCGTCAAGTCTCCATATCTTCACAGGTCATTTATGTATTATTCATCATGAATAACACAACATTTAGGTGAATAATTCACGATTCATGAATTCGTGTATTATTCATCCTGAATACTATATTATTCATCATGAATAATGAATGAACGTTCACATGTCATTCATGTATTATTCATCATGAATAATGTATTATTCAGGATGAATAATACAACATTCAGGGTGAATAATACACGATTCATGATAAATAATACATGAATCATGGATTTGTGTATTATTCATCCTGAATGTTGTATTATTCATCCTGAATACTGTATTATTCATCATTAATAGTGAATGAACGTTCACCTTTGTTATTCAAACTGAATGTGGACACCCGGAGACGTGCATGCATATTCATAATGAATATAACACATATAAAGAATTTCACGTAAAAAACGGTTAAAACAAAAAAAAAACTATATCGAGATGGATGTCATATCAAAGAGCACGAAATTCTCGTTTTTTTGATGTAATTTGTTTGATTAAAATATTAGTAATTTTTAAGATAATTTATTTTAAAGTTTAAGGGGGTAATTTTTTTTAATTAAAAATAAAATAAAAAGTCCAACGCTGATTCAAATTTCCAATTTTGTTCTTAATCTCTTCTCAATTAACCTTATTATGTATTAACCATTGATTAGTTTTCTAAATTTTGATCAATGGTTAAAATTTGTCCTCATGTGTACAATAAAAAATGATTTTTCATTTGAACCCACCCCTATATATATATATATATATATATATATATATATATATATATATATATATATATATATATATATATATGGGAGCGATTAAACGGAAACCACTATAATTTTGAAAACCGTGGAAACCCTCGATTTCATTGGTTAAGTTAATGAAATTGTTTAATTTGATGAAATTGTTTCATATAATTCTTTTATTGATGAAATCGTTGCATATATTTGTGTTTTTTATGTAAAAATGAAAAAGTTTCATCATACTGCGAAAATACATGAAACAATTTCATCAGAATGAGAAAAATAGATGAAACTACATAAAAAACACAGATATATGAAACAATTTCATTAACAAAAGAATTATATGAAACAACTTGATCATATTAAACAACTTTATTAACCAATTTAATTAATCTAACCAATGAACTTGACGGTTTCCAAAGTGTCCAATTGAAACCACCTCTCTCTCTCTCTCTCTCTCTCTATATATATATATATATATATAGATAGATAGATAGAGATAGAGAGAACTTCTTTTGTAAACCCGTTTAATCTTGTGAACTATGTAAACCAATCTAGGTCATCCATTATTTTGATCGACGGTTGAGAAATTTTCGGATTTAAATTTATTAAAAAAAATAGAGGAAGGGAGGGAAAGGGTAGTTTGGGAAGAGGTTTTAAATAATTTAAATTTTGAATTAATAACTAATTTGAATTTATCTAATTTTGGTTATGTTATCTCCTTAATTTTCTCAATTATCTCCATATCTTCTTCCCTCTCTCTCATAAAATTCCGGCGACCTCCTACCCCCGAATTCCGGCGATTTCCTCTCATGATCCATCCTCTTCATCCAATTCCGGCGTCCTCCTCCCACTCCGGCGACCTCCCCCAATTCCGGAGAAATTTATAAACCGTTTTTTCGAAATTTCCAAGTTTTTTAAGTTTCATAAACCGTTTTTTCGAAATTTGTAAGTTTTTTAAGTTTCATAAACAATTTTTTTCGAAATTTTCAAGTTTTTTAAGTTTCATAAACTGTTTTTTCGAAATTTTCAAATTTCATAAACGGTTTTATAATATGTTTGTTGGATTTTGAAGTTTCATATATTTTTTCTCTCATGTGAATAATCAGAAAATTTCGAAATAATCATGTATTTTCGAAATTTCATTTATTTTATATCATATGAATAATCAGATTTTTAAGTTTCATATATTTTTCTCATATGAATAATCAGATTATGAAACGTGAAAATTTCGTAAAAACAGTTTATGAAAGTTAAAAAACTTGAAAATTTCGAAAAAACAGTTTATGAAAAATAGTTTATGAAACTCGAACAATTTATGAAATTCGCCGGAATTGGAGGGAGGTTACCGGAGTCGAAGGATGTCGCCGGTAACTGGATGGTGATGGTGGATCATGAGAGAGAGATGGAGATAAGTGAGAAAATTAAGGAAAGTGGTTGTTCCTAAAAATATGAATTATTCCTAAAATTATGAATTTGGGAAAAAGGACCTAAATACCCTTGGTTTACAAGTTCACAGAATAAAGTGGGTTTACAAAATAAGTGGACTCTATATATGTATGTATTTATATATAGATAGATAGGTGAAGGATCGTGTGAGAAGTTGAAGTTAACGTGAGAAGTGGATCTGAATCGTTGATTAATTTTAATCTCATGCCCTCCCATGAATTGCATTTTAGAATGAAATTGATCTGGTGCATCTCGTTGCATCTTATCTTTAGTGCATCTCATCCTAACGTGCATTCATTTCACATCCAACGGTTGATAACCACTTCTCATGCTTACCACATTAACTTCAACTTCTTACCAGAACCTAACCCTATATATATATATACACACACATAGATGGTTTCATTTCACTACTATCATACTTAATGATATCTCGACTGTTTTCTAATATAAAACGTATTGATCATAACAAATGAATTATGATGATCTTCCGTAAATATCCAAATCATAATAAATAAATTTTCATCATTTCAATAAATATCTCAGGCAATTGGTTTCTATGGTATGTAGCAATGATTGGATTTGTAAAAGATCTCTCCTATATATATATATATATATATATATATATATATAGAGAGAGAGAGAGAGAGAGAGAGAGAGGGTTGAGTTTCGGTGACAAGTTGAGGTTAACATGAGAAGCGTGAGAAGTGGTTTATCAATCATTGGATGAGAAATGAATGCATATTAGTGTAATAACCAAGATCTTAACTTGCAAGGATGGGTGTAGGTGAGTTTTGTTAAATAACCCAAAGTTTAAGGACCAAGTTGTAAATATTGGAAATAGGGCTTAAAGACACCCTAAATATTCCTACCCTCCTAATCATTTCCCAATCTTGGAGGCTAAGGAAGAAGAAGAAAACTCTGTCCGTGTGTGGTATTCAAATGGGAAGAAATCAAGAAAGACCAAATCAGAAGAAAAACTCTTCTCCTAATTTTCAAGAACGCAATCCTAACTCTATCTCTTATGTTGATGATTGGATTGAATTCATGCTTGGTTAGTTTTAGAATCAAAATGTAACACCCGTAATTTTCGGTAAGTAATTGTCACCCGGACGTTTATGTGACTTGTAAACAGTGGGGTTTTGTTGGAAAATGTTTTGTTTAAAGTCCCTTGGAGTATTGGGAGTATTGGCAGTGAAAAAGTCGAGTTTCGGGGCTCCGAAAAGGTCCCTCGACAATGCCCGACGACTATGACGAGTCACAGTCGCACTATCAAAATCGCATGGGGTGTACCGTGCGCTGGTACATACCAGCGACTATGGCCAGCGACATTGCCCAGGGCAATGTCGCATGGTCAATGTCGCACATATGGGGCAGGTTGCTGTTAAGACGGGATTTTCAACCTTTTTCTCATTTCCTCTCATCCATACTTCTCCTATTCTCTCCCAAATCGTTTTCCTTCTTTCCCCTTCAAACCCTAACTTATATTTGGCTCAAACCCTTGTATTTTATGAAGATGGAGCACCATCAAGTGGTAAAATGGAAAGCTTTGGTCAAAGATTCACCATCTCCATCTTCTTCTTCAACCTCAAGCTCATTGTTGGGTTTTCTAGGTTTTCGTCAAACCTAAGTGGTAAGTGTATCCCTTCCATTTCTAAACCTTAAAATAAGTTATAAATGCTCCATTGATGGTTTCCTAGTGTTTGATTTCTCTAATGTCGGTTTGTAAGATTCTTGGAAGAATTGGGTCAAAACTAGGGTTTTGCCCAATATGGAAGTTTTGATGTAAAGTGTTTAGGGATCGATTCTATATGGTTTTGGGTGTATATTTATGGTGGAAAATTTATGTATCTAGGTTTATGGAAGTTTTGACCTTGAAGATTCAAGTTGCTTCAAAGGAGCTCTAAGTGGGGTAAAATCTAGATTTAGCCTAAATCTAGCAAGGTGAGTTCAAGTTGATTTGTGAAAACGTTGTACATGCCAAAATGTTTTTTTTAAAGTATTTATGTGTTTAACATGAAATTGTCATTTGGGGAATTACTTGATGGGTTTTGGTTCATTGAGAAGTTTAGTTTTATAAACCTTGTAAAACACCCATATTGGGAATTTTTGGGCATTTTGATAAATGAGTCATAAATGGGTGTGTTTGGTAATTTATTGCATAAATGAGATTATTTGGTTAAAAGGCATTTTTAGTGTTTGTTTGGGTAAAAGATTTAATTTCGTGTTGTGGGACGTTTTGAAAGGATAAAGAGCATAAATTTATTTGGAAAACCTTTTGTCTCAACTTGAACTTTGCTGGAGTCCATTCTAGTATTTTAGAGCGTGCGATTTCATGGTATGGGTCGAGTACGTTTACGATTTGAAAAACGTTAATCATTGGTCCAAAAAGAGGTTTTGAGTATTTTGGCTCGATGTCGTTTTAAAGGAGTCTTGAGGATACTTGTCCGGTTTTTATATGGCTCAATGTAGAGTCCAGTTATGACGTACGTACTAATGCGATGTGTTGCGTATTGAGGTTGGTTACGGGCTCAGGTGCTTTGGTCATTCATGTGTAGTCCGGTAAGGTTAGACTGTGTTGCATTGGATCCATAGGCACGTAAGTCAGTCTGTTTTGGGATGGTCAATTGGGTGTTGCGGGGTTAAACTCCAGTACCCATGTTTTACGACCGGAAACTTTACAAGTGATCGCTAAGAGGGTTGAGTCTGTTAGTGCTACCGAGGAAGTAGGCGCTAGGACCTCCGCCGCTTGAAGTAATGCCTGGGAGGTAGTCTTTAAGTGTGTCGGGCCTTCGGGATGGAGTTCTTCGGAATGATCCATCAAGGTCAACTGACTTAGGGTGACGCTTGTTAAAGGAGTCGTAGGGACACCTAGCTGTGATGTCGGGAGGTGTCATGCGATTAACATTGCTTGGGTGGTATACTTTTGTGTTTCCTCCACTCTCAACGGATGCGGGTCTCCCCTATTGTCGGCTATTAGTATTTCAAATAAAAGGATGTCTTATTTTATTGTCATGGGTTCTTTATGGTCGACAATGAATGAGGGCCTTAATATTGGACCCTCCTCCTCGTATATTAAGGTTTGAATGAATTATGTCAACCCCTTGTTTTGGTAGTTAGGTTCCTTTCGTTTAAGGTCGCGTGAGTATTGGACCTAGTGTCCATGTTTTCGGGCGTACGATATATGTGGTTTTGATGATGAATCATGGGTCGAGTATTTTGCCTTACCCGTGTTTGGGTGTTTTTGGATATAACGTTTTATCCGATTTTCTTAAATGGGAATCATTTCATATTCATGTTTCGAGTTAGTTTACCTTGCATCAATTTATAAAACATATTTGAAATGAGGTGTCCATCTTTGAAAGTGCATAACATTGGATAAGAGTTATTTTCTACGTTTTAAAGTACATCAATTGAAAGGTCGTGACTTTAAGCGAAGTTCATCATTTAAAAGATATTTACTCATGTAAAACTCTTGAACTCACTAGGCGTTAGCCTAACCTTTTTATTTGTCGGCATGTGCAACAGGTTCGTTTGGGGATTGGTTCTAGACATGTGCTCAAGTGTAAGTAGTTGGTGAAGTCTTCCGCAGTTTGGGGATAGTGACTGTTATTGGGTTTTAGTAGCACCCGTCATTATTATAGTCTGTATGTATGGAATGGAATGTGTGTATTGAGGTTAAATCTTAAATTTTAAATTTTGATGATGTATTTAGAAAATTTTAAGTTAGTTGCTATTTTCAGAATTGAGGGTGTTACACAAAAGAAGGGTAATCATCTTCTAGTTTTCTTTTTGCTTGATTCGATTAATCATGGTGGAGGGAGATTTGAAGGTTGTTAGTGTGAGTTTTATGTACAAAAAGAGGTTTTCCCCTTCGATTCACATGAAACCTATTAACTGGGAATCTCCCAATGGGGTTTTCCCGGTGTGGCCGAAATCCCGGGAGACGGGGTCCCGAGAATGAAGATACCGGGGAGTCCGGTTAGTAGGGAACCGGGTATGATCCCGAGAGTCGTGGGACCCGGGAGGGGAGTGGCCCAGGAGGTGGGGACCCGGGCAGGACCCGGGAGCCCGGGTAAAGACCTCGGGAGGCGTAGGGAACTCAGGTCGAGACCCGGGAGTCGGGGGTGAAGGTCGATAGTGAGTTAGAACCTGAACTGGGCAAAATCGGGAGTTTGAATAGGAATGACCAGTTGGGTAATAGGGAGCTATTGGTGTGTAACACCCCGGATTTTGGGAGTTTTCGTCCTAATTAGATGTTGAGCAAAGTAACCAAGAGGATGACGGAGAGCGTCGCCAGTGTTCCACGCGGCTCTCAGCATGAGTGGAACCGCGTGGTCATCCGCACGGGGCTCTGTCCCGTATAAACTCCATAACCCGGCGCGGCTCTCCGCGCGGGTCAAACCGCGCCGCCAACCGTGCAGAGCCCCTGTGCAAAAAAAAAAGAGGGGAAACCGACCATTCACCTCATTTTCATCCTCTTCTCTTCTTCTAAAACACTCCCAACAGAAAAGCTAGGGTTAGGACCGATTTTGGCGCTTTACTGAAGTGTTCAACCATTATCTTCTTCAAGTCTTCATCTTCAACCCAAGATCATCACCTTCATCTTCTTCATCATCTCCTCACCATTGTTGACATATTTTGGGGGTTTTTTCAAGAAACCCATTTGTAAGTCTTTCTAACCATTCCTAGACCTTTGTTATTGTCAAAACCTCTCATCTTAACCTCCTAGAACATCTCCTTTCATGTATCTCTCATATTATGAGTTTCGATCTATTCTTGATATTTGAGAGATTTGGGGTATTGGTAAAGATTAGTGTGAATCTGATTTTAGGAGTTACTCTCGTTGTGTTTTGGTTTGTTTGTGACCTAGATAAGGTTTCTAGTGGTGGATGTTTGTGGATCTGAAGCCTTCATCAAAAAAGTTCGAGTTTGGGGTAAAAACCTAGATTTTTAGTCTAAATCTAGCAAGGTGGGTTCTAGTTGCTTTGAAAAATTATATACATGTCAAAATGCACATATTTTAGGGTTTTGAAAGTATATCCATGAATTTACTTCATTTTGATAAGTTTTGTGAATATTTGTACACTTACACATATTTGTGCTATAAAACCCTTGAAAATGGTTTACAACATTTTATGAGGTGTTTTAGTCACTAGAAAGGGGATTTTGAACGTATGTTACATGCACACTTTATAATCGATGAGTTTTATAGTTAAATGGGTATTTGTACATATTTGGAATGTCAAGGCTTTATATTGGGTTGCTAAGTGTGTTTGGGGGGTTTATCCTAAAAAATGATATTTAAATCTACTAATGGAGTTCAGTTGGATTTATTGGCGAATTTAGGCAACATAATGTGTTGGGTTTCATTTTATGAAAATTTGGGTACAAATGGTTATTTTGGGATTTTATCCTGCTTATAAGTTTTGGGATATTGGTATTTCAAACTATTTTGGCTTTAACAGTGTGAGTAAATGGAAAACTGTCATTCTTGACACGATGAGCATTTTGGGAAATTGTGGAACTTACGGTTTAGGCCTTCGGCCAATCATACATTGGAGAAATACCAATTTTGGGAAAGTTATACTTTGGCATATGTAGCCATATTGGTTTTTGTCAGGATCTGATTCTTAACAAGAATAATGAATCTCAGAAACAATATTAAAGAAGTTGCGGAAAAACACTTTAATATTCAAACTATCAATGTAATAGTAAAATATAAATCACA
Source organism: Arctium minus (assembly GCA_954870635.1). Classification (NCBI taxonomy): domain Eukaryota; kingdom Viridiplantae; phylum Streptophyta; class Magnoliopsida; order Asterales; family Asteraceae; genus Arctium; species Arctium minus. The sequence goes on along the minus strand of OX941091.1, from coordinate 32,347,072 downwards.
ACTTGTAAACTTTATTGAATGATTTAAAGCTACAAGCTTTCACACAAAACCTCAATCTTGATGAACAGGCTCACCAAGACGAATTCTACTTCTCTAGAACTAGGGTTGTAAACCTTGAGGTTAATTCTCTCTCTAAAACAAAAACTCAGAATACTCGTTCTCAAAATTATTCTGAATACATCTATACATATACTGAAAATAAAAGATAATTACAAAACTTAAAATATCTTCAGTATATTCTTCCATAATTATCTTCAAACCTTCCATGATTATCTTCAATCCTTGATCTGCGCATATCTTGATTATCACATAAGCAGTATTAAATCATAGCAGCATTAACACTCTGAGCAGTATTAATCTTCAGCAGTACTAACTATGCTTAGCAATATTAATTTCTTCAAGCAGTATTAATCTGGCTCAGCAGCATTAACTTGTCTCAGCAGTAGTAACCATGTTGTACTGGCAACAATAATCATACTTGATTAAATCTTCAGTTCCCAACAATCTCCCCCTAACTTGACTTTTAGATAAGAGAAGTCAAGTTCTTCAGATGCTCCCAAAACTCTATTGCTCATAAACCTATATCAGGATTCAGCCCCAAACTTTGATTAAGAGTTCTCTGAATCAAGTATCTTGCCATTGCAGAATCTGGTGCACAACCAAGCTTTTTCTTCAACATAGCATGCAGCTTTAACCTGCTATGGTTTTAAACTCTATCCACTAGGAAGTATTCAAAGTGACTTGTATCCATAGCCAGTGCATATACTCCACTTATTTCATACAGAGTCCAGTTGTTAATGGTTTTGAAAACATTTCTGATAACATGCTGAACTTCCTCTGGCTTGAACAACATGCATAGATATTCCATCACAAGTTTTGTAACAGGTATCCCTGGTGTTTTCAGCTTATCAGCATATAGTTTCATCCCCACTTCAAACATTTCCTCTAAATCAAATCTGGAGCATAATCTTACAATCTTGGACCAAGTAGGATACACTTCAAACTTTTCATCTTTCCTCTTTATCCTGATATACTCCTTCCCATCTACTTCCAGAGTATCCCAGTGAATAATCTCATAAGGCTTGATACCAACTGGTTCAGCAGTTATAGGCTCAGGCACTTTTTCCATCACTACCATGTACATACTCACATCAGAAATACTTGATGGTTCTTCCTGAGATTGAGCTTTCTTTTCATCAGACTTAGGTACCCCTTCTTCTTCAGCTACCTTCTGTTCTTTCTCAGCTTCTTCCTCATCCACTCTAGGTTTCTTAGCTTTTTTTCTTCTAGCCATCATTTTTGTTCTTTTCAAAGTCCTCAAACTTTCACCTAGAGTAGCTTCCTTCCTTGGTGATTCTTGATCATCAGGAAAGGGTTTTTGTATTAGAAGGTCATGCCTCTCTTTCATCTTCTTTTCCACTTCAACTCTGGCTTTGTCATTTCCTTGTAGTTTGGTCATTTCTAAATCATACAAACCTTTGATTTGTTCAAATGACATTTTAGTGAACATTTCCCTTTTGACTCCCACAGCACCTTTGAGGAAAGTGATCATCTTCTTTCTCTCTTGAGTGCCAAGGTAGGTCTTTGAAGGTTGCCTCTTCTTTGCACCCAATTTGATCATCACAGGCTTCTTTAGAGTTGCAGATTTCTTCTGTGCTATCTCTGTTGCCAAACTCTTTTGATAAACTTCATTAAGCTCTGCAGCTAGAGCTCTTGCCATCTCCCTATCTTTCTCCACTTGAATTGTTTCTGCTTGCTCAAGTTCTGCTTGAATTTTCTTAGCCAAAGCTTCATCTGACTCAATCAACTTTTGCTTTTTAAGAGGTTGGTCAGATTCCACTATCTTGGTTTTGCCTTTGTCCTTGCTTGCTACCTTATCAGCACAAGTTTTCTTGATAACCTCAGCATTGTCTTTGATAACAACTCCTTTGGTCTTTGAAGTGACCTTAGGAGTGTCATGTTTAGCCTTGATTAATGCTTCAGCTACCTTAATTTCTTCCAAATTGCTGTTAAGGAGGTCTGTTAATATCTCTTGAACAATTTCTGCTGCTTCATTTATTTCAGCAGCATTAACTGTTTCTGCTGCTGTTTCTGCTGCTTTGCTTGCTTTATCCCCATTACCACCAGCAAACTCCCTCTCATCTCCATGTTTATCCCCCTTTTTCTTAGCATTCTCCATGTTGACCTCAGCTTCTGACTCCCCCTTTTTGGGAGCATCATCCACTGGGTTCCTTCTTCTGAGCACAAATCTTTGCTTCTTCTTCTTTTGAACCACCTTCTGAACCAACTTCTTTAAGGTGCTGATCTCTTCTTGCTGATTGATGATGACTTTCTTGAGTTTATTTACAACCTTCTTTTGAGAATCCAGTTCAGTTGCCATTTTGGACATGGCAGAAATCAATTCTTGGTAGTCATATCTATCCTCACCTTCTCCAGGAGTGTTACCCCCTTTTGAGGGATCATTGGAATGTTTAATAGGGATCTCCAGCCAGGCTGAAGCACCACCTATTCCCTTGGTTTCTGGGCACCCGAGACCTTTGGATGATTGCTCACCCAAAGTTGCCATGGGGAAGGTCTTAATGATGTTACCACTGGCCTCCTCTGTGCTAGCAGGAGTAGTGGCAGCCTTCTCACCCACATGCTCATGCATCTCCTTAGTGAGCACCTCCTTGGGGTTGGGAGATGCCCCAGTGGTTTCCCTATGGATATTCTCTAATGGAAAATGCTCCATTAGAGGGCTTTGAGGTTCTGGGTTTGTAGGAGGTACAACAAGGGAAGGAGCCTTGTGTACCTTTCTCTTAATATAAGTTTTGGCTATAACTGGTGTTGGCTTAAGAACAAGGGATTGAGGTAGTGATATAGTGGTTGAAGGTTGGGTTTGGCTATCAGTGGGATGGTCTAGTGAGGGCCTTGACCCTGATGCCATACCTTCTTGGTTGTGGGACACCACCATCATTGTAGAGAACAATGGAGTGTCAACTCCTTCCGAGTCCTTGGCAGATATTTTTATATTTGAAAAGACATTTCCCTTAGGGATTTTAGGTACATATACCTCATTAAACTGAGGTATATCCGTCAATTCAGTGGTGATAACTGCCTGGATAAATGTTGGATACATATAGAAACTCTTTTTATTGTCCAAGTTTGACACAAGGTCATTGAAAATCATTTTGGAGAAATTATACTTTATAGCAGTGGACAAGCAGACCAAAGAAAAAGCAATGGTACTACTGAACTGACTCCATACAGTAGTTTTTCTAGAAATACAGTGCATAAGGGTATGAACAAAGAACCGCCATTGGGGAGAAAAGTTAGCTTTGTAAAATTTGAAAACACCCTGTTGGCCTTCATACCCCATTCTGGTGAGATTGGAAAACAAATCCTCATTTGAGATAGAGGTAATACCTGAGGCATCGTCTAGTCGTAGACTGATGCGAATGACCTCTTCAGAGACTGTCAAGGGTTTGTCACATACCCTTGTCTTGATACACTGCACACCGTTTTCAGTAACAGTGGTGGCATTGGCCCAAAATTGCTTCTGGTGCTCAATGAAAATTGGTGGTGACACAGTAAGAGCATAAGCTATATGACTGGTCTTGAGAAAATCAACTATTTGATGGAATCCAGCAGCCTGCTTCGGCTTTTGAAGCATTGCGATCTTGTTGTGTTCATCAATAAACGCCATGGATGCCATCGATCTTGAGGATTCTTGACTGAAACACACTGATTGCTTGAGAGAAAAGAGTTAGAGAGAAGAAGAACTGTAAGACTCGGTTAAAAAAAAAAAAAAAAAAAGTATAATTATTCTTACCCGAATTGAACCTTAATTAAAAATGACAACTAAAGATAGTTACGGGTTAAAACCGTCATTTATCTAAACTATTATTAAAACTATATATATATATATATAAAAAAAAAAAAAAAATTAAAACAACAACAAGATATCGTCTTCTTTCACCGTCTCTCTCTCATCTCTCTCTCTCTAAACTTTCAAATAACTTCTCTCTAGATTATCTTACGATCCGTTGAAGTAATCGACGAAATAACTACATATTCGGAATCTACGCGACGAACCCTTCTTAGAGGTATAAATTTCTTCTTAAGTTATTTAAGTTGGTAAGTTAGGGTAGTTAAAGTTGGTTGGTAGATTATGATTATATAATACAAAGTTATAATCATGTATATGTATAGGAATGTTTGTTTTTGTCAAAATTACAAACGGGTAAAGTTTAGAATCAAAATGGTGATATTTGTATCTAGATGTTTAACCGCACACCAAGTGATCGGTTTAATGTCTACGTGAACAAAATCCGTGCTTAAGCTTATAATATAACCATTGAGTTTTAGGTTATGCGATTATTAATAATTGGTGTTTTAAATAGGCAATCGAACGGGTTAAAGTTCGTCTTCAGTCTCGCGTGTTACGTCTCAATTTGGTTAAGGTATGGATTTCATTTCTTTTGAATCGTGGGCAACTATTTGTTGTAGTTGACCCTTCCTAAAGGTGGTTCACCACCTTGTGATTGATCAATCGAACGTGATCAACAAATGTGGAATTATACACACACACATACACATTGATTTGGTTTATTGAATCAATTGTTTGAACATTTTGATGTTTTATTAAAATGTGTCTCGTATGAGATTGTTTATGAAAAATGTGAAGTATATAGATTATAATTTCTGTGATCGCCATTTGGGTAAGTGGCATATGTTTAGTTTTCATTGATTTTAGAAGAACCCAATAAATGGGCACATTATTTGGGATGCCTTCTATGGCGGCTTTGTTGTCATAGCGTCCTGCAGATGACGGTCCACCAGAGTTAAGCCTATGTGGCTTACGTGAACCCACTCTGGGGGGACTTGGCTGACTTTGTTGGCTCCAGGGCGGATGAATCGATTCTAGAACTTTACCCACAGAATATGTGACCGTGGTTAAATTCACGGGGGATCCGTTGTGTGTGCCCGCATGCCGACCCAGTTCGTGTGGTTTGGCCACCCCACGAACACAACGACTGGAATTGACGGATTTTATTTATATTACATTTTGAAGTTAAAGTGTGAACAGTTCTTGAGATTATTGCTTTTGATTATATTACCGAACGTTTCTTTTGATTTAAATGAACTATGAACTTCAGTCTCAAGAACTTTCTTCGAATTGAATTTTTAAGTCTTCCGCTTCGTTATCGATGTTTTTATTATTATTTACGAATTTATATTATAATCCATTCACTGAGCCCTGTGCTCAGCCGTGTTTTTGTTTTCTGACACGGCAGGTTCGAAGTGACGTTTACGGGGACGGAACTTGAGATCGAGCGTGTTATTTTGGAGTTCTTAGAATCGCATTATTATATAAACGTTCTAAGTTTATAAAATCTTTTGAAGTATAAGATTTTGGATTGTAATATATGTTTAGAGTTTATTAGTAGCTCTGATTTAGTTGTGTAATTATGTTAAGTCTCGTATGTGACATCACCCGTTCCGGACCACGGGGACGGGGGATGTTACAAATATGGTATCAGAGCATAGGTTACGACTTGTAGATTAAATAAGTTTGACCTGTGAGAATTGGGTAGACATTAGAATGGGTATACTAGAATTTAATTATATTTACTGATTTTTAATCCGTAACTGTTTTGAATTCTGATCTTGATGTTGTTCTGTATTAGAATGTCGAGACGTGGTCGCCCGCGCAAGTCTAGATCTCAACATGAGGGTAACCCAATTCCCAACCCAGTGGGCGGTACTAGTGAACCTAATATTGCTGATGTGGTCCGTCAAACCATGTCAAGTATGATGCCTGAATATCTTGAACAAGCCATCCAGGCTATGCGACAGACGGCACAAAATCTTCCTCCAAATCCGAATACAAATCCAAATCCAAATTCTGGTCCTACATCAAATATTGGAAATCCCGGATCAAGTTCGGGTAATCCAACGGGAGAAATGCATACATGGCTAGAGAGGTTTAATAAACAGAAACCTCAATCTTTCTCAATGGCCGTAGATTCAGTAGATGCTGAACACTGGATTCGGCACATCGAAAAGATTTTTAATGTCTTAGATATTCCAGATCAGTACAGGGTCCGCTTGGCTACTTACAAGTTTGAGAAAGAAGCGAACAATTGGTGGGAAGCTTGCGTTCAAACTGACCCATCTGTTAAGAACTTATCTTGGGATAACTTCAAAGAATTTTTCTTCAATCAGTATTTTACGGCGGCAGATCGCGATGCTTATGTGCAAGACTATTCAACGATCCAACAAGGCGAAGAAGAAACCGTTGCCGACTACATGGCTCGTTTTCTTAAGTTTTCTCGTTTTGCAGGAAATACCGCAGGCACACAAGCGCAACAAGCCAATAAGTTTAAATGGACACTTAACTCGAAGTATAAGGATAGTCTCTTGAATCTTCCTTTTAATACCGTTACTGAAGTGGCCGACGCAGCGAAGAATATTGATCGGTCACAACAACAACAGTTAACTTCACGCGTTGACAATAAGAAACGTGGACCTGAATCTTTCCAAGGCAACCCTCGTTTTGTAAAGTCAAAGTCGAACATTAAACCATATAAAAGTTCAAGTCAATTCACGCCACGACTTCCAGTGTTTTCTAACAGGGGGAGTCAAAATGTTTCAAGTCCAATTAATATTTGTGATCAGTGCAATCTTCGACATCGGCCGGGTCCGTGTCTAAAGATGACCGGTTCGTGTTTTAATTGTCAAGAACAAGGGCATATGGCCAGAGATTGTCCTAAAGCTGGAAAAGGAAAAGGAAAACAAGCGACTACGAGTGGGCGAGTATTTGCATTACCTGGCGACAAATCTCAAGCGGGTATGATTTCAGGCCATGTTAACTTAAATGATTTATCTGTTTATGCCTTGTTTGATACCGGAGCAACACACTCTGTTGTTTCTGAACAATTAGAATCCCGGTTAAAACCTTATGAACAAACCACCGAATGTCCAGTCGTAATATCTACCCCAATGGGTGGTTCAATCTGTGTGTTAACTCGATTTTCAATTTGTCCGTTAATTGTTGGAGATCGCATACGGGAGGTCACTCTACTTCCAATGCATATGTCCCACTTTCAATTAATATTGGGTATGGACTGGTTGTCACACCACCATGCAACTATAGACTGTAACGCCAAGCAAATATTATTTGGAGATGTTGACAAACCAGAGGCAATCTTCCAAGGAGGTACTCCAAAAGAAGATGTTAGCGCTTTAACTTCTATTACGGTGCACCAGTATACTTGGCAAAGTAATGAAGGTTTTCTGGCCTCGTTACAAGATCCCGAACAGATAATCCCTACATCTGCACCCGTACCTGTTGTTTCCGAATATCTTGATGTGTTTCCCGACGATTTACCGGGTATACCACCAGTTCGGGAAGTCGAATTTACCATCGATCTAGTTCCGAGAGCTTCTCCTATTTCTAAGGCTCCCTACCGAATGGCTCCAACTGAAATGAAGGAACTCAAAACTCAACTCGATGATTTATTAAAGAAAGGTTTCATTCGACCCAGCGTTTCACCCTGGGGAGCTCCGGTTCTATTTGTTAAAAAGAAAGACGGTACGATGCGTCTTTGTATTGATTACCGGGAGCTTAATAAAGTAACGATCCGTAACAAGTATCCGTTGCCGAGAATCGACGATCTGTTCGATCAATTACAAGGGGCACGATACTTTTCCAAAATTGATCTTCGGTCCGGGTACCATCAACTTCGTATCCGAGATTGTGATATTCCGAAAACCGCATTCAGAACTCGCTATGGGCACTACGAATTCTTAGTAATGCCTTTCGGGCTAACTAATGCTCCAGCGGTCTTTATGGATCTTATGAATCGGGTTTTCAAAGATTATCTCGACGACTTTGTTATCGTGTTTATTGATGACATATTGATATATTCAAAGTCAAGAGAGAAACATGATCAACATCTTCACATCGTTTTGGAAACTCTTCGAACGAAAAAGTTATACGCAAAACGTTCTAAGTGTGAATTTTGGCTTGATCAAGTATCTTTTCTCGGACACGTAATTTCTGCGGAAGGTGTCAAAGTCGGTCCAACGAAAATTGAAACTGTCACTAAATGGCCTCGACCTACGAACGTATCTGAAGTTCGTGGTTTTCTGGGTCTGGCCGGTTATTATAGACGATTCGTTGAAGGATTTTCTAAAATATCTCTACCGTTAACCCGATTACTCAGAAAAGGAGTCAAATTCAATTGGGGTTCCGAACAAGAATCTAGTTTCGAGAAATTGAAGCATCGATTGGTTACCGCACCTGTTCTTGTATTACCGTCTGGCACCGGAGGTTTTCAAGTTTACAGTGATGCTTCAAAGATAGGTCTCGGTTGTGTTCTTATGCAAAACGGTAGAGTGATCGCATATGCATCACGTCAATTAAAGCCTTATGAGGTCAATTATCCGACTCACGATCTCGAATTGGCTGCGGTTATCTTCGCACTTAAAATTTGGCGTCATTATTTGTACGGTGAAACATGTGAAGTTTTCACCGACCACAAGAGCCTTAAATATATATTTACTCAAAAAGAGTTAAATATGCGTCAACGGAGGTGGCTCGAACTTCTAAAGGATTACGATGTTCATATACAGTATCATCCGGGTAAGGCTAATGTAGTCGCCGACGCTTTAAGTCGTAAAGTTGTGGGACAGGTTTCCTCGTTACTTGTTCCTACAGAGTTAGCTTTGGAGATTGAACGGTTCGGACTAGAAATCTATCCGAGTTCACAAACAGAAATTCTATCGAATCTGATGGTAGAACCGACTCTAATTTCTCGGATAAAAGAAGCCCAACAAGACGACGTTGAATTGTGGGTGAACTTCCAGCAAGTAAAAGAGAATGTTAGTTCGGAATTCAGGATCGATGATGATCACGTGTTGTGGTTTCGGGATCGTCTTTGTGTTCCAAATAACTCGGAGCTTAAAGATCAGATTCTGACCGAAGCTCATAAATCTATGTTTTCCGTTCACCCGGGTACAACAAAAATGTATCGCGACTTACAGACCCATTACTGGTGGGTTGGAATGAAACGAGATATCACCGATTTTTTAGCTCGTTGTCTCACTTGTCAACAAGTTAAAAGTGAACATCAACGTCCGGGTGGTCTTCTTCAATCGTTGAACATCCCGATATGGAAATGGGAACACGTAACTATGGATTTTGTAGTCGGACTACCCCGCACGACCTTGAAACACGATGCAATTTGGGTAGTGGTTGATCGACTGACAAAATCGGCTCATTTTCTTCCTATCCGACAAACATGGTCAATTGATAAATTGACAGAAGTATTCCAACGTGAGATTGTACGTCTCCATGGAACTCCTGTATCAATTACCTCCGATCGAGACCCACGTTTTACATCTCGATTTTGGGAAGGTTTACATAAAGCTTGGGGCACACGTTTGAATTTTAGTACAGCCTTTCATCCGCAAACTGATGGGCAATCTGAACGTACGATTCAAACACTGGAGGATATGCTCCGAGCATGTGCGATGGAATGGCATGGAAGTTGGGATAGTTATTTGTACTTAATAGAGTTCTCCTATAATAATAGTTGGCAGTCAAGTATCGACATGGCCCCGTATGAAGCACTTTATGGCCGAAAATGTCGAACACCGACTTGTTGGAATGAAGTTGGAGAACGTATTCTTGAAGGCCCAGAACTGGTACAAGTTACTACCGAGAAGGTCGAAATTGCGCGTCAAATGATGAAAGAGGCTCAGGCTCGTCAAAAGAGCTACGCCGACAAGCGACGACGACCTATCGAGTTCCAACCGGGAGATAAAGTTTTCTTGAAAGTTTCCCCAACTCGCGGTATCAGACGTTTTGGTCTAAAAGGAAAGTTGAGCCCGAGATATATTGGTCCCTTCGAAATTCTGGAAAGGGTTGGCGTTGTGGCTTACCGGTTAGCCCTACCGCCGCAATTATCCCAAATACATAATGTGTTCCATGTATCTTCACTTCGAGGGTACAACTATCATCCCTTACACGTCATTGAATATCCCTTGGAACACATAGAACCTGATCTTTCTTATCGCGAGGAACCTGAAGCGATTATTGATCGTGATGAGAGAGGTACACGAAAGAGAGTGATTCCTTTCGTAAAAGTTCTATGGAAAAATCATTCTGAACGTGAGGCGACATGGGAAACTGAGGAGCACATGCGACGGGAGTACCCCGAGTTCCTTAATCGATGTAAGTTTTCTATCTAAGTTTGATTTCGGGGACGAAATCTCTTTTTAAGGGGGGAATAATTGTAAGACTCGGTTAAAAAAAAAAAAAAAAAAAAGTATAATTATTCTTACCCGAATTGAACCTTAATTAAAAATGACAACTAAAGATAGTTACGGGTTAAAACCGTCATTTATCTAAACTATTATTAAAACTATATATATATATATAAAAAAAAAAAAAAAAATTAAAACAACAACAAGATATCGTCTTCTTTCACCGTCTCTCTCTCATCTCTCTCTCTCAAAACTTTCAAATAACTTCTCTCTAGATTATCTTACGATCCGTTGAAGTAATCGACGAAATAACTACATATTCGGAATCTACGCGACGAACCCTTCTTAGAGGTATAAATTTCTTCTTAAGTTATTTAAGTTGGTAAGTTAGGGTAGTTAAAGTTGGTTGGTAGATTATGATTATATAATACAAAGTTATAATCATGTATATGTATAGGAATGTTTGTTTTTGTCAAAATTACAAACGGGTAAAGTTTAGAATCAAAATGGTGATATTTGTATCTAGATGTTTAACCGCACACCAAGTGATCGGTTTAATGTCTACGTGAACAAAATCCGTGCTTAAGCTTATAATATAACCATTGAGTTTTAGGTTATGCGATTATTAATAATTGGTGGTTTAAATAGGCAATCGAACGGGTTAAAGTTCGTCTTCAGTCTCGCGTGTTACGTCTCAATTTGGTTAAGGTATGGATTTCATTTCTTTTGAATCGTGGGCAACTATTTGTTGTAGTTGACCCTTCCTAAAGGTGGTTCACCACCTTGTGATTGATCAATCGAACGTGATCAACAAATGTGGAATTATACACACACACATACACATTGATTTGGTTTATTGAATCAATTGTTTGAACATTTTGATGTTTTATTAAAATGTGTCTCGTATGAGATTGTTTATGAAAAATGTGAAGTATATAGATTATAATTTCTGTGATCGCCATTTGGGTAAGTGGCATATGTTTAGTTTTCATTGATTTTAGAAGAACCCAATAAATGGGCACATTATTTGGGATGCCTTCTATGGCGGCTTTGTTGTCATAGCGTCCTGCAGATGACGGTCCACCAGAGTTAAGCCTATGTGGCTTACGTGAACCCACTCTGGGGGGACTTGGCTGACTTTGTTGGCTCCAGGGCGGATGAATCGATTCTAGAACTTTACCCACAGAATATGTGACCGTGGTTAAATTCACGGGGGATCCGTTGTGTGTGCCCGCATGCCGACCCAGTTCGTGTGGTTTGGCCACCCCACGAACACAACGACTGGAATTGACGGATTTTATTTATATTACATTTTGAAGTTAAAGTGTGAACAGTTCTTGAGATTATTGCTTTTGATTATATTACCGAACGTTTCTTTTGATTTAAATGAACTATGAACTTCAGTCTCAAGAACTTTCTTCGAATTGAATTTTTAAGTCTTCCGCTTCGTTATCGATGTTTTTATTATTATTTACGAATTTATATTATAATCCATTCACTGAGCCCTGTGCTCAGCCGTGTTTTTGTTTTCTGACACGGCAGGTTCGAAGTGACGTTTACGGGGACGGAACTTGAGATCGAGCGTGTTATTTTGGAGTTCTTAGAATCGCATTATTATATAAACGTTCTAAGTTTATAAAATCTTTTGAAGTATAAGATTTTGGATTGTAATATATGTTTAGAGTTTATTAGTAGCTCTGATTTAGTTGTGTAATTATGTTAAGTCTCGTATGTGACATCACCCGTTCCGGACCACGGGGACGGGGGATGTTACACGAACAATATTCAAAGAGTCATTGTGAGCTTTTAGGCGGGCAAAGAGGATATTTATATGATTCAGGAAAGAAGCAGTATTAACCCTAATTTCAGTTAAGGCAGTACTAACCCACTCGCAGTATTAACTGAGAGCAGTAGTAACCAACTAGCAGTATTAACTAACTGGCAGTATTAACTAACTAACAGTATTAACTAACTAGCAGTATTAACTAACTAGCAGTATTAACTAACTAGCAATATTAACTAACTAGCAATAGTAATAATGAACCTGCAGTAGTAACTTTGCACTGGCAGCATTAAAACTGCACTGGCAGCATTAACTATACTTACACTGTTGTAGCTTGTGATTAGTCTGAGCAGGGCAATACACTTCCTGAGAAAGATGATTAGTAGCACACAAAAAAAAATAACAGGTATACAAACACTTTTTAAACATGAGCTCATTCAGAGTTGATCATGCCCACACTTGTGACCAAGAAAGTGAATCTACCCACATCAAAAGCTTTAGTGAACAGATCAGCAAACTGGTTATCAGTATGAACTTTAGCAACTTGAATAAGCTTCTTTTCATTGCAGTCTCTAATAAAGTGATACCTGATTTCAATGTGCTTTGTTTTGGAGTGCTTGACAGGATTGTTTACAATGCTAATAGCACTGGTATTGTCAATAAAAATTGGAGTGTGAAGAAAGGTTACCCCATAGTCCAGCATTTGATTCTGAATCCATAGAACCTGAGAGCAGCAACTTGCAACAGCAATGTACTCAGCTTCTGTTGTTGATAAGGACACTGTGGTTTGCTTCTTACACTGCCAAGATACTAGTCTTGCACCCAAAAGCTGATATCCTCCTGAAGTAGACTTTCTATCCATATTAGCACCACCAAAGTCACTGTCTGAATATGCAATCAAGTCAAAAGTAGATTCATAAGGATACCAAAGACCTAATCTAGGTTGCCCTCTTAAGTATCTGAAAATCCTCTTAACGGCTTGAAGATGTGACTGCTTTGGCTTGACTTGGAATCTGGCACACACACACACTGGAAACATGATATCTGGTCTTGAGGCTGTGAGATACATGATAGATCCAATCATTGATCTATAAAGATGGACATCAACATTCTCCCCCTCAAGATCAGCAGTGATCTGTTTGTGTGTTTTCATTGGTGTGCTTGCTGGCTTTGAGTCTGATAAACCATACTTATCTAGGATGTCTTTCACATACTTTGATTGACTTATGAAAATCCCATCTTTCTGCTGTTTCACTTGAAGCCCAAGGAAGAAAGTGAGTTCACCCATTGAACTCATTTTGAAGGTCTTGTGCATCAACTATTCAAAGTCTCTACACATCTGATCTTTTGTGGATCCAAATATGATGTCATCCACATAGATCTGAACAAGTAGGATGTCCTTCTTACTTCTTCTAATGAAAAGGGTCTTGTCAATTATTCCTCTTTCAAACCCATTTTCCAAGAGATAGGTAGATAGAGTATCATACCATGCTCTTGGGGCTTGATGTAGACCATAAAGTGCTTTCTTAAATTTGTATACTCTGTCAGGATATGATGGATTTTCAAATCCAGGGGGCTGACAGACGTATACTTCTTCATCAATTGTTCCATATAGAAAGACACTCTTCACATCCATCTGGTATACCTTGAACTTCATAAATGAGGCATAGACTAGAAACATCCTAATTGCCTCTACCCGTGCAACTGGAGCAAAGACTTCCTCATAGTCTATGACTTCTTCCTGAGTGTACCCTTGTGCCACTAGCCTTGCTTTGTTCCTGATTACTATTCCTCTCTCATCCTTTTTATTTCTGAAAATCCACTTGGTGCCAATTGCTCTATGACCTTTTGGAAGGTCCACCAAGTCCCAAACATCTTGCAATTTAAACTGTAGTAACTCTTCTTGTATAGCTTCTATCCAACTTGAATCTTTCATTGCATCATAATCCTTATTAGGCTCAATCTGAGATAGAAAGCAAGAGAGTACTGTATGCTGCTGATCCTGCAAATCTTGAAGTCTGCTTTGATTCCTGGTCATTATAGGAGAAGTGATGTCTCCTATTACCAGCTCAGGAGGATGATTCTTCTGAGTTCTTGTCTGATGATTAGGCTCTTCATTAATTCCCACATCTAAATTGGAGTCATTTAAGTCAGCTGAGGGGATCTCATCAGCTACTTCTGGCTCTTCATGCTTTGGATTCTCCTCATCTCTTATTTCTTCTTCACTCTGAATTGGTTCAGTAACAGTCTCCCTTTCACATATTTCAACAGGGTTCATTGTAGGTATGGGAAAGATCACATACTGAGGAATAATATCTTGTACTTGTTCTTCCCCTGATCCTCTACTTCCTGATCCTGGATGATCATCACTACAAAGGTAACATGTCCTCCATCAATTTTCTTGAAATTCTTGAGGCAAGCCATGTTCCCTGTCATGTGCCTAGAGCAACCACTATCAACATGCCAGATGCTCTTTCCCTTGAGCTGCTGGTTGCCCTGCACATAAGATAAATCAATTAGTATTGACTGTGAACCCAAGCCAAAGTGGTCTTGGGCCTCCCTTTCTCATCAAAGTACTTACACTCCTTTTTGATGAGATTTTTAAAATTAGAATACTCTTTACTAGAGTACTTTGTCAAGATGATTGGTCTAGAAGCACAAACACTAGAAGCAATACTAATTTTAGAAGTACTAACAGAGTTAGCAGTACTAACAGGTTTAGCAGTACTAACCTTGTTAGAAGCACTAACAGAGTTAGCAGTATTATCATCTGATAAAGTACTAACAATGTTAGGTTTAGAAGTACTAATACTCTCAGCAGCACTAACATTGATAGCATCAGTATTGCTTCTGGCAGCACTATCTTTGTCAGCAGTAATATTTGTGGTAGCAGTACTAACAGTTTTAGTGCTTTTGGGAACCTACATCTTGACACTCTCTTTTACAGTCTTTTTCTTCATGTGGCTTTTAGATTTAACATGTTTCTTAGCCACATGATTCCTTTCATCCTTCCTATAACCAAAGGGTTTTTGCACAGATCTTTGAAAATTTATCCTTTGGTTAATAGGATTAAAATAACAGTGCTTGGCAAGATGGTTCATTTTGCCACATATGAAGCAAGGTTTTGGTCTGATGATTCTACTCAGATCAACTCCTTGTTTCTGAGCCCACTGATTATTCCAATTTCTTTGATTGCCCCTCCTTTTATCATGTTTTAGGGGCTCAGACTTATTACCTGCACACTGTTTGCAAAGACCAGGATTCACAACTGTAGTATGCTTGTAATGGACCTTTTTAGACTTTCCCTCAGTCTTCTCTACACCATTAGATTTGACCCAATCCCTTCCACCACCCTCATTGGTAAGAATGTTATTTTCTAAGGGAATCTCACCACTCACAGTATTATCCTTACTCTTACCAGCTTCTTTCTCAGTCTTGTCCTTAACAACTACTTCATCTAAAGGATCTATCTTAGTGGCTCCCTCATGCAAGTCCTTTCTATCCTTGGTCTCTAGCAAGTCTGAATTGGGAGGGATGTAGTTGTTGTTGTATGGTGGTGGTGTGGTATTGTATCCAATTCCTGGTTTAAGCTTATCATGGATTTGGACCTTTAGAATTGTATCCATGGATTTAGAAGCATATGAAAACTTTTCCACATCCAGCTTAACCTTGGCTAGCTCTCCTTTCAACTTTTCATTCTCCTCTCTAGACTTTGTCAGTTGAATTTCTAGATCATTTTTCTCCCACTTCCAGTAATTTGTATCATATGTGTGTTGAAGTTCATTGGCTTGGAACCCTTTTATTTGTTCTTCAAACCTCTCAACAATTTTCACATAGTCTTTTCTATCCTTTTCTAACCTCTTAAGGTCATCACTCATACTCTGGTTGTGATCCCTGTACCTTTTAACAGTGTCTATGGAAGTTTGAGAACAGAGATTAGAAAGTACCTCAGTTGGGAGATCTGAAACCTCTGCCATGAGAGCTTGATTTTGAATGGCCTTTTCTGCTTGATCACCCCAGTCAAACCCCATTCCTTGTTGAGAAACAAGAGCTTGAGCAAAGTTTCTGTTCTGGTTGAAACTTCCAGTCTGAGCTTGTTGATGGTTGTTATGAGACACTCCACTTCTGCATTCCCTGGCAAAGTGTCCCTTCATGTGACACTTGTAGCACTCCACCTTTAACTTATCAAAGCCTGCTCCATCTTCTCTTCTTTGGGAGAAGTTGTTCCTCCCAGTCCTCTTGATGAACTTCTTCACCCTCATAGAAAGCATGGCCATCTGCCATTTAATATCCATCTCTTCAAGATCATCAGGATGAAGCTGTTCCAAGTCATCATTAATTAAAGAAGAGTTACCATGGCTGGAAAGAAAGGTTTCAAACACAGATTCATTGCCTTTTTCTTGATTTACTCCATTAGCAGCATTAACTGATTCAGGGTTAGTAGTAGAATCAGTTGATGCTGATAGGAGTGCAACATTGTGAACATATCCAGTAGGCTTCTTCTTTGCTTCCACCTAAGATTCAAACACTCTCAGATCATTATACAGATCATCCAGTTCCTTTTCTTCCAATATGTCATTCTGTCTGAATGAGACAGTGTACATGGTTCATTCATCTCCAAGAGATCTGAGGAACTTTCGGTTGACATCATCTTGTTCCATCTGAACTCCAACAGTAGCCAACTCACCAATTAATTTATTGAATCTATCAAAAGTTTGAGTCATAGACTCATTCTTTGAAGATGTAAAATTCTCATATTGCTGCTTGAGAATATCCCTTTGATTCCTCTTAGTGCTCTTGGTGCCAGCAAATCTCTTCTCTAAAGCATTCCATAGAATCTGAGCATCAGTGCAGTGATGAAACTGATGTTGATACTCATTAGGGATGGCCAAAAGCAAGGTGCTTAAGGCTTTCATCTCCAATTGTCTCACTTTCTTTTCAGCATCAGTTTTTGGTGGTGGTGTTCTTCCATCTTGTCCAATTTTACCTTCAGCAGAGGGACCATTCTCAACAATGTCCCATATAGAAAAGTCTGTAAGGAGAATGTACTGCTTGATCCTAATTTTCCACATGTCAAACTCATTAGGTTTGAGCATGGGAACCTTTGAAACAAGAGTACTGGTTGATTCAACTGTGTTGTCCATGATGAATGAAGGTTTCTGAGAATACTAGGCTCTGATACCACTTGTCAGGATCTGATTCTTAATAAGAATAATGAATCTCAAAAACAATATTAAAGAAGTTGCGGAAAAACACTTTAATATTCAAACTATCAATGTAATAGTAAAATATAAATCACAACTTGTAAACTTTATTGAATGATTTAAAGCTACAAGCTTTCACACAAAACCTCAATCTTGATGAACAGGCTCACCAAGACGAATTCTACTTCTCTAGAACTAGGGTTGTAAACCTTGAGGTTAATTCTCTCTCTAAAACAAAAACTCAGAATACTCGTTCTCAAAACTATTCTGAATACATCTATACATATACTGAAAATAAAAGATAATTACAAAACTTAAAAGATCTTCAGTATATTCTTCCATAATTATCTTCAAACCTTCCATGATTATCTTCAATCCTTGATATGTGCATATCTTGATTATCACATAAGCAGTATTAAATCATAGCAGCATTAACATTCTGAGCAGTATTAATCTTCAGCAGTACTAACTATGCTTAGCAGTATTAATTTCTTCAAGCAGTATTAATCTAGCTCAGCAGCATTAACTTGTCTCAGCAGTAGTAACCATGTTGTACTGGCAACAGTAATCATACTTGATTAAATCTTCAGTTCCCAACAGTTTTGTTTTCATTGTCAAACGTTTTAAGATGCCTTATCGCTTCACTTATATCTAATGACTTTTGGGACGTTGTCCGGTTTGAATAGCTCAATATGGGCGTTCTATGGAAATGCAAGTATTGCACAAATGATTGGTTATTACATGTTTTGGATGCATTAGTTCATTCATATGGAGTCATGTAATGTCTTAGAGTGTAATGCATTGGATCCATAGGCATATGAGTCGTTATGTTCATCATGGAGTTTTGATGTCCATGTTTGAGTCTAGTGAGTGGTCCCCATGTCATGTTGTTATGTAAGCTTGCGGTGGTGCTCTTGGAGAGTCGTATAAGGAGCTAAGTCTTGCGGTGGTGCCTATGGTGAGCCGGATACGGATACGGAGACTTGTGACTTTGTGGTGAGACTCATCTAGAGGTCGAGCAAGATGTATTCTATCATAACTTGTTCCTGCCAAGAAAAAAAGTGCAGCACCAATAAATTCGACTGTTGCTGAGCAGTTTTTGGATATCAAACGGACCTCCCCAGAAGGTAGTAATTAGGGTGATTTGGGCATCTTGCGGTGGTTGCTCAGAGGAGCCGTATACGGGGATCCATGACCCGAAGTGAATCTCGTAAATGTTGATAAGTGGCTTAACTATGTGTTCCATCACATTCAATGGAATCGGGTCTCCCCCGTCACCGAAAGGTGTTATCTTCGGGTATTCCCTTACCCGCACCTTCGGTGTTAAAACGTACCTTTTTATTTATACAAATAGTATTTGATGGAATACCACTTGGGTGCGTTTTTGGGAGATTGGATGGTGAAAATTATTTTGAAAAAAGATAATTGGTATTGAAAATTGTATGGTTTGTGATTAAAGCCTTTTTATAACTAATATTCCGGGGGCGGTCATTTGTAGAAGAAAATATTCTTTTTAAAATGTTTTATGATTTATGTGATAAAACTGCTTTAACTCATTAGGTGTTATGCCTAATACTTTTTTTTCGACATGTATATTAGGTTTTAGAGGGATCGTGGAGCTTGGTAGAAGTTCCGGTAGGGTGGCGTTAGAGATGTCATCCAGTCTTGAGAAGATAGCAGATTTGATGGTTTTAGCAACACCCGACCGACTTTGTCCCCGTTTGTGGGACTAGATAGTTCCGTTAGAACTCTGATATGTGTTGTAGTATTTCTTCCCTTGTAAATCTTAGATATTTGTTGCTTCGAGCTTTGTATTTAAAGGATTTTTGGAAGTTTTAAATTGTCTGCTATTTTCGAATTTTAGGGGTGTTACATGGTGAGAGTTGATCAAGAGACTTATCACCCTTTTTGCTTTTAAATCGTAGGTTTTCATTCTAAGGATTTAAGGGCGTAAGTAAGGAGAATTTAAGCAAGGCGCCAAGTGAGTTTTTCTAACAAAAAACGTTATTGTTGCTTATGTTGTATTACTTGAACAGTTTATTAAAATACGTGTTTTATTTCGTTGTGTTGGATGCTTTTATATGTATGCATACATTGTTGGTGATAATTTTATGGCCTAAGTCCCCGCCTGTGCTCATACCGAGGGGTATGTCCCGTTTATGCCATTAGGGTATGTCCCAGATAAAGGCAATATGAGTCAGACACGTTGTCATAGGTGCGTGACTTCAGTGTGTGCCAACAACGTGTGACGTTGTTTGATGATTTGTAAGCTGCAATTATTTATAAATGCTTATAAACTGTTTTTAAATGCTATTAATCGGTGCGAATGCTGTTGCTAGAGGGAACTCACTAGACCTCATGGTCTAACCCTCGTTTTTCAAAACTAAAACCATTTTCAGGTAAGGGTTTAGTTAGAAGTTCAGTCAAGGGATTTATGGGAGGCGGTGTCGTGATAGAGACTTGGAGGAAGCTCGAAGATCCGATAGACCTAGATTATCTTAGTTGTAGTCATATATTACCATTGTGGTTCTTGGTTGAGGTTTATGTATTAAATTTTTATTTGAGACCATTTGGGTTGTAATGTTATATTTTAGCTGTTGTTGGATTCGGGATGTTATAATTAGGATGAGATGCACCGAGATAAGATGCACCAAGATACACCAGATCAATTCCTTCTAAGCTGCAATATTCGTGGGAGAGCATTTGATTAAAAATTATCAACGGTTCAGATCCACTTCTTACATTTCTCACGTTAACCTCAATTTCTCAAACGATCGGTCGCCTATATATATATATTTATATATATATATATATATATATATATATATAGAGAGAGAGAGAGAGAGTTCAAATGAAAACCACATTTTTCATTGTAAACCAAGGGACAAATCTTAGCCCTTCATCTTTATTTGATCCAACAACTTATATTAAATAGAATTTTAATTGAAATTATTAGTTAAGGTGATTAGGGGTAAAAAGGAAAGACATTTCAATAACACTTACTTTATTTGACTTTTTATTTTATTTTTTAATTAAAAAACTTTTACCGACTTAATTTCTAAACTAAATTATTTTAAAAGTTACTTATATTTTAATCAGACAAAGTACATCAAAAAACAAGAATTTCATTCTCTTCGATATGACATCCATCTCGATATAGTTTTTTTTCTTCATTTTAACTGTTTTTTAGGTGAAATGTTATATATGTGTTATATTCATTATGAATATCTAATTAAAAAAGAAAATAAAAAGTCAAATAAGGTATGTGCTATTTAAACTTTCATTTTTGTCCCTAATAATTTTCAATTAACTATTTTATATTTTAACCATTGATTTTCATCAATGGTCAAGATTGGTTCTTACAGTTTACAATAAAAATATAGTTTTCATTTGAACATATATATATATATATATAATTGAAAGATTTAACAGTTTATATATCAAATTATTTTATGTTTATGTTTTTCTTTTAATTAATATTTGATAAAAAGAAATATAATGACTAATAAAATATTAGTATATTATTTATAAGATCTTTTAACTAAAGCGCCTTAATTTTAAAATATATAAAGATCAAATAATTGCTTTGTGTATGTTATTATAACAATACTATTTTTTGTTGTTGTACTTTTAGGCAGATGAAGTATTTAATAAGACGGAAAATTAAAGAAAACCAATCAATCCGATTTGATTTTTAAAAAAAATATTTGTCATTAATTTAAATAAAGAAAATCCAACATTAAAAAATAGAAGTAGATAGAATGTGCAAGTTTAGTTAGGAAATAGAAAGCGTAATTAAACTTTATTAGAAAATAATTTTTTTTTGAAAAAAAGTAAATTATATAAAAAAATCAATAAAAATTACACAGTTAAGAAGAACCAGAAGCAACGAGATGCAACAATATAAAACAAACCCAACCCACATACGAAGGAAACAAAAAGAGGAGAAAAAAATTATACGAACATCAACGTCCAAACAAACAACCAACGATAACCCGAGAGAAATGAGAGGCTCGGCTAGGATTTTGGAGCGGAGCCATAAGCCGAAGTCCAAAGAGAGAAAATCCTTATGGGAACGTATTGAATGCAGTATTTGTGTTGAAAAACTTATTTTTAATTTTTTTTATTATGAGTAGGATATTATATTTTTAATACAATCAAGAAAATGTATTATGATTTTTATGTAATTAAAAAACATATTATTTTACAATTTTGTCAACATCTTTCTTTATTGTGGGACTCAACAATAGTATTTTGTTTGAAAGAGGAAAAACAATTTTTTTTAAGTATATAATATTTATATATAATAAATGAAATTGAGATAATTTTTATTTTTGATGCTCCATAAATAATACTTCTAAAAAATTATTAATTAACTTTTTGGATGTTTAATCATGGACTCAGAAATGAATATTATAGAAGTAGTAGATTTCGCGTAATAAAGCCAAAACAAAAATCGTTTTATTTTAATACAATTTTCACAAAAATAAATAATCTCTCAGTGCCAAAGTGGGCAATATCATAATATTTTTATTAATAACGGATCAAATTAATTGTAAAATCAAATGGGTAAAACAATATAAATTTATAATTAATGCAACCCAAAATATATTTGAGCAAAAAGTTAGTTAATCCTTCATGTGTAGCCCAGTGGTTTGGTAACATCCTGGGGGGTCAGTGGATGGTATCCCTGATTACTCGGGTTCGAACCCCGTGGTGAGCATGTTGTGATATCCAGATCATGGGTCTGCCACTTAGTGGTACCCTTAATTGGGCTGGGCCATGGTCGACGGGGATTAGTCGGGTGACACCCTTAAGTGGGAGTCCGGATACCCTGGGAACGTGTGCATGTGTTAACTTGCCGTTCAAAAAAAAAAGTTGATAATCGTCCATCTCAACTGGAACCATAAGAAACTTGTCTCAGACACAAATATGATAGGGCATTTTGGATGAGGCTAGCCCCTCTCCCCCTCCCCCTCCCCCCCACCCCCACCCCCTTTAGGGTGGGGGCGTCTGAGATTGAATCCAAGACTTGTTTTGTATTTGGACAAAGTCATCCCATCCCATTATCAACTGAGCCATACGAGAGATAACACAAAATATGTTTATAATTTCCTAAACTATCTCGTTCAAAAAAATCAATGTATATATTAACTATAGTTCTAAAACTTTAATGTATCAACCTAACTTTCGATTTAAAAATCTAGCAGTTAAAACTTTAAACACAAATCGGTTTTGATTCGTTATTCGATTCACCCATATGACCACCTACAGTGGTAACACACATGGTCGACATAACAATGAAAGATTTCACCTCATGATGATGAGTGATTTCCATATCTAGCTACCTAACAATAACATAATTGACTACCATTTGAGCATTTAATCGGTTGTTAACGCTCGTGCCTTAGTAATTTTTGAGTTGATCTCGAACATAAAATAAATCTCATTTAACTTAAAGAATTGAGTTTCCATTACAACAAAATTAGGTTCATAGGATGCCATGTTTAAGTGTCCAAATAAATTGTTTTATAACACATAAGTTTATATGACTAAATGTTCTATCTAAAGATGTTGTAATAGGTTTATATAACACTTTTTGGACGTCTGAATAAATTTTTAGGACATTTTTTTAAAATAAAGTATCGTATTAGCTATTTTATATGACAATATTTGAAAGTGTATTATAAAAACAAGTGTCATATAAAAAGTTTTGTTTATAGGACATTTTTTAAAAGTGTCCTATTAATAAGCATACGACGCTTTATTTAGGTGTCGTTTGTTTTTTAAGAGGTCTAAAGTCTGAAGTCTTATTTTAGTTATAATTAATAAGAGGTGATGTGTAAAAAGGTCTAAACGATTCAGACTTAAGAGTCATTAATAGGTTTTTAAAAAAAACAAACAACCCCTTAGTAATTTTCTAAAAAACATGTTAAGACGTTTAAAAGCGTCATATAAACTTGTTACAACAATTTTAGTTCGTATGTTTTATTGTTTGGTTCTATAAACTTAAGTTTTATATAAAGGTCTATTATGACACTTAAACATTGTTGACGTCTTATAAACCGGATTTTGTTGTAGTGTTTGTAATTTATTAGCTTGAATTGGTCTCGAAACATAAAATAAAATTCTGCTAAATTAAGGAGTCCAATTTCATAACACCAATTAACGAAAGCGATAATTATGTGTAGTGACAAGAGGATAAAAATCTCTTGTCCCAAATTATCATGTGTCATTCATGTCCACCAATTACATGAATACACGTCATCGGAAAGAGAATATAAACTTGAATTAAATAAAATAAAAAATATATAAAATCTGATGTGTCTTAATTTTATTGGTCGTACAGGAATGGAACATGGGATTTAAAATTAACATGAATTAAAACCCTAAATCTAATAGTTAATAATTCAATGTATAGTTGGGTGATTGAGTTTTTAGTCAAAAAATCCATGGAGAAATAAAGAAACGTTTTGTTCTACAATAATGGTTGCACATAAGAATATAGTTATCATATATATAGTTATATGAAGTTCAATCATATATATATATATGCATTAATTCCATAAATTACAGCAATTCACATGTGAAGAAAACCTTAACTAAAATGGCCATCGGGCAATCCACAAATCGGACTGGCTTCCACGATTGTTGCCTTCGTTTTTTCAACAAATTAAGCTAGGTTGGTTTTAATGACACCATATATGAAGCAAGATTCATCGGTAAAAGTAACCACCTGCACGTGATCTTGGAAGATAAACAATGGACTCAGCCACCTCACAGGTTCTCTTGCAGGAGGTGTACACGCTAGCAAGCCCAGATCGATCGCTGAACCGGCTTTTCGAAACCTTTACGAGCTCATGATGATGATCATCATCCTTTGAACACTCGACAAAAGCTGCAAAGAATGGATCTTTGTGGAAGCTGTCAGTGGCGGTGTATTTCTTGATGTTTTTTCGAAAGGAGTGACCGGAGGAGGGAGGCAATGGGAGGAGAGTGTGTGATGAATCTTTGTGGGTGTTGTTTTTCTTTGGAATTCCGGGGAATTGTTCCCAAGAAAAGGGGATGCCGGCGAAGTAGCCAGGTGGGGTGGCCGGAGGTGGAGAATCATCGTCGAGGAAGAAGGAGATTGATCCTAGCGATGATGAAGAAGTGGAGGACAAAGATGGGCTCCGGAGGGAGGATCGTCGGACACCAGTTGAAGTCATTGGAGATTTCTTTTGTTTCTCTGTGTGTGTGTGTATGTGTGTGTGTGAGAGAGAGAGAGAGAGAGAGAGAGAGAGCTGCTTTCAGCTTCTGTTTTAGGTACTACACTCACTCAATTTGGTTTTATTGAGCAAGGTCTCTGTAGTCTCTCTCTCTCTCTCCCTCCCTCTCTCTCTCTCTATACATATATATGTAATATATATAGTTCGTACATGTGTGTATTTTTCTAACAATTGCAAGGTGGATTCGTAGAGGGCAGTTAGATACTTTTATCATTTCAATATATAAGTAATTTCAAGAGACCACAAGTTAAAATATGAGTGTCTTTTTCATAAAATATTTTATAAGATTTAAAGTTTATAAAATCAATAATAACATTTCTTATTTAAAAATATTATAATAAAGGGGTGTTTGGGATTGCTTATTTGAGGGTCTTTTTAGCTTATTGTGATTTGACACCGGAGATAAGCCATTTTGAGTGTTTGGATGGAAAGAAAAGAAAAGAGCTTATAGCGGTGCCAAACCGCTGAAAAGCCATTTTTGATAAGTCAGAGTCATTTTGTTCTAACTTATCAACTTATTTCAAAAGTGCTTATGACTTTTTGGGTTCTTTTATATGTATAAGCAATCCTAAACACCTTTAAATAACAACTTATTAGCTTATTACGATTTGGTACCACAATAAGCTAATCCAAACACTTTTTAGAAAACTCCGGTTTGACACCACATAAGTTGATAAACACTTATCAAAATAAGCATAACTTGTTTTAAATAAGCAATCCCAAACACCCCCTAAGTTTTGAAATAAAGTGTCTAATTAATTTAGTATATTTTTGAAATAAAATATTTATTTAAAAGTGTTACGGGGGCGTTTAGTTCGCAGAATATTTTTGAATGAAATGAAATATGTCAAAACAATTTGACTTTGAAGAAATTGGAATGAAATGTTGTCAAGTTTGACCACCTGTTTGGTTGACAGAATACGATTTTTTCTGTTTGCTTCATAGATTGTAGCTTTAGAATTGAAATGAAATTTTGGTAAATGACCAAAATACCCTTTTTGTTTATTTTATTTTTTTTCAACAAAAATTACTTTAATGAAATAGTCATTAAATAGTTTAATTTTTAACTAAAATTGCTTTGATTATTTTAGCACAGAAATGATGATGAGAGAGAGAGAGAGAGAGAGAGAGGGGGAGAGAGAGAGATATATAGAGGAGAGAGATAGAGAGAGATGAGAGGAGAGATAGAGGAGAGAGAGAGGGAGAGAGGGAGAGGGAGAGAGAGAGGAGTGAGAGAGAGAGGAGAGAGAGGAGAGAGAGAGAGAGGAGAGAGAGGGAGAGAGGGAGAGAGGAAAGAGAGGATAGAGAGAGAGGAGAGAGAGAGAGAGTAGAGAGAGAGAGGAGAGAGAGAGTAGAGAGAGGAAGGAGAGAGGGAGAGAGGAAAGGGAGGAAGGAGAGAGAGGAGAGAGAGGAGAGAGAGAGGAGAGGAGAGAGAGAGAGAGGAGAGGATAGGAGAGAGAGGAGAGAGATGGAGAGAGGATAGAGAGAGGAGAGAGAGGGAGAGAGAAGAGAGAGAGGATAGATTGAGAGAGAGAGGAGAGAGAGAGAGAAAGAAGAGAGAGGGAGAGAGGAGAGAGAGAGAGGGAAAGAGAGAGGTGAGAGAGAGTTGGTGTCTGCTGATAATGTTGAACGGTAGTGGTAGCCGATGGTGGTGGTTGTCGGTGGTGGTCGATGGCGGTGGCCGGAGGTGGTGGTGGTCAATGGCGGTGCCCATGTTGGTAGTCGGAGTTGGTGGTGGCTGGTGGTGGTCAATGGTGGCCAGAGGTGGTGGTGGTGATGGGCGGAGGTGGTTGATGGTGGTCGGAGGTGGTGGCCGGTGTTGGTAGCCGGAGGTGGTGGTCAATGGTGGCCGGTGGCGGTGGCCGGAGGTGGTGGCCGATGGTGGTGGTGCATATTAGGATGAGGGGCAATTTTGTCCAAAAAAAAAATATGACATTCCATTCCAATGAAATACCACCTCCCCCCCAAGGAATGTTGAATTCCTTCATTTGTGGAATTAATTGGAATTCAACGTTCCAATTCCTTAAAAAGAATGAACCAAACGATGTAATTGAATCTGGTCAACGGAATTCAACATTCCAATTCCATCAGATTCCATCAGAATCTGCGAACCAAACGCCCCCTTAGAGTATTCACTACCATAACTTTTGAGCTATTTTTTTAAAGGATTTCTTAATAAGAAATTATGGTAGTTGTGAGATAAGTTTTAATAGAAAATTGATTTTTGGTAATTGTTAATGTCATATTAGTATTTTTTATTATAAAAAATTGTAGAGTATAATTTCTTAAGGTTGTAAGCTATGTTAAACCATCTTCATATATGTTCAAATTTGTTAAGGTACATTAAGATACAAGTTTATGCTGACTATAAATCTTGTCCTCGTGGACAGAAGAAAGAACACTTGGCTGAAGCTCTTTTCTCGAGTGAGGCAAGAATTCGTGGATCCATGGTACGGCCTTCGAGTCATTTTGCTTGTCGGAAAAAAGACAAACCATGGGCTTGAGTAAGTTTGATTATTTTCATATTAACTTATGTTAAGACTGACATGTTAAAGTATGTTAATTAAAGTGCCTGGAGAATGTTAAAATATGTTAAGCTTCGTCCCCACCTACAACATAGTCATCAAAATTCCATCATAATTACGGTCCTACCACCATCTTTTCTAGAGCATCGAAACAAGAGGTCGATCTCATCCGAGGGCAACAAATGGGTTCCTACAGTTCTCTGGAAATAACTATTCTTACATGATTATATATATATTGTTAAGTTAGAGATTATGTTATTTATACTAGAAGCGTACTTGCGCAATTCAACGAGATACATCACGATTTTAATGTTTCATTTTATTTTTTGTTTTTTTTGTCGATTTACAGTACGATTTTGGATGGTTTTAAGAAAGTGATAATGTTTTTTTTTATAAATTTGTTTAATTTAGGCTTAATAATATAACGTTTTTTATATAAAAAAATTAAATATTTTGTTAGAATTCAATGATTATCTTATATATTTTAATGACATATAGAAAAAAATAACCAATTACATATTTAATAATATAATTAAAACAAATTTATAGTAATATAATATATTAATTAATAGTGATATATGGAAAGATATACATAAAAGGAAGACCCTGCACATACCAAATTGGTGGGTGTTAGAAACCTGCAGTAGTAATATGTATCTTGTGCTTTGATACTTGTAAATTAAGAGATTTTTAAAATCTTGAATAAAATGATGGTACCTTGTGCCTAATAATTTGTATTTAAGAGTTTTTTATCCGTGCTTTATAATACTAGAAGCGTACTCGCTTTATAATACTAGAAGCGTACTCGCGCAATGCAGCGAAATACATCACGATTTTAATGTTTCATTTTATTTTTTTGTCGATTTACAGTACGATTTTGGATGATTTTGAGAAAGTGATAATGATTTTTTTATAAATTTGTTTAATTTAGGCTTAAATAATGTTTTTTATATAAAAAAAGTAAGTATTTTGTTAGAATTCAATGATTATATTATATATTTTAATGACATCTAGAAAAAATAACCAACTACATATTTAATAATATAATTAAAACAAAATTATAGTAATATAATATATTAATTAATAGTGATACATGAAAATGTCTGCATAAAAGGAAGATTCTGCACATACCAAATTGATGGGTGTTAGAAGTCTGCAGTACTAGTAATATGTATCTTGTGATTTGATACTTGTAAATTAAGAGATTTTTAAAATCTTGCATAAAATGATGGTACATTGTGCCTAATAATTTGTATTTAAGAGTTTTTTTATCCGTGTTTTATAATATAGTATAGATAATATAGATAAAATAATATTTATTTATATTACTCTTTAATTACGCAAACAAGAACATTTTTAGGAGTTAAATAAGAGTTTTGATGAAAGAATAATTAACATAATGCAAACCTTTAACGAAGTATTTGAAAGTTAAAGTTTTATATTTGTCAAGTTTGATTAGAGGATAAGGACATTTTCTCTCGATTCCTTTAATTCATTCCACTTACAATCTCGACTTCTTTTCTATGCTAAGCCCATCCTAGTATGCATACATGATACACATACCAACTTCATGTATATGCCTATAGACTAAATCCATACTCTAAGACATACATGTACACGTGATGGACTATGTAAATTACTCTCAATAGATTGTTTTGACATGTAGTTTTTAGTGTGATAAAAGGTGTGTCATGACGACTGATACGTTTTCTATGTCAAGATAGTTATTGTTTGCTAAAAATAGAATCATGACGTTTGGATATGAATCATAAACACTAAAAAAAGATATTGTCCAATTCATTGTGCTAAAATTATGTTATTTGGTCTAATAAACATAATGCTAACCCTAGAATATTGTATACTTAAACGTTCTTTGACCAAATATTGCTCTAGGCTTGGGTTGAAATAATATGGTGAGACTAGCATATGTAGGAACACATACAGTTGATATGAAGTACACATATGGGTATAAGTTGGTGAAATTGTGTATTAGATAGACCTACAATGAGAACACTATATGAGATACCATATGAGTGTCATAAGTGTTTCTCATGTGGTTACAGTATAATAGTGTCTTTTGACTTTTGATGTATATTATGGTTAAGCGATATGCATCTTTTGGTGCCATATTTATCCACATCGTAGCTGAGTAGCAAAATAGTCATTAGGTGTGTGACGATACCGTATGGTAAGACGTGCATTATCAAAGATAGGATTTGTGCTACTGAAAATAGTGATACGACACACACACACACACACATCATAAAGGCTTATGAGATCTGGACATGCAAGCGAAGGTCGTGTCCCATAGGTTGCAGGGTATCCAGGAGCTCTCGTACATGTGCTAAAAGTTAGGTGCGATTTGGATGTGAGTTTGAGGATCGTGACTTGACAGGAACAGTCTATGCGACCCTAGGTCACATCCTAAGTCGCATATGGGGTACATACATTCTTAAGTTGCTTCTTCTGATCCAGTGATTAATATACACAGTTAATGCCAAGATTGTTGAGTTTAGCCTTATGATTTTTGCATCATTTTAAAGGTAAACTCTATTGTAGTTGTTCCTTTATTTAATCATCAATATAAGAGCCCCCTTTATTTCTTGTAGATGTACACTATCTCACGCTAGTGAAACCATGTTGAATCGTTCCGTTGTTTATATTCCATTGCATTAACTACGATTGGATATCAATATTGTGTGCTTTATCATCTTGGTTGGTGCATTTTGTATTGTTGTTGGATATTCACTTATACAAAATTGTTAGCATTGATTTGGGACTTGTATGTTGTAAAAATTGTCCCTAACATGTCACTCATGTATAACAGGAGTAATGCCTTAGGGCCCCTTGAGAGAATCTGAACATGCTCTTAGATATCAGATAATTATATTGGAACTGTTATTTATTCAAGTCATTCGTAGATCAAGAAACTATATATTTAACCTAATGAGAATGACACAAACCACATATTGTGTTCAATGTGGGAATCTAGTACAAAAGGATATGTTTATACATTTTAATGACAATGTGAATTAATGATTTACTGAATCAATTTTTTTATCGTTACTTCGTTAGTAATAGTGTCTTGCTAGATACTGCTAATTACTTATGACAATGAATATGATTCATTATTATTGTAACCATGACAAGAGCACAAAGAGTCGTACGCTACTCGTCTTAAATAAGAAATTAATAAACCAAGTTGTTGGTTAATTGAGATAAAACTTTTAGATTATTAAAGTGTCAGAGTTTAACGAAGCAAATAAAAACAATAACATTTGATGCTACATCATCATTATGTTGCTGAATCATCACCGCCTTAATTTTGAGTACCAAATGCAACTGTTGAATGAACATAGACAGTAGGCCCAACGTAGGTACATGTCTGGCCTTAAACACTAGAGGAGGTAATTAGGGTTTCCCTTTTACCTAGATAAGGGAAAGAGCGTCGTTAAAAGAATTGACTGATCAAATTTTAAGAAAATTTCCTCTCATCATAATTTGTCGCCTCATAATCTTTTTCTTCGTTATACCCTAATAAGATTAGGGTTTCATTGCTTAAATTCAAAAACTTTGTTGTGTATTTATGCTATTTGGTACAAAATATTGATTTATTCATATTTTCGATTGGATTTAATTGAATCATGAAGAATATTTGTGTGTATTTTTCCATAATCAATGGTACTTGCATGTATTTACTTTTGTATGTGGATGACATACTCATTACTTGCAATGACAAATCTAAAAACAAGTTGAAAGTACAATTGAAGTTAGAGTTTGTAATGAAATACCTTGGCCAAACAAAGAAGGTTTTGGGCATGGAGATTGTGTGAGACAAGAAGTCTCGTACTTTGAGGTTGATATAGAAAGAGTAAATTTTGATGGTGCGAAGCCGATTGACACTTCGCTACCTTTGCACATCAAGATCATGACGGAAGATTTCCCTATATGATAAAAAAGTGAAGTAGAGACGGTGAAGATTCCTTATGCCAGTTTAGTTGGGAACTTGATGTATGTTATGGTATGTATGTATCAAAATCTTGCACATTA
The DNA here is from genome assembly GCA_954870635.1 of Arctium minus. NCBI lineage: Eukaryota > Viridiplantae > Streptophyta > Magnoliopsida > Asterales > Asteraceae > Arctium > Arctium minus. The sequence continues at coordinate 32,315,988 of OX941091.1, read as the reverse complement.
ATGTATTAGAATGGTTAGCCATTTTTTTATTATAATTCAAGTAAATCACGATGGAATATGGTGAAAATGATACTTTACGAAACTACATCTTATGGGTTGATATTTGGCATGTGTGATATATGTGATCTTGTTGGATATTAGGATCATAACTATACAAGATATTGAGTTACTTAGAAGTTGAATTCAAGTTATGTTTTTACTCTTGATGGAATGGCTATCATTTGTAGATCCTGATTACAATCTAATGTAGCCTTATCCTCTAGCAAGGTTGAGTTAATAGTTACGGTTAAAGCTGCTATTGAAGCAATGTGTTTGCATTAGTTATTAGGTTACTTAAAGTTGAGATAAACTTCATGAGCATCATTATAATAACTAGAGTGTTATACACCTGGCTAACAATCTCGCGTTAGTTCATGGACTAAATACATTTTTGTAAAGGAAACGTATATGCTTGCTTTGCATGAAGAGTATGTCATGCACTTGACAAAGTTTAATACTAAGGAAAACATAGTAGATATGTCCACAGTTGCTTATCACTGTCAAATTTTAAGCATCACTTCAATCTAGTCCAGTTAGGGTGGTATTATTGTTGTGGAGGCACTTTCTAAGAGAAAAGAGATTTGGATGCCTCGTGAAGGAATTTTGTGGATAGATTACATTGTAAGTAAATATATTACTTTTGTGTTACACACTTAGACTTTTGATGTTGTTTTCGGTTTGATGGTTATGGCCATGACAAAGCTCATCATGGATAAAATACCCTTATCGCATATGTTTGTGTTATTCATGAATGCAACATTTTGGTTATCAGGTGGTGTGATAACTCTCACTTTTTAGAGTTATTTGTTACTCTTTTCTAGCATTTTATTCCATTTTATACCCACTTTGTTTCCTTTGTTTGATCCATAATGTTTGCAAAATGTGATAAAAATTAACAAAGGTTTGTTTTTGTTCAAAAAAACCCCACTGTTTGATCGTGGGCACAACTTCCCACTGTGGGCACTCGAGTTACTCTTGGACAAACCCGTTTTTGTGCTTCTAACCAGGTAACATGAGCTGTATATTGATGGCAAGGGATTGGAAAATCTCATAAGTCCTATTTAAGTATGACCCTCAATAACTAAAGGATCTTGGAGATGTTTGTCCAAGGGTTTGTGATCCTCTCACCACTATAAATAAAGATTTGAAAGAGCAAGTGAAGATCATCAACCAAGGGAAGAAAGTCTGATTTTCTACCTTCAAGCATGTGTTCTTGAGCATGAATTTTAGTGTAGGATTAATTTGTCGCATTTATTTCTCGTATTTCATTTTTTGTCGACGGCTGCCTACCGTGGGCACCGTTTGTAGTTTCATTTAAATGCAACTAGTTTACAAGTATTTATCTTCTTCTATTATGTATTTCAATTTTATTATGAGCTAAGCACTTTTTTAGGTGTGGGTGTGAGTTGAACTTGAGAATAGTAGTCAACACTTGGTTGTGGCCATCGTTACTAGCTTTTAAACTTGGTCACTTGAGTCGGGACTTAAACTCAACGTGAATAGGCCGATTACCTTGACGTGTTAATATTAGATCTTGACCCAAATATGGGCAGATTCAAAATACGGCGTAAGTGATGCACAATGATTTGAGAGAGTCTTTGATAACTACGTAGAGATGCGAGTTCTGTATGATTTACTAAGGTTCAAACATTGGTCGAGATTTATATTACAAAGTGATTTGAGTATAAATCTCCACACTAATAGAACTTGATTTTTATCAACTTAGTTAAATTGGAAACATTAAGAATTCATGACAATGGGCACTTTGTGGGCATGATCTATATAAATCCACTTTCGAGAGATCGGGATTTTAATAGATGTCTTGTGCTACTAAGTGACTGACCATTTTGTTACTACGTTTATCTCATGGAAAGCTTACACCCATACTAATTTTTTAATTAAAAGTTATACTTCGTATTTTAAAGCTATTTCACCAATAAAACGATAAGTTTTCTCTCAACCGAAACTTGTACAAAAAGTTCTAGAAATTCTCTAATTCTCAGTAGTTCAGTCCCTATGGAAACGATCTTTGTTAATACTACCAGATTATTACTTGTAGTAATCATAGTTGAGGTGTATACTTGCTCTCCGACTGTGGGAACATTGTGGCTACTTTGTGGACTATACGATTTTTCGCTACCAAGTTTTTGGCGTCTTTGCCAGGGACTGACACGATTCTATATCTTGAGATATTGATTTTCATTCGAGCATGTGTCACTTGTTTCATTTCTAAAGCATTTTCTCGTGTTGTATGCCACATCTACAACACAGTGATCTTTTACCTCTTAACCCCGAAATCGAAAGAACTGTAAAAAGACGAAAAAGTGGTAGAGGAAATCGGCACAACCTAGTTTTAAATCAAACCATGGCCGACGATGGTCAAATCCTCCACCACCACTGCCTCCGCTTGTTGAAACTACGGTTAAATTGCCGATGACAAAGATATGGGAATACGAGTCTATGCAACCCTCGAGTTTGATCAATTAAAATCGGGGATTCTTAGACCCAACAATACGACACAAACTATTGAACCGAAACCGATAATGTTTCAAATGATCCAAGCAATGGGTTAGTTTTGAGGATTACCTTCGGAAGATCCGCACCCTCATTTGAAATCATTTATAAAATTGACAGATCGTTTTCTTATTCCCAGAGTAACTGTAGAAGCCTTATGGTTGACACTCTTCTCTTATACATTGAGAGATAGAGCCAAAGCCTGGCTAAATTCTCAGCCACCTCATTCAATTGATACTTGGACGAGTTTAGCTGAGAATTTTCTAAAAAAAATACTTTCCTCCAACAACGAACGTAAAATTTAGACATGATATCATGAACTTCCGGTAAGAGGATGACGAAGCAGTCTCAGATGCATCGGATAGATTTGAAGAGATGATTAGGAAATATCGTCATCATGGAATCCCTCACTGCATCAATTAGAAACCTATTATAATGGCCTTTTTAATGCTGCTAAAATCATTCTTGATGCTACGGCCAGTGGCACTTTCACTTCTAAAACATACAACGAAGGATTTGACATTTTGGAAAAAGTTGCCAATAATAAAACTGTTTGGTCAAACCCTCGTGCCATTGTTCCTAAAAATGCATCAGGAGTTCATGAAATTGATGCCATCACCTCTTTAAAGGAACAAATTGTGGCTTTGACTAACTTGGTTAAAAACAATCTGAGCATTAATTGAGAAAAGAGTGAAGTGCAAGTTGTAAATCATTCTTTAAATGAGTCTTGTGTATTTTATGGAGAAAATCATCATTTTGAGTTTTGTCCCGGTAATCCTGCTCCGGTAAAATATGGTGGGAACTATTCTAGAGACAGTCCATTTTTTCAAACAAACAATCCAAATTGGCGAAATCATCTAAAATTTTCTTGGTCGGGTAATCAATGACTTCAACCCCCGGGGCCAGTCAAGTCCAAATACGACCACCAAATCCCCCGGGATTTCACCAAAATCAACCTCTCAATTACCGACATGGACAATCTTCAGAATCACGTGCACCTAGACAACAAAATGCATTAGAAGGTAATTGCTCAATCGAGTAATTGCTTAAAGGTTTTATAAGCTAAACCAATGCAACCTTGAGGGGTTTTGAAACCCAACTTGGACAAGTTGTTGTCGAACTCAAGAGTAGACCACAAGGAACCTTCCCTAGTGACACCAAGAACCCTAAGGGCATTCACAAGGAACATGTCAAGGCTGTGAGTATAAGAGAAATTGAGAACATAGATGAGTTTAGTCAAGTCGAAAAATTATCTCATGCGTCAATTTTGGAAAAAGGACTCACATCTCTTTGATGGATCAAACTTTCCAGGTCTATTTCCTTCTTCTAAAGAAGCACAAAGTCCATAATCCTTGCGCAAGATAGCAGGTCCACTCGTTTCCTATGCTTTCAAAAATCTAGCATAGCTTACCCATAGTGGGCAGACTGTGCCCACTCCCGATAAAAACAAATCAACTCTAGATTTATGAGAATTGCCTTTTCTTAAGAGATTGAAAGCCAAAAATGTAGATGTGCAATTCAAAAAGTTTTTGGACAATTTAAGCAACTCCACGTTAACATTCCATTGGTAGAGGCTCTCGAGCAAATGCCAAGTTATGTTAAAATTTTGAAATATATTCTTAACAAAAAAGAAGGCTGGAGAATTTGAAACCGTTGCTTTGACCAAATAATGTAGTGTAGTTCTTACTTGCAAAATTCCTCTGAAACTAAAAGACCCATGAAGTTTTACCATCCCGTGCTCCATTGGTGGGCAAGAAGTAAGACATGTTCTATGTGATTTAGGAGCAATTATAAACCTCATGCCTTTATCAGTTTTTAAAAAGTTAGGAATTGGCGAAGTTCGACCCACCACAATCACTTTACAACTCAAAGACAGATCTTTGGCATATCCAAAAGGAAAAATCGAGGAAATTTTGGTCAAAGTTGATAAATTTTTCTTTCCGGATGATTTTTTAGTTTTAGACTATGAGGCAGATCGGAATGTCCCCATCATCTTAGGAAGACCTTTCCTTGCGATTGGTAGAACGTTGATAGATCTGCAAAAAGGTTAGCTGGCAATAAGAGTGAATGACCAATAGGTGACTTTTAATGTGTTCAAATCCCTTAAGTTTAATGGTGAAGTGGAGGATTGTTGTTAGAGCATGAATTATGTTGGATACAAGATCATGAAGACTAATGTCAAAGTTCAAGAAAGTCAATGCTGAGAAAGTCTATTCTCATTAAAAGTCAAAGTCTTTGTTAATAAAAAGTCAAAGTGTCTTGTATTGTATTTATTTTCCTTTGTTTTTGTAATAGGTATAAATAGCTTTTATTTTCTGTTATTAGTTGTAACTTGAAGTAGAGATCTAGAGAGTAATCTGAGAGAGAATTGTAGAGAGAGAGAGAGACATCTAGAGAGAGAAAGTGAAAAACAAATCGTGTAATCATTTGAAGTTGAATTGAATCAAACAGGTAGTTGATTAATTCTTGTTTTGTTGATTTGATTGCAATTAGAAACTAGAACATGGACTTACAATTGGTATCAGAGCAAATCCAAAATTGAAATCAGATCAAGAAATGGTTCGACACTGTGTTCATCTCATTTGATTCGATTTTTTTTGAGTTTCAGTGTGAATTTTGAGTTGTAATTGGTTTCTTAGTGATCGATAAGTGTAAAAGATTGAGTGTGTATAAGAAATTTCATGAAATGCACTGTAATTTTCACAAATTTCTGAATCTTGTTGAGTTGGTTTCACGAGTTTTTGTGTGCACTGTTTCATAGATCAATTTGTATTTTTTAGTGTTTTATTTAGTAATTCGTGTATTGTAATCTATTCGAGTATAGAAATCGAGCATCCCTACAAAGTTTCAAGTCATTTGGACAAGGTTTGGATTGAAATCTGTGAGAAAAGATAGAATTCTGATCGATATACGGAAGAACGCGCAAGATTCATCAAACGTGCAAGTTTTTCAAGAAACGCGCAAGATCTGTGAAACGCGCAAGTTCTTCGCAAGAACGCGCAAGTTGAAGATTTTGGTCTCAAATGCGCAAGGCGTTATTAGCGAGTTCATAGAATGTGCAAGGCGTTATCTGCGAGTTTGAAGATTGGAGAAATTTTTCTAAGTACTGAAACGTGCACGTAGACATCAGCGAGTTCTACAAACGCGCAAGTCTAAGCTTGCGAGTTTCTTTGGGAACAGTGATCTGCGAGTTCATTCAATCTGCGAGTTTCAGAAAACGCGCACGCTACCATTAGCAAGTTTCAGAGATTATTTCGACCTGCGAGTTTGTCAAAACACGCAAACCTTTGCTTGCAAGTTTCATAAATGCGCAAGCTTAAGCCTGGGAGTTTCTTAGTAAACAGTGTGTTGCGAGTATAGGCATTTGTGAGTTTTAAGCTTCTATAGTGCTTTGCGAGTTTTAACACTTAGTCAAAATTTCCGAGTTTCTGAATTTTCTATATTTCAAGATTTCTTGTATTTTTGTGATTTCATTTGGACTAACGGTCAATTTCAAGTTTCTTATTGCATATATTTTTCAAACAGGATGACTTCCAGAGACGCTCTCTCAATTGGAACTAATGTCAAGCTTCCGGTGCTGTTCAAAGGAGAATATGAACAATGGAGAGATAGATTTTTGGACTTTGTTGATAGACAATCAAATGGAGAGAACATTCTGAAATATATCACAGAAGACCCAATGAAGAAACCTACTAAGGAGATTCCTGCTGGTGGTAATGATTCAGATGGAGCTCCGAGAACAAGGAGAGTGGATAAAAAGTATGCTAATTTCTCTGATGAATAGAAGAAACGGTTTGATGCTGATAAACAAGCCAGATCTTTGCTTTTACAAAGCATGACTGATGAGATATATGTGAAAATGGATAGCTACAATGAAACTGCCAAATCAATGTGGGATCAGTTAAGAAAAATGATGTTGGGTTCTAAAGTTGGAAACCAAATGAAGGTAGCTAACTGTATCAACAGATATGAAGAGTTCAAAGCAAAAGACAATGAAAGCCTGGAAGAGACTTATGAAAGATTTGTTCTACTCTTGAATGAACTCTCGAAGAACAAGGTAAAGAAGGATCAAATAGAGAACAACGTCAAGTTTCTTATCATCTTGCAACCGGAATGGAAAAAGCACACTCGCCGAATGAAACAAATGAAGGATCTGAGTGACATTCCGTTACATGAGGTTTATGAGACGTTGAGACAGAATGAAGAAGAGGTAGAAGAGAAAAGAAGTGATAAGAAGAAAGTTGAGAAAGCTGTTGATCCTATAACATTGGTGGCCGGAGAGAAAGAGAAGAAGAAGAAGATAGTCATTTCAAGTTCTGAATCAGAATCAGAGTCTGATGGAGATGATGGAGAAAGTCTCAAGCAGGCTATGCTATTACTGACCCGTGCTTTCCAAAAGAAGTTCTACAAGAAGCCGGGATCCAATTCTCAGAGATATTCTTCGTCCAGCTCCAAGAACCATGAGCATAGAGAAAGGTTAGAAGGAAACAGATTTATTGAAAAGAAACCAGAACAGAAGAAAAAGTTTGTGAATGATTACACCAGTACTGACAAGCCAGCTAATGATATGATCAAATGCTACAACTGTGGCAAGTTCGGACATTACGCAAAAGAATGTCGGAAGCCAAAGGTTCGCAACTCAGAGTATTATCAGAACAAATTGCTCTTGGGCAAGCAACAATAAGCTGGCAGGGCATTAATGGCTGAAGATGAATATTGGTTAGATCATTCTGATGAGGAAAAAGAACAAGAAGAGACTGCTCATCTATGCTTGATGGAAAAAGAAGAGAAAGATGATGATGCTGATGATGAGACTGCTGATGAGGTAATGAACGTAACTGAAAATGATTTCATGGCCAAAATGGAAGCCATGATGGTCGAACTTCAAGACCTTCAATTAAAACTGAAAAAGGAAAAAGACAGAGTTGCTAGGAGAAATCAAAAAATCTTTGAACTTAATGAATCAGTTATTGGGAACAAAGATTTAATTGATACTCTACGCAAATCTGCTTCTGTTTTTCAAAATGAAAAGATTTGCTTTGAAAATAAGTTTTCTGATATTGAAAAACAATTATCTAAGTCTGATTCTGAAAAACAAGAATGTGTACTTGGCGAAAGTGACATTATCACAATTGTCGGACATTCTCTCCCTGAGTGTATCAAAGGGTACTCGGCGTCCGCGACAATGACACGCGGTAATGCCCTTTGGCATTATCGCTGAGCATAATCACCCAGAACCCATCGAGTCCCAAAACCTCCCTTTTGTGTATCTTCTGATTCATGAGAGGTTACCACAACTAAGATTAATGTTTTTCCCAACGATTAATAATTGCTTAATTCAAAATGGAAGAGATATAGATTTTCCATACGAATTTTCCGGGTGTTACACTGAGACCTTTCAAGATCATTTCACTACAATAAAATCGGGTTTATAGGATGCCTAAAGTGTTTGAGTGTCCTAATAAAGTGCCTTATAGAATAACTACAAAACAAATGACTTTTACCCACAAAAATCTCCTAGGGGAAATTTCCGTCGGTGATTACCGACGGATCACCTACAATATACCAATAGTTCCGGTAATCTGTCACTGATTTGAAGGAATTAAATAAAATTTAATCGGGGCCCTAGGTAATCTGTTACTGATTTGAGTTTTCCATCAACAATTTACCTACCAACTTTCTAATGGTTTTGTGATGAATCACTCCTTTAGCGACGTATTTTTCAGTTTACTTAGGTAAAAGTCTTCCATTTAGTAGCGAATTTAAGTTTATAGAAGGAAAAAATAAAGCATCCTATCTAAAAGTATTACAATAAGTTTATAGATACGCATTTGGGCGTCGTAACAAGTTTTTTATGACCATTTAAAATAAAGTTTCGTATATAGGACACTTTGAAAAAATGTCAAATAAACACAAAGGTCGTATAAAAAAGATGGGTTTATAGGAAACTTCTCAAAAATGTCTTATGAAATAACTAATACGACACTTAATTTAAAAAGGTCCTAAAAACTTATTATGACGTCTAAAAACATCTTATAAACTTATTGTACCACTTTTAGATGCAACAATTTTTTTTGGTCCTATAAACTTAAGTGTTATAAGACACATTATTCAAAAGCACTCGAGGACTATTTGTTTGCATCAACAATGCTATTCATAGCCAACTCTGATATGGTCAGAAATGATTTATCTTGTTTTGGTAAATTTTTACACCCTTTGAGTCGCTCAATGCATCTCTAAATCGCTCAACTTCTAGAACATTATCATACCATTCAGATGTTAAACTTTTACAGGATTACCCTTTTGTTGTTTGTCGCTACTATCGACGTTGTTGTTTATCCTTCTCGATTACTACTCATCTACTTCGTGTTGTTGTTTAATCGCCTTCTCAATCATTTCTTGGCGTGGATGGTTCACTGCTTGGGTATATGAAAGAGATTGTGAGTCCGTGATCGTTTACCAGATAAATAAAACAACAAAACAATATACGATTACCAACCTGTTTAGATTATAAACGCGGATTACAGAGGGTTGATAATGTTTACAGCTTTAGCTTTCTCTTTTGTTGTTCTTGAGTCGATGTATGATCTGAGATATTAAGAGTTATATGATAATAAATATCTCAAAACCTTTTATATCTCAAACATAATATCTAGATATTAAATAAACTAATATAATATCTAAAACTTAATATCTAATAAAAAGATATTAAAAACATAACTTTGACTATTATTACAAATTGACCCTTAGACTATTGTTGAGAGTAACTTGTCAGCTTTAACTTCAGATTGCGATCTTCGTATCGGATGATCTTGAATCCAATGAGACTGTGTCCTAACAATCTCCCCCTTTGGATCAAGATCATTACTAAAATGATTTAGCAATACGATCTTCTCTTTCAGCACAGAAGATGCAATCTCTCTCTTAGTCTTCAAGATATAGTAAACTCCCCAAAAGATGTAGTTTTTCTCTTTCAGTTCATGGGAAGAAATTATCTCTTGTTTCAGCTCGAAATTCTTCAGCAAAGTACTTTTCAAAGAAAATTTCTCTCGAATCAGCATATCTTCAGAATACTTGCTCTTTGAAGAATTCAATCTTGGACTTGATTCTTGAAACATGTGATTTCTTGGTTAGTTCTTCTCCATTTCTTGGGTAGATCTTCTCCCCCTTTTTGATGAGAAGTGTAACGATTTCATCAAAACTTGATGACAAGAAATGTTGGTCATAAGGAGCCTCTGATTCGTCAATGCAATAGATATTTATCCAGATCTTTGCAAATCTAGACAAAATAGTCATGTAACACCTGTAGCAATAAACAAATCAGTTAGAAACGTCTGTTAGTAACACTAAGTCACTGTGTGTAACTAATACACAATGGAAAGGAGTTGTTTGATGTTGACTCCCGCAGGGCTTTCATTTAATCATCGAAACACCACAAAGGTTATTTCTATAAACGTTATGACAAAGAAACAAATTCCTTGTGTGTTCGTGCTTGTGTTAGAAAGAATTAAGCACTTGATGATTGCTTATAGGCTTGAAATTGTGTAAACCACTGAGACAACAGTAAGTTAAACACAGACTCAATGTGCATGAGTGAAGTGCGAAGGTGGGGCAGACTTCCTTCTTTTCAATATCCAGATTTTCCAAATGAAAATCAGATAGCATATGTGCTGCTTCCCCTTTGAAAAATGAAACATTTTCCTGTTAAGAAGAAAATGAGTAGCTGGTGGGGTAATTTCAAGAGTTGGCATGGGCTAGTTGCCTGTTTCAATAATGATCACCAAAGAATTGTGAAACATTAGAAATGTGGCTGCCCGACTCAGAAAAAGTTGGTGCAGAGTTGTGATATTTTTTTAACTCTGATCTCACACCCTCTTTCTTTTAAACATTTAGCTCACTGCTAACCAAACTCTCTTTTTCATGATAGCTCATTATCCAATCCACACTCATTTCTTTTTGACTCCTCACACCCAATCACTATGGATTAACTTCATGGGTAGAAATCACTGGTTAACGTGATTCCATAGAAGTTGTGTGAATTCCTAGCACACTGATCCCGTATATCCTATAAAGAATATGTTGCTCAAAAGGATTTATAATCATGTAAGCTCATGTAGAACATTTAAAGTACATTCCCAAAATATAAAATCTTATGAAAAATCCGGAAGTGGTTTGAACGTTTAAGAATATGTTTTCAATGATTGAAAGTTGTCCTTCTTTCAATCACATATGAGATTAAGATAAAGGAATATACCGTTAAGTGCGATATTACTTCTCATGAAGCTTAGCTTAAAGTCATAAACATATGATCGTATAAGCTCTTCTCAAAAATTCTGCAAAAGTCTTAAGTCAAGTCAAAGAAACTTTATTCACTAATATTGAAAAGACAAAAAACAGTAAAACAAAGAAATTCTCTTACTCCCCCTGAAATTATGCATCTAACATATATAATTTCAGAAATAAATATGTACTCTCCTTTGAAGGTTGAATTTCTCATTGGAGTATCGGAGTACAATCTCTCATATCAGCATTGGAGTAAGGTCTTATCATCATTGAAGTATGAGTCCTAAACTGTTGTGTTTAGAAGTCATTGTTCTTCGTTGAAGTACGGGTTCTAAGATGATTTACTTAGAAGCCTTTGTTGATATTGATGTCCGGGTCTTGAGCTGATTTACTCAAGAACCATTCTTCTCCTACTCCCCCTTGACAGTAGGTGCCTGCAACACAGGTTTAGTTTTCTTTGGTACCCACTGGTATTTGGGTCCATATGTGTTAGTTGCAGTTCTTGTGGGGGTTATGGAATAAGAAGCATACCAGTAATGATCTTTGGTTCTATGAACAGGATCATGTGTACGACAGTAAGAACAAGAATTTTCCTTACCTGATAACCTGATCATTTGATCTCTCGTGTAAACATGAGCAGGTTTACTTTTCAGCGCATTGTTCTTCGTTTCAATATGCGTATGTACACATGAGCTTTCATCTTTAACTAGTTTCTGCTTCCAGAAAAGATTTTCTTCCTTGTAGCTCCCTCTTCTCTAAAGTGAACCTGAACCAACTAACTTTCTGTCAAAAGGAAGGATAGTAGTAACTTTCTCTCTGTGGTTATTTTCGAAATCAAAGTGTTGTAACCTCTTGTTGTTCTTGATGGACCGATATTTTTGATCTGAGATATTATTTATCTCACAACTCTTAATATCTCAGATCAAAAATATCGGTCCATCAAGAACAACAAGAGGTTACAACACTTTGATTTCAAAAATAACCACAACTTGAAGTTTTTGATTGATAGCACAGTGGATATGAAGAAATGAAGAACACATAGTCTTGAAAATTTGATTTTGAATCTGGTAGAGGCTCTGATACCAATTGTGAGTCCGTGATCGTTTACCAGATAAATCAAACAACAAAACAATATACGATTACCAACCTGTTTAGATTATAAACGCGGATTACAGAGGGTTGATAATGTTTACAGTTTAAGCTTTCTCTCTTGTTGTTCTTGAGTCGATGTATGATCTGAGATATTAAGAGTTATATGATAATAAATATCTCAAAACCTTTTATATCTCAAACATAATATCTAGATATTAAATAAACTAATATAATATCTAAAACTTAATATCTAATAAAAAGATATTAAAAACATAACTTTGACTATTATTATAAATTGACCCTTAGACTATTGTTGAGAGTAACTTGTCAACTTTAACTTCAGATTGCGATCTTCGTATCGGATGATCTTGAATCCAATGAGACTGTGTCCTAACAGAGATGAAGTAGAGAGAGAAAGTGAGGCGGTGGCTTAAAGGAGACACATATAAAGATAAGGGTTTAGGGTTTTTTAATGTTATATAATTTTTAATAGGGAAAAGTTCATAAAACCCAACAAATTATTCCATCTTGAATGATAAGTCTCTGAACTAATTTTTTGAATGAAAAAATCATTAAACTTTCTCATTTTGAATGATTACGTCCCTGAACTATTTTTTTGAATGAAAAAACCATTAAACTTTCTTATTTTGAATGAAAAAACCATTAAATTTTTCCATTTTGAATGATTAAGTCCCAGAACATTTTTTTCAATAAATTAAATCATCGAACTTCTAAAAATTGGTTACTTACATCATTTTTACACAAAAAAAATACATGTAACCGGTTATCTTTTGATTCTTCCTCTTTTGATAGATAAAAAATAGATCAAAAAGAGGGAGATCGATGGCAGGGCAACGTGTTAGGGAGATATGGAGAACGGACAACGTTCGGGCAACAAGGAGTGGCGAGGCGGAGCGATACGATTGTTTGTGAGGGGTTTTAATGGAGTAAAGTTTGAGAATGGTAAAATTGATTTAGATTTGTTTTTACTTTAAAACCTTCATTGTCAGTTCCAGGTACCTTTAAAAAAAAGGTAACAAATTTTTAGAAGTTCGATGGTTTATTTATTCAGAAAAAATGTTTAGGGACTCAATCATTCAAAATTAGAAAGTTTAATGGTTTTTTCATTCGAAAAAAAGTTCAGGGACTTAATCATTCAAAATGAGAAAGTTTAATGGTTTTTTTATTAAAAAAGTAGTTCAGAGACTTAATCATTCAAAATGGGATAGTTTATTAGGTTTTTTTAACTTTTCCCTTTTTTAATATTATTATATTAATTTATAGAGTAAATTACGGATTTGGTCCTGTGGTTCTTTGAAATTTTGGATTGGGTCCCTCAAAAGAATTAATTACTGTCATGGTCATCGTGGTTTTACTTTTATTACGGATTGGGTCCCTCACCTAACTCCGTCTAAAAAATTGCCGTTAACCCCCCTCACATGCCCCCCATGTGAGGGGCATTTATGTCATTTTAAAAACCCATTTTTTTACAATTTTGATTTTAAAATCGTAAAGATTTCTTGAATTCCCTCACAATCAACATGGAATCGGTCTCTGTTTTTCTCTCATCGTCCCTGCCTCGCTCTCATCCTCGTTGGTCTGCTGGTATGAACATTGTCACTCGTTTATGTGTTAGGGCTTCAATATTTGTGTTTTTTTAATGAGTAGTCGTTTGTCTTTTATGTTGGATGTGGATGAATAGTCATTGGTGTGCAGGTATAAACATTGTCACTCGTGTTTTGTTAATGTGTTGTGTTGTCCGTACAAGGGTGTGTTTGATTGTATGAAAACGGTATTGAAGGAGGAAGTGTTTGGGGCTTTTTATGCTTCGTATCGGACTACGATTTTGATGATCACACCTTTCATGGCGGTGCATTTGGCGACGTATGAGGCGGTGAAGAGGAGATTATTGGGGGTTTCGTCGGACATTGCTGGCGGTGATTCATGCTACCGACGGAGCAGCGGCGGGGGCATTGGTTGCTGTCGTGACTACCCCACTTGATTCAAAATCAAAAAAAAATTCATGATTCTTCGAAATAAATTGTTGTTAATTGTTCCATATATTGTTCAAGAACAAATTTCTGTTTTAGGGAAGAAGATTTATGTTTATGAAAGCTCAATTCTTTACAATCCATCAAGATTCTTCATACATTCACTATTTCTTAACCCATACCTCTTTTCTTCTTTATCCCCAATCCTACAAATTTAAGATAAACACACACACAAAAAGAAAAAGAAAAAAAAAGAAGGTTGATTTGATTTTGATTCGAAACAAATATGAAACGAGATTACCCACAACAGAATTACACCTACTTTAATGGCTCCAGTTCCACTTCAGCTCCTGCTGGTTCTGGTAGTACTGTTGCTGGGTTTTCGGATGTCGCCAGGAAATCCAAGATGTGGGATGAGGAACAAGATGCTGGTGGTGTTGATGAGTTGTTGGCGGTTCTTGGCTACAAAGTTAAGTCGTCTGATATGGCTGATGTCGCAAGAGCAATCAGCCAAGGTATCAGATCACCGAAAGCTGAAAAACGCAATAGCGAATGTCAAGGTTTTAGCAAGAACACACGCTCCTAGTCTCATTAGAGCAACGACACCGAGCGACAGAGGCTGTGTAATGATTCCGACGATCATTGCGAGAAATATCGATAGTAATTGCCAAGCGATTTTAGAAACTCCAGAAGGTACCGAAACAAACCATAGAATAACTCTGGTCGCCATTGAAGCAACTTGAAGTTTTATAGCCGCTCTTTGCCAATTGCCATGGAACCGGCACCGGCGTGGTTTTTTTACATTTTGAAATCAAAATTGTAAAACATTGGATAATACTTCCCTCTTGTGGTGTCTCATAATTGTAGACTCGGCCTAATGTGACTGTGGAGGTGGAAATTTCAGAGGATATGCAGCTCGTTCATTTCGACATCAACAGTTTAGCATGGTTTCGTGTTAACATTTTAAAATCAAAATTGTAAAAAAAAAGTTTTTAAAAAGACATAAATGCCCCTCACGTGGGGGCATGTAAGGGGGGTTAATGGCAGTTTTTTAGACGGAGTTAGGTGGGGGACCCAATCCGAAACAAAAGTGAAACCATGATGACCATGACTGTAATTAATTCTTTTGAGGGACTCAATCCAAAATTTCAAAGAACCACATAGACCAAATCTGTAATTTACTCTAATTTATAAGAAGTGTAGTTTGAGCTTATAATTTATATTACATTATATAATATAACACCAAAAAGAGTTAAAAGATATAAAAAACATACAATTTTATCAAACAATTTATATTCAACATAAATTATTTTATTTAAAACAATTATCAAACAAAAACATAATTATCAAGCAACATATTTAATTTCTTTAACATTAAATTATATAATAGTTATAATAGTATTTTTCTGTGATTATGACTTTTCATTGAGAACATTTGTCAAAAATAGGTTTTTCATTTTCAATAAATTATACAGATTATTTTAATCATTCTGATCACTAAATCATTTTACATCAAATCATTCTGCAACTACCAAACATTCTCTTAAATAATTAAACATTATATAAACTCCATAATAAAAATTATTTTAATCATTCCGATCTCTAAATCATTCTACATCAAATCATTTTGCAACTACCAATCATTCTCTTAAATAATTAGACATTATATAAACTCCATATTTTATAGTGTTTGATTGCTTTGTAGTGGACTTTTATCTATACAATTTTGAGACTTGTTTCTAGTGATTACGTGGTAATTCCATGAAGGGAAAATTGCATTCAAATGAAACTATTTTTGGTGTGATTTCTATTTTAGGGAATAAACTTTACAATCATCGTTTAAGGATCTAAAACAAAGTTTTTGTTTATTTAAGGGTCCACTTTACCTAGCTACTCAACAGGTTATCCTAAAATGACATGGCAAAAAAAAATAGCCAATCTTTTTAACAAAATTCACTTTTTAACCACTTTTAAAATAAAATTCTTATTTTAGCTAAAGTGTATGCAAATGTCTTACATAAATACGCAATTGCGTAAAGTCTATTTTCAGATAAAAAAAAAAGAAAAAAATTATTTACACGAATGGGGATCCTTACGCCAAAAAAAATTCTTTTTTTTTTAATTTGAAAATCGAGTATAGGTAAATTAGAAAGACATTTACATAAACACAGATAACTAAAATGAGAATTCAATTGAAAAAGTGACTTAAAAATGAATTTGGTTGGGAAGATTGGGTATTCATGTACATTAGTTGAATGCCTATAAACTAATCTATATATCTACAAGTCCTAAAACCATCCAAAAGACTAATGAATTATCGGTCATTCGGTTGTATTTCAAAGAAATGTTTTCTTTATGTTTATATTTCTAAATTTGATTTCATTTTGTTTAAACACAACCCGAACGGGTTGGGTTGTAAAATTTTCAAACCGTCTATATTGGGTTGAGTTGTCGAAAAGCCTTCAACCCGATCAACGACGCAACCCATGAGCACCCCTACTTGTACCTTTTACTTTTTACATGAACAAATAGAACAACGTTTTGAAGACTAACGTAAAAGTTAAGTTGTTTTATAATTTTATCTTTATAATGTAGGGTCATTGGGACATGATGTGGAATACAAAAACACAAGTGAGTGAAGTGACAAAGAGTTATCTACTTTGATGTCGAAATGTTTTCTTTTTCTTATGTTGGGTGCACAACTTCAAATCCCAAGGCAAAAAATGCATTTTAAAGTGTTGCTTTTAGTCGACAATATGATTAAAATATATCATTATACTTCAAATTTTGATTAAAAAATTGAAGGGGAAAACAAGCTTTTAATATACATCTTCTCATTTTCATTTTCAATTACAATTTTATTTGTTTTACAATAGATTGTAATCGATGGGTAGATTTGTAATTTTATATTTTTTTAATTGTTGTCAATTTCTTTTATTTCCTTTCCATTCCTTTCCTCCCATATTTGGGATGAAAACCAGCTTTATTTTTCATTCTTTTCCTTTCTTTCCTTCTTTAAAAAAACTTCAGAACACTAGATTTTTTTCCTCCATCATTTTCTTCTCTTTCTCTCCCTTTCATTCATAAAAAAGACTCGAAAACACATTATTAATGGATTAATGACAACATATAGCTCATGTTTTTTATAACAACAATATGATCAAAACATGTCTAGCCCAGTGGTAAGGTAACATCATTGGGGGGTCAGTGGATGGTATCCCTGACTACCAGGGTTCGAACCCCGTGGAGAGCATGTGGTGATATTCAGATCATGGGCCAGCCACTTAGTGGTAACCTTAATTGGGTTGGGCCGTGGTCGACGGGATTAGTCGGGTGACACCCTTAAGTGGGAGCCGGATACCCCGGAAACGTGTGTGTGTTAACTTGTCGTTCAAAAAAAAAAACAATATGGTTAAACTTTGTTTACGTTTCACAACAATAAACTTTTTTTTTTTGGGTAAGTGAAGATATACTAAAAAAAATGTCAAAGAGTTCAAACAAAGTAAAAACATTTCGAATTAAACGAAAACAAGGGTGGGGCCTTTGGAGTCACGTTTCAACACCGGCCATCGAAAATGGGAAGGAAAATGATCAATTTTAGCTTTTATCAATTGACCTTTTGATCATCACTATGAATGGCATTGATTGAAAAGTCGTATGGCTTTTTCTGAAACATTTTTTTTTTGGCATATATGAAACTTCATCAAACTAGCTTCAAGCGTAACACAAACAGGAATAAATTATACAAAAATGCATATTTTTGTCCCACAAACAAAAATTAGGGATAAATTAAAAACAAAAATGATAAATTACTAAACTACTAATGTCAAACTAAAACCCAAAAACTTTGGACAATCCTTTCCCTATCTACTTCACTCTCGTCTGTCTAGGCTTGCCCCCTCCTGTCCCTCCATTTGTGTACCAAAAGCACCCTTACATATTGGGCCTTTGTGGGCAATAGGTTCTTAAGCTGTCCATGTAGTGGGTTGTTGTGTACTTGATTTACATTTCACAATTTCTAGATGTAGCGTTGTTGCCAATTAAAGCTCTTTGCACATACTTGATCAAACTTGATGATATATACTATATATCATGCCTCTCGCGTGTAGCTCAGTTGATAAAGGGGCGGAGTGACTTTGCCCAAATACAAGACAGATGTCAGGTTCTATCCCCCCTCTCCCGCTAGTCTCAGCCGCTGAGTGAGCCAACAAATGCCCCCTCACAATGGTGTCATTGGAGGCGGGTTCTGTATGGGGCTGGTTGGAGTGGCCGAAAATCAACTTTTTGCCCATATATACTAAGGGCGGGTTTGGTTTGCAGGATTGGAGTCGATTTGGAGGGATTTGGATTTCAAATCCATTCCAATCCGGCGTTTGGTTTGCAAGAAAGGATTTCGTTGACCGGATTTCAATTCCGTTGACCATTTTAAAATCCCTCATATGATGAATTTGGAAATCCTTGGCATTGGGCCTAGATTTGAAATCCAAATCCGATGGATTCTAAAGCGTGATCCATACTTCAAATTGTATCGATCCAAATCCGACGTTTACCAATAAAAATAAATTCTTTATAAAACAAACATATAATAAAAAAAACTCAATCCAAATCCAAATCCTACAAACCAAACAAGACTTGTAAAGGAATGGATTTGAAATCCATTCCAAATCCTACAAACCAAACATATGAAGGGATTTCAAATCCCCCCAAATCCAAATCCCTCATTGAAATCTAATTCATTCCATTCCAATCTCGCAAACGAAACGTGCCATAAGTATCATCTTCCCTTGCTTATTTATAGATACGTAAAACTGATTTCTTTGATGTTAGAAGATGAATATGGTTGAAGGAGACGATGAATATGCTGAAGGTTTGAAACCTCGATATATTGATTGAGAGAAAA
Source organism: Arctium minus (assembly GCA_954870635.1). Taxonomy (NCBI): domain Eukaryota; kingdom Viridiplantae; phylum Streptophyta; class Magnoliopsida; order Asterales; family Asteraceae; genus Arctium; species Arctium minus. The sequence continues at coordinate 32,297,169 of OX941091.1, read as the reverse complement.
CGTACGTACAATACGAAAAGTAAATAATGAGTTATCTAACCTAGACTACAAGATACAACATATTTATACATAGACTAAAAGGGCTTGGGCCCTATACTAACATGGGCTTGGGCCCTCTACACATATACATTAACATCCCCCCTCAAACTCAATCGGGAGAAGAATGAGCCAGATGGAGTTTGGAAACTAGATCACGAAACCGTCCTGGTAGATGAGCTTTAGTGAAAATATCAGCCAGTTGATCAAGAGTCGAAATAGGAAGAAGTTGGATCGTCTTACGAGTCACATGTTGACGAACAAAGTGACAGTCAATTTCGATATGCTTTGTGCGCTCGTGAAAGACATCATTGTGAGAAATCTGAATCGCACTGTTGTTGTCACACCACAATGGAGTTGGAGACTGTTGAGGAGCCCCCATGTCAGAGAGTAGCCAGCGTAACCACACAAGTTCTTGAGCCGTGTCAGCTAGTGCTCGATACTCATCTTCAGTACTGGATCGAGCTGTGAGAGATTGTTTTCTTGCTCCACCAAGATATAAGAGAGTCTCCAAGAAAGAAACAGTAGCCGGTAGTGGATCGACGATCAGTCATGTCACTGTCCCAATCAACATCAGAAAAACCTCGCAAAGTCAATGATGAGGTGGATGGAAAATGAAGACCATGAAACATGGTCCCTTTTAAATATCGAAGAATGCGCAGGACAGCAGCGTAGTGATCAGAACAGGGTGCAAACATGAACTGACTGACAGTATGAACAACATAGGCAATGTCAGGTCGAGTTACTGTCAGGTAGACAAGTGACCCCACTAACTGGCGATATAAAGTAGGATAACGTAGAGGAGGTCCAACATTTGGGGCCAAGTGAAGGTTGTGCTCAAGAGGAGTGGATGCAGTTTTGTTGACAGTAATCCCAGCTTTTGAAAAAAGATCTGAGGTGTATTTGGCTTGACAAAGATAAATTCCCGATGGATTGGAGAGCACCTTAAGACCAAGAAAATAGTGTAAAGAGCCAAGATCCTTCATCTCAAAACAAGAGCTGAGAGATGTCTTGAGATTAGCTATGCCTGTAGAGTCACTGCCAGTAATAATCATATCATCCACATACAGAAGAAGTAAAATTGTACCAGCCTCAGTGGTCCGAGTAAACAGTCCTGAATCATAGTTGCTGGGTGAGAAGCCCAGAGAGGTGACTGTGGAACTGAATTTCTCAAACCAAGCTCGCGGATCTTGCTTGAGTCCATAAAGAGCCTTCCGAAGACGAAAAACATGACCTTGTGGAAGTCGAACGCCTGGAGGAGGTGTCATGTAGACTTCCTCAGATAAGTCACCATTCAAAAAGGCATTCTTAACATCCATCTGAAAGAGAGGCCATTGTTTGGTAGCTGCGATGGCGAGAAGACTGCGAACAGAAGTGACTCGAGCAACAGGTGCAAAAGTCTCCTCATAATCAATACCGTACTCTTGATTGAAGCCCTTGGCCACAAGACGATCTTTGTACCGATCAATAGAGCCATCAGATTTGGTTTTGATTTTGAACACCCATTTGGAGCCAATGGGTGACTTGCCTGGTGGAAGAGGGACAAATTCCCATGTATGAGCTTTGTCAAGTGCCTGAAGTTCCTCATCCATAGCTTTCTGCCAATCAGGGTTAGAGGAGGCTTCCTTGTAGGAAGTAGGTTCGTGATTTGACAGCAGAGTAGCATAAACATGATAATCATGAAGATGAGAAGGAACTTGTCTTACCCGATCTGATCGTCTAACATTCTGAGATTGAGAAGTTCCAGGAGCCAAAGACTCAGCAGGCACCTCAGATGTTGGTTGTGAGGATGGAGCAGATGATTGATGTTGATCAGGAAAACTAGGAGAGGCAGGCTGTGTGAGGGCAGGAGACTCTGAAGGAGAGGCAGACTTATAAGGAGTTGGAACAACATGTGGAGGTGATATGATGTCAGATTGGAGTGAGTCCAATGAGACGGAAGCATCAGTGAAAAACGGAGTGGTGAGGTTAGGAGACTCACGAAACTTGGATATAGAAAAGAAAGGAACATGTTCCCAGAAGGTAACATGACGAGATATACGAAGACGCTGGGAGATAGGATCCCAGCAGCGATAACCCTTGTGCTCAATACCATATCCAAGGAAGCAGCACAGTCTGGAGCGAGGTTCAAGTTTGGTATATTCATGAGATTGTAGTTGAACAAAACAAGCACTACCCCAAACTTTTAGAAGTTCATAGGCAGGAGTGACCTCATAAAGAGCCTCATAAGGAGACTTATTATTAAGGATGGGAGTAGGGTGACGATTGATAGTATAAACTGCAGTGAAAGCATCTTCACCCCAAAAACGTTCTGTACATTTGGCAGAAATGAGAAGAGTGCGAACCGTATCAAGAATATGACGGTGTTTGCGTTCGGCACGACCATTTTGAGGAGATGTGTCGGGACAGGACTACTGAGAGAGAGTCCCCTGATATTGAAGAAAGGAGAGAAGAGATGACTCTTTGTTTCCATAGCATTGTCAGCTCTAAGAATCTTTACAGATTTTGAGAATTGGGTGTGAATCATCCGGGCAAACATAATATAAATTTTGGGTAGTTCCGAACGATGTTTCATGAGATATATCCATGTGAAACGTGTATGGTCATCAATAAAAATAACAAAATATCGAGCACCCCCCATGGATGGATGAGGTGCTGGTCCCCATACATCAGAATGAATAAGATCAAAAGAAGAAGTATAACTAAACTCATTCATTTCAAAAGGTAAAGCATGATGTTTGCCAAGTTTGCATGATAAACAAGAAATATTATCAGTTGATACACAATTCCCTAACACTCCTAAATGAGCTAATGATTTTATTCTGTCTAGAGATAAGTGACCTAGCCGAGCATGCCACAACTCAAAAGAGGAAGTGCTGGAAACTGAGGCAACAAGACTTGAAGAGGGTAATGGAAGGCCAAGGTAGACCACTTCAATCATCCGTCCAACTTTACGGCCGAGTCCAAGGTTCTGCTTGGTCTTTGGATCCTGTACAACACAACCAGAAGAATGAAATAAAATGATCAAATTTGATTCAAGAAGCTGCGCAATCGAAACTAAGCTCAGAGATAGTTTCGGAACATTTAGAACATCCGGTAATTGTATATGAGGACTGGAAATGTTTCCACTAAAGGATACCGGTAGGACAGTGTTGTCAGTAGTTCTTAGTGACGTAAATTGCTGAGGTGGTTTCTTAGAAACGAAACCATCAGGGCAAGGTGTCATAGATTGCAACACCCGGAGTCAAAAAGCCATACGTTACCTGTTGCAGATGAGTGTGGAGAATTCATACCCATAACACCAGACATGATCCGCTCCATAAGTTCCTGATTGCGACCCATCAGTTCCATTAGGTCAGGTGAGGAGGCTGAAGAAACCTCGGTATCATCAATAGTAGACCCAGCAACAGCGTGAGCCCAATTCTGAGAACCAGTGTGCTTTGAGTTCTTCGGGCAGTCAGACTCATAATGACGTGGATGAGTGATGCCACACCTACGACACTTACGGATAGGGCAGTCAAGAAGAAGATGAGCAGGAGAATGGGAAAAGGCACACTCGGATGTGTTCGTCTTTCCCACAGATTTGGAATGATTGTTGTTGGTCCATTTGCCTTTGGACTTGGGATGAGACGTGTAGAGAACGCTATCAGTAGCGGGCATCGGTGATCGCATGTGAAGACGAGTTTCTTCACTTATCAATTCTGATATTGCTTCTTCAAGAGTAGGTTATGGCTGCCTATGAAGAAGAGAAGCACGAACATTCTCAAATTTGTCAGTAAGACCCATCAGAATAGTAAATTGTTGAGTTGTGTCATCAAAAATCTGTGGTGCTCCAAGACTTATATGATCTTTGAGAGACTGCATTTCAGAGATATAAAGTTTATGGATTCATCAGGAAGCTGACGTTTGCTCTGAAAAGTGGTCCACAGTTGATACTGATGAGATAGGCCCGATGACGTGTACCGCTTGGCGAGAAAATCCCAGAGACTTTTGGCGGTAAGGTAACCAAGAAACTGTTGGTTGATCTCAGGAGTAGTGGAGGCATTAATGAAGCCCAGAATACGAGCATTATTGATGTCCCACTCATTCATGCGTTTTGCAAAGTCAAAAGCATTCTCAGTTGGTTCCTGAACTAGAACTTTGGATGCACCAGTAACATAGGTGTAAAGGCCATGGGATTTTAGCAGAATTGTCATATGATGATGCCAAATAATGTAGTTGCTACCATTGAAAACAACTGAGATGGGATTTGAGTGACTGAGATTGGCAGCCATGGGAGTGAGAAACAGTTCAGACCGATATAGACCGGTAGAGAGATTCAACCGGTAGTGCTTCGACCGGTAAGGAGTCGACCGGTAGAGGGCTTTGACCGGTAGATTTCGACCGGTAGGGTTTCGACCGATAGGATTCGACGAAGTGCGACCGGTATAGACCGGTAGAGAGATTCGACCGGTAGTGCTTCAACCGGTAAGGAGTCGACCGGTAGAGGGCTTTGACCGGTAGATTTCGACCGGTAAGGTTTCGACCGATAGGATTCGACCGGTAGAATGCTTCAACCAATAGGAGTTCGACCGGTAAAGGATTCGACTGATGAAAGGAGTTCGACCTAAAGGCGTTCGACCGATAAAGGTTTCAGAAAACAACAGCGGCGGCGGCAATTCAAAACACACAGATCGATCGGTTTCAGGTCGATCGATGTTGACAATTCAAAAGAAAGATCGATTCTAACACATAATCGATTCAGGCGTTCGATTCAAAAACAGAATCGATTCAAAAGGCGATGGCAAGCAATCGATTCAAAACAAAATCGATTCGGATGAACAGTGATGAACAGTAAAATCGATTCGAATGAACAATGATGATGAACAATAAAATCGAAGAATAAACCTACAGCTCTGATACCATGTTAGAAGATGAATATGGTTGAAGGAGACGATGAATATGCTGAAGGTTTGAAACCTCGATATATTGATTGAGAGAAAACGTACAACACGAAAAGTAAATAATGAGTTATCTAACTTAGACTACAAGATACAACATATTTATACATAGGCTTGGGCCCTCTACACACATACATTAACATTTGAGATTTCTTGGATCCTATTATTGTTGGAATCATGCAAATTATGAATTCTTTTTGAGAAACTATTCGGTATTCGAAGAACCTTTGTTACTAATTCGATTTTTGCTTCAAGTTCCTATCTTCCATGTTTAATGGAGACCTAGATTTTGGCTGTTTCTGTTTACCTAATTTGAGATCGTGAATATTCAATAATCCATTCAAAAGTTTTTATGTGAGTAGTCTTGGTCGTTTGGTATTGTGGTAAGTTAATTACCAATATTGTGTCATCTACAAACGAAGAGGAGACCAACTTACAAAAACGCAAGAAGTAATATAAGTCACACACCTCTTTAACTCAATGGCTTAAATAAAATGTGTCAAAATTTATAAATAAGTGGAAGTCATTGCCATTTTATTATAGTGGTAATGAGATTTAAGGATAGATTTGGAAGAAAAAAAAACTATTTTCTCTTTTAAACGTGAAAAAACACTACATATCTCATATCTGGAGACTTTCATCGACGGGCGAAACCGTCGATGATCCGTCAGTAAAGGTGAAAATCTGTGGGATAAACTTTCATGGATGATACCTTCACCAATGAAAATCATCGAGGGATCAACGATGGATACCATCACTAAAGGATCAACGAGGGACAAGTACCACCGACGGAATACCGAGGGCCACCATGTAACGCCCTAAAATTTGGGGTAAATTTAAAACTTGAAAATTCGATAATATGACGTCTATAAAAGTTAGAAACCACCCAAAATGGGGAAATGTATAATAGCGTTTCCAACCCTGTAAATGGAAATTGGAAATAACAACAAACTAATCGAAACAAATCTATATCCAGTTTATATCGGTTGTTAACCCAAGTTTCCCAAAAATGTCTATCTTCACGTATGCTTGTCTCCAAAAGAATCTATCACCAAAATGTCATATTAGCCCAACACTCTCCCCTCAAACTGGACGCGACCCGCCACAAGGGGAAACTGTTATACATGTCATTTAAGAAACAATTGTTAGGCTTAACGCCTAGCTAGTGAGAACAAACAATTTATATCAATGATATGGAAATGATTTAAATGAAATAACTAAAGGATTTTTCGGTGAGTTGAATTTTAAAGTGTAACAACAACCTTACAAGGACCTTTAGGTCTAAAAGCATCTTACGATGACGGGGGAGACCCGATTTCCAAGGATTGTGGCAGAACACAAAAGTAGGCCACTCTCCAAGTTATTGAGCTCACCATACTAGGATCGAGGCCACGAACTCGTTGGCTTGTACTCATATGTGAGGGAAGGCACCCAATGATCCTAATCATGCTCATTCACTAGGATTTACATTTACGACCCATGGCTAGTATCCGGTCCCACATAACCGTACCAAGTTGCCTTCCGATGGTCCAATGTCTCAACTAGTTACAAACAGGAATTAGCCCAAAATTAAGCTGACTGTATACCTATGGATCCATTAGTAATAGTCTAGACTCGTCACAATTACATTTGTCACCAACCATAATCAAACATATAGTTTCAATACAAACATGACCATAAAAATGTGTTTCTTGTTTGACCTTTTCTTTTCAAAGTTATTTACTTTCATAACGAAGATTTCCAAGTGACCATTCCTCAAAACCTACATTTGATATGTAAATTCTCAAAGGAAGTAAATATTACAAATACACTCAAAATTGTTGGGTCTGAAATGTGCTAAGGATGGATACTGCTGCTGAGCTTAAAGATTAATACTGTTGAAGATATTAATACTTCCAGTTGAAGATTTTATTACTGCTAGTAGAATTACTACTGCTTGAAGAGTTAGTACTTCTAGTAGTTAGTACTGCTTGAAGATTTACTACTGCTAGCATGATTAATACTGCAAGCATGGTTAGTACTGCTGAGGAGATTAATGCTGCTAGAAGATTAATGCTGCTTCTGATGATTCTGAAGATAATGTGATAAAGATGGATTGATACGAAATACTAGGAGCTGAAGATAATGATGAAGATAATTATGGAATGGATGCTAAAGATCAATATTTCTTTTGTAATTATCTTGTAATCAGTTCTGTATATATAGTTTTGAAGTCTTTAATAGTTTTTGATAGATATATACGTTTAGAGAGAATTAACCTCAAGGTTCTTTGTAGTCCTTTCAATAGAGAAGTATTGAACGTTTGTTGAGTTTGTTCAACAGATTGAGGTTTTGTGTGTAATCATTAAGTTAAATCAATATAACTTGTGATTTGAGTTTATACACTGTTTGATTGATTTACTGTTAAAGTGTTTTTCCGCGACTTCTTTAACATAGTTTCTGAGTGTTTAGTTTAAATTCTTGTTTAGAATTTCGATCCTGACAAGTGGTATCAGAGCCGTCTACTCAGAAATCAAAAATCATCATGGACGGATCTCATGACAGTGTTCTTATTTCAAAGGTCCCCATGCTCAAACCCAATGAGTTTGACATGTGGAAAATCAGAATCAGGAAGTACATTCTTCTTACAGACTACTCAATGTGGGACATCATTGAGAATGGTCCCTCTGATGGAGGAAAGATAGGAGCAGATGGCAAGAGAACTCCACCAAAGACTGATGGAGAAAGAAAGATGAGGCATATTGAGATGAAAGCCTTGATCACTCTGCTCTTGGCAATTCCTAATGAATACCAACATCAGTTTTGCAACTGTTCTGATGCTCAAATCCTGTGGAATGCATTGGAGAAGAGATTTTCAGGTACTAAAAGCACTAAGAGAAATCAGAAGGCAATTCTCAAGCAACAATATGAGAATTTTATGTCTACAAAGAATGAGTCCATGACTCAAACCTTTGATAGATTCAACAAGTTGATTGGAGAGTTGACCACTGTTGGTGTCAAGATGGATCAAGATGATATCAACAGAAAATTTCTAAGATCTCTTGGTGAAGAAGGGGTGATGTACACTGTATCCTTTAGACAGAATGATAATTTGGAGGATAAGGAGCTTGATGATCTCTACAATGATCTAAGAGTGTTTGAAGCAGAAGTTGAATCTAAGAAAAGACCATCTGGATACTCTCATAATGCTGCCCTCCTATCATCCACTACTGATTCTACTGCTAATACATAATCAATTAGTATTTCTTATGGCTCAAAACAGGATGGGTCCAATGATTCTGTTTTGGAAGCATTCCTTGATAGTCATGCTAAATCTGCTCTTATCAATGATGATCTGGAGCAGATCAATGTAGATGACCTTGAAGAGATGGATATCAAGTGGAATATTCCAATACTAGACATTGAGAAATATTCCAATACTTCTAAAGCAATGGACTCTTTACTCAAATCTCAAATTCATGACAAACAAAAAAGAGGTATAGGCTACAACAACACCCCTCCACTATACAACAATTGTTGGGAACTGAAGAATTGCTAAGTGAAGTTAATGCTGCTGATACAACTTAATGCTGCTCATCAAGAATTACTACTGCTAGTAGATTTTACTACTGCTAGTAGTTAGTACTGCTGGAGTTAGTACTGCTAGAACAAAGTTAATATTGCTGAGCATGATTAGTACTGCTGAACTTAATACTGCTCAGAGTATTAATGCTGCTGAAGATTAATACTGCTTATGAGATAAAGATTAGTATGGAAAGGATGACAGCTGGATTGAAGACATTCATGGAAACTTAGAGATATTGATGGAAGATTATACTGAAGATCTTTTCTTATTTTGTAATTATCTTTATCTTCAGTATATGTATAGAATAGTTTGTTTTCTTTAGGAAAAACATTCATTCTAAGTTTAAGCTTTCATAGAGAGAATCAACCTCAAGGTTAGAACCCTAATTCTAGAGAAGTAGAATTCGTATTGGTGAATCTGTTCATCAATATTGAGGTTGTGTGTAAAAGCTTGTGACTTTCAATCATTAAATAAAGTTTGCAAGTTGTTCATCAGATTTACTGTTTTGTTTACTGTTTCATTGAATATAAAAGTGTTATTCCGCAAACTTCTTTGATATTGTTTTCTGAGAGTTTATTCTTGTTAAGAATTTAAGATCCTGACAAGTGGTATTAGAAACATATTCTCAGAAATCTCATTCATCATGGAAAACGCAGTTGAATCAAACAGTACATTGGTCTCAAAGGTCCCAATGCTTAGATCCAATGAATTCGACATGTGGAAGATTAGAATAAAGCAATACATTCTTCTCACTGATTACTCTATGTGGGACATCATTGAGAATGACCCATCTGATGCAGGAAAGATTGGTGCAGATGGAAAGAGAACTCCACCAAAGACAGATGCAGTAAGAAAGACAAGGCAGACAGATATGAAAGCCTTAAGCACTCTGCTCTTGGCCATTCCCAATGAATATCAACATCAATTATGCAGTTGCACTGATGCACAGATGCTCTGGAATGCTCTAGAGAAGAGATTCTCAGGTACCAAAAGTACCAAGAGAAATCAGAAGGCTATATTGAAGCAACAATATGAGAACTTTATGTCAACCAAGAATGAGTCCATGACTCAAACTTTTGACAGGTTTAACAAGCTAATTGGTGAACTGGCTACAATTGGAGTACAAATTGATCAAGATGATCTAAACAGGAAGTTCTTAAGGTCCCTGGGTGATGAATGAACCATGTATACTGTCTCTTTCAGACAGAATGATCAACTGGAAGAAAAGGAACTTGATGATCTATACAATGATCTAAGAGTTTTTGAATCTGAGGTAGAGGCTAAGAAGAAGCCTTCTGGGTATGTTCACAATGCTGCACTCCTATCAACATCAATTGATTCTACTTCCAACCCTGAATCAGTTAGTGCTGCTAATGGAGCAAATCAAGAGAAAGGCACTGAATCTGTGTTTGAAGCCTTTCTGTCCAGTCATGGAAACTCTTCTCTAATTAATGATGACTTAAAACAACTCCATCCAGATGATCTTGAAGAGATGGACATTAAATGCCAGATGGCGATGCTCTCTATGAGAGTAAAGAAGTTCATCAAGAGAACTGGGAGGAACAATTTCTCCCAAAGAAGAGAAGATGGAGCAGGTTTTGACAAGTCAAAGGTGGAATGTTATAAATGTCATCAAAATGGACACTTTGCCAGGGAATGCAGAAGTGGAGTGTCTCACAACAACAACCACCAAAAAGCACAGTCTGGAAGCTTCAATAACAACAGAAACTCTGCACAAGCCCTAGTCTCTCAACAAGGTATGGGGTTTGATTGGAGTGATCAAGCAGAAAAGGCTATCCAAAACCAAGCTCTAATGGCAGAGGTGTCTGATCTCCCAATAGAGGTAACTTCTAATCTTTGTTCTCAAAATTGCATTAACACTGTTAAAAGGTACAGGGATCACAACCAGAACATGAGTGATGACCTTAAGAGATTAGAAAAGGACATAAAAGATTATGTGAGGATTGTTGAGAGGTTTGAAGATCAGATTAAGAGTTTTCAAGCCAATGAGCTTCAACATTCATATGACACAAACTACTGGAAGTGGGAGAAGAATGACCTAAAACTCCAACTGACCAAATCTAAAGAGGAGAGTGATAAGTTAAGAGGAGAGTTAGCTAAGGTCAAGCTAGATGTAGAAAAGTTTTCCAATGTTTCTAAAGCAATGGACTCTTTACTACAAACTCAGATTCATGATAAACTGAGAAGAGGAATAGGGTACAATACCACACCACCACCCTACAACAACAACTACATATCTCCTAGTTCAGACTTGTTAGAGACAAAGGATAGGAAGGACCTGCCTGAGGGAGCCACTGAGATAGATCCCTTAGATGAAGTAGTTGTTGAGGATAAAACTGAGAAAGAAACTGTCAAGAATAAGGACAACACTGTGAGTGGTGAGATTCCTATAGGAAACCACATAATTACCAATGAGGGATGTGGAAAGAATTGGGTCAAGTCCAATGAGATAGAGAAGACTGAGGGAAAGAATAAGAAGGTTCATTATAAGCAGACCACTATTGTGAACCCTATCCCTTGCAACAAGTGTTCATGCAATAAATCTGAGCCCCAACAACATGATAAAAAGAGGGGTAATCAGAGAAACTGGAATAATATGTGGGCACAAAAACAAGGGATTGATCTGAGTAAAATCAATAGACCAAAACCCTGTTTTATTTGTGGAAAGCTTAATCACATTGCCAAATACTGCTATTTCAATCCCATGAACCAAAGGATGAACTTTCAGAGAACTACTCAAAAACCCTTTGGTTATAGGAAGAAAGAAAAGAACCATGTGGCTAAGAAAGTTGTTAAATCTAAAAGCCACATGAAGAAAAAGAATGTGGAAGACAGTGTCAAGATCTGGATACCTAAAAGCACTAAAGCTGTTAGTACTGCTACCACAAATAGTGCTGCTGACAGTGATAGTGCTGCTAGAAGCAATAATACTGCTACCAATGTTAGTGCTGCTAACATTGTTAGTACTTCTGCAAATGTTAATACTACTAACTCTGTTAGTACTGCCAACAAGGTTAATACTGCCAAACCTGTTAGTACTGCTAACTTTGTTAGTACTTCTAAAGATAGTGCTGCTTCTAGTATTAGTGCTTCTAGACCAATAATCTTGACAAAGTACTCAAATAATAAATGTTCTGATTAAAAAAATCTCATCAAAAAGGAATGTAAGTATTTTGATGAGAAAAGGAGACCCAAGACCACTTTGGCTTGGGTTCCCAATCAATACTAATTGTCTAATCTTATGTGCAGGGCAACCAACAGCTCAAAGGGAAGAGCATCTGGCATGTTGATAGTGGTTGCTCCAGGCACATGACAGGGAACATGTCTTGCCTCAAGAACTTCAAGAAGATTGATGGTGGACATGTTGCTTTTGGGAATACTCCAGATGGAGGTAAAATCAGTGGTAAAGGTGATGTGACCAAAGGTAAAATGACCTTTGAAGATGTATTCTATGTTGAATAGTTAAGGTATAACCTGTTAAGTGTATCACAGGTTTGTGACAAACAACATAGTATATTATTTACAGATTCTGAATGCATTATCCTTGCTCTTGGATTCAAGGTAGTTGATGAAAAGATGATACTACTAAGATCCCCCAGAAAGGATAATGTATACTGTTTGGATATGGAAAGTGTTTCATCTGATTCATCCTTAAATTGTCTTGTTTCTAAAGCTTCTCTGGATGAATCATCACTTTGGCACAAAAGGATGTGTCACATGAACTTCAAAACAATAAATAAGTTGGTTAAAAACAACCTTGTAAGAGGTTTACCTTCTAAAGTCTATTCATGTGATGATCATTGTGTTGCTTGTCTTAAAGGCAAACAACACAAAACTTCTCATAAGTCCAAAGAGGTGAACACAATCTCTAATTCTCTTCATTTACTGCATATGGATCTGTTTGGCCCTACAAATGTTATGAGTATAGGTAAGAAATCATACTGCCTAGTTATTGTTGATGATTACTCTAGATTTACTTGGGTATATTTTCTGAGGACTAAGGATGAGACAAGTGGATTGATCAAATCCTTTATTCTAAGAATTGAAAACCAAACCAATCAAAAAGTAAAAGTCATTAGGTCAGACAATGGTACTGAATTTAAAAATATTGACCTAAACACCTTTTGTGAGGAAAAAGGAATTGAGAGACAATACAGTGCCCCTAGGACTCCACAACAAAATGGTGTTGCTGAGAGAAGGAATGGGACACTGATTGAGGCTGCTAGATCTCTGTTAGCTGACTCTAAACTTCCAATAACTTTCTGGGCAGAAGCAGTTAATACTGCTTGCTATGTCCAAAACAGAGTACTAGTAGTCAAGCCTAAGAACAAGACACCTTATGAGTTTTTTAATAAAAGAAAACCATTTATTGGATTTTTCAAGCCTTTTGGGTGTCCTTGTACTATTCTCAATACTAAATCTCACTTGGGAAAGTTTGATAGCAAGGCAGATGATGGTTTTCTTGTTGGTTACTCATCTCAGAGTAAGGCTTACAGAGTTTTTAATACTTCTTCTAAAATAATTGAGGACAGTGACAATGTCAAATGCAATGAGAACACACCAAATCCTATTGGGTCTGGTCCTCAGTGGTTGTTTGACATTGATTCACTAACTAACTCTTTTGGTTTCAGTAGTGATGATTATGCAGGTTCAGGAAGTGGAGGATCAGGGGACACACAAGTTCAAGACATTATTCCTCAGTTTGTGATCTTTCCTATGCCTATAAAAGAACCTGTTGAATTCTGTGAAAAGGAGACTATAACTGAGCCAATACAGAGTGAAGAAGAAAGAGGAGAAGAGGAATCTTCAGTGCATAAAGAGCTAGAAGTAGCGGAGGTGATCCCCTCAGCTGACTTAAATGATTCCAATCTAGAGGAGGGAATCCATGAAGAACCTAGTTTTCAGACTAGAACTCAAAAGAATCACCCTCCAGAGCTGGTAATAGGAGACATCTCCTCTCCTATGATTACAAGGAATCAAAGCAGAATTCAAGAGCTGCAGGATCAACAACACACAGTACTCTCCTGCTTTCTATCCCAGATTGAGCCTAAGAAGGCCTATGATGCAATGAAAGATTCAAGTTGGATAGAAGCCATGCAAGAAGAGTTACTTCAATTCAAGCTACAGGATGTTTGGGACTTGGTGGACCTTCCAAAAGGTCATAGAGCTATAGGCACCAAGTGGATTTTCAGGAACAAAAAGGATGAGAGAGGTATTGTGATCAGGAACAAAGCAAGGTTTGTGGCACAAGGGTACACTCAAAAAGAGAGCATATATTATGATGAAGTGTTTGCTCCAGTGGCAAGGGTAGAGGCAATTAGGCTGTTCCTAGCCTATGCTTCATACATGAAGTTCAAGGTCTATCAAATGGATGTAAAGAGTTCCTTTCTATATGGTACAATTGATGAAGAAGTATATGTCTGTCAGCCACCTGGTTTTGAAAATCCTTCATATCCTGACAGAGTATACAAGCTGAAGAAAGCACTCTATGGTCTACATCAAGCCCCAAGAGCATGGTATGACACTCTGTCTACCTATCTCTTGGAGAATGGGTTTGAAAGGGGCATCATTGACAAGACCCTTTTCATTAAAAGAAGTAAGAAGGACATCCTATTAGTTCAGATCTATGTGGATGATATCATCTTTGGATCCACAAAAGATCAGATGTGTAGAGACTTTGAAGAGTTGATGCACAAGAGCTTTAAAATGAGTTCAATGGGTGAACTTACCTTCTTCCTTGGACTTCAGGTGAAACAGCAGTCAGATGGGATCTTTATCAGTCAATCAAAGTATGTGCAAGACATCCTGGAGAAATATGATTTAAAAGACTCAAAGCCAGCAAGCACACCAATGGAAACTCACAAACAGATCACTGCTGATCTTGAGGGGGAGGATGTTGATGTCCATCTATATAGATCAATGATTGGATCTCTCATGTATCTCACAGCCTCAAGACCAGACATCATGTTTCCAGTATGTGTATGTGCTAGATTCCAAGTCAAGCCAAAACAATCACATCTTCAAGCTGTGAAGAGGATTTTCAGATACTTAAGAGGACAACCTAGATTAGGTCTTTGGTATCCATATGAATCTTCATTCGACTTGATTGCATATTCAGATAGTGACTTGGGTGGTGCTAACATGGACAGAAAGTCTACTTCAGGGGGATGTCAACTTTTGGGTGCAAGACTAGTATCTTGGCAGTGCAAGAAACAAACCACAGTGTCCTTATCAACAACAGAAGCTGAGTATATTGTTGCTGCAAGTTGCTGCTCTCAGGTTCTATGGATTCAAAATCAGATGCTGGACTATGGGGTAACATTTCTTCACACTCCAATCTTTATTGACAATAGCAGTGCTATAAACATTGTTAACAATCCAGTCAAGCACTCCAAAACAAAGCACATCGAGATCAGGTATCACTTTATCAGAGATTGTAATGAAAAGAAGCTCATTCAAGTTGCTAAAGTCCATACTGACAACCAGTTTGCAGATCTATTCACTAAAGCTTTTGATGTGGGTAGATTCACTTTCTTGGTCTCAAGTGTGGGCATGATCAACTCTGAATGAGATCATGTGTTTAAAAAGGTGATTATATACCTGTTATTTTGGTTATTTGTGTGTTGTTAATCATCTTTCATAGGAAGTTATTGCCTTCATCAGACCTTCATAAGCTTCAAAAAGAGTAAGTATAGTTAATATTGCCAGTGCTCAATTAATATTGCTAGTGGTTAATACTGCTAGTTAGTTAATACTGCTAGTTGGTTAATACTGCTCCCAGTTAATACTGCTAGTTAGTTAATACTGCTAGTGGTTAATACTGCTCTCAGTTAATACTGCTAGTTAGTTAATATTGCTAGTGGTTAATACTGCTCTCAGTTAATACTGCTAGTTAGTTAATACTGCTATTAGTTAATACTGCTCTAGGTTAATACTGCTTATGTCCCATACACTATAAATACCCTTTGCCCGCCCAAAAGTTCATAACGACTCTCTGCTTTCTATTCACTCTCTCTATAACCCTTTTCTCTCAAGTACCAAGTATTTCAGGCAAGAACATTCAAGTTCAATGGCATCCATGGCATTCATCGACGAGCACAATGAAATCGCAATGCTACAAAAGCCAAAGCAAGCTGCAGGATTTCATCAGATTGTGGATTTTCTGAAGTCTAGCCACATTGACAATGCTCTAACTATGTCGCCAACAATATACATAGAGCATCAAAGGCAATTCTGGGCGAATGCTACCATAATCACAGAGAATGGTGTGCAGATTCTGAAAACAAGGGTGTGTGACAAACCCTTGTCTATTACTGAAGAGGTGATACGCCTCTGTCTACGTCTAGACGATGCTGAAGGTATTACTTCTCTTCCTAATGAGGACCTGTTCTCAAATTTATCAAGAATGGGGTATGGAGGCCAGTTCGGTGGTTTTAAATTCTCAAAAACAAAATTTTATACCCAATGGCGTTTTCTTGTTCATACCCTTATGCACTGCATCTCTAAAAAGACTACTGGATGGAGTGAGTTTAGCAGTACCATTGCTTATGCCTTGGTCTGTTTGGACACTGCCAGAAGGTACAATTTTTCTAAAATGATTTTCAGTGATCTTGTCTCAAACCTGGGAAGCAAAAAGAGCTTTTATATGTACCCCAGGTTTGTACAAGAAGTTATAACACAAGAATTGACGGATATGCCTCACTTTGATGAGGTATATGTACCAAAAATTCCCAAAGGTAAGGTCTTTTCAAACATAAAGAGATCCCCTTTGGACTCGGAAGGAGTTGACACCCCATTGTTCTCTACAATGATGGTGGTGTCCCACACTGAAGAAGGTATGGCAGCAGGGTCAAGGCCCTCATTAGACCATCCCACTGCTAGCCAATCCTAACCGTCCCACTCTATATCTATCCCACAGTCTCTGATTCATAAGCCAATTTCCCCAATCACCCAAATTTATACAAGGAAAAAGGTAAAGAAGGCTCCTTCCTTTCTTGTACCATCACCCACTGAGCCTTTAAGCCCTCTAAGGGATAATTCTCCTTTAGAGAATATCTACAGGGAAACCACAGGGGTGTCTCCCAACCCCAAGGAGGTGCTCACTGAGGAGATGGTTGAGCATATGGGTGCTAAGGCTGCCACTACTCCTGCTAGCACAGAGGAGGTCAGTGGTAACATTAATAAGACCTTCCCCATGAAAACTTTGGGTGAGCAATCATCCAAACGTCCCTGGTGCCAAGAAACCAAGGGGGTGGATAGTGCTTCTGCTAGGCAGAAGACTTCCACTACTAAAAGATCCAATGATCCTTCAAAAGGGGGTAACTCTCCTGGAGAAGGTGAGGACATATATAACTATCAAGAATTGATGGATACTATGGGAAACATCAACCTGGATGTTATCAAACAAGGAGCTGACATTGAAGAAATGAAGCTGGTAATCTTGTCCCAACAAATGCAAATTACCAAACTCAAGAAATTGGTGATGAAGCTAGTCCAGAAAAAGAAGAAGAGACAATTTGTGCTAAGGAGAAGGAAATCAGGGGATGATGCTCCCAAAAAGGGGGAGTCAAAAGCTGAGTTCACAATGGAAGAAGCTACAGATAAGGGGGAGAAACAAGGAGTTGAGGGGGAGCTTGATGGAATAAGTACAGAAAGGGTACAAGCAGTGGAAAAAGATTCAGAGGGTGTACAAGAAGCAGAAACTGTTAATGCTGCTGAACTAAGTGAAGCAGCAGAAATGGTGAAATAAGTATTAAGTGATCTTCAGAGCAGAAATTTGGAAGAACTTGAGACAGCTGAAGCATTAATAAAAGCCAAGCATGATACTCCCAAGGTCACTTCAAAGGCCAAAGGAGTTGTCATCAAAGAAAATGTTGAAGTTGTCAAGAAAGTCAGTGTTGATAAAAGAAAAAGCAAGGACAAAGGCAAAGCTAAGATGGTGGAATCTGATCAACCAATCAAAAAACAAAGGTTGGTTGAGTCAGATGAAGCTTTGGCCAGAAAGATACAATCAAATATTGAGCAAGAAGAAAGAGTCCAAGTTGAGAAAGACAGGGAAATGGCTAAGGCTTTAGCTGCAGAATTGAATAAAGCTTATCAATAAAGCCTGGCAACTGAAACAACTCAGAAGAAAGCTGCAACCCTTAAGAAGTCTGTGGTGGTCAAGAAAGCTGCAAAGAAGAGACAACCCTCAAAGACTTTCCTTGGTACTCAAGAGAGAAACAAGATGATAACTTTTCTCAAGGGTGATGTAGGAGTAAGAAAGGAGAGGTTCTCCAAAATGACATTTGAGCAGATCAAAGAGCTATATAATTCTGAAATGGCCAAACTTCAAGGGAATGAAACTGCCAGGGTGGAGATGGAGAAGAGAATGAAAGAAAGCAATGATTTCATGCTAGAAAAACCTTTTCCAGATGAGCAAGAAACACCAAAGAAAGAAGCCACTATTGGTGAAAGTCTAAGGACTTTAAAAAGAACAAAGATGATGGCAAGGAGAAAGATAATCAAGAAGCCTAGAATGGATGAAGGAGAGGCTGAGAAGGTTGCTGAAGAGGAAGGGGCACCTGAGTCATCTGAGAAGAAAGAGCCTTCAAGTACTGATGATGTAAAGATGTACATGGTAGTGATGGACAAAGTGCCTGAACCAATTTCAGCAGAACCTGTTGGTGTAAAGCCTCCTGAAGTTATTCACTGGGATACATTGACAGTGGATGGAAAGGAATACATAAGGCTCAAGAGGAAGGATGAAAAGTATGAGGTATTCAACACTTGGGCCAAGATTGTTAGAACATGCTCCAGGTCTGATATAGAAGAAATGTTTGAAATAGGGATGAAGTTGTATGCAGATCAGTTAAAAGCTCCAGGGATTTCAGTTACAAAACTGGTAATGGAGTATCTGTGTATGATGTTCAAACCTGAAGAAGTGGAGCATGTGATAAGGAATGTGTTTCAAATAGTCAACAATTGGACTCTATATGAAACTAGTGGAGTATATGCAGTGACTTTGGATAGAAATCACATAGAATACTTCCTAGTGGATAGAGTATACAACCACAGCAGACTGAAGCTTCATGCAATGTTGAAGAAGAAGCTTGGATGTGTTGAAAACTCAGAAATGGCCAAGTATCTGATTCAGAGAATGATCAATCAAAGTTTGGGGCTAAATGTTGATACAGGGATCTGAAGAATGGTATTTTGGGAGCATCTGAAGAACTTGACTTCTCTTCTTAAAAGTCAAGTTAGGGGGAGATTGTTGGGAACTGAAGAATTGCTAAGTGAAGTTAATGCTGCTGATACAACTTAATGCTGCTCATCAAGAATTACTACTGCCAGTACATCATGATTACTACTGCTAGTAGATTTTACTACTGCTAGTAGTTAGTACTGCTGGAGTTAGTACTGCTAGAACAAAGTTAATACTGCTGATCATGATTAGTACTGCTGAACTTAATACTGCTCAGAGTATTAATGCTGCTGAAGATTAATACTGCTTATGAGATAAAGATTCGTATGGAAAGGATGACAGCTGGATTGAAGATATTCGTGGAAACTTAGAGATATTGATGGAAGATTATACTGAAGATCTTTTATTATTTTGTAATTATCTTTATCTTCATTATATGTATAGAATAGTTTGTTTTCTTTAGGAAAAACATTCATTCTAAGTTTAAGCTTTCATAGAGAGAATCAACCTCAAGGTTAGAACCCTAATTCTAGAGAAGTAGAATTCGTATTGGTGAATCTGTTCATCAATATTGAGGTTGTGTGTAAAAGCTTGTGACTTTCAATCATTAAATAAAGTTTGCAAGTTGTTCATCAGATTTACTGTTTTGTTTACTGTTTCATTGAATATAAAAGTGTTATTCCGCAAACTTCTTTGATATTGTTTTCTGAGAGTTTATTCTTGTTAAGAATTTAAGATCCTGACAACAATAACTACATCCCCCCCACCTCAGACCTCTTAGAAAGACAGGATAAGAATGACTTACCTGCAGGAGCCACAGAAGTAGATCCATTAGACAAAGTAGTGGTTGGGGCAGACTCTGAAGAAGAGAATTCTGAGAGTAAGAATGAGGAAGACCATAAAGATATTCCCTTAGAAAACCACATCCTTACAAATGAGAGAGGGGGTAAACCATTTATCAAGAGTGATAAAGTGGAGATGTCCAAGATAGAGAAAGAGACTGTTAAGAGTGAGAAAGCAGAGACCTCCAGGAAAGGAAAAGAAAAGGTACAGGGAGTTCACTACATGCAAACCTCTATTGTAAATCCCTGTACTTGTCAACAGAACAAGCCCCATAAAAATGATAAAATAAGGGGAAATCACAGAAACAGAAATAATCAGCGGGCTCAAAAACAGGGAATTGATTTAAGCATAGTCAATAGACCAAAGCCTTGTTTTATTTGTGGCAAGTTAAATCATCTAGCCAAACACTGTTATTTCAATCCTATTAACCAAAGATTTACTTTTCAAAGACAACATCAAAATTCTGTTGGTTATAGGAAGAAATCAAAAAGGAACCACATGGTTGAGAATGTGAAAACAACACCTTTGAAATCTCATTTTCAGAATAAGTTTGCTAAATCAAAAGAAAATACTCCAAGCAAGTCAAGGAGTAACTCATAGAACAAGAAAGCAAACAACTTTGTCAAGATTTGGGTTCCAAAAGTCAAGAAACCTGTTAGTACTGCTACCTCAAATAGTACTGCTAACAGAAATAGTGCTGCTGATAACAATACTACTGCTGACCAAGTTAGTACTGCTAACCATGTTAGTACTGCTAACAAGGATAGTGCTGCTACTAGTGTTAATGCTGCCAAGCCCATAATTTTGACAAAGTATTCCAGCCATAAGATTCCTAAATCTGATCATCTCATCCAGACTAAGATTACTGATTATAAATATGTTGGTGAGAAAGGGCAACCCAAGACCACTTTGGCTTGGGTTCCCTCTAAAAGCTAACTATTTTATCTTATGTGCAAGGCAACCAACAGCTCAAGAAGAAGAGCATTTGGCATGTAGATAGTGGTTGCTCTAGGCACATGACAGGTAACATGGACTGCCTTAAAAACTTTAAAAAGTTTGATGGAGGACATGTTGCTTTTGGTGACAATCCAGCAGGAGGTAAGATCAGTGGAAAAGGTATGGTATCAAAAGGTAAGATGTCATTTGAAGATGTATACTATGTTGAGCAATTGAGATACAACCTGTTAAGTGTATCACAGGTCTGTGACAAGAAACATAGTATATTATTTACTGAGACTGAATGTATTATCTTTGCTCCAGGATTCAAGGTAGTTGATGAAAATATGATACTACTTAGAACTCCTAAGAAGGATAATGTTTATTGTTTGGACTTAGAGAATGTATCATCTGATTCATCATTAAACTGTCTATTTTCAAAAGCTTCTATAGATGAATCATCTCTTTGGCACAGAAGGATGTGTCACATGAATTTTAAAACAATGAACATTCTTGTGAAAAACAACCTTGTAAGAGGTTTACCTCAAAAAGTGTTTTCATGTGATGATCACTGTGTTACTTGTCTTAAAGGCAAGCAACACAAAAACTCTCATAAGTCCAAAGAAATAAATACAATCTCTCCACCTCTTCAATTATTGCATATGGATGTCTTTGGTCCTACTAATGTGATGAGTATTGGAAAGAAATCCTATTGCTTAGTCATTGTTGATGATTTCTCTAGATTTACTTGGGTATATTTTCTGAGGACTAAGGATGAGACAAGTGGACTGATCAAATCCTTTGTTCTTAGGATTGAAAACCAAACTAATCTAAGAGTTAAAATCATCAGATCTGATAATGGAACAGAATTTAAAAACAATGACTTAAACAGCTTTTGTGAGACTAAAGGTATTGAGAGACAATACAGTGCTCCTAGAACTCCTCAACAAAATGGTGTTGCTGAGAGGAGAAATAGGACACTAATTGAGGCTGCTATATCTCTGTTGGCAGATTCAAAGCTACCCATCACTTTTTGGGCAGAAGCAGTTAATACTGCTTGTTATGTCCAAAACAGGGTTCTAGTAGTGAAATCTCAAAGCAAGACACCTTATGAACTTTTTAACAAGAAGAAACCTTTTATTGGCTTTTTCAAACCTTTTGGGTGTCCTTGCACAATTATCAACACCAAATCTCACTTAGGTAAGTTTGAAAGCAAAGTTGAAGATGGATTTCTTGTTGGATACTCCTCTCAGAGTAAGGCATATAGAGTTTTTAATAGTTCTTCAAGGATTATAGAGGGAAGTGACAATGTCAAATGCAATGAGAACACACCAAATCAAATTGGTACAGGTCCTGATTGGTTGTTTGACATTGACTCACTAACTAATGCTTTGGGTTTTAGTAATGTGCAAAATGCAGGAACAAGCTCAGAAAAGGTACAAGCACAAAGTTCAGAGTTTGTGCTGTTTCCAATACCTATAGTAGATCCTGTTGAATTTTGCCAGCAAGAAAAGAATGATACTTTAGAATCAGAAGATTCTGATCCAGACCAGGATAAAGATGCTAAAGCAGATGAAGAGGACAAAGGTGATGAAGAGAATAAGAGTGATTGTCAGGATCGAATTCTTAACAAGAATAAATTCTCAGAAACTAATATCAAAGAAGTTTGCGGAATAACACTTTGATATTCAATAAAACAGTAAACAAACAGTATGTGATAAACACTTTGCAAACTTGTATTAAAATCACAAGATTACACACTCAACCTCAATCTTGAAGAACAAACTCTTTCAAGACGAATTCTACTTCTCTAGAATTAGGAACTATGCCTTGAGGTTAATTTTTTCTCTAAAAAATTTAGAATGAACTCACTAATCAATGAATCTGTATCTCTCACTAAACTATTCTGTCAAAACTATATATATACTAAACAAAAAGATAATTACAAATAAATAAAATATCTTCAGTATATCTTCCATCATTATCTTTAAGCCTTCCATGAATATCTTGATTCTTTCCAGCTGTCATCCTTTCCATCCGAATCTTTAAAACATAAGCAGTACTAATTATGCTCAGCAGCATTAATTTCTTCTAGCAGCATTAACTTGGTATTAGCAGCATTAACTACTAAGCAGCACTAACCACTAGCAGTACTAACTAGCTAAGCAGTACTAACTTTGTTCAAGCAGCACTAACTTTGACTAGCAGTATTAATTCTACTAGCAGTAGTAATACTCAGCAGTATTAACTTTGAACTCTTCTAGCAGTAGTAATTCTGAACTAGCAGCATTAAAGACTTGTTCACATCTTCAGTTCCCAACAATCTCCCCCTAACTTGACTTTTAGAAAGAGAAGTCAAGTTCTTCAAATGCTTCCAAAATCTTCATTGATCTACTCCAATGTTAGGATCCAGTCCCATGCTCTGATTAATAGTTCTCTGAATTAGGTACTTTGCCATTTCTGAATTTGGTGCACAACCCAACTTCTTATTCAACATGGCATGAAGCTTTAGATTTGTGTGATTGTAGACCCTATCCACCAAGTAATACTCCATGTGAAAATTATCCAATGCCAGTTCATAGACTCCACTCCTTTCATATAAAGTCCATCCTCTAACAGCTTTGAATACATCTTTTATCAAATGCTTCACTGCTCCTGGTTTGAACAACATGCACAAATATTCCATAACTAGCTTCACAATTGGTAACCCTGGAGCTGTCAACTGATCTGCATGGACTTTCATTCCCACTTCAAACATTTCTTCCAAATCAGATCTTGAACACTCTCTGACAATTTTGTTCCAGGTGCTATAAACTTCATACTTCTCATCCTTTCTTTTTAATCTGATATACTCCTTGCCATCCACCTCCATAATATCCCAATGAATAACTTCAGGAGGTTTGAATCCAACAGGTTCAGCTGAGATAGGCTTTGGAATTTTATCCATTATCACCATGTACATGTTTGCATCTGAACTCTGTGGTACTTCTTCCTGAGTTTCAGCTTTCTTTTCTTTTTCTACTCTGGGCTTCTTGTCAACTCTCTTTCTGTTTGCCATCATCTTGGTTCTCTTCAGTATCCTTTGCCCTTGTTCTATAGTAGTTTCCTTCTTCTTTTCTTCCTTGGTCCTTTCTTCTGATCTAGGACCTTTAGAAGCAATAGACTTAACTCTTTTTATCTTCTTAATCTTCTGAGCTAGAGTCTCTTCTTCTTTAATCTCTGCTTTTTCCTTTGTTGGAGTTCCCTCTTCACTTTCAGGAAAGGGTTTATTGATATTCACATCATGCCTCTCCTTAGCTTTCTTTTCAAACTCCACTCTGTCCTTTTCATTATTCTTCAGCTTTCCCATTTCTTTCTCATACAGTCCCTTGACTTGATCAAAAGTCATCTTTATGAACATTTCTTTCTTCACACCAATTGCACTCCTCAAGAAAGTTATCATTTGTTCCTTTCCTGAGTTGCAAGGTAAGTTTGTGAAGGTCTTCTCTTCTTTGCACTTGATCTGGCCATCATAGCCTTTCTCAAGGTTATTGCTCTTTGCTTGGCTTTTTCTATTTCCAACCCTTTCTGAAATGCTTCATTTAGTTCATTGGCTAGTGCTCTGGCTATCTCTCTGTCTTTCTCAACCTGCTCTTTCTCTGCTTTATCTAACTCTTGTTGCAGTTTCTTTGCTAATGCTTCATCTGACTCAATCATCTTTTGCTTTTTAGATGGTTGATCAGATTCTATCATCTTTTCTTTCCCTTTTCTTTTTACATCTGCAGCCATGTCTTTCTTTTCTGATTTCTTTGCTCCCCCTTCATTTATCACCACTCCCTTTGCTTTGAGAGTGTCATTCTTTGCTTTTACCAGCATCTCTGCTACTTCAACCTCTTCAGATGTTAATCCTGTTACTGCTACTTGTGCTACTTGTGTAGTTTCAGCAGCACTAACAGTTTCTGCTGCTTGTTTTGGCTTAGCAGTAGTAACAGTTTCTGCTGCCGGGGTTGTTACTGCTGCTGGTGTTGTTTCTGCAGATCTCTTTTCTTCAACAAACTCCCCCTCAAACTGTTGATCTATCTGTTCTGAGCTAGAATTCTCCCCCTTTTTGGAAGCATTTTCCTCCTTCTTTTTGTTTGCCCCATTTCTCCTCTTTAGAACGAACTGCTTTCTCCTTTTCTTGACAATGAGTTTTCCTACCAATCGCTTGAGTTTGGAAATCTGCTGTTGTTGGGAGATGACCACTTGTTGCAATTCTTGAATTTCCTTTCCTTGTTTAACCACATCAACATTGATGTTGGCTAATGCTTCAATCAATTCCCAGTAAGTATATCTATCCTCACCTTCTTTAGGTGTTTTACCCACCCTTGAAGGATCCTTGGAAAGTTTTTCCATCAATTCATCAGTTTCAATTCTGTCCTCACCCTTTGTGGATGTTTTTCCCATCCTTGAGGGATCCTTGGAGCTTTTAGTAGTGGCCTTCTGCCTAGCAGACGCACCAACTACCCCCTTGGTTTCTTGGCACCAGGGACCTTTGGTTGATTTCTCACCCAAAGTTGCCATGGGTAAGGTCTTAGAGATGTTACCACTGGCCTTCTCTGTGCTAGCAGAAGTAGTGGCAGCCTTCTCACCCATATGCTCATTCATCTCCTTTGAGAGCACCTCCTCAGGGTTGGGAGACACCCTTGGGGATTCCCTTTGGATATTCTCTACTGGAGAGTGCTCCAATAGAGGGCTTTGAGGCTCTTGGTTAATAGTAGGGACACCAAGGGAAGGAGCCTTGTGTACCTTTTTCTTGACATAATTCTTGGATATTATGGGAGTGGGTTTAACAGCAAAGGACTGAGGAAAAATTTTAGAGAGAGAAGGTTGGGATTGGCTAGCAGTGGGTTGGTCTAATGGGGGCATTGACTCTGCTACCATACCTTCATTGGTTTGGGACACCACCATCATTGTAGAGAACAATGGGGTGTCTACTCCTTCCGAGTCCCCAGCAGATCTTTTCATATTTGAGAAAACCTTGCCTTTAGGGGGTTTTGGTACATATATTCCATCAGAATGAGGAATATCCGTCAATTCATGGTTGATTACTGCTTGGACAAACCTGGGATACATATAAAAGCTCTTTCTGTTTCCCATGTTTGAGACAAGATCATTGAAAATCATTTGTGAAAAATTGTACCTTCTGGCAGTGGCCAAACAGACCAAAGCATAAGCAATGGGACTGCTGAACTCACTCCATCCAGTAGTCTTTTTAGAAATGCAGTGCATCAAGGTATGAACAAGAAAACGCCATTGGGGTGAGAATTTAGCTTTTGAGAACTTAAAAATACCCAATGGGCCTCCATATCCCATTCTTGTAAGAGTAGAAAATAGTTCATCATTAGGGATAGAATTTATACCAGAGGCATCGTCTAGACGTAGACTGATACGAATTACCTCTTGAGTAACTGTCAATGGCTTGCCACACACTGTCGTTTTGATCATTTGCACACCATCCTCAGTAACAATGGTGGCATGTGCCCAGAATTGCCTCTGATGCTCTATGAAGAGAGTAGGAGACATAGTGAGAGCATGGGCAATGTGGCTAGACTTCAGAAAGTCCACTATCTGATGAAAACCTTCAGCTTGTTTTGGCTTTTGGAGCATCGCGATTTCATTGTGCTCGTCAATAAACGCCATTGATGCCATGAATCTTTGAAACTTCTTGCCTGAAAACTTTGAGCTTGAGAGAGAAAGGGTTTAGAGCGCAAGTGAACAGTATGCAAAGAGTCGTTATGAGCTTTTAGGCGGGCAAAGAGTATATATAGTATTCGGGACATAAGCAGTATTAACCTAGAGCAGTATTAACGACAAGCAGTATTAACTACAAGCAGTATTAATCACTAGCAGTATTAACTACAAGCAGTATTAACTACTAGCAGTATTAACTGAAAGCAGTATTAACTGAAAGCAGTATTAACTACAAGCAGTATTAATCACTAGCAGTATTAACTACAAGCAGTATTAAAACTGCACTGGCAGCATTAACTGCATTTACACCTTTTAAGCTTGTGTTGCCCATAACCTTTCATTTGTACCTCACACTTTTATTCCATCTCTCCATTTTCCATTATTCTTTAACCACTTGTTTTACCTTTGAACTTACCTCCATCTGGAGTATTACAAACTTCAACCTGTTGTGTGCCAAGAGCAACCACTATCTGCATTCCAAATGCTCTTCCTCTTGAGCTTTTGGTTGCCCTGCACACTTGATAAATCAGTTAGTCTTTGAGGGAACCCAAGCCAAAGTGGTCTTGGGTTGACCTTTCTCATTAATATAATCTGTCAGTTTGGTCTGAATGAGTTGTTTAGGAATCTCATGACTGGAATACTTTGTCAAGATTATAGGCTTTGCAACATTAATACTAGTAGAAGCACTATCCTTGTTAGCAGTAGTATTGGTTGCAGCAACACTATTTCTGTTAGCAGTACTATCTGGAATAGCAGTACTAACAGGTTTCTTTACAATTGGAACCCAAACTTGAACAAAGTTGTTTGCTTTCTTTGTCTTTAAATTACTCCTTGGCTTATTTGGAGTATTTTTCTTTGGTTTAGCAAACTTGTTCTGAGCATGTGATCTTATAGGTGCTCTTTTCTCAGCCATATGATTCCTTCTCTGATTCCTATAACCAAAAGAGTTTTGTGGTTGTCTTTGAAAATCGACTCTTTGGTTGATAGGATTGAAATAACAGTGTTTGGCAAGATGATTCAATTTGCCACAGATAAAACAAGGTTTTGGTCTATTGATTTTATTCAAATCAACCCCTTGTTTTTGTGCCCACTGATTATTCCAGTTTCTTTGATTTCCCCTTGGTTTATCATGTTTTTGGGGCTCAACTTTATTGCAAGAACACTGTTTACAAGGGACAGGATTCACAACTGTGGTTTGCTTATAATGGACCTTCTCAGACTTTCCCTCAGTCTTTTCTATGTCCTTAGACTTGATCCAAGCCTTTCCACATCCCTCATTGGTGATACTGTTATTTTCTAGAGGAATCTCACCACTCACAGTGTTCTTCTTACTCTTTTCATTAAAGTTTTCTTCTTCAGAGTCTGTTTCAACCACCACTTTGTCCAATGGATCTACCTTAGTGGCTTCATCAGACAATTCCTTCCTATTCTTGGTCTCTAGCAAGTCTGATATAGGAGGGATGTAATTGTTGTTGTATGGTGGTGGTGTGGTGTTATAGCCTATTCCTCTTCTAAGTTTGTCATGGATTTGAGTTTGGAGCAAAGAGTCCATTGCTTTAGAAGCATTGGAAAATTTCTCAATATCCAGCTTGGCTTTCTCAAACTCACTCTTTATCTTCTCATTCTCCTCTTTAGACTTTTTCAGCTGAAGTTCTAGGTCATTCTTCTCCCACTTCCAGTAATTTGTATCATAAGAATGTTGAAGTTCATTGGCTTGGAAAACTTTGATCTGTTCCTCAAAACTCTCAACAATTCTTACATAGTCTTTTATATCTCTCTCTAATCTTTTAAGATCATCACTCATACCCTGATTGTGATCCCTGTACCTTTGAACAGTTTCAATACAGGATTTAGAGCAAAGATTAGATGTTACCTCAGTGGGAATGGCAGTGCTTGTCGATTCTGATTCTTTAGCCATGATGATTGATGTTGAATGAATGTTTATGAGAATACTAGCTCTGATACCACTTGTCAGGATCGAATTCTTAACAAGAATAAATTCTCAGAAACTAATATCAAAGAAGTTTGCGGAATAACACTTTGATATTCAATAAAACAGTAAACAAACAGTATATGATAAACACTTTGCAAACTTGTATTAAAATCACAAGATTACACACTCAACCTCAATCTTGAAGAACAAACTCTTTCAAGACGAATTCTACTTCTCTAGAATTAGGAACTATGCCTTGAGGTTAATTTTTTCTCTAAAAAATTTAGAATGAACTCACTAATCAATGAATCTGTATCTCTCACTAAACTATTCTGTCAAAACTATATATATACTTAACAAAAAGATAATTACAAATAAATAAAATATCTTCAGTATATCTTCCATCATTATCTTTAAGCCTTCCATGAATATCTTGATTCTTTCCAGCTGTCATCCTTTCCATCCGGATCTTTAAAACATAAGCAGTACTAATTATGCTCAGCAGCATTAATTTCTTCTAGCAGCATTAACTTGGTATTAGCAGCATTAACTACTAAGCAGCACTAACCACTAGCAGTACTAACTAGCTAAGCAGTACTAACTTTGTTCAAGCAACACTAACTTTGACTAGCAGTATTAATTCTACTAGCAGTAGTAATACTCAGCAGTATTAACTTTGAACTCTTCTAGCAGTAGTAATTCTGAACTAGCAGCATTAAAGACTTGTTCACATCTTCAGTTCCCAACAGTGATAAAGAGGATGCTCAAAATTCAGGAAACATAGGTCCTGAGATGCCCATACTGTCAGAAGATGATACTGATGAAGAAAATTCTTCAGTATATGGTGGAAGCACCCTTGAGAAGAATGACTCTAATCTGGATGAAAATATCAATGAGGAGGTTGCACATCAAAAAAGAACTCAGAAAAATCATCCTCCTTTGTTGGTGATTGGTGACATCAATTCTCCTAGGATCACAAGGCATCAAAGTAAGTTAGGAGGATTGAAAGACTTGTAGTCAGGGTTGTTATCTTGCTTTCTATCTCAGATTGAACCCAAAAAGGCTTATGATGCAATGAAAGACCCAAGTTGGATAGAGGCAATGCAAGAGGAGCTGCTGCAGTTTAAGCTGCAAGATGTATGGGATCTAGTTGACCTTCCACCAGGACAAAGGGCAATTGGTACTAAATGGGTTTTCAGGAACAAGAAAGATGAGAGAGGAATTGTAATAAAGAATAAGGCCAAACTTGTGGCACAAGGGTACACACAAGAAGAAGGAATAGACTATGAAGAAGTATTTGCACCAGTAGCCAGAATTGAGGCAATTAGGCTGTTTCTAGCCTATGCTTCTTTCATGCAGTTCAGAGTATTTCAGATGGATGTCAAGAGTGCTTTTCTATATGGGACAATTGATGAAGATGTGTATGTTTGTCAGCCTCCAGGATTTGAAAATACCAACTTTCCTGATAAAGTATACAAACTGAAGAAGGCACTCTATGGGCTACATCAAGCACCAAGAGCATGGTATGACACTCTGTCTACCTATCTCTTGGAAAATGGTTTTGAAAGAGGAATCATTGACAAGACTCTGTTCATTAAAAGGAAGAAAAAGGACATCCTACTTGTTCAAATCTATGTGGATGATATCATCTTTGGATCCACAAAAGATTATATGTGCAAGGAGTTTGAGGACCTGATGCATAAAAGATTCAAGATGAGCTCCATGGGTGAACTTACATTCTTCCTTGGGCTACAGGTTAAACAGAAGAAATATGGTATCTTCATCAGTCAATCCAAGTATGTGCAGGATATCCTTACAAAGTTTGGATTTTCAGATTCAAAGCCTGCAAGCACACCTATGGAAACACACAAACAGATCACTGCATATCTTGAGGGGGAGGATGTAGATGTTCATCACTATAGATCTATGATAGGCTCTCTCATGTATCTAACAGCTTCAAGGCCAGATATTATGTTTGTTGTCTGTGTGTGTGCCAGATTTTAAGTAAGACCTAAGCAATCTCATTCTCAAGCGGTAAAGAGGATCTTCAGATATCTCAAAGGACAACCTAGGTTGGGTCTATGGTATCCTCATGACTCACCATTTGATCTACTTGCATATTCTGATAGTGATTTGGGTGGTGCAAACTTGCATAGAAAGTCTACATCAGGAGGATGTCAGTTTTTGGGTGCAAGACTAGTTTCATGGCAGTGTAAAAAGAAAACCACAGTGTCCAACTCTACACCAGAAGTAGAGTACATAGCTGCTGCAAGCTGCTGCTCACAAGTACTATGGATTCAGAATCAGATGTTGGACTATGGTGTTACTTTTCTTCACACTCCAATCTTCATTGACAACAACAGTGCTATTAGCATTGTTAATAATCCAGTCAAGCACTCTAAAACCAAGCATATAGAAATAAGGTATCATTTTATTAGAGATTGCAATGAAAAGAAGCTAATTCAGGTTTTGAAAGTACACACAAGTAACCAATTTGCCGATCTATTCACAAAAGCTTTTGATGTTGGTAGATTCACATTCTTGGTTACAAGTGTGGGCATGATAAACACTGAATAAGCATCTTTTGATTTTCTTTATGTACCATTTCTATATAAATTCCTTCATGTTTACTTTCTCATAATATATTGTGCATGGTGCTGCTAACTATGTGTGTTTAAGTGTTTCAGATTACTCTGCTGAATTGGAAACTCGGTACTTCTAGGTAAGTTAATACTGCTCTCACTATTAATCCTACTGCCAGTTCAAATATGGTTAAATATGATTACTACTGCTTGGTGGTTTATACTGCTAATGCAAAGTTACTACTGCTTATCCTATTTCTACTGCCAGACAGTGTTACTACTGCTAATCTGTGTTAATACTGCTAGTCTGTGTTAATGCTGCTAGTATGTGTTACTACTGCTAGTCTGTGTTAATACTGCTAGTCTGTGTTAATGTTGCTAGTATGTGTTACTACTGCTAATATGGGTTAGTACTGTGGGCTTGTTAATGCTGCTAGGGTACTTAGTACTGCTTCTAACTGAAACCCTCCACCTATAAATACCCTCTTTGACCGCCAAAATCCAAACGGCTCTTTGAATTTCCTACGAGTGTTCTTTCTCTCTCTTTCTCTCGAATTCTTACGTACCAGTGCGTAACCCTAGCTTCGATCAAGAAGATGGCAGGACTCGACTTCTTTGATGAACACAACGAGCTTGCCATGTTACAGAAACCCAAGCAAGCTGAGGGTTTCCATGCTATAGTGGATTTTCTCAAATCGTCGCACATTGCCTACGCACTCACTGTCAATCCCACAATCTATGTGGAACACTTGCGACAGTTCTGGGCAAATGCCTCAATACAGACTGTGGTCCAAGATTACTAGCATAAACACATACATATTATCACAAAACACTTTGTTTATTAATCACAAGAATTACATCAAGCCATAGATCTATTAGTGATTAACCTTTCAAGATAGAATGTGTTTGTGTGTGTACTCAATGTGTGCAACTATGTGTTCTTACTCTCTCTCTCTCAACTACCACCAAGATTACACCTTCACTTTCACACACTTACTCTCTTGCACACTTGAAACAACACAAGGACTTGCTTATATATAGGTCAACATGACCAAGCAAGGTCAAACCTTCTAGAAACAAATACAACTCACACACAAACACTAATTACAACAATGACCCTCATTTAATCTTGAATACAATTTCAGTCTAACAATCTCCCCCTTTGGATTCAAGATTAAAAAAAAATTAGCAATAATCTTCAGGTCTTCATAACTTCAGAATTGATCTTCAACTTCAAATCTTTTCTGACTTTGACATCTTGAAAACTTTGACAATTCTTCAAAATTGTTTTTCCCTTTGAATTAGCTTTTGCATAAACTCTGACTTTCTTTCACTTTCTCTTTGATAAGCTTTCTTTAACCTTTGACTTTGATCATCTGAAAAATATTTATCTCCTCTGAAATCTTTTAAAATCTTCAATCTGATCTTGAACTTTGAATATTCTCCCCCTTTTTAATGATTTGTAAGAATCAACATCATTAAAACACTTCAAGGTCATATTTGTCATTGAATGAACTTCCCGCCATCTGATAAGCACAATCTTCATGAACTTTCATCTCCCCCTTATGATAATAGACAATCTCCCCCAAAACATGATGTGATAAAATCTGTCATCTGATCTGAAAGAGCCGTTGAACCATGGATGTATTCATCTGAATCTTTTCAAATTCAAACGAAATAAGAGTTGTAACCCTGAATCAACATATGAAACAGTTAGAAATGTCTGTCAGTAACACGAAGTTACTGTGTACAACGAATGTACAATTTAAGGAGCTTGTTTGATGTTGACTCCCCAGGACATCCATTCAATCATTGAAAAACACAAGGTAATTCTATGAATGTTCTGACAGAAAAACAAATTCTCTGTGTGTCCGTGCTTGTGTTTGAAAGAATTAGCATAATGATTGTGTTTCATAAGGATCAAAGTATGTAAATCAATGAGACAACAATGATTGTACATAGACTCAACGTGCATGAGAAAGGGTCGAAGGTGGGGCAACTTTCCTTCTTTTTCAATATCAGTATCTTCCAAGAGAAGATCCGATAGATTATGTGCTGCTTCCCCAGAAAATGTGAAACATTCTCTTTTTAAGAAAAGAATGAGTAGCTAGTGGGGTTGTATGCAAGAGATGGCATGGGCTATTTGCCTATTTCAATGATGGTCACCAAAAAAATGTGAACCAATCAGTAATGTGGTTGCCCGACTCAGAAAGATGTTTGGTGCAGAGTTCTGATATTCTTTTAACTCTGTTCTCTCACTCTCGTTCTTTTAAACATATAAGCTCACATCTAACCAATCTCTCATTTCCATTTTACCTCTGCTCACTCCCATACTCAATTCTTTTAGACCCCTCTCCCCTCAATCACTCAAAGGATTTCTTCCGGGGTAGGAAACACTGGTTATCGTGAATCCATGGAAGATCTATTAAGCACTCACACTGAAACCCATGTTCCTAAAAGTACATGTTGTTCAATGATCTTCTTGACATGTAAAGCACAAGAAATCATATGTCAGTGTATATATGCTCATCAAAGATCAGAAATGAAATTTGAGCATTTTAAACATTTAAGATATCTCAAAACTTTATATGAATGAAAAGAATAGAAATGTTTTGAGAATCTGACAATGATTAAGATCAGATCAAATTATGACGAAGAAAAAATATTTGGGAATTCAAAGACGTAAGTGGTTTATATGAACAATATATAAACATATTATCAATGAAAGCACATTAAAAATGAAATGACGTTTTGATTCAAACAACAGTGAATAGCAAATGACGGGAATATTACCATAGAAAGATATATCATTTGATACATGGTAATAACAAATACAATTTGAAAATACTGAACCTACGTCTGTATGAATACTTGACAAAGTATGTAGAAAAGAAAATACACAAGTATTATTCTTTAAATAACACACGGCCAGATAAACAATAAAATTCACAAATATCCAAAAATCATTTAAAATTCACACTTCTCAAATTAGAAAAACATTTTAAGATCGTGAAGTGGTTTGAACATTTTAAAAAACATTTTTCACAAATGAAAGTTGTTCTTCTTTCACAAGCGTTAGAGTATAAGGATTAAAATAATATACCTGTATTGCATAATCCTTAACTCCCCCTGGAATGAATATAGCAATTAAAGTATCCTTGAATAGATATCCTCCCCCTTGATATCTGTAAAACATCAATCTTTTTAGAAATATTTTTATAAAAGATATAGCAATATAATTTCTAAAATCCCTTTCAAACGAAAAACTTTCTGAAAAGATATAATCATGAAAGCATCCTTCAGAAGAAAACATTTGAATACGGGTTTTGAACTGAATTGTCCAAAAGCCATTGTCACATAAAATAACCTGCAAGAATTTTTTTTTGGTAATCATTATAAAAATGATTCCGCTTTAGTCAGTCAGCATGTGATGAAATACCCAAGATATATTCAAATAACGCACAAACTTAGAAAACTCCTCCTAGAATCATGAAGTGGCATTTAACATACCAAGTTTGCTAACATAATTGACTATCATTTATCTTTATCTTCAATATAACAGCATTTATCAGTAAACCGAACTTGAAATTGACTATCGCAGAATTGACTTGTACTGAAAAGATTATGATCAAGTCCTTCTACGTATAGAACTCTTTTGATCGTCACGATACCATTTGTTAAAAATCCGTGTCCTCGAATGTATCCAGTAACCTCAGAATTTGAATAACTTACAGTACCGGCAGGTTCCTCAACATAATTGTGAAGTAGATGTTTAAATCCTGTCATATGTCACGAGCATCCTGAATCTATGTACCATGTATGTAAGGCCTGCAAAAAGAATAACTTATTTCTGTTTAGGTACCCATATCCAGATGGGTCCTTCCTTGTTAGCTTTTTGCAATTCATCAACATTATGTACCTTAGCCTTAATTCGCCACTCATAGCGAGGCTTAGGTACCCATTTCCATATCATTTTAACATTAAGCTCATGAAATGTTTTCTTTTTCGAAAAATGATCAATCTTAGCATGAAAAATTTTACCCTGATGAGTTAAGGATTTTGAAACTGATTTGACATGAGATGTTTTTCTGGCAACTTTAGACTTAGGATAAATGGAAGGAATAGTAAATGCATTATCATGACAATGTTTGCAGATAAAATTCTTACGCGCAAATGTCAAAAGCTTATATTTATCTAATGAAGTACAAACATTCATACAACTTTGACATTTGGAAACGTTTGAATTTTTACACGTCAAACTATCACTATCACTGATACTACATTTATTTTCAGCAACTTTATTTCCTTTCTCATTCTTCATCCATTTTCCTTTTTCATTCTGCCTTTTTACATCTGAAACAGGAAACAGAATCTTGTTAGCTTTCTTTGTAGAAGATGATTTTAACTTTGAAATGCAAGAAGTTTCTCCTTTTTCAAAAATACTTGGAGGATATTCAGGAGTAGGAGTATAAACAACTGAAGATTTGGATTTGATAGTATCAAACTCTAGATTAGAATGAACATTCCAGTTTGGAGATTCAAACATCTTTTTCTCTTTCAGATTATGTTTAAACAAATCATCTTTCAAAGCATTTAATTCTTTAGAAAGTTCTTTGTTTTCTTCAGAAGATTTGTCAAGTTTGAATCTGAGATCAATGTTCTCATCTTCTAACTCGTCAATCGTCTTTTGAAGATATGTGATTTGTTTCTCAAAATTAGATGTTTGATTCACCTCAGAGTTTGATTCCATCTTTTCGATTATAGGAACAGGATCTGGAGTATTCATCATTTCTGTAAAGATCTCCTCAGTCATAATTTTTGAAAAATCAGAATTAAGGTTTTGATTCATGATATTTTCATCTTTTGAATCTTTTGAGGAATTAGAAGTGAATGAATCAGATAAAGAATTTTGATTCTCAACATCAGTTTCTGAATCAGATTCATCATACTGACACTGAGATTCAGTACTACTTGCTTCAACCTTGGCTGACTCTGTTGGTAAACAAGGAGAAAATAGTGACGTAAATTCACTAAATTCTATTTTTCTTGTTTTGTAACTTTCATTTAAATCTTTATAAGCAAAACCAACAGACTTTAAACTTGAAATAGAATCAGCACAAGATGAAGTGTCATCATCATTCACGACTTTACCTTTTACAAAAGTATCATGAATATCAGGTTTTGTAGGAATAAACCCCATTCTATCAAAATTATACAAATTTTCTAGTGCTCTTTTCAAAACATTATTTGGTTCAAAACCTAAACCTTTTTTAACATTATAAAATCTGACATCTTGGAGTTTGTTTGTTAAAAGATTTAATGTTTGCTCAGTCTGTCCTCTTTTCAAATTTAAATCGTCTAGTTGCTTAATTTTACAATATGCCTCGTTTCTTTCTTGAAAACACGCTTCAAATTTTAGTTGAAATCACCTTTTTCAGCATTTAAGTTTACAAGATCTCTTTCAAGCTCAGATATTTTTGAATTTAAAACATCTTTGTCCTTTTTCAAAAAATATTTTTCAGATTCTTTTTCCTTAACAACATCTTTCAACATTGAATTTTCATCACGAAAATTCAACATTGTTTGTCTTTCATGACTAAGTTTGACTTTCAAAGATCTAAACTCTTCTTTCATGAATTTAACTTGAGCCTTTAAAGATTGAATACTTACCTCAGAACCACAGTCGGAATGATCAGAAGATGATCCAATGTCCTCATTCACTTTGGCCATCATACACACCTGAGTAAAGTGTGCAGATTCATCATCAGAACTCTTGTAGAACCAATTTTCTTCCTCCGCCATTAAGTTTTGACCATCTTCCACTTTCTTTGCTATCAGTGATTTTCGAGTATAATATTCTGAATTCTTTATTCTCTTCTGCTTGCAGTCTTTGGAAAAATGACCTGGTTTTCCACAGTTATAACATCTTCCATATTTCGGCTCAGTCTCTTCTTTCTTTCCTTCTCTCTTCTCATCTCGTTTCTCTTCTCGCTTTTCATTTGCCATGATTGAAAGATGTATATACCTACACAAGATGAAAAATATTAGCTAGTAAAGATCTTTAAATCCAATCAAATCAAGAAAAACTTAAAAAAAAATTTAAGAACAACTCAGTATGAAACGCAAAATGTGTGAATAGTGTGAAACGCAAACCACACTTCTCGTATCAAGTGCAGTACGCAAACCAAACTTTGCGTTTGTAGTGTGGAACGCAAACCTTGACTTTGCGTTTGTAGTGTGGAACGCAAACCTTGACTTTGCATTACAAGAGTGATACGCAAACACCACTTTGCGTATGTACTGTGAAGCGCAAACACTACTTTGAGTGTGTTGTGGTACGCAAACCTTAGCTTTGCGTATGTGCTGTGGAGCGCAAACGCTACTTTGCGTGTGTGCTAAGGAGCGCAAACTCTACTTTGCGTGTGTGCTGAGGAGCGCAAACCTTAGTTTGCGTTTGTGCTGTGATGCGCAAACTGAGCTTGATCAGTGTCACAAACGACTTTGCGTGTTCAGATACTTGCGCAAAGATAACTTTGCGTGTTCAGTGTGTGATACGCAAAGTACAAATCAAACACAAATAAACTTTCGATGAATGTTACGCAAACCAGGATGAACATGCGCAAACTTTGACGAACACACGCAAACCTCTAAAATCGATCAAAATCACACCAAAAAATCATCAAGACTTCGAATTTCGATCTGAAAATTTGACAATTTACTTATCAACAAATTTCGAACACAATTCTAACAAGTAATTTCGATTAAAAACACACAAATCATTAAATTGATTCAAGAACAGTACGTGAAACTTGTGAACTCGAACTCAACAAAAATCACAAATTCATACTCGATTACAGTGCAATTAACAAATCTATCCAGACATACTCGATCGATTATACACTACGAACATAACCTAATCAGATTCAACTCAAAAATTCCACTAAAAAATCAAAATTGATTTTGACTTCGTGAACAGTAACGTGAACAGTGTCGACTCAAAACATTTTCTTGATTTTCAAACGGATTTGGCTCTGATACCAATTGTGGTCCAAGATTACTAGCATAAACACATACAAATTATCACAAAACACTTTGTTTATTAATCACAAGAATTACATCAAGCCATAGATCTAAGTGATTAACCTTTCAAGATAGAATGTGTTTGTGTGTGTACTCAATGTGTGCAACTATGTGTTCTTACTCTCTCTCTCAACTACCACCAAGATTACACCTTCACTTTCACACACTTACTCTCTTGCACACTTGAAACAACACAAGGACTTGCTTATATATAGGTCAACATGACCAAGCAAGGTCAAACCTTCTAGAAACAAATACAACTCACAGACAAACACTAATTACAACAATGACCCTCATTTAATCTTGAATACAATTTCAGTCTAACACACACTATGGAAGGAAACCAAGTTATTCACTCAAGGATTTGTGACAAACCCATCACCATCACAGAGGATTGCATACACACTCATCTATGCTTAGATGATGCCTCAGGTATTACTTCTTTACCCAAGGAAGATCTCTTCCAAGTCCTTAGGCGTATGGGGTATGAAGGTCCCACTGATGTATACAAGTTTTACAAGAACAGATTTTCACCTCAGTGGCGATTTTTTGTTCATACCCTACAACACTGCATTTCACGAAAAACAACTGGCTGGAGTGAGTTCAGCCGCACAATAGCCTATGCTCTTGTCTGCCTAGCAACTTCCAGCAAGTTTAATTTCTCACAAATGATTTTAAGTGATTTACTGTCAAACCTGGAAACCAAAACCAAAACAAAACGATTTTATATGTATCCTAGGTTTGTACAAGAGATTCTACTAAATGAATTGACGGATCTACCCTCTTTTCAAGAGGTGTATGTACCAAAACCTCCCAAAGGGAAGGTATTCTCAAACATGAAAAGACCAAGTAAGGACTTTTCTGGACAAGAGACACCATTATTCTCTACAATGATGGTTATGTCTCATTCCCATGGTGAGGCATCAGTGTCAAAGCCCACATCTGACCACCAAACTGATGACCTACCCACACCATCCAGTTCAATTGATACTCCTCAGATCCCTATTGTCAATCCAACTTACCCCATCACCAAAACATATCAAAGGAAAAAGGTACAGAAGGTTCCTTCCCTTTCTGTATCTTCACCCCAACAGCCTGCAAGCCCTCTAATGGAGCATTATCCATTAGAGAATATCTAAAGGGAAACTACAGGGGTGTCTCCCAACCCCAACAAGGTGCTCTATAAGGAGAAGGATGAGCATGTGGGCAGTAAGGTTCACACTACTGTTTCTGCACAAGGTGTAGGACAGGACAGTGTGAACATATCTAAGACCTTCCCCACGGAAACTTTAGATGAGCAATCATCTAAAGGTCCCAGGTGCCAAGAAACCACGGGGGTAGCAGGTGCTTCTGCTAGGTAGAAGGCCTCTACTAAAAGATCCAAGGATCCTTCAAGGGTGGTAAAAACACCTAAAGGAGGTGAGGACATATATACTTATGATGAATTGATGGATACTCTTGGTACAATAAGTCTGGAAGTTCATAATCAAGAATTGGAGATAAAAGAGATGAAAAAGGTGATCACTTCTCAACAAGTACAAATTACCAAACTCAAAAAGATGGTTCTAAGGCTGGTGCACAAAAAGAAGAAAACCAAGTTTGTTTTGAAGAAGAGGAGCATTGATCATGATGCTTCCAAAAAGGGGGAGACTCAAGCAACTAAAGATAAGGAGGAGAAGCCAGTTGGAATGGAATTTTTGTTTGAGGGGGAGATGAATACTGCAGCAGAAAAGAAGGAAGAAGCAGAAACTTTTGTAAAAGCAGCAGAAATTGGTAAAGCAGCAGAAACTGAAAAAGCAGCAGAAACAGATAGAGTTGCAGCTGAAACAGGTATGTCAGCAGAGGAAATAGAAATAGCAGAGACTCTAGTGAAGGCAAAGAATGACACTCCCAAGGCTACTCAATAGGCCAAGGGAGTGGTAATCAAAGAAGTTGAAACAGAGAAGAAAAGAAAAGAGTTCAGTGTAGCTGAGGCCAAAAAGAAAGGAAAGGAGAAGATGATAGAGTCTGAGAAGCCATCAAAGAAGCAGACTCAAATAGAACTTGATGAAGAAATGGCCAAAAATTTGCAAGAATAGTTGGAAAAGGAGGAAGAGATTCAATCTGCAAAAGACAAAGAAATTGCTTTAGATTTGTCTACTAAGCTTAATGAAGAATATCAAAGGAGGTTGAAGACTGTTGCTGCTGACATTGAGAGCAACTAAACAAAGCCAAAGAAAGCCTTCAAAGACCTTCCTGGCTAATCAAGAAAGAAGGAAAATGATAAACTTTCTGAAAGGCGCTATTGGAGTTCCTGAAGGAATGTTTACCAGCATGTCATTTGGAAGGATAGAAGAGCTATACAAGAAGGAGATGGCCAAGCTGAAAGGGGATTTCACTCAAAGGGTAGAGGTTGAAAGAAAGATGAAAGAAAGACATGACCTCAACATACAACAACCCTTCCCTGAAAGTGAAGAAGGCACTCCTATCAAAGAAAAGGCAAAAGTGAAGGAAGAAGAGACCTTAGCTCAGAAAATTGGAGCTATAAAAAGAAAGAAATCTATTACTACAAAGAAACAGGCAAAGAGGCCAAGAATTGAAGAAGTTGAAAAGGAGAATGAAAGTGAGAGAGCAAAAGCAGAATCAGCAGAACATGTGCTAAAGCAGAATCAAGATCCTACAAGTCAACCAAGACAATCTGATGTGCATTTGATTTGTACATGACAGTATATGATAAAGAACCTATGAAGGTTGATCCTATTTCAGTGAATGCTCCTGAAATCATTCATTGGGATATTTTGAAAGACCAAGGCAAAGAATACTTCAGGATCAAGAGAATGGGTGATAATTATGAAGTATATGCTACATGGGGTAAAATTATCAGAAGTTGTTCCAGGTCTGATTTGGAAGAAATGCACAAAGTTGGACTGAGATTATATGGTAAAGTGTTGGAAGAAGTTGGGATGAGTCTAACAAAAATGGCCATGGAATACTTGGGTATGATGTTTGAGCCTGAAAGAGTGCAGAATGTTATCAAAAACTTGCATCTTGAGAATGGATTCAAAAGAATAGATAATTGGATGTTGTTTGAAAATTGTGGAGTCTTTGTGCTAACTATTGATAAAAGCTATCATGAATACTACTTGGTGGACAAAGTGTATGACCATAGCAGAGCAAAGCTACAAGGAATGCTGAGAGCAAAACTGGTATGTCCTAAAGATTCAGAAATGGCCAGGATAGTGATCAAAAGAACTATTAATCAAAGTCTAGGACTGGATCCAAATCTGGGCAATTAAGCTGGAGTTTAGAAAGCATCATGAAGACCCTATGCTGAAGAACTTAACTTCTCTTTTTGAAAACTTAAGTTAGGGAAGATTGTTGGGTCTGAAATGTGCTAAGGATGGATACTACTGTTGAGCTTAAAGATTAATACTGCTGAAGATATTAATACTGCCAGTTAAAGATTTTATTACTTCTACTAGAATTACTACTGCTTGAAGAGTTAGTACTTCTAGTAGTTAGTACTGCTTGAAGATTTACTACTGCTAGCATGATTAATACTGCAAGCATGGTTAGTACTGCTGAGGAGATTAATGCTTCTAGATGATTAATGTTGCTTCTTATGATTCTGAAGATAATGTTGATAAAGATGGATTGATACGAAAGACAAGGAGCTGAAGATAATGATGAAGATAATTATGGAATGGTTGCTAAAGATCAATATTTCTTTTGTAATTATCTTGTAATCAGTTCTGTATATATAGTTTAGAAGTCTTTAGTAGTTTTTGATAGATATATACGTTTAGAGAGAATTAACCTCAAGGTTCTTTGTAGTCCTTTCAATAGAGAAGTATTGAACGTCTGTTGAGTTTTTTCAACAGATTGAGGTTTTGTGTGTAATCATTAAGTTAAATCAATATAACTTGTGATTTGAGTTTATACACTGTTTGATTGATTTATTGTTAAAGTGTTTTTCCGCGACTTCTTTAATATAGTTTCTGAGTGTTTAGTTTAAATTCTTGTTTAGAATTTCGATCCTGACAAAAATGAATATATATCAACTTCCCAAATACATTTATGTACTCAAATCATCTTATGTAGCACATACTATGAAACCCCTTCTTATTTTATAAAAGCATGATAAAACCCTAAAACCTCTTAAATTTGAAGTTTAGGTCAAAACCCACCAACATCAAGAACATTGATAGAAGGAGTTCAAGTATTTAAAATAGTAAGATTTTGACATGTATAAAGTTTTAAAGAAGTGGGATGAACTCACAATGCTTGGTTTAGGTAAATCCTATAAACCAAGAAATCTTCTAAAATGGTAGCAACCCTTGACCTTGAACCCTAGATTAATAATCTTGGTGAAGATGATGGAGAAGCTTCTTGAAATCTAAGTATTTAATGCCTTAGGTAAAGCTAGGGTTTGGAATTTAATGAGAGAAAACGTATGGGTATAGGAGGAAAGTGAGAAAAGTGGGTGTGAATGATAAATGAGAGAAATGGGATTAAATGAGCATTTAAGGCTCTGGAACCATAGGCGATTATGCCAATGGCACTCTCGCAAGGCACTCTCGCTCAAATGGTACTGCGGCCTCAAGCCCCTTCCACAATTATGCCCTGACGATGGTGACCTTGGCATTCTCGTCGGGCACTATCGCCCAACTTGTACCGCTGGTGGTCTTCCCTTCGCGACAATGACACGACGATAGTGACCCTAGCACTGTCGCCGGGCACTATCGCCCCAAGCCCACACGACTCCAAAAACTGACTTTTTCTTGTGCGATTACTTCTCGACCAAAGACTCCTAAATAGAAATTCGAAATCACACGAAGAACAAACATAAAGGGATGCTTTGCTTACCCAAAATTTCGGGTGTTACACACCATCACCGATGGTCCACCATCATCGATGGATCACCAAGGGTATATCACAAATGGATTATCGAGGGCTTTACTCATCGGTGATTATTATTAATTTTAAAAAAATATACAAATTTTATGTATATTTATACAAAACTTACCCATAATTATCAAATATACCAAATAATTCCATACAATTATAAAAGATATCGCTAAAAGAATTTCAAAGTCTATACTACAATTATAAAAGATATCGCTAAAACGGGGGAAGGGATGATGAGTGCTAATTATCTTTACTACTTTATAAACCAGATTTCCCAAAAGTCTTAAAGACACATTTTCAGCATAAAGTACAACTCTACTAAACATGGTTTACCTTATCAATGCATAGAGTACAACTTATGATGCCATTCAAAATTCAAAATCAACCGCCTCTTCATTCCCCTGAGAATTCATACACTCATTGGATTTTAGGTTTCCAAGACCCGCTTTCCTCCCAATTCATTTTCCCATACGACGATTTAATCCTGCTTTTTCCCTCTCTTCCCGGTAAAGCATTGTCTCCTTCCATGAACCTCGGCTTCATCTTTTTCCCTTGTTGCCTCCTGACCGACCTTCACCCTCACCATCTGAGTTCAATTCGGTTCTTCTCCTTCGTCTGGGTTTAGGTCGAATATAGCACCACCAACACCATTATCACCATCACTCATTGCCACCGGTACCGCCTATGTGAACCAAGGATCTCCTTTCGAGTTCAAATTTCTTCATCTTCAAGATTTCCATCGGATTTCTCATCTTAGGTTTCGACCAGGTACGAGTTTGACCTAATTATTCTTAGTTTTTCAAATATTTTGAAATCAGATCTGATTTTATG
The DNA here is from genome assembly GCA_954870635.1 of Arctium minus. Lineage (NCBI taxonomy): Eukaryota > Viridiplantae > Streptophyta > Magnoliopsida > Asterales > Asteraceae > Arctium > Arctium minus. Next base: position 32,253,620 of record OX941091.1, on the reverse strand, counting down.
AGATGGAATTCAAATCTTCTATTTGTTTCAATGATTCCCCCTTTGTTGGTTACAATTTTTCTCTATTTTGTGAGATGGAATTTCAAATGCTTCTAAGTTTTAAGTTGTGTTTCTAGCTTACTGTAATAGGTACCAAGAACTGATCAGGTAATTTATTTTTGTTTCCTCTTCCTGTGTGTTGATTTTTCTTTCCGTGTTTTCTTTCTTCTTTCTGTTTCCTTCTTTTTGTTTCCTTATGTGTGTTTATTCCTTTTCACTTCTTTTTGTGTCTCATTGTGTGGGTTGATTTTTTTTCTCCTATCGTTTATAGAAGGTGTTTGAGGAAATGCAGACCATGAAGACCCAATTTCTCAATCCAGGAATCCTTAAAGCAATAGTTTAGGTATGTTTCAATTCAAGCATTCACTCTTCAATTACAAAAATGAAGCTAGATGAGAAAATTTGGTTGATCTTAGTTGATCTCTGTTTCTATATTTTGTGTTCCACAAATCCTATCTTAAGCTAAGAACCCAAAAGTTCTATGGTTTATTTTATTTAAAATCATATCTATGTTTTTGTAAAACGGTGAGAATGTTTCCCTTCTTTTGCACTGCTTTAGGTTACATTTAAGCTGCCCTTGAATTGAAAATCTATGTATATATATTTTCTTATGTTACATGATTTTTTTTACATTCTCGATTCCTGTATATTCTTGTTGAATTTTAGATTACTCGGATTTGATATATGTGATAGAGGAAGGATGAAACGGCAAGTGTAAGTATTGATTTGTGTCTCATGCGACTGGTAAAGGATTCGTAGTTGATATTTAGGAGAGATTTATTTGGTTAGTTTTATTACTGGTGTTGTCAAGATGGTACTGTGGTTTGCTTGAATTTTATGTTTCAGTTTTGGAAGCTTTCAATAAAATTGTTGCTTTTACTTGATTTTTACCGGCTTTCATCAATGTTATACAACAGAAGACATGGTATATTATTCATATAATAAGTCTTCTTCTAAATTTGAAAAATGATCTAAATATTGAGCATGTAAATGAGCATATAAAATTTGAACATCGAAAAAAGTAAACAAAATCAAGCTTGAGCTCAAACATTGTAAAGAAACCACATAACTGGTTCTTGGTTAACTCCAGTTCAAAACACTACCAACATAGGTTGTTGAAAGTTCTCAAAGAAAGAATTTGATTTTCTTAACCTATGTTGGACACTAAAAGAGGTTTAGCATTTAGCAACTGTTGGATTGATGCATTGTTTTTTGATGATACTTTTAAAAACCTTCTCTTAACTTATTTTTGGATATTTGAAATTTGCATTCTGCCGCATTGCTCTTTTATCTTGGTTGTTTTCTTCAAGTGGGATTATACTTAAAGTTAATAGATGTGCTTGAATATCCTCTGCAGTGTCTGCTTCCATCTGATTGATGTACCATTTGCTCTGAAGAGGCTACAAAAATCACGCAAGGAGGTTTGTAATCACGTGTAGATGCTAATTGTACCTATTTTTTATTATATTGTTTCTTATAAATATCTATTTGTCATTAATAAGTGGTTAGATTTCACTAATTTATTGTTTCTAAAGGTCTCAATTTGAGATATCTTCATAGGTATGTAGAGATCCAAGACTATTTACGAGTTTCATACGGAGTTTATTTGAAGGACTCTAAACTGAAAGAGTTAAAAAAATCTGAATAAATTAGATGTTTAGTTGGTGATTTTTGATAAATTATTATGCATTTGAGTTTAAACTATGATTTTAGTTGGTCAAAACTTGAAACGTTTTTGGCTCTACTGCAGAAGCGACTCCCAAGTCAGATCTGCAGCTAATGAATGTGAGAGGACTAGGCATCGTTCATGTGAAAAGTCATTTGCATGTAACTAAGTTCAAAATTGTCATGAGTTCTTAGCATTCTTCAATGTTCACCCATTTTGATTAAGAATATCTTTTAATGCCAGATGTATAGAAGCAAGAAACTTGATGATTATCGGCAAGGCAAGACATGAATCTTGATTTAGGCAGAAAAAACAACCATCTTAGAGGAAAGATAAGTAGTGGATTCACTTCCATGAATATGAAAACTTAAAGAGTCAACCGGTTCAAGGCTATAAGATTACAAACGCATATTATGGTCTTGGTTTTTTTACTGTTGTTGCAATTCTGGTGGGGGCCTTCGATTTGAATTCAGAGTTGAGCCTTGCAATGGCCATAAGTGAAATTGCCATTGGTCTGTTTTTTGAATTCTAAATCTTTCATTTTTGGTATCAATTTAATTATGTTTTTTTGGTGGTCTTGATTTCAACTATTATCTTGGTTTTGTTGAAATATGTTTGGTGATTCATAGCCTTCGATGGTCTAAATTTCAATTTGGTAATTTGATGAGATTTGTTCGAGGCTGTTGGGATTGGGGTGTTCGATTTCAAAGATCTATTCCATGATTTCAATCAGCAGTGCCGATTTTCGATGTATTAATGCTCTTTATCGGGTAAGAGTCATTACTTTGACTTACCAGGTAAGATTCTCAATGCTTGTCATTTTCATCTGATTAGGCAAAGTGACCCGATAAGCACTATACCAAGTAAGAGTCGTTACTTTCACAAATTTCCTAATGCCCAAAATCCAAGATTATTGAAAGTTTTCATCTTTATAAGCCAATTTTTTGATCTTGGAAATGGGTGTTTTTTTAATGTCATTATGAAATCTAACATTTTGGTTTGGCAGAAGCAACCCCAAAGTTGGTGTTGAGATTGATGGGGTTAAAGGGGTTGACTTTGTATGATTTGTAGAGCCATTTACGGGTAGATTATTAAACTTCAACTTGTGACTCAGTATTGTGATTTTTGTAATCTTAGCGTTTTTTATTTGGATCATGAACTCGACATTGTGATTTTATGGCAGATTTCATTTGTATGTATCCACTCATTTCCATTGCATAATGTAATCTTTCTATTCCTTCAAATTTTTGAAGGTTTTCTGGATTGATTGATATAATTTTGGGTTTCTGTTAAAAATAGAAAGCATAATCTATGGTAACATTTCATCGTTTTTGTTAGAAATTATACATTTGTGGATCATAGAAGCACATGTTTGGCTATTTTTTGCATAAGCTCTACATGATATGTAGATAAAGAGTTTATAGTTAATAATATAAATAGTTGACACATATTATCTGCAAGTATGTCCAAGATTCATATGTCACAAGTTTTTGTTGGGGGTATGAATATGGTCCATTCAGCACACTATTAATTTTAGAGATAAGAAGCAAAATCTAAATTTGTTAGTCTTCAATGTAATCAAAGTCATGTGTCAATAAATAAGCGCTTTGAATATCAAGAAAGTGATTGTGTTGTATGTATGGTTGCGAATAGGGAAACACAAAATCCTTGGTAAACGACTAAAACTCTTCCAAGTCTCAAATAATTAGTGAACCTCGCCGCATTGCATGGTGTAACACCCTTAAATCTGAAGATAGCAACTTATAAAAATTTTCTAAATACATCAATAAATACTTCGAACTACAACATAAATTGAGAGTTAACTTCAACGCTCACAATCATCCTATACATACACTCTATGAAAAGGACGGGTGTTACTAAACCCAATAACAATTACTAACTCCAACCTGCGGAAGACTTCACCGACTACTCACTCTTGTAAGGCTAAGGATCAACTCTTCAAAGCACTGCGAGAACTGAACCCAAAAGGAACCTGATGCACATGCCGACAAATAAAAATGTTAGGCTTAATGCCTAGTGAGCTCAAGAGTTTTAACATGAATGGATATATCTTTAAAAGAAAGGAATTCAGTTGAAAGCAAGATCCTTCGAAATATTATACTTAAAAATGGAAACGACACATTTTCCCATAATATGCACTTTTAAAGACAATGCACCCAAACGGGGTCATAGTTCGATACTCAAATTTGTGAAAATGTAAATAATACTTCAGATCCCAAAACACCCAAAACTCGGATGGGACATAATACTCGACCCTTAATTAACGGAAAACAATCCATATAAATATGATACGCCATTAAAACATGGAACTGAAACTTAATACTCACACGACCATAAAATGGAATGAAATCTAAATATTAAAGCATGGACAATTAAATATCCAAAATACAGCGGGCCGACAACGGGGGATACCCGTATCCGTTGAGAGCGGAGTAACACAAAAGTATGCCACTCAAACAACGTTGATCGTATGACACTTCACGACACGCTAGCCCAAGTGCCCCTACGACTCCTTGACAAGTTTCACCCAAAGAGACAACTGACCTTAGCGAATACCACCGAAATTATCGCCAAAGGCTTGGCCACGGGGGATACAACGAAGGCATTGCCCCATGCGGCGAAGGCCCTAAACGCCCATCAGAGACGAGCTTAACCCAAAAACTCAACACGTAATGGGATTAAAAGTTTTTCAAAGGGTTTATGAATGCAATTACACCAACATCCATATAACATGGAATAGACTTCATTTGTACAAAATCCTCAAAGATGCATAAATCATAAGATAGATCTTGCTTGTACAAAATCACCAAGAATACGTAAATCATGTTATTTAGTTGTTGAAATGTTCAAAACCCAATATAAACATTTTAAGAGGTTAACACAATCCAAGTTAACTAAATATGAAAACTTATCAAAATACTCACTCTTTGACATATAACCAAGTAAAACATATTTTTACTTCAAAATACACAAAACTTATCAGCAGTTAACCATTTTATGTAAAACACTTTAAAATTAACATTTTGGCATGTACACCGTTTTCATAAATCAACTTGAACTCACGTTGCTAGATTTAGGCTAAATCTAGATTTCACCCAACGAACTCTTTTGAAGGCCGCTTGAATCCTCATGCCGAGGACTTCCAAAACCTAGATCCATACATACCAACCCATTTAGAAACATTCCCAAAACATTATTTACTAAAATCCCCAACGAGATCAAAACCCTAGTTTCTCCAAAACTATCAAATCCGAGATTTGACAAACCAAACACTAGAGAAACACCGATGGAGCATCTATAACATTAAATCAAGGAAGCTTACCATTTTAGATAATGAGACTTTCCGAGGACACCCAATCCAACTCTTCAACCCGAGCACCCACAAGTTGAACTTGATGAGGAAGATGAAGATGGAGGTTTGGTGGTTCAAGATCCTACTAACTAGATGATGAAGAATCATGTGGTTCAAGGGGGAAAACCCTCAAAATGGGTTAGGGTTCGACTTTGAGGTTTGGGAGAGAAAAGGGAAGGGATTAGAAAATCAAAATGAGGGAATTGGGTGAAAATTCGGACATTTAAGAGACCAGACGTCGCGCACGACCTTGCCACGCGATAGTGACATTGTCACTATCGCGAGGGCACTATCGCGGAGAATGTACCGCGGGTGGTACATCCCCGGCAATTGTGCCACGCGATAGTGACACATGTCACTATCGCGAGTCACATACACGCCACTCGTACCGAAGCAAGAAAAAGGTCAAAACTCGAGATTCTCGCATGGGTCGACTCAAGGTTCGAAAGCACAACGTTTTCCACCCAAGAAGATAGGCGAAAGGCGGAGAGATTGCCAACGAAGGGCGGAAACTTACTTACGAAAAAACGGGTGTTACAATCCTCCCAACCTTGGAATGATTTCGTCCTCGAAATCTAGATCCCCATGAAACCTTGTCCGCAGAAGGATTTCCCTTAGCCCTTCTTCCAGCACCACTATCATGCCCCTTGCACTGATACACACGCCAACCGCCCCTCATGGGCACATTACACTCATAACCGAGCGAACACTTAACTCTCCAGAGTAACCTTTACCCAAAAGGTTACGGTCGTCTCCCAACCTCGGGTGACAATTACCATCTCCAAGAAATTGTGACCTCAACTTCTCGCCGACCAACACCCTTCGGATCTACACGGTTCCGAACCCAAAGTAAAGGATAGCAACCAAACTCCCATGAATCCTCAGATTCCTACTGATCCATTCCTAATATTGAACAAGATGTCCTTCCAAGGCGCCCCAAAGTGTCCTTCAGGTAACTGGTTAACCCAGATTCGGCTAACGCTCGACTTCGTACCAACCCCAACCTCACAACAATCCTCTAATACAATCTTTATCACCATGTAAAAGCTTATACACATCGGTACTTACTTAACAACATCTAACCTTCTTCAATTTTCCATTACCGAAAGGTCATTATTTCCGATGATCCAACCGGGATATTTCCGAATATCCTAAGATCTTTTGGCTTCAAGGACACAAGTCGACACCTAGGACTAAACGGTAACCTAAAAAACATGGGCATCCCACCCAAAATTTCAATCCAGACGGATGGTCGCACTAAGGATGACACCAAACAGAGTGCTAAAAATCCCAAGTCTTACATTTCTAACAAACGGACCACAAGAATTTCCTTTGATCGCGAAGCCCACAAGGACGGTACACCATCACATAAACTATGATGTCACACCGACGAGCAGTCCACCAAAACGAACCCAATCTAATCGCAGATAATCACCTAAGACCTTATCCCGCATGATTACCGAAGTATAAAATCACCCTTTAATTAACTGGGAAGACTTAAATATACTATTTCCATTATACATGTGCATACCAATTCAAAACTGCATCCCACAATTCAAGACTGACCGCAAGTCGGATCATCCGACGCTTCAAATCCCAAGGACTCCATTAGTCCCTAATTACAACTTCTCTCACAACAGGGGTTTAAATCTATAGGCCTAATGAGTTCAAGGTTTTCAGTCGCTATGCCAATTTAAACTTTTACAAAACTTTTAAATACGTACGCTTTATAACAATAATTGGTCGTGCAGTAAAATCCACTACCGGTCACTCAAGGTTTAAAATTAATCACCGGTGCTACACATATAAACCATTTACAAAATTCTCTTGATCAATATTTACGTAAATAAAACAGTAACAAAAGGTGTGTAGCAAAGTTCACCCTATAAACATGAAAATAAATTCCGGTACCCCAAACACGTGAAATAAATGTTAGTACAGCTCCAAAAGAGAACTTCACAACTTTTACCTTTTATCTTTTCCTTCTTTAACCAAAAACGTTATGGCATAAAATTTTCAACAAGCTTCATATGCACCAATTTATTCCCCATAGCTCGGTAGAACGATGGGAACACAAATAAATTTTCAAATCGAGTTTAAAGCCTTGAGCCGCATCGATAAAACACATTTGACCAAGATGGTAACTACAACAATATGCAATCCGAAAACTCATTTCATGCATTGCAGAAAATTTATAACAGCACAATCGAAGCACGTTTAGATTAAAAATTTAATATGAGACAACATAAATATTTCACATATTTACTCACGCGAGTGAAAACCAGATTCAACCCAAAAGTATGCACATATACCCGTGTGAAACTCAAGATGCAATCACGCGACATTAAGATTTTCAAGATGCCTCTTACGGTTTGCAAAAATGCCTGTGCAAGAATCGCATGAGACAAAGTATTAAACAGCTCATAAGTTGATGCACACATTAATGCAAGTCTACACGTGCCCAAAATTTCTTCTTATTACGCGACTCACACCGTCGTAAAATAGGACACCTTAAACCAACTGAATTTTCATAAAACTCATTAACGCAAAACCAGGCGGTGTCAAAATTTTCATTTCCCAACATAAAAGGCGTAAAACAACAATAAGTCTAAAAAGGTTAAAATTCTAAAACCACCACGTAAGAATAAGTAACCCTTTTCAACAAAACTCTCATGAGACATGACACCCCAAAAGCTCGTAAATTATACGCCAAAAAATTAAAACCCACGCATCTCAAAATACACTCACGAACTCAAAAAGGTTGTAGAACCATACCCCGTAAAATCAAACACGACTCGTAAAAACTAAAATTCTCCAGAAAATCCCGACTCGAGAACAGTGGGACAACTGTTCCTTTAAAACCTTAACATACGTAGAGGAGATCCAATGTTAAGGTTAAAAATTCTACAGTTATTTGCCCAATACCACATATGGCATTTAAAACACGGATATTAAGATGTCCAAAGATAGCGTTAAACACAAAACAGGGACGGAGAGATTTTTCCATATAAATTGCAGTAACTTGCAACAAAACAATTCCATGCATGCTTAAGCTCACGGTTTAAAATCTGATGAGTGCTAAATGTTTTACCAAGACTTCAAAGTATAACACACTTTATGCTTCGAATACATGAGAAACAATTGACGCAGACTTATTTTAGAAATAGATTTCGTGCATGAATTTGGTCGGCACTCAGCATCTTAGGACTACACTCCTCCATTTTCCCGACATAATATCGTCATTCGGATGTATCCAACATCTTAGAGCAACAATCCCACTAATTGGTTAACTTACATTTTTTCCTCGAAACAGAATCGGTCTGTTAAACTGATAGTTCTACTCCAACCAATAACTTTGACCCAAGATGGTCGACTTAATGAATTCATCGCACTTAACTATCACTCCAAAGTGACATTACTATAAGCATCAATCCTCCCTTAGCTTACTCGCTTAAAAACTTTCTCACTACCCCAACGGTCATCATACCAAGGTAGTTCAAGTATACACATGTAGCATGTAGATTCACCATAACACTAGCCAGGTGCCATTATGAACGTACCGAACATGATCATCCTTGTGACTCTCGACAAGTTTCCCGTTTCTAGCGACTTGCTTAACCTCAAAATATCTTATCTTAAGGTACCTAATATGCAACTTCACATACAATCACTTATAAGAACGCTAGTTTGAGTCTAGGTATCCAACAATCGATACTTAATTCTCTCAAACTTAAGCTCTGATACCAACTTGTAACACCCTTAAATCTGAAGATAGCAACTTATAAAAATTTTCTAAATACATCAATAAATACCTCGAACTACAACATAAATTGAGAGTTAACTTCAACGCTCACAATCATCCTATACATACACTCTATGAAAAGGACGGGTGTTACTAAACCCAATAACAATTACTAACTCCAACCTGCGGAAGACTTCACCGACTACTCACTCTTGTAAGGCTAAGGCTCAACTATTCAAAGCACTGCTAGAACTGAACCCCCGAAAGGAACCTGATGCACATGCCGACAAATAAAAAGGTTAGGCTTAACGCCTAGTGAACTCAAGAGTTTTAACATGAATGAATATATCATTAAAAGAAAGGAATTCAGTTGAAAGCAAGATCCTTCGAAATATTATACTTAAAAATGGAAACGACACATTTTCCCATAATATGCACTTTTAAAGACAATGCACCCAAACACACATTTCTTATAAAGCGATGCAACCCGTAACTCGGATGGGACATAATACTTCAGATCCCAAAACACCCAAAACTCGGATGGGACATAATACTCGACCCTTAATTAATGGAAAACAATCCATAAAAATATGATACGCCATTAAAACATGGAACTGAAACTTAATACTCACGCGACCATAAAATGGAATGAAATATAAATATTAAAGCATGGATAATTAAATATCCAAAATACAGCGGGCCGACAACGGGGGATACCCGTATCCGTTGAGAGCGGAGGAACACAAAAGTATGCCACTCAAACAACGTTGATCGTATTACACTTCACGACACGCTAGCCCAAGTGCCCCTACGACTCCTTAACAAGTTTCACCCAAAGAGACAGTTGACCTTAGCGAATACCATCGAAATTATCGCCAAAGGCTCGGCCCATGGGGGATACAATGAAGACATTGCCCCACGCGGCGAAGGCCCCAAACGCCCATCAGAGGACTGCCCACAGTCATGATAGCTCAACCGGGCTCAACCCTCCTAGTGCCTACTTGCAAAGACAAGGTCATAAACCATGAGTCCCGGAGTCCAACCTCGTACCACCCAATTGACCATCAAATAAGACTGACTTATGTGCCTATGGATCCAATGCAACACAGTCTAAAGTTACACGACTACTCATGAATGACTACAACACTCGAGTTTGTAACTATCGATAATATGCAATAAAAAACATTAAGACGTAAGTCACAAATTGAACTCTACATCGAGCCATTAAAACCGGACAAATGTCCTCAAGACTCTTTTAAGCCAATACCGAGCTAAAATGCTCAAAAATCCATTTGACCAACAGTTACTGGTCCCCCAAATGATGAAATGCATTTAAAACGTTTACGAAGATACATACTTCAAAGACGAGATTAACCCAAAACTCAACACGTAATGGGATCAAAGGTTTTCCAAAGGGTTTATGAATGCAATTACACCAACATGCATATAACATGAAATAGACTTCATTTGTACAAAATCCTCAAAGATGCATAAATCATAAGATAGATCTTGCTTGTACAAAATCACCAAGAATACGTAAATCATGATATTTAGTTGTTGAAATGTTCAAAACCCAATATAAGCATTTTAAGAGGTTAACACAACCCAAGTTTACTAAATATGAAAACTTATCAAAATACTCACTCTTTGACATATAACCAAGTAAAACATATTTTTACTTCAAAATACACAAAACTTATCAGCAGTTAACCATTTTATGTAAAACACTTTAAAATGAACATTTTGGCATGTACACCATTTTCACAAATCAACTTGAACTCACCTTGCTAGATTTAGGCTAAATCTAGATTTCACCCAACGAGCTCTTTTGAAGGCCGCTTGAATCCTCAAGCCGGGGACTTCCAAAACCTATATCTATACATACCAACCCATTTAGAAACATTCCCAAAATATTATTTACTAAAATCCCCAACGAGATCAAAACCCTAGTTTCTCCAAAACTATCAAATCCAAGATTTGACAAACCAAACACTAGAGAAACACCAATGGAGCATCTATAACATTAAATCAAGGAAGCTTACCATTTTAGATGATGAGACTTTCCGAGGACACCCAATCCAACTCTTCAACCCGAGCTCCCACACGTTGAACTTGATGAGGAAGATGAAGATGGAGGTTTGGCGGTTCAAGATCCCACTAACTAGATGATGAAGAATCATGTGGTTCAAGGGGGAAACCCTCAAAATGGGTTAGGGTTCGACTTTGAGGTTTGGGAGAGAAAAGGGAAGGGATTAGAAAATCAAAATGAGGGAATTGGGTGAAAATTCGGACATTTAAGAGACCAGACGTCGCGCGCGACCTTGCCACGCGATAGTGATATTGTCACTATCGCGAGGGCACTATCGCGGAGAATGTACCACGGGTGGTACACCCCCGGCGATTGTGCCACGTGATAGTGACACGTGTCACTATCGTGAGTCACAATCGCGCCACTCGTACCGAAGCCAGAAAAAGGTCAAAACTCGAGATTCTCGCATGGGTCGACTCGAGGTTCGAAAGCACAACATTTTTCACCCAAGAAGATAGGCGAAAGGTGGAGAGATTGCCAACGAAGGGAAGAAACTTACTTACGAAAAACCGGGTGTTACACGCGGGTACAAAACTAGTATGTATATATATATACACACATTTTTATGTTAAATTGTCCTTGAAATTGATGTTCATTTGATGATTAATTGCTTATTATAACAGGAGTTGTTATTTAATTGGTTGAAGCAAGAAAATAGAGAAAAAAATAAGCAATCTAAATGAACATCTCATTTCCAAGCAAGGGCTAGTTTCAAGTGAGTTGTTGTATTTCCAACCCACGACAAACTCTCGTCCAGTGCTGCCATTTCCTAAGCAAGGGCTACTTTAAAGTGAGTTGCCATTTTGACAACCCATGCCGAACTCACTCCGGGCACTGCCTTCCCACGACTCAGGTCCAATTTTGGGAGACTTTGATGTAAGTTGTCAGTTTTCCAACCCACGCCCAACTCACGCAGGCCTCAGCAGATCGTGGGCCTCCTTTGTTTTTGGAGAAGTTTCTAAACTTTTGGGTATAAAAGGATTTTTGTAACTGACATTTGGAAGACGTTCTTTTTGGGGGATCGCACGCGAAATTGAAGAGAGGAGAAGAAGACGATTTTGGGGGAAACAACAACTGGTATTTTCTTCCATTAATTACGTATTTTAGATTAGGTTTAATGTTTGTGTTGGGAACTGAATAAAAGCTTAAGTATGGTTAATGCTGCTAGTTCAGAATTACTACTGCTTAGAAGTTAATGCTGCTTGAAGAAGTTAATGCTGCTGAGCATAGTTAGTGCTGCTTATGAATTGAAGATCCGAATGAAAAGGATGACAGCTGGAAAGAATAAAGATATTCATGGAAGGCTTGAAGATAATGATGGAAGATATACTGAAGATATGTTTATTTATTGTAATTATATTTTGATTAGTATATGAACAGAATATACAGAATAGTTTAGATAGAGATACAGATTATTTGATTAATTAGTTCATTCTAAGTTTTAGAGAGAAAATCAACCTCAAGGCATAGATCCTAATTCTAGAGAAGTAGAATTCGTATTGGTGAGTCTGTTCATCAATATTGAGGTTGAGTGTGTAATCTTGTGATTTTAATACAAGTTTGCAAAGTGTTTATCATATACTGTTTGTTTACTGTTTTATTGAATATCAAAGTGTTATTCCGCAAACTTCTTTGATATTAGTTTCTGAGAATTTATTCTTGTTGAGAATTCGATCCTGACAAGTGGTATCAGAGCCAGACTCCCTCAGAAACATCTATTCATTCATCATGGAAAACCTTGCAGAATCAAACAGTACTCTGGTCTCTAAGGTTCCAATGCTCAAACCCAGTGAGTTTGACATGTGGAAGATCAGAATTAGACAATACATTCTTCTCACTGACTACTCAATGTGGGATATCATTGAGAATGGTCCTTCTGAAGCAGGAAAGATAGGACCAGTTGGGAAAAGACCTCCACCAAAGACAGATGGTGAGAGTAAGATCAGACAGACAGAGATGAAGGCCTTGAGCACTCTGCTCTTGGCCATTCCCAATGAATATCAGCATCAATTTTGCAACTGCACTGATGCTCAGATTCTCTGGAATGCTCTAGAGAAAAGATTTGTTGGAACTAAAAGCATCAAAAGAAACCAAAGAGATGTTCTAAAGCAGCAGTATGAGAACTTCACTTCTTCAAAGAATGAGTCTATGACTCAAACTTTTGATAGATTCAACAAGCTCATTGGTGAACTGGCTACTGTAGGAGTGAAGATGGAACAAGATGATATCAACAGAAAGTTCCTCAGATCTCTTGGGGATGAATGGACTATGTATACTGTCTCATATAGACAGAGTGACAATCTGGAAGAAAAGGAACTTGATGATCTATATAATGATCTGAGAGTTTTTGAAACTGAGGTAGAATCCAAGAAGAAGCCCACTGGTTATATCCACAATGTTGCACTTCTTTCAACATCTACTGATACTACTGCCAACCCTGAAGCAGTTAGTACTGCCAGTGGAGTAAATTCAGAAAAAGGCACTGGAACTATCTTTGAAGCCTTTTTGTCCAGTCATAGCAACAATTCATTGATTAATGATGATCTGGATCAACTTCACCCTGATGACCTGGAGGAGATGGACATTAAATGGCAGATGGCCATGTTATCAATGAGGGTAAAGAAGTTCATTAAAAGAACAGGAAGGAATAACTTCTCTCAAAGAAGAGAAGATGGAGCTGGTTTTGACAAGACTAAGGTGGAATGCTATAAGTGTCACATGAAAGGACATTTTGCTAGAGAGTGCAGGAGTGTTGTTCCAAACAACAACCACCAACAAGCTCAGAATGGAGGCCAACAAGCTCAGAATGGAGGCTACAATCAAAACAAGAATCCTGCTCAAGCCCTTGTTTCTCAACAAGGAATGGGATTTGACTGGAGTGATCAAGCTGAGGAAGCCATTCAGAACCAAGCTCTTATGGCAGAAGTGTCTGATCTCCCCTCTGAGGTAATTTCTAATCTTTGCACTAAATCTTGCATAGACACTGTCAAAAGATACAGGGATCACAATCAAAGTATGTGTGATGACCTCAAAAGATTAGAAAAGGACAGAAGAGATTATGTGTTGATAGTAGAGAGATTTGAAGAGCAAATCAAAGGCTTTCAAGCTAATGAACTTCAACACTCTTATGACACAAACTATTGGAAGTGGGAAAAGAATGAGGTAGAGACCAAACTGTCTAAGTCATTAGAAGAGAATGATAGGCTGAAAGAGGAACTGTCTAAAGTTAAGCTTGACATAGAAAAGTTTTCATATGCTTCAAAAGCAATGGATTCTCTTCTCAAGGCTCAGATTCATGATAAGATGAAGCCTGGTATTGGATACAACAATACACCTCCTCCTTACAACAACAACTATATCTCTCCTACTTCAGACTTGTTAGAAACCAAGGAGAAAAAGGACTTGTCTGAGGAAGATTTTAAGATAGATCCTTTGGATGAGGTGGTAGTTAAAGATTTGACTGAAAAAGAAGCCAGTGAGAATAGGGATAATACTGTGAGTAAAAAGATACCATTAGAAAACAACATTATCACCAATGAAGGATGTGGGAAAATCTGGGTCAAGTCCAAGGAGATAGAGAAGACCAAAGGAAAGGATAACAAGGTCCATTACAAACAAACCACGGTTGTGAATCCTGGATCTTGTAAACAGTGTGCTTGCAATAAAGCTAAGAGCCTAAATTCTGGTATAAAAAGAGGTAATCAAAGAAACTGGAATAATCAATGGGCTCAGAAACAAGGAGTTGATCTGAATAAAATCAATAAACCAAAACCTTGTTTCATATGTGGCAAGTTGAATCATTTGGCTAAGTATTGTTTCTTTAACCCTATTAATCAACAGATAAACTTTCAAAGATTGGTGCAAAAACCTGTTGATTATAGGAAGGCTGGAAAGAAACATGTGATAAAGAAATCTATTGAAAGAAAAGGCCCTATAAAAAATAAGGTTTTAAAAGAAAGTGTTTTAATATGGGTACCTAGAAGTACTAACAGTGTTAGTACTGCTGAAAATATTAGTGCTGCTAACACAGTTACTACTGCTAACAGTGTTAGTACTGCTGAAAATATTAATGCTGCTAACACAGTTACTACTGCTAACAAAGTTAGTACTGCTAAGCATGCAAGTGCTGCTAAGGCAGTCAGTACTTCTAAAACCAGTATTGCTTCTAGCAAACATGTTTCCAAGCCTATTATTGTGACAAAATACTCCAAGCATGAGGAGTCAAAGTTTAAAAATCTTGTCAAGAAAGAATGCAAGTATTTTGATGAGAAAGGGGTACCCAAGACCACTTTGGCTTGGGTTCCTAATTCAAACTAACTGATTTATCCTATGTGCAGGGCAACCAACAGCTCAAGGGAAAGAGCATTTGGCATGTTGATAGTGGTTGCTCTAGGCACATGACAGGTAACATGTCATGCCTTCAGGATTTCAAGCATATCAATGGAGGACATGTTGCTTTTGGAAATGATCTTACTGGAGGTAAAATAAGTGGCAAAGGTAATGTCACAAAAGGTAAGATGACATTTGAGGATGTCTACTATGTTGACCAGTTGAAGTACAACCTGTTAAGTGTATCACAGGTTTGTGATAAACAACATAGTATACTATTTACAAATACTGAGTGTATGATCCTTGCTCCAGGGTTCAAGGTAGTTGATGAAAGCATGATACTACTTAGAACTCCAAGAAAGGACAATGTTTATTGTCTAGATATGGACAATGTTAATAGTGATTCATCCCTGAACTGTCTTGTTTCAAAAGCTTCTGTGGATGAATCCTCTCTTTGGCAAAGAAGGATGTGTCACATGAATTTTAAGACTATGAACAAACTTGTTAAAAACAACCTTGTAAGAGGTTTACCTTCAAAAGTCTTTTCATGTGATGATCATTGTGTGGCTTGTCTTAAAGGCAAACAGCACAAAACTTCTCATAAGACCAAAGAATTAAATTCTATTTCTTCTTGTCTCCAGTTATTGCATATGGATCTGTTTGGTCCTACAAATGTTATGAGTATAGGCAAGAAATCTTACTGCTTAGTTATTGTTGATGATTACTCAAGATTTACTTGGGTATATTTTCTAAGGCTAAGGATGAGACAAGTGGACTGCTCAAATCCTTTATCCTAAGAATTGAAAACCAAACCAATCAAAGAGTAAAAATCATTAGATCAGATAATGGAACTGAATTCAAAAATCTTGATCTAAACACCTTTTGTGAAGAAAAAGGCATTGAGAGACAATATAGTGCTCCTAGGACTCCTCAACAGAATGGTGTTGCTGAAAGGAGAAATAGGACACTAATAGAGGCTGCTAGATCTCTGTTGGCTGATTCAAAATTGCCAATTACCTTCTGGGCTGAAGCAGTTAATACTGCTTGTTATGTCCAAAACAGAGTTCTAGTAGTCAAGCCAAAGAACAAGACCCCATATGAGCTTTTAAATAAAAGAAAACCTTTCATTGGAATGGTGTCCTTGTACAATTCTCAATACCAAATCTCACTTAGGTAAGTTTGATAGCAAAGCAGATGATGGATTTCTTGTTGGTTATTCATCCCAGAGTAAGGCCTACAGAGTTTTTAACACATCTACTAGAATAATTGAAGAAAGTGACAATGTCAAATGCAATGAGAACACACCAAATCCTATTGGAACTGGTCCTCAGTGGCTATTTGACATTGATTCACTAACTAACTCTTTTGGTTTCAGTAGTGATGATTATGCAGGTTTAGGATGTGGAGGATCAGGGACTACACAAGTTCAAGAAAGTTTATCTAAATTTGTGATCTTTCCCATATCCACAGTGAATCCTTTTGAAGACTCTGAAAAGGAACCATCTACTGAACCAAGTCAGAGTGAAGTAGAAAGTAGAGATGTGGAGACTCAAGAAAATAAAGAATCAGAAGTAGCTGCTGAAAACACTTCAGTTGAGTTGAATGACTCTAATTTAGAGGTAGGACTGAATGAAAAACCTAGTCATAACACCAGAGTTCAAAAGAATCATCCTCCACAGCTGGTAATAGGAGATATATCATCTCCTATGATGACTAGACATCAAAGCAGGCTTCAAGAAATGCAAGATCAACAGCATACAGTGCTTTCTTGCTTTCTATCCCAGCTTGAGCCTAAGAAGGCACATGATGCTATGAAAGAATCTAGCTGGATAGAAGCAATGCAAGAAGAACTGTTACAGTTCAAGCTACAAGACGTATGGGATCAAGTAGACCTTCCTAAAGGTCACAGAGCAATTGGCACAAAGTGGATTTTCAGAAACAAGAGAGATGAAAGAGGAATTGTCATAAGGAACAAAGCAAGGCTGCTGGCTCAAGGATATACTCAAGAAGAGGGTATAGATTATGAAGAAGTTTTTGCACCTGTAGCTAGGATAGAAGCAATCAGACTATTCCTAGCCTATGCTTCTCACATGAACTTCAAAGTCTATCAAATGGATGTAAAAAGTGCTTTTCTCTATGGCTCAATTGAAGAAGAGGTATATGTCTGTCAACCTCCAGGGTTTGAAAACCCAATCTATCCAGACAGAGTATACAAATTGAAGAAAGCACTTTATGGACTACATCAAGCTCCAAGAGCATGGTATGACACTCTGTCATCCTATCTCTTGGAACATGGCTTTGAAAGAGGAGTCATTGATAAGACTCTATTCATCAAGAGAAAGAAGAAGGATATCTTGTTGGTCCAAATCTATGTTGATGATATTATCTTTGGATCAACAAGAGACAAAATGTGCAAGGAGTTTGAAGACCTAATGCACCAGAGGTTCAAGATGAGTTCCATGGGGGAACTTACCTTCTTCCTTGGACTCCAAGTTCAACAGAAGTCAGATGGCATCTTCATCTGTCAATCCAAGTATGTGCAGGACATTCTAACCAAGTTTGGTTTCTCAGAGTCAAAACCTGCCAGCACACCTATGGAAACACACAAGCAGATAACAGCATATCTTGAGGGGAAGGATATGGATGTTCATCATTATAGATCCATGATTGGCTCTCTCATGTATCTTACAGCCTCTAGGCCAGATATAATGTTTCCAGTCTGTGTGTGTGCAAGATTCCAAGTTAGGCCAAAGCAATCTCACTATCAAGCTGTTAAGAGGATATTCAGATATCTCAAAGGGCAACCCAGATTGGGACTTTGGTATCCTCATGACTCACCCTTTGACCTAATAGCATACTCAGACAGTGATTTAGGTGGGGCAAACTTGGACAGAAAATCTACTTCTGGTGGATGTCAATTTTTGGGTGCAAGACTAGTTTCTTGGCAGTGCAAGAAACAAACCACAGTGTCCACATCTACAACAGAGGCAGAGTATATAGCAGCTGCAAGTTGCTGTTCTCAAGTCTTATGGATTCAAAATCAAATGTTGGACTATGGGGTAACCTTTCTACACACTCCAATTTTTATTGATAACAGCAGTGCTATTAGCATTGTGAATAATCCTGTCAAGCACTCAAAGACAAAGCACATTGAGATCAGGTATCACTTCATAAGAGACTGTAATGAAAAGAAACGTATTCAAGTTGTAAAAGTTCACACTGATAACCAGTTTGCTGATCTATTCACCAAAGCTTTTGATGTGGGTAGATTCACTTTCTTGGTAACAAGTGTGGGAATGATCAACTCTGAATAAGTTCCTTCTCAACAAGTGGTTCTATACCTGAATCTTGTCTATTCTTGGTGTTACTAATCTTCCTTTTCAGGATAGGTATAGCAGTACTCAGTGTTTCCAAAGATTAAAGGAGTAAGTATAGTTAATACTGCTTTCAGTTAATACTGCTAGTTAGTTAATACTGCTAGTAGTTAATACTGCCAGTTAGTTAATACTGCTAGTAGTTAATACTGCTAGTTAGTTAATACTGCTTGTCGTTAATACTGCTCTAGGTTAATACTGCTTATGTCCCGAATACTATAAATACTATTTGCCCGCCTAAAAGCTCATAACGACTCTTTGCATACTGTTCACTTGCGCTCTAAACCCTTTCTCTCTCAAGTTCAAAGTTTTCAGACAATAATCTTCAAGGTCAATGGCATCCATGGCGTTCATAGACGAACACAATGAAATAGCGATGCTCCAAAAGCCAAAACAAGCTGAAGGTTTTCACCAGATAGTCGACTTTCTGAAGTCAAGCCATATTGCCCATGCTCTCACTCTATCTCCTACCATCTTTATAGAGCATCAGAGGCAATTCTGGGCACACGCCACCATTGTTACTGAGGATGGTGTGCAAATGATCAAGACAAGGGTGTGTGACAAACCCTTGACAGTTACTGAAGAAGTTATTCGCATCAGTCTACGTCTAGACGATGCCTCTGGTATAACTTCTATCCCAAATAATGACCCGTTCCCTTCTCTTACAAGAATGGGGTATGGAGGCCCATTGGGGGTGTTCAAGTTCTCAAAAGCTAAATTCTCACCCCAATGGCGTTTTCTTGTTCATACCTTGATGCACTGCATTTCTAAAAAGACTACTGGATGGAGTGAGTTCAGCAGTCCCATTGCTTATGCTTTGGTCTGTTTGGCCACTGCCAGAAGGTACAATTTTTCACAAATGATTTTCAATGATCTTGTATCAAACATGGGAAACAAAAAGAGCTTTTACATGTATCCCAGGTTTGTTCAAGCAGTAATCAACCACGAATTGACGGATATTCCTCAATCTGAAGGGATATATGTACCAAAACCCCCTAAAGGCAAGGTTTTCTCAAATATGAGAAGATCTGCTGGGGACTCGGAAGGAGTTGACACCCCATTGTTCTCTACAATGATGGTGGTGTCCCAAACCAATGAAGGTATGGTAGCAGGGTCAAGGCCCTCATTAGACCAACCCACTGCTAGCCAATCCCAACCTTCCCTCTCTACATCAATTCCTCAGTCTCTTCTTGACAAACCAACCTCTCCTATCACACAAACTTACAAGAGGAAACAGGTAAAGAAGGCTCCTTCCCTTCTTATACCATCATCCCCCAAGCCTTTAAGCCCTCTAAGGGAGAATTCTCCTTTAGGGAATATCCAAAGGGAAACCACAGGGGTGTATCCCAACCCCAAGGAGGTGCTCTCTGAGGAGGAGGAAGAGCATATGGGTGATGAGGCTGCCACTACTCCTGCTAGCACAGAGGAGGAAAGTGGTAACATCAATAAGACCTCCCCCATGGCAACTTTGAATGAGCAATCATTCGAAGGTCCCTGGTGCCAAGAAACCACAGGGGTGGACAGTGCTTCTGCTAGGCAGAAGACTTCCACTAATAAAAGATCCCATGATCCTTCAATAGGGGGTAACACTCCTGGAGAAGGTGAGGACAGATATAACTATGATGAATTGATGGAGACAATGGGTAACATCAACCATGATGTCATCAAACAAGGCAAAGAGATAGAAGAACTAAAGCTGGTCATTCTGTCACAACAAGTACAGATTGCTAAGCTAAAGAAGATAGTGATCAGTCTAGTACAGAGGAAGAAGAGAAAGCAATTCCAACTCAGGAGAAGGAAATCTGAGAATGATGCTCCCAAAAAGGGGGAGATCAACATGGAAGAAACCACAAGAGAGGGGGAGCTTGATGGAGAGAAATTTGATGTTGAGGGGGAGAAAGCAGCAGAAACCATTAATGCTGCTAGTTCAAGTAGAGCAGCAGAAACGGTTACTACTGCTGACATGAACAAAGCAGCAGAAACCATTAATGCTGCTAGTTCAAGTAGAGCAGCAGAAACGGTTACTACTGCTGACATGAACAAAGCAGCAGAAACAGTGAAGGAAGTACTAACAGAACTGGAAATTGCAGAAACTCTGATCAAAGCAAAACATGACACTTCCAAGGTCACTTCAAAGGCCAAAGGAGTTATCATAAAAGAAATAGGTGAGGATGTAATGAAATCCAGGTCTGAGAAGGTGATAAGCAAAGAAAAGGGCAAAGCTAAACTAGTGGAATCTGATCAACCAATCAAAAAGCAAAAGTTGGTTGAATCAGATGAAGCTTTGGCCAGAAAGATGCAAG
This sequence comes from Arctium minus, assembly GCA_954870635.1. Classification (NCBI taxonomy): domain Eukaryota; kingdom Viridiplantae; phylum Streptophyta; class Magnoliopsida; order Asterales; family Asteraceae; genus Arctium; species Arctium minus. Next base: position 32,232,705 of record OX941091.1, on the reverse strand, counting down.
AGGATATTGAAAAGGAAGAAAGAGTTCAGGTGGAAAAGGACAGGGAGATGGCAAAGGCTCTAGCTGCTGAACTAAATGAAGCCTATCAACTGAGTCTGGCAACTAAAACTGCACAGAAGAAAGCTGCAACTATGAAGAAATCAGTGGTGAAAACAGTTGTAAAGAAGAGACAACCCTCAAAGACATTCCTAGGTACCCAAGAGAGAAACAAGATGATTATATTTCTCAAAGGTGCTGTAGGAGTCAAAAAGGAGATGTTCTCCAAAATGTCTTTTGAGAAGATTAAAGAGCTGTATGATTCAGAGATGTTAAAGCTTCAGGGGAATGAAATTGCAAGAGTGGAGATGGAGAAGAGGATGAAAGAAAGTAATGATTTACTGATACAAAAGCCCTTTCCAGATGAGCAGGAAACACCATCAAAGAAAGAAGCTACTCTGGGAGAAAGTCTAAGGACTTTAAAGAGAACAAAGATGATGGCTAGGAGAAAGTCAATCAAGAAGCCTAGAATAGCTGAAGGAGAGGCTGAGAAGGTTGCTGAAGAAGAAGAGGCACCTGAGTCATCTAAACAGAAAGAGCCATCAAACACAGATGATGTAAATTTGTATATGGTAGTGATGGACAAAGTGCCTGAACCAATTTCAGCAGAACCTGTAGGAGTTAAACCTCCTGAGGTAATTCTCTGGGATACATTGACAGTGGATGGAAAGGAATACATAAGGCTAAAAAGAAAGGATGAAAAGTATGAGGTGTTCAATACTTGGGCAAAAATTGTAAGAACATGCTCTAGGTCAGATCTTGAAGAGATGTTTGAGATAGGAATGAAGTTGTATGCAGATATACTGAAAGCTCCAGAGATTTCAATTACAAAACTGGTAATGGAGTATCTGTGTATGATGTTCAAACCAGAAGAAGTAGAGCATGTGATCAAGAATGTATTCAAGTCAGTCAACAGTTGGACTCTATATGAAACTAGTGGAGTATATACAGTGACTTTGGATTTAAATCACAATGAATACTTCCTAGTGGATAGAGTGTACAATCATAGCAGATTGAAGCTTCATGCCATGCTGAAGAAAAAGCTAAGATGTATTCCAGATTCAGAGATGGCTAAATATTTGATCCAAAGAACCATCAATCAGAGTTTAGGATTGGATGCAAATACTGGAATTTAGGCCATTATGAAGTTTTGGGAGCATCTTGAAGAGCATCTGAAGAACTTGACTTCTTTTCCTAAAAGTCAAGTTAGGGGGAGATTGTTGGGAACTGAATAAAAGCTTAAGTATGGTTAATGCTGCTAGTTCAGAATTACTACTGCTTAGAAGTTAATGTTGCTTGAAGAAGTTAATGCTGCTGAGCATAGTTAGTGCTGCTTATGAATTGAAGATCCGAATGAAAAGGATGACAGCTGGAAAGAATAAAGATATTCATGGAAGGCTTGAAGATAATGATGGAAGATATACTGAAGATATGTTTATTTATTGTAATTATCTTTTGATTAGTATATGAACAGAATATACAGAATAGTTTAGATAGAGATACAGATTATTTGATTAATTAGTTCATTCTAAGTTTTAGAGAGAAAATCAACCTCAAGGCATAGATCCTAATTCTAGAGAAGTAGAATTCGTATTGGTGAGTCTGTTCATCAATATTGAGGTTGAGTGTGTAATCTTGTGATTTTAATACAAGTTTGCAAAGTGTTTATCATATACTGTTTGTTTACTGTTTTATTGAATATCAAAGTGTTATTCCGCAAACTTCTTTGATATTAGTTTCTGAGAATTTATTCTTGTTGAGAATTCGATCCTGACAGTTTGTTTTTCTAGTTATCCTTCTACGTTAGAGCAATGAGTTTATAATCATTTGGCTCGGATTGTGTTAAGACTTGTTGAAAAATTTCATATCATTTGATTTCCATTTGTGCAAAACTTGATTTAATCGTTATCATTGTTAATTTATTACTTAAGTCGGTACCCTTGAATAGTTTAACTTAATTGTGAATTGCTAGATAAAATTGTGACTCGGTAATTGTTCTCAATTCTATTTTAGTAGCAAACAATACTTCAATTGATTGGGCGTCCGATTAATTTTAGTGTTGTGGGTTTGTTTAATCTAGTCTGAATGGTCGACGTTTGATCATTGCATAAGAATAGCGCTTGCTTAATTTTAAAGCAACCCATAATCGAACTCTATGTTCGTAACTAGATTAGATTAACTGGTTAGAAATTAGTCATCGAGCTTCTCGTGCTAATCGACATTTGACAAACGGTGTATCGATGCGCATCAATACTCACCCATTCTGGAATAAAATGAGAAAAATATTTTTAAGAACAAGTCTATCAAACATGATCCGGTTAGTGATCTACACTCATTGCTAGTTTATAACTATCATTTTTCACTTTAATTTTATATGCTTAGTTTAATTATTAACCATCCACCCCCTTTATATAAAGCGTAGAAATTGACATCGTTCACATCCAATCCCTGTCTAATCGACCCTACTTGCCACTATTACAATTTATGTTGTAATTTGAGGTAATAGGATAATTTATTATTTGTCGGGCTCGACGCCCGTCAAATTTTTGGCGCCGTTGCTGGGGATTGGCAACGTTGATTGTTGTTAGTTTTTACGCTTTATTTATTGTTTATTTTTCTTTTAGTTTTTAATTTTTATTGTAAGCTAATCGTGTACCTAACACCAAGTGGTTTTTAAGTGTTTCTTATATTTATCATGGCGTATCATTCACATAATTACGGGTCACGATATACCACCATAGGTTGTGATCTAATTGAGGTACGTCTCTCCTCCCTTGAGTCAAAAATTTCAGATTTGACTAATATTGTGAAGCAGATGGTTAGTAGAGAGGCACCGAAAGTGGGGATGTTTTGGATGTATCCTCAAAACACTCATTCAATGGACACATCTCCATCTTTCTTTTACAACACCGGGCCAGCCTACACCTACAAAAGACTTCCATGCCTGATCCAAGATCATTTTGACTCATACTCGAGCACTTACCATCCGAGATGGCATTACCATCCACATCCAAACGAGTACGAGTACGGATGGAAAGAGCAATCATTCTCTAGATATGAACCGAAACTACCGACAACGAACCACATTTCTAAGAACTCAGGTATGTCTCTTGAAGAGATGGTCCAACTAATAGCGCTTAACACGACTTTGCATTCATTTCAGCAGGAAGCATTCAAGTTCCAGCAGGAGAAAAAAGCTAAAATTCAGGACCTGGAGAACCAGATCAGTGAGTACATATATTCTCAAGGTCGGTGGGAAGCTAAAGAAGAAGAGGAAAGATTGGTTGATGAGTTAAAATTGCAAGTCTCCATAGATGAAGATGATGAAAAAACGACCGCATATGATTCACATTTCACAGTTGGGTAACAACAAGGGAGAGGACACTATAGAACATAAACTAATGGTAGTACCTTCTCATTTTCTTACGCCAATAGTTGATCTCATCAAGGAAGAGGAGGATTATGTAGATATTTGGGGAACCTTCACAAAGCTTAAAGAATTGATTGTTGAAGACAAGAAGGTGAGCCCATAAGTTGCTACCTTTGTTGCGCTACCAAGAGAAATATCCTTAGAGTGCAAAGGACCTACACTTGAAATCCGGATGGACTTCAAGGCACCCCAACATGTAGAAAAGAAGCATGTATGGGGGATAGGTCTATTGGACATCAGATAGTGTACGGAAGGCGTTTAGCCAAAAACGTAAAAGAAAGGCGCTACATGGGAGGCTACCCATGGGTTTTAAGTTTCTGCACTTGCTTTTAATTGTTTATTTTCTTTTATAGTTTTCCCTATCGTCGTCTAAGCTCTTATCTATATTATTCGGGATTTCCTACTCCCGATGGAGCTTAAATGGATGCACTCACTTCGCTAGCTCATACATTGGAGGAACACTCGCCAATTAGGGGAGTTAATCATTTCCCTTTGCTTTTAAATTTTTTCGAGTGTCCTATTCATTTTTCATACATTGAGGACAATGTATGAACTAAGTGTGGGGTGAGTTAATATATGCATGAATTAGGCTAATTTTTAATTTTGGGGTCAAATTTTTCGAATTTTTGAGTTTAATTGTGGATTATTGTTTGTTCGGCAATGTGTTAGCATGTTTTTAAAGCTTAAATTTTGATGATGATGATGATGATTTTTGATGCGTATATAGCATGAATGATCATGATGATAGCACATAAAGTAAATTAGTAGGTGTGTGTCGGTCAATTTTGACCCTTTCTAATCTCTTGAACAAAGCCTAAAAACTGTGAGACTTTGAGCCTTTTGACTGAATATTTAGCATTAGTCTCACTTTCGTTCTTGTGTGATTATGTCTTGCTTAGATTTGTACTTCTAGAACTTGACTCAACTCTCCTTAAGATTACACTGATTTTTACATGCTAAGAAACATGATAAAGGCCATCTTTTGCTTCTTGTTGTTTTAGCCAATTAGCCTAAGCCTACCTTTTTGTGCTAATTTTCCAATCGCAACCAAGTTTGAGCCTTAGATTATTTTATTTGTCTCCCAAGTTATAAACTTATCCAAACACTACGCATCGACCAATTGCCTATGGAGTGGTCCGGACAGCCTTGTTTGCTTGAGAAGCGAAACTTATATGTTGGGAGAAAGAAATAGAAAAATAATGAAAAAAGTTGAAAAAGAATATATATATATATATATATATATATATATATATATGTGTGTGTGTGTGTGTGTGTGTGTGTGTGTTTAAAAGGAATATTGTCGTCAATAAAAGAAACAAAACAAGAAGATAAAAAGGAAGATAAGGTCGTATATATGTATACCATTCCTACTCCCTATCATCTAACGGAAATGTGCCTTGAAGAATATATTTGAAGATCCCATATGTAGCTTGAGATTTCAAGCGTAGTTCAACCCGGTTCTCCATTTGGCTTGAGGTCTTTAGCCACTCTTTCCTATACATGTCCTAACCTTACCCAAAGCCAAAATAATCGTTATACACCGTAAGTCCTTTTGATTTATATGCATGAATTGAATCTAAGTAGTGAAGAGTGAGATATTTTTCAAGCCTATAAGTGCATGTTAGTATAGAGATGTTTTGAGCGATATAAATTATACCTACAGAGTGACTTGAGGGTTTGTTTTAACTTTACCATTCTTGAGAGTGTTCTTAAGATTAACTTGGATCTAATTGATTGTGTGTGTGCTCACTAATTGACGCTATGGTGCAAATATCAAGTTCATGAAGTTCTATGTGTGTTGATATCTTCAACTCGTTACATTATACCACTTCGTGCTAACTTAGTAATTGTCGAGGACGGACAATGATCTAAGTGTGGGAGAATTTCATGAGTGCCAATTTTATATATATATTATGTTAAATTCTTCTTGAAATTGATGTCCATTTGATGATTAATTGCTTATTATAATAAGAGTTGTTATTTAATTTGTTGAATCAAGAAAATAGAGAAGAAAAGAAGCAATCCAAATGAACATTTCATTTCAAAGCAAGGGATAGTTTCAAGTGAGTTGTTGCATTTCCATCCCACGACAAACTCTCGTCCAGTGCTGTCATTTCCTAAGCAAGGGCTACTTTGCAATGAGTTGCCATTTTGACAACCCACGTCGAAATCACGTCGGGCACTTCCTTCTCACGACTCAGGGCCAATTTTGGGTGACTTTGAAGTAAGTTGCCAGTTTTCCGACCCACGCCCAACTCATGCAGGCCTCAGCAGACCGTGGGCCTCCTTTCTTTTTGGAGCAGTTTCCAAACTTTTGGGTATAAAAGGCTTTTTGTATCCGACATTTGGAAGATGTTCTTTTTGGGGGATCGCACAAAATATTGAAGAGGGGAGAGGAAGACGATTTTGGGGGAAACAACAATTGGTATTTTCTTCCATCAATTAGGTATTTTAGATTAGGCTTAATCTTTGTTTTTCAAGTTATCCTTCTACGTTAGAGCAATGAGTTTATAATCATTTGGCTCGGATTGTGTTGAGACTTGATGACAATTTCATATCATTTGATTTCCATTTATGCTAACCTTGATTTTATCGTTATCAATGTTAGGTTATTTACTTAAGCCGGTACCCTTGAATAGTTTAACCTAATTGTGAATTGCTAGATAAAATTGTGAATCTGTAATTGTTCTCAATTCTATTTTAGTAGCAAACAATACTTCAATTGAATGGTCGGCGTCCAATTAATTTTAGTGTTGTGCGTTTGTTTAATTTATTCTGAATGGTCGGCGTCTGATCATTGGCTAGGAATGGTGTTTGCTTAATCTTAAAGCAACTGGTAATTGAACTCTATGTTCGTAACTAGATTAGATTAACAGGTTAGAAATTAGTCATTGAGTCTCTCGTGCTAATCGACACTTTACAAACGGTGTATCGATGCGTATCGATACTCGCCGATTATGGAATAAATTGAGAAAAATCTTTTTAACAACAAGTCTATCATAAATGATTCGGTCATTGATCTACATTCATTGCTAGTTTATAATTATCGTTTTTCGCTTTAATTTTATATGGTTAATTTAATTATTAACCATCCACCCCCCTACATAAAGCGTAGAAATTGACATCGTTCACATCCAATCCCTGCGGAATCGCCCCTACTTTCCATTATTACAATTTATGTTGTAATTTGAGGTAATAGGATAATTTATTATTTGCCAGGATCGACACCCGTCAAGGGACCACCAAACTGCCGCATAAAAGCAGTAAAGTGGTCGATAATGAGAATTGCTGAACTAACTAGTTAGCGTACTTGGCTTGTCATGCCTTTAAGTCTTCACCTTTTTCCGTTCGGTCTCTAGCTCAGCCCAGTAATCATCCTCCCGCCTCTATTGTTCCTCCTCTAACTTCGCCAGTTTCTCTTACAACTGGTTACCTTCAAATTTTCAACAATTGACAACAATCAGTGATTTTGTTGACGATCAAAAGTACTAGACTTCTGATAATAAAATCGGAAATACTTTTTTCTCATATTACTTATCATTCGGTGTCGACACTATGCATCACTAATCGATCCCTCGATGTGCTTGGACGACACCCCTCAAACAGGGTCTCCTGATTGGACGTACCTGCCCTAGATTGGATCTACAACGGTTGGTATCCCAATGTCGTTAAAAAACATAACATATAATTCAGTACAAAACAAATATAATACACAAAGCTCCCATATATTTAATACATGATCAATCATCGAGAACCAATGTGGCTCTAGGATTCAGGAAGGGTGGTTTCCTCTAAGGGGTGTGAACAACCTTTTAGTCGAACATCACCCCATCCACGTCAAGGGTAGGCATGAAAATGAGACCCGCCCATTGGGGAACCCGGTGTACCCTCCCCGATCGGGGCTGGGGATTCCTCGTAAAACCGAACACAAGGGATAAAGACAGGATCCCGAAAATATAAAAACTAGGGATGGGGATCCCCAAACCCGCCTCGTCCTTGTATATTAAATATATTATATATTTATTGTTAGATATATTATTTTAAAGAATTAGATTTAGTATATTTTAGGTTTAGAAAAAGTATTTTGACCTTTCTTCTTATATATATATATATATATATATATATATATATATATATATATATTTCTAACTTGTCTTACTTTTTTTAGATAAAAAAACATGGAGAGCCAAAAACATTTCATCAAAAAATTAAGTATGATATTGCGATTTTGTTCACATATGAATATTTAATACTCCATAAAAGAAAAATTTTGGAAATATGTGAGATTAAAACATGGAGCATTTTGAATCGAGTGTGGTGTTTAACTTGATTTAAAATATCTCACATAAACAGGAAAAAATACAATTTGATTTTCTTTATTCTCGTTTTACTCTCTCTCTCTCTCTCTCTCTCTCTGAATTTATGTAGCTAGTTAGGGTTTGTAATGGTTTAAATATTTTGTATTTCTTCTAAGATGTAAAATTCTTGTTATGAAATGTATTTGGTTTATCGATTTTAAGATGGCATCAGAGCCATTAGGGTGATTGACCCTAAGGTTTAAATCTGAAACATCAAGCACATTTTCAAGATTGAACATATTTGATGTCATTTGCAGATTCAATGATCCATCCGGATTTTTTGGGTTTAACAATACATGCCATATTGGCAGAGACTAAATCTGGACAACCTTTTGATCAATTAAGCTTAGAATTTTGGCAACCCGATCTTCAGAAAATGGAAAGGAGGAAACCAAAGACTGTTGACTCCCATGAGAATAAAAACAGAAGCATTATTGGCATTGGTTTAAAATTTGGATTTGAAGGTCTGGGTCTATTTTGGAAAACCAATTACTTTGGAACACCTTTCAATAGTGTGTCCAGATATACCACAATGTTTACAAACAAGATTAGGAGATATTTTGAATTTCCTTTTATTTTCCATGGCTTTACTAAAAAAGGCAAAGTGTTGCGACTTTGAATTACATGAAGATGTGTTCACACCTCTATGAGATTCTTCCCTAGAAACTAGAGAAAAGGAAGTTTTAATAGTATGTAGAGGATCCCAAGTCAAAATATTGCTCCTAATGGGTTGATAAATGTCATTAAGACCCATTAAGAATTGCATAAGTTTGATTAGTTTATTATGCTAAAAAAATCATGAGAAGCATTACAAGTGCAAGAAGGAAGTTTAACAAGCGCATCAAATTGCTTCCACAAAGAACTAAGTTTGTGATAATATTCAGAAACAGATGATCCATTTTGACTTAGAGAATTAAACTTCTGGTGTAGATTAAAAGTGACAGGCCCATCTACCTTATCATAAGTTTCTTTAAGCTCCTCCCAGACTTTGGAAGATTCTTTAGAGATTGCTTGTCCTATAAAGAGATCTTCAGTCATGGAGCCAAGAATCCAGGACATAACTACATAATTTCATTCGTCCCATTGTTTTTTTCCAACACAGAGTTATTTTTAGGTCGAGGACAAGTTCCATCAATAAAGCCAAGTTTATTTTAGTTTCTAAAGCCAAAATCATAACACATTCCTAAACTCTTAATTTTATGTACCACTTAACTTTAGAGCTAAGATAGGAACTCCATGAAGAGTTTCAGAAGGATCGCAGCGGAAACAAACATACATATAAAATGAAAAAAAAACTGTGAAACCCCACAAGATCGGATCCATTACTAAAGTAAATAGGGACAAAAACCAAACCATATGGGGTTAGAAATACTACCTCGAGCGATAGAATTGGCGAGTTCGGAAACACGAGAGGTCAAAGTAGACCTCCTCTAGTGGTATCCACACGTGAGCACGAGTCATTCCCGAATGGTTACTAGCCCTTGTAAACCAAAACCCAACACACAAAATTCGGTTTGTGTGCGTGTATGTGTGACCACGACGGCGCACCAAGGAAAGGGGAGGGAGGAGAGTCTTTTGTGTTTTGTTTGCTTGAATGAATGCTTACCCTAAAACTAAACTAATTTGGTTTAAATACCCCACTTTTCTTATTATGCACTGGGCCCTAGGGGTGTTATTCGGTTCGGGTTAATCGGTTTTCAAGATTTTTTAAACCTAACCGATAACCAAACCAAATAAGGTTCAGTTTAATCGGTTTTGGGTATTCGGTTTTCGGGTTATTCGGTTCGGTAACCGGTTAAACCAAATAAGGATTTATATTTTTTTCCGTTGGACACTTGCTCAAATAATTTTCCCAAATTAAGTATTTGTTGTATCTAATATATAATCTGTATCATACATTCATCTCAATTCTCAACAATTAACTTATATTACGTAAAATCACCATCTATCAAAAACCAATATCCACCAAATGATATTATTTTTCTTCATGTGACGTAAATCAAGCAAAAAACGTAATACAATAAAAAAACATTATTTACTATCATTAAAAACATTATATAGCAATAAAATAAGTGAAATAATAATAGTATAACATGTATTTGGTTTATTTTTTTATAAACATAAAATATATAAAATATTAGTAGAGTGTGTTATTCGGGTTTCAGTTTAACCGAATTAAGAAAAAAAAAACGAAAATGGAACCGAATAAGGATCCTTATTCGGTTAACCAAACCGTTTAATCCGAAACCGTTTAACTCAAATGCCATTCGGTTCGGGTGGGTTATTCGGTTTCGGTTATTTTTGACACCCCTATCGAGCCCCTTTTAGTTTAGCTTAAACTAATATGGGCCTTAAGCCTTTGGTTAATTATTAGCTAATAATTAATACTTAGGCCTTTTAAAAGTAAACAATACTTTTAGATATTGGGCTTTAGGCTTTAATTAATTATTAGCATAATAATTAATTATTAGGTTCAATATTTATATAATTAGCATAATTATATTATCACACACTTTATTATTATTATTATTATCGTACTAGAATAATAATGATCTTTTTAATTACAACTTGTAATTAAACTTGGTTTATGACCATCATGGTCAATTCTAGAACTACGTACTTTAATGCGTACTACCGTCATAAGTTCACTTTGACGTGAGTAATGATTTTATGTGACGTGGGCATAGAGAAACCTACACTCCGCTGCTGTCTCTAGGATGAAGATACAAAGGATCCCCAAAATTTAATTTAGCAATTTGGGTTGCCTAGAAGCCCAGTGACCTCAGACACGATAGACATGATAATATTACGGTAAAAAGAAGCACATATCACGCACGGTAAAAACTGGATAGATTACTGCAGGGCTCCTAAAACACTCATAAAGGTGCTAGGTCAAGCCCATTATCCAGTCACCCAACTAAAACATGCACATAACATAAATGCACAATGACACAAGTATTCATGGCACAAGCTCGCCTAAATAGCAGCAACAAATTGTATACAATCAAACAGAAGGAAAGATAACCAGAATATTTACAATATTTACAGTGATGTTAATATCAAGTGTAGTGGATAAGCAATAGGTGGAACAATAAGGCCAACAGTTATAGGGAATTAGAGCAAAGAATTATGAAACAGATTCAAGGCCAAAGCATGAGCAAATGAAAAGGAAAAAAACAGATAAATGGACTCAGATCCACATATATGAGATATCACAATTAATCACCAAAACAAACAAATCCACATGAATACAATCAGCCGAATAGACAAGTCTAATAAGGAAACTTGTAGGATCTGATTATAAACACAACATAGAAATAGAAAAATGGAACAGATCTATTCTATTATAATGACATAGAACAAATCTAACATAAAACATAAAACACTAATCGGTGAACTCAGCCGTATAAGCAAGCTAAGAAAAACTTGTATAATCTGAGAGAGAATCGAAGAAACAAGTGTTTTAAATACCAAACACAAAAAAGGTGTTAAGACTACAAGTAAAATGGTAAACTCAGTCATATAAAAGAACTTCGGCCAAAAAATTTGTAGGATCTGATTATTAACACTTGTAATCTTGGTGAACTCAGCCGTATAAAAAAGCTCAAAGAACTTGTAGGATCTGAGAGTGAACTGAAGAAAGAAGTGTTTTAATCACCAAATCTTAAAAAACAAGACTATATGTATAGTGGTAAACTCAGTCGTACAAAACAAACTCAAACAGAAGGTTCATGGGATCTGAGTATAAACAAGAAACGAGTCTTGAGTTTCAAACAAAATTGAAGATCTGAAAGATTTTTTTCTTTTGAAGATGAAGAACATAATGACAAATATGAAAAAAAATAACTCGGTTAGATTTCAGATATGAAATTTTAGAACCAAAAGAGAAACGGGGATGAGAAAAAACCTTATCAGATTTCGAGATCTGAACGGCGAATGAAAAAAAAGGATAGAGATGTACCTGCGCCAGGAAACCACGAAGAGAGGAACGGACCAGACTTGAGTTATGAAACAAATCGAAAGAGGCCTTTCAGTTGGAAACTTTAAACTTTCAAACAATGTGACATTATTTGATGTGTTGGTTGTCCCAGTATTATATGTCAATCTTATATATGTTCATAAATTGGCTAGAGAAAATAAAGTTTTTGCTGGTTTTGATGAAACACGATGTTATGTCTAGGGTTCTCTTCGAAAGAGAGTTGTGGAGACTTGTAGTCAAGAGGGTGAATTGTATTTTTTTGATGAATTTTCATAATTGAGCCTACTCTTATGTTTTCTAATTGTGCTATTTCTTAATGTCACCTGACCATGTTCTTAATGTTTTGAAAAATCAACTCAAACTTGATAATGATGTGATAAATCCTTGTGTAACTTTCGACAAGGCAAAACATACTAAAGAAAAGTTCCCTTTGACTGAACATAAATCAAAATCTCTCGGTGAGTTGGTTCATCTTGATGTTTGGGCTCCATATCATGTTCAAAGTAAGGAAGGTTTTAAATACATTCTTAGAATTGTAGATATGTTTGGATTTATTTGCTAAAAGGTAAGCATGACATGTATGACAATGTTGTACGCTTTTATAATTTGTTAAACACTCAATTTGGAAAGAGTGTTAAAGTGTTTCAGAGTGATAATCATACTGAGTTTACTAATTCCTAATTGGGTGAGTTCTTTAAATCAAAAGGTATTATTCATCAGACATCGTGTGTATACACCCCCCACCCCACCCCACCCCCACAAAATGGGGTTGTAGAACGTTGGCATCATCACTTGCTAAATGTTGCTAGAGCTCTTATGTTTCAAGGGGGAATTCATTAAGTATGTGGATTGAGTGTATTCTTACTTCTACACATCTTATAAACAGAACCGCCTCTTTTGTTTTAAAAGAAAAATGTCCATATGAGCTTGTGTACAGTATCCAACCTGTTCTTACTCATTTTAGAAATTTCGAGTGTAATTGTTTTGCCACTAATTCCAACATCACCGATAAGTTTTCTTCTAGAGCAGAAAAGTGTATATTGTTGGGATATGCTAATTCTCAAAAGGGTTACAAATTATTTAGTCTTGATTCAAAGAAAATTATGGTGTCTCATGATGTGATGTTTTACGAAAATATTTTTCCTTACAAGATGAGTTCTAACAAGGCCGATTCTGTGAATGATGATGTAAACGCTTTAAATTTCTTTGATTCTGTTTCTGGTTCTACTAATGACTTGTTTGGTTCATAACCAAATGATGAAGCTAGAGATTTACCTCCAAATGAGTAACATAACCATCCTTTTTCTTCTCCTAATTGTAACTGTTATTCTCAAAATACAAGTGTAAAATAATATCAAATCAAGATCTAGAGATGTTTTCGAATCACATGTATATTGATTCTTAAATGATTACAATACAAGTGATGGAAATGGATAAGCTCTCTCTGATGGTTACAAGATGAAATGAAAGCTAGAACAAGTTATTTATACCTACTAAATATTTACAAAGTAAACCCTTGAGCTTTGATACAATTTACAAAATAAGCCCATAACATTCTCCCCTTTGTATCAAAGTAAACAAGCAAAACAAATCAAGTAAGTGAAATGTATCTCTTTCTGATTCCAAATAAGCACTCAAATCTTCTTAGGAATTCCTAAAATCAAGTATTTTCTCAATCTTCTCCAACACTAGCTCAATCAACTTTGTTTCTTTTACATCCATTTTCATCTCCTCTTTATCAGCAATCTTCAACTTCTTTGACAAATGTAGTCTGATAATCTTTAAAGTACCATCACAATGCTTCTCAATCTCCTTAAACCTCAAAAATCATTTATTCCCTGACTCATTCTTGTACACTATCCCAAATTTAGGTTCTTCAATGATCATGTACAAGGGAAGGTTTTCAATATCAGCATGTTTCTTATTTGGCTTCAAAAGGTTGATCTTTGGCTGTTTGGACTCTAACCCCGTCTGAATATCAGAAATGTACGAATAGATGATATTGTTCCTTATGCACAGTAGTGTATGCAGTTTGTTGCTCTGTATTCTTGTTGGGAATGGGTGACAAGACATCATATAGAGCATCAAAATTATCTATATGTAGATTCTTAGCTTCTATGAAGAACCATTCTTTCCCATCCTGTTTGACTACTATGAACTCAAGGAACCATACATTCAACATCTTATTCAATTCAATCTTCTTTATTCCCACAATCGTTTTCTCAGACTTCACCAACCTGGGATTTATTTCTTTAGATGTCATCATGTGAATATATTCAATCTGTTGAAACTATGGAAGCTTTGTGATAATGTAAAACTTGGTCAAATCTAAAGCTCAGAGTTGGTCAGCAAAAATCTTCTTCTGAGAATCTTCAAGGAAAGAAGTAAAGATCCTGGCAATTTCAAACTTCTTTATTGCTTCTGAGTTGTGCTTTACCTTTGAATCTGGATTTAGAGATGGCTATGATTGAATCTCTGGAACTTCCTCATTCAATTGTAACATCATGTCAAAGTCTCCAGCCTCCTGTCTTTCTTCATTTGAACAGTCAAATATATTCTGAATCTCCTCCTTGATCTTTATCTCAATTTGTTCTCTCCTTTTCCCTTCATCAGAATCAGACTCAATGTCAATCACATCTTCAACTAAATCGCTCACCATCCAATCCTCATCAGTCCTTGTGCTAGCAATCTCAGGCTTTTCAACCCTAGGTTCTACATAAAATGCACTAGGATGTCATCTATCCTTACCTCTCCTTCTTCTCTCACATCAACAACTTCCTTATCAATATTGAGTGGAGCTAAGTTGATTAGATTGAAAAGTATGAGTCTTGAGTTCCATGTCGGGGACAATGTAAGGTTAAAATTCTCGCCTTAGAAGGATGTGGATCATTCAGGGAAGAAAGGAAAGTTGAGGCCTAGGTGGGTCGGGCCTTTCGCTACATTAGCACGAGTGGGAAAGGTGGCCTATAGACTAGATTTATCCGAGGAGTTGCAGGGTGTCCACCCTACGTTTCATTTCATGTGTCGAATTTGAAGATGTGTATGGCTGAATCTGATGTGGCGATATCGGTGGACGACATTCGCTTGGATGAGAAATTAAGCTACATTAAGGAGTCGGTGGCTATCTTGGACCACAAGGTGAAATACTTGAGGACGAAGGAGTTACGCCTCGTCAAAGTGCAGTGGCAATATCATAAAGAACAAGAAGCAACTTGGGAGTTGGAATCGGATATGAGGTCCCAGTACCCAAATTTGTTCGACGATGGAATTCCAGGACAAATTTTTTTAAGGGGGAGATATTGTAATTACCAGGTCCAAAATAATGAAGATGGGAGTTTGGGTGAGGTTTTGCTCAAAGCCAAAGTTCGAAGGGGGATAGTTGTAATGTGTCGTTTCTACGTTTCGATATTTGGTTTCTTTCCATTTATGATTGTGTGAGTATTGGGTCTAATGTCCGTGTTCACGGAGATATTTATTTCTATGGGTTTTCATCTATGATTTATGAGTTGTGTGTCATGATTCACCCGTGTTTTGGGTATTTTGAGATATAACATTTTACCCGCGTTTTATACAATTGTGACTCCTCTTTCTATTCTCATTTTGAGCAAGTTTTGGGTTAAATCTAAGTTTACGAAAGAACGTTTTATATTGGGATCTTAGCCCTTAAAATAGTTTGGTTTGGTCAACGATTATATTGGTGTCTCTTTCGTTTAAAATTCATAATTATTAGTAAACGAGTCGTTTTCATGATTGAAGCATATCATTTTGAAGGATTATGATTTTAACTGCATTCTTCCTCTTTAGCGATTTATTTATAAATGTTGAAAACTCTTGAGCTCACTAAGCGTTAAGACTAACCCTTTTTATTTGTCGGCATGTGCATCAGATTTCAGTTGGGGGTTTTGATTCTAGCAGTGCTATGAATAGTTGATCCTTAGCCTTACACAAGGGTAAGTAGTTGGTGAAGTATTCCGCAATTTGGAGATAGTGACTGTTATTGGGTTTTAGTAGCACCCGTCCTTATTATAGTCTGTATGTATGGAATGGAATGTGTATATTGAGGTTCAATCCTAAATTGTGATTGTAGATGAATCAATTATCGATGTATTTAGAAATTTTTAAATTAGTTGTTATTTCCAGAATTGAAGGTGTTACAAGTTGGTATCAGAGCTTAAGTTTGAGAGAATTAGGTATTGATTTTTGGATGCCTAGACTCAAACTATCGTTCTTATAAGTGTTTGTAAGTGAAATTGCACATTAGGTACCTTAAGATAAGATATTTTGGGGTTAATCGGGTTGCTAGAAACGGGAAACTTGTCGAGGGTCGCAACGATGACCATGTACGGCACGTTCATAATGGCACCTGGCCAGTGTTATGGTGAACCTACATGATACATGTGTATACTTGAACTACCTTGATATGATGACCGTTGGGGGTAGTGAGAAAGTTTCTAAGCGAGTGATCTAAAGAAGGGTTAATGTTCATAGTAATGTCACTTGGGAGTGATAGTTAAGCGCAATGAATAAATTAAGTTGATCATCTTGAGTCGGAGTTATTGGTTGAATTGACCCTATTTCAAGGGGAAATCGTAAGTTGACCAAATTAGGGTGATTGCTGTTTTAAGATGTTTGATGCTTCCGGACGATAATAGTATGGCGGGAAATTGAGAAGCGTAATACAAGATGTGAGTGCCGACCAAATTCATGCACTAAATTTATTTCAAAAATGAGTTTGCATAAATTGTTTCTCATGTTCTCAAAACATAAAGTGAGTTACATTATAAAGGCTTGGCAAAACAATTAGCACTCATCAGATTTTAAACTGCGATCTTAATCATGCATGAAATGGTTTCGTTGCATGTGATTGCAAATTGTTATCGAAAATCTCTTTATCCCCGTCTCGTGTTTAACGCTATTTTCGGACATTGTGACATCCGTGTTTTAATGTCATTTGGGGTATTGGGCAAGTAACTGTAGAATTTTTAACCTTGACATTGGATCTCCTCCACGTATGTTAAGGTTTTAAAGGAAGAGGTGTCCCTATGTTCTTGAGTCGGAATTTTCTTGGGAATTTTAGTCTGTACGAGTCGTGTTGAATTTTATGGAATATTGTTTTGCGACGTTTTGGGCGCGTGAGTGTACTTCAAAATGTGTGGGTTTTAATTTTATTGCGTGTAAATTTACGAGCTTATTGGGCGTCGTGTCTCATGAAAGTTTTGTTGAAAATTGTCACTTTATCGTACGTGGTGGTTTTAGAATTTTAACATTTTTAGACTTGTTGTCGTTTTATGCTTTTATGTTGGGAAATGAAAATTTTGACCTCTTGATTTTAGCGTTAATGAGTTTTATGAAAATTCAGTTGGGTTTTATGGTGTCTTATCGTACGACTTTTGCATCGCGTAGATAAATTTTGGAACGTGTGTACATGCATTATTGGGTGCATTAATTTATGGGTTTTGTTAATAGGTGTCACCCCATATGTTATTTTGGAGAAGTTTCAATATCATGCGATTTACCTTTAGGCTTTATACAAGTGTAATCGTTGTACACTATTCGTATTCGGATTAAATTATACTGTTGGTGTGAGTAAACATATAAAAGATTTATGTTATTTCAGATAGAAGTTTTGTTATGAACATATTTCAGTCATTGATTTTACTGTTAGAAATTTCCGCAATGAACTAAATGAGTATCAGTTTACATGTCGTTGTAGTTACTATTTTGGACAGGTGCGTTTTACCTGTGCGACCCAAAGTTAAACTTGATTTGATATTTATGTACGTCCCTATCGTTTTACTGAGTTTTGGAGAGTAAACTGATGCATATGGGACTTGTTGAAAATTTTATGCCACGACGTCTTGCGGTTAAAAAGAAAGAAATTTAAGGTTAAAATTGTGAAGTTCTCTATTGGAGTTGCACAAACACTTATTGCACGTGTTGAGGTGCAGAAAATTATTTTCATGTATATAGTATAAATTGTGGCGTATCCGTTGTTATTGTCCTTATTAACGTAAGTACTGATCAAACGAATTTTGGAAATGGTTTTATATACATAGTGTCGGTGATCAATTTTTTAAGCCTATCGAGTGAATGGTAGGGGATTTTTACCGCGTGATTAATTGTTATAAAGCTTGTGTATTTAAAAGTTTTATAAAAGTTTAAATGGGCATATTAGTTGAAAACCTTGAACTCATTAATCCTATAGATTTAAACCCCTGTAATGAAAGGAGTTGTAATTAAGGAACTAAGGAGTCCTTGAGAATTGAAGCGTCGGATGATCCGACTCGTGGTCAGCTTTGGAAACTTTAGATTTTGGTTTATGAGTCGGTTCACGCATGAATAGTTGAGGTAATAGATTCATGCCTTCCCAGTTAACTAAGGGGTGATCTTTATGCTCTGGCAAACCTGCGGGATAAGGTCTTGTATGATTCTGGGTATGGTTGGATTGGATTTGACGGGTCGATGGTCTGTTAGACATCATGTTATACGTGGCTAGCGTATCGTCTTGATGGGCTTGCGTGAGCAAGGGAAATATTGTGGTCTGTTGGTTAGAAATGTAAGATTGGGGATCTTAGTACCCTATTAGGTGTCAACTTTAACGCGACAATACTTCAGGAATGAAATATTGGGTGGGATGTCCACGTTTTCGATGCCACCATTTGGTTTAGGCGTCGACTTGCCCTTTTGAAGTCAACAAATCGTTGGAAGGTTGGAAGTATCCCCGTTGGGTGAAGAGAATGTTGACCTCTCGGTGGAGGAATTTAAAAGAAGGTTAGATGTTGGTGATTAAGTATCGATGTGTATAAGTTTTCCCGTTGTGGTAAAGATTTTATTAAGGCAATGTTTGAGGTTGGGAGTAGAACAGAGTTAGATGTTAGCCGGATCTGCATTAACCAGCTACCCGGAGAGCGTATTGGTGCTCCCTTGGAAGGACAGCCGTATCAAAATCATGAATGGATCATTAAGAAAATTGAGAATTCATTAGGATTTGATGTCGATCGTTGGTTTTGGGTTCAGAAACATGTGGATCTGAGATTAATGGACCGGGGAGAAGTTGAGATCACAAATTACCCTTGAGGTAGTACGTGTCACCCAAGGTTGGGAGACAACCGCAATCTAATGGTTAAAGGCCACGTTAGTAATATTACTATTCATTCGGATATAAGTAGGATGTGCCCAAGGGGACATTTATCGTAAGGACCAGCATAAGGTTATGGTGGTAGTTCTGGAAAGCGGTGTAGAGACAATCTATCACGTGGTCAACGTTACATGGGAATCTAGATTTCAAGGACGAAATCTCTTTTAAGGTTGGGAGGATTATAACACTCGTAATTTTCGGTAAGTAAAGGACACTCGGACGTTTTTGGAACTTATGAACGACGGGACTTTTGTTGGGAAATCTTTGTTTGAATTTCCTTGGAGTATCAGGGGTCTTGGCGTTGAGAAAGTCGAGTTTCGGAGCTTGGTACGGGCTTGGCTACAATGTCCTGCGACTATGACGGTGTCATAGTCGCACCGGGAAAAGGCACAGCATGAAACAGAAGCAGAGGGGCACCCAGCGACAATGCCTAGGGCATTGTCGCACGTGAGGGGCAGAAGGTTGTTAAGTGTGGGTTTCAACTCATTTCTCCATTTATTCACTTCCACTCCTTCCCAAACACTCTCTAGAACTAACCTAAGGCATACATGGCGATTTTGGGTCATCCTTGGCTCAAATCCTTGAGTATTATGGAGGTAAATCATCATCAAGTGGTGGAATTGGAAGCTTTGATCAAGAGTTCACCACCTCCATCTTCATCTTCAACCTCAAGCTTCATTTTAGGGTTTTCTAGGTTTTCACCAAAAACCTAAGTGGTAAGTGTATCCCTTTCATTTCTAAACCTTAATATAAGTTATGAATGGCTTCTTGATGATTTTCTAGTGTTTGATTCATTCAGTTTCGGGTTGTAAGATTTTGGAAGGGTTGGGGTCAAAATTAGGGTTTTGACCAAAATGGGGATTTTTGATGTAAAGTGTTTGGGGATCAATTCTAAATGGTTAAATGTGTTTGTTTATGGGTGGAAATTGTGTATCTAGGTTTCGGAAGGAATTGCTTGTGGAATTCGGAATTCTTCAAAGGAGCTCAAGTTGGGGTAAAATCTAGATTTAGCCCTAAATCTAGCGAGGTGAGTTCAAATTGATTTGTGAAAACGGTGTACATGGCAAAATGTTCATTTTTAAAGTGCTTTGTGTTTTACACGAAATTGTTAACTGCTGATCACCTGATAAGTCTTGGTTATTTTGAAATGTTTAGTTTTATAAACATGTTGAAACACCCATTTTGGGATCTTTGGGAATTTTGGTAAATGAATCATGTTAAAATGTTTCTTTGATGATTTTACATATATAATTGGAGTTTAATTGACGTAAGTGTCATTTTCTGTATTTGATCTTATAAACCTTTTTGGAAAATGCATATTATTGTGTTATGAGGCATTTTGGAAATATAAGGGTATGAGTTCGTTTGGAAAATGGTTTGCCTCAACCAACGATGAGATTTGAGTTAATCATACTTTTGGTCGTTGTGTTTGCATGATAGTTGGTCAAACGTGTTTCAAGATTTATACTGGCTTTCATTTGGGGGTTTACGTAAATTGTTGGGTCCTTGCCTCAGTTTTGACTAAATTGAGTCTTGAGGACATTTGTCCGGATTAATAGTCGTTGTGGGGTTTTGAGTATGATGGCGCATTTTCGTGTCATTTGAGAGTTATATGTTTTGGGAGCTTTGGTCTTTCATTTGGAGTCATGTAATGTTAGACATTGTTGTAATGGATCCATAGGCACGTAAGTCTGTCTGTATTGGGAAAGCGGGTAAGGATGGTTATGACTGTTGACCGCTTGGGTTCTCTAGCGAGTAGGCAATAGGTGGCACGAGCCTCCGAGTTGAAACTCGTCTAGATTGGATTGGCACCCATGTCCGTAAGTCCTTGGGGTGGAAGTCGACGGAGTATGGCTAGAGGCAATAAACGATATGAGGTTGTGATGTCTAGTATGGCATGGGAACTAAGACCGGGATATGTGGTGAAATCCAATAACGTCACAGGTGGCCACATTTACGTGTTCTCGCCACCCAAGATGGAAATGTTGAGATGACATGCAAGTAAGTTGTATGGGCGGCCTACTTGTGTGTTCCTCTACTCTCAACGTATACGGGTCTTCCATCATCGATCCGTGGTATTTTTAAATGTCAATGTCGTATCTTATCAACTTTGGTTTTGTGCGGTCGACGGTAAATGATGGCCTTAATATTGGGTTTCCCCCACGTATATTAAGGTTTGAATGGAATGCGTCGTTTCTACGTTTCGATATTTGGTTTCTTTCCATTTATGATTGTGTGAGTATTGGGTCTAATGTCCGTGTTCACGGCGATATTTATTTCTATGGGTTTTCATCTATGGTTTATGAGTTGTGTGTCATGATTCACCCGTGTTTTGGGTATTTCGAGATATAACATTTTACCCGCGTTTTATACAATTGTAAGTCTTCTCTCTATTCTCATTTTGAGCAAGTTTTGGGTTAAATCTAAGTTTACGAAAGAACGTTTTATATTGGGATCTTAGCCATTAAAACAGTTTGGTTTGGTCAACGATTATATTGGTGTCTGTTTCGTTTAAAATACATAATTATTAGTAAACGAGTCATTTTCATGATTGAAACATATCATTTTGAAAGATTGTGATTTTAACTGCATTCTTCCTCTTTAGCGATTTATTTATAAATGGTGAAAACTCTTGAGCTCGCTAGGCGTTAAGCCAGACCCATTTTATTTGTCGGCATGTGCATCAGGTTCCAGTTGGGGGTTTTGATTCTAGTACTGCTGTGAAGAGTTGAGCCTTAGCCTTACACAAGGGTAAGTAGTTGGTGAAGTCTTCCGCAGTTTAGAGATAGTGACTGTTATTGGGTTTTAGTAGCACTCGTCCTTATTATAGTTTGTATGTATGGAATGGAATGTGTGTATTGAGGTTCAATCCTAAATTGTGATTGTAGATGAATCAATTATCGATGTATTTAGAAAATTTTAAATTAGTCGCTATTTCCAGAATTGAGGGTGTTACAGGGTAATAATGGGATTCATTCTAGAAGGGGTCTCCCCTTCGTTATCCCCAAAACCTTCCTAAAAAAACCTTCGAACCAGGAACTCAGGGTTTCTTCTCGACCTGGACCGAAACCCCCGGAGACGGGGGTCCCGGGAGAGTAGAGCCCAGAAGGGAGCCCCCGGAGGCAGGTCCCGAGAGTGAGCAGTCGGGAGTGGGAAGCCCTAGGAGACGGGGGAACCCGGGCCGTACAAGGGAGTCTGGGAGCCCGGGGTTGTGTTGAGTCGGGAGGCGTCAGATCCGGGCGGGACCTGGGAGTCGGGGAACCCGGGTAGCGATGGTGGTGAGTGTGACCCAGGTAGTTTGAATAGTCACCTAGGCACTGGGTGTTATCTTGGAACCTAACCGTCTGTTCATTTTAATTATATGTTTCCGTCCTAGAAGTTAATGTGATTGTAAAGGACGTTTCGCGGAAATTCAGGTGAGTTCTCTTACCCTATTTCTTTGTCGTTGACATGAAGATTTGTGAGAAGTTATTTTAACTGCTGATTTTACTTCATTGTTGTGAGTAATTTAAACGTATGCATACATTGTTGTGGCGAGTTATGTCCTAAGTCGGGGGTGTGCCCCGCCTTTGCTCATATCGTGGGGTGTGTCTCGTTTATGCCATTGGGGGTGTGTCCCAAAGTAAGGCAGTATGAGCCAGACACGTTGTCGCATTTGCGTGATGGTAGTGTGTGCGAGTAACGTGAATTGTGAGTAAGTTGTTTTTACTAAGACTGAACGAGTTTATTTTTGTTATAAATCATTTATATGTAGCTTTGGCGTGAAACTGCTTTTAGAGGGAACTCACTAGACCTTTCGGTCTAACCCTCACTCTTTCAAAAACTAAAACCTTTTCAGTTAAGTGTGGGGTCGGTGACTCGAGCAAGGGGAAGGAAAAGCTCTGAGCTGGTTGGCGAGGTCTAGAAGTCGGATGTCCTAGTTTTCTAAATCGCAGTAGTTTTATTTTGTATTCTCAGTTTTGTATTAGGTTGTTTTTCCGCAAACCTTAGACATTGAAATAGTTGTTTTGGGGTCGTTTTGGCGATGATTTATATCATCGTCGTTTATGTCTTTCCTGTGAGTTTGGGTTGTTACAGACAGGACTTCCACCTGATCCTCATGAAATACCTAAAATAGGTACCACTACAGGTGTTCCGACTGGGCCACGGAGGCTCTCATATTGTGATAAAGCAGCATATAGTGTCTTAGGCAGTTGTGGCTTTAGACTTTGTACACTGAAAGATGTCAACGACTGGGACTATTGCCTGTCTGGTTCAATATTGGTAGTCTCCATGTGAGACACTGGTAGTGTTTGTGCTATTTCCCCGTGCATATGTGAAACAGAAGCCTGTTGTGAGGTAACTGAGTGGCTGGGAGGGGTTGTGCAGTGCGTAGCTGTTACCACTACGGCTTCTTCAATACTCAGTGTCAACTCATGCACATTGGTAGTAGATGTGGCTTCCCGAATTGAAGAGGTTTAGGTAAGACCTATTATTTCTTTTTCTTTCTTAGGTCTTTTCTCACACTCACCATCTTCTTTTGCTCCCCCATCACTAAGGCTCACTTTATCTGATTTTTCAACTATATCTCCCTCAACCATCCGTGTATCTCCAGATATGTTAGATACTAGAATATCCAAGTCCATATCTTCAGCACCATGAACTGATTCCTCTGTAGTGTCAACAGAACAACTCACACTGAGTAGAGGACCCATGTGAGGAGGAAGTGGATGTAGCATAGCATCATGTGACCCGTCTTGGTCATCATGATCATCTGGATCATCATATGAAGAATCATTCAGTAGATTAAGGTCCTCATCAGCTTTAGTGTCTGATTCAAACAAGTTATCATCAATCTCAAAACTGTCATCATCTATGGAAATCTCTAAATCAACTTCTGTGATACCATCAGTAGTAGCAACAAGATCAATTTGGGCTTCCCCACCATCACCCCTCACAAATTATGTTTCTCTCAGCTCACCCTGATCAAGAACCCCTTATTCTTGACCCTGCTCAGTCCTAGACGCATCTAGACCCTCTCTCACAGTTGAGGCATGGGTGGAACGGGGGGTTGGTCCTTCCGGTTCTGGCCGGACCGTCAGTGCATTTTCACTCAAATATCTAGCTACATACTCAACCCTATGATCTGCATATGCTATGAGTTATATTGGTAGCAGCATGACATGTGAAAACTTTTTGCTAATAGCTTCAGATACATCATTGAGTTGGCTGGTTCTTTCTCAGCAGTTTCTATCCTTGGAATCTGATCTTTGTTGTCCATCATACTGTCTATGAAAATCTGGAGAAATCTCTGAAATGGAATAATCGTCCTTGCTTTCTTTGGCAATGCTTTTTCTGAAACCACTTCTATGAGTTCATTCCATATGAAAATTGCATAGTCGTAGTGGTTGTTGTAAGCAATTCCATGGAATATCCGTAGTACATAAACTTTGCCCTTTTCCAGCCCTGTGTGCTTGTTGGTCAAACACCTATTAGTGATGTTGAATAATGTATACCAGATTTGTGGTAAGAACTGTCTTTTGAAGTTTGTTGCCTTCTCCAGTACATCAAGGTAACCCAATGAAATATTATTTGCACATAAGTCCACATCTGATGCTACATCATCAAACTGAGTCTTTCCTGGAAATGATTCTGCCTTTGGTAGATCTAGTACTCTCCTCAATCTACTCAGAGTTAACTTTGTCTCATAATGTTCTACTTGTGCAGTGAAGTAGTTGTCAGGCATTGGATAATAGATAAGTGTTCTCCAGAATTTTTGTAGGTAGATCATTAGAACTTGCACTATTTTGTTCAGTGTTGTGGATAATGGGTGAGCCTTCAAGATCTCAGAAATAATGGCATGATCCAGCCTGGTGTGGAAGTCAAATGTATGGTGTTGGGCTGGATCTTCAAGCATTGGTTCCTGGTGATGAGGTGATCAACAGGATTGGCAGCATTGACAGAAGGCATAGAGGACCTTCTTGAGGGCATAGGGTGATCATCATTAGATAGATCATGATCTTGATGAGCCATTTAACCACCTGAAACATACACTATTAGAATAAAATGAAAATCCTTTGTAAATTTTTTTATTTTTAAACAAACACTATAAGTTGGCGTTTGGTTCACGGAATGTTTTTGGATGGAATGGAATCTGTCAAAGGAATTTGACTTTGAAGAAATTGGAATGAAATGTTGTCAGGTTTGACCACCTGTTTGGTTGACAGAATTGGAATGAAATCTGTCAATGGAATTTGAATCTTTCTGTTTGGTTCACATAATCTAGTTTTGGAATTGGAATGGAATATTGGTAAATGACCAAAATACCCTTTCGGATGTGGTTGGCGATGGTTCAGATCGCTGGTGGTTGGCGATGGTTCAGATCGGTGGGTAGTCGGAAGTGGTCAGTGGTGGTTCCGATCGGCGGTGATCGACAGTGGTTTCGATTGGCAGTGGTCGGCGGTGGTTTAGATCGAAGGTGGTTCAGATTAACGGTGATTCTGATCGGAGGTGGTCGACAGTGGTCGACGGTGGTTCAGATCAACGGTGGTCGGTGGTGGTTCAGATCGACGGTGGTCGGCGGTGGTTCAGATCGGTGGTGGTTAGCGGAGGTTCTAATCGACGGGTAGTCGGAGGTGGTCGGTGGTGGTTCGGATCGAGGGTGGTCGGCGGTGGTTCCAATCAGCAGTGATTCAGATCAACGATGGTTCAAATCGGCGGTGGTTCAGGTCGGCGGTGGTTCAGATCGGCGGTGGTCGACGGTGGTTCAAATCGGTAGTGGTTGGCGGTGGTTTCGATCGACGGTGGTCGGCGGTGGTTCAAGTCGGAGGTGGTTCTAATCGGTAGTGGTCGACGGTGATTCAGATCACCGGTGGTCGCAGGTGGTTCAGTTCGGCGGTGTCCGACAGTAGTTCAGGTCGGCGGTGGTTTGGAGAAGGAACCGGTGGATGCGTGGTTTAATTAGATAAGTTTTATGTGATTAGGTTATATTGGATTAAGGGCATATGTGGTATTATTGAAAAAAAATCCATTCCATCAAAATACCTTGTAGTTGCTAAGGAATGTTAAATTCCCTCATTTGTGGAATTTGGTAGAATTTAGAAATTTCTTCCGTGAAAAAGAACGAACCAAACAAATGAATGGAATTTGGTCAATGGAATTCAATATTCCAATTCCATTAGATTCTTTCAGAATCTGCGAACCAAACACCACCTAAGTGTTGGGAACTTGTCGCCCTATATATCAAACAGTTGTCGTGCGAGGCTAAGGAGGAAGGTTTGTCGCGCGAAGCTCATGCGAGAACCTGAGGTTGTCGTGCAAAGCACGCTCGACAAGGTTGAATCCCTTAAGTCCGCGACAAGGATGAACACGAACAACATAGTACTACGCGATACTTGGAAGTTTTTGTACTTAGAAAAAAATTTCACCCAACAATTTTTGGGAGTGGTAAATCTTATAAAAATATTATACCACAGAACTCGTCTCAATGATCTGAACATGAATATATCACCTAAACACCTTAAAAAATAATTAAATGTCGGCTTTTGATTATGAAGGTGAAAGGTCAGGTTCGAATAAAGTTCAGATACAATCAAATCTTGTTATAGTTCGATATAAGGTACGATTATAGTCCAATAAGCAATATTTTAACACCATTTTGATACGTTAGAATGATTATGGTATCTGGAAAGAAAGATTAGTCCGAGAAATCGATGTCTAGAAATTAGTCACGAAGCAAAGAAAACGAAATACTCAAGAGATGAACAGTTGGGAATAAAAATTGTTCGACCCACGTGTTATTTATAGTGAGGAACTCAGGAGACACATGGCTGAATCTGAATGTCCGGTCAAAAATTTTGAATTTGAGTTGACCAAGTCAACTTATCGCACGAAGGATAACCGATAAGGACCAAAGTTTGTCATGTAACACATGCGCGATAAGCACTGTTTATGAGGCTTGTCGTGCGACACACGCACGATAAACCATCTTGTCGCTCTAGGCACGTGCGATAACTTTTCTTGTCACGCAAGGCATGCGCGATAAGATTAGTCTCACTCAAGCTTTTTGCGATAAGAATTTCAAACTTAGACATTTTTCCAGATTTTTCATTAAATTCCAAAAATAGACCACTTTAAAAGATGTCTAACTTTTAAATGGTATGTGCACACATACTTTTGAAAATTCATTTTGCTCCCCCTGCAATGATGCTGAGATTTTCAAAAAAAAATCCTCATTTAGGGTTATCATCAAAACATTTCAGCTCAAATATCCTTACCATTAACTCCCCCTCAAATTGTACACATATTCACTTGTCTACCACAGAAAAATTGTCAATAGAAATATTGTGCACTCCCCCTCATATAATGATCAAATCACTTTGCTCACACTCCCCCTGAAACATTCAGCAGACCTTAAATGCATGTATCTTTTAAATATAAAGACATAAAGAAAAACAATACACTAAACTATACTTTGAAAATATATATTATGTAAAAACTTAGGTCTTGAGATTCAGCATGCCTAATTTTGATACCAGAAAATTAAAACACTTTTCATCTAATGCCTTAGTGAAAAGGTCATCAAGCTGATAATATGTATTAACAAAGTACAATTTAGTTGTACCTTTCTCTACATGATCTTTTATAAAGTGATACCTCACATCTATATGCTTTGTCTTAGTATGTTGATCTGGATTTGCTGAGATAGAAATCGCACTTTTCGAATCACAATAAATCGGGATTCTATCATATTGGAATTCATAGTATCGTAATTGTGTCCGCATCCACAATACCTGGGAACAGCAGCTAACCGCAGCTACATATTCCGTTTCTATTGTTGATGTGGAAACACAAATTTGTTTCTTTGACACCCAGCTGAGGAGCTTATCTCCCAGAAACTGTATGTGACGGAAGTGCTTTTCCTATCCGGCATGCAACCTACATGATCTGCGTCTGAATATGCAGTTGGCTCAAAACCAATATCTTTCGGATACCACAAACCAAGGACGCCCTTAAGATATCTAAAATTGCGCTTGACAGCCGAAAGATGAGACTCTTTGGGCTTGGCTTGATATCTCACACACAAATATGTGGAGAACAGAATATATGGCCTACTTGCAGTTAAGTACATTAAAACAGCCTATCATGCCTCGGTAGGTCTTAAGAACTATAGCTTTTCCATTAAGATCAACTCCGATCTTAGTACCTGGTGCCATTTAGGTGCTAATCGGTGTAAAATTTTCCATTTTAAATTTCTTTAAAATATCATAAATGTACTTTGATTGATTAATAAAAATCCTCGTAGAAAACTGTTTGACTTGTAATCCGAGAAAGAATTTCATCTTTCCCATCATACTCATCTGAAAACGTGACACGATCAAGGCAAAAAAACTTTTTCAATACTTAGGATTTGTAGAGCCAAAAATTATGTCATCTACATAAATTTTTATGAGAATGATATCGTCTTTTTTCCTTTTTAATGAAAAGGGTAGTGTCAATTTTACCTTTCGAGAACCCTGACTTGACTAAAAACATGGATAATACCTCGTACCAGGCTTGGGGTGCTTGCTTTAGTATGTAAAGAGCTTTGTCAAGTATGTAAACATGATTCGGTTTATTTGTACTGACAAAACCTTCAGGTTGATAAAAATATACCTCCTTTTTCAGAATGTCATTGAGAAAGGCTGTCTTCATGTCCATTTGAAAGATAGTGAAGTTCTTGTGTGCTGCATACACCAAGAACGTTCTAATCGCCTCGATACAAGTAACTGCAGCATATGTTTCATCGTAATCTAAACCGTCTTCTTGTCGGTAACCTTTAGCTACAAGTCAGGCCTTGTTTCTGACGACTATCACGTCTTCATCTTTCTTGTTCTTGAAAACCCATTTCGTGCCAATAATTGTTTTACCTTGAGGACGTGGCACGAGTCTCCAAACTTCAAGGCTTCGAACTGGTTTAATTCTTTCTTCATGAATGATATCCATTCCGGTCTTCCAGAGCTTCAGATACGCGTTTAGGTTCTATCTTGCTCAGGAAGGAGTTGTACAAGCATTCATTTGTTGTTGCAGACCTAGTTTACATCGTTCGGGAAGGATCTCCGATTATCTGATTCACCGGATGCTCCCTAGTCCACTTATGAGAATGGGGAAGTGGAATGTACGATGATTCATCATAGAAATGTTCAAATAATAAGTCTAAATCTATAAGATGTGAAGTAGATGTCGATGTGTGATCAGATTTGTTGACATTTTTCACAGGTTATGGACTAATTTGTCTAGAAGCTAACACTCCGGTAAGCACGGGTTCTAAACTGATCAGATCATAATTCATCTACCATCTCATCAAAAGTCACATTCACGCTCTCGACTACAATCTTTGACGTCTTCAAATATACTTTGTATGATGCAGAAGATTGGGAGTAACCGATAAAGATACCCTCTTCAGCTTTAGGACTGAATGTATTTATATTTTCCTTGTCGTTTAATACAAAATATTTGCATCCAAAAATATGAAAATGTTTAGTGTTAGGTATTCTGTTATTAATAATGGGATACAGAGTTTTACCAAACCGTCGATGAATAATCGAGCGATTTTGTGTACAATAGGCAGTTGAGACAGCTTCTACCCACAGACATAGAGGTAACTCAGACTGACTTAGCATCGTTCGTGCAATTTCTGCAAGAGTCATATTACGTCTTTCGACTACCCCATTTTGTTTAGGCGTTATGGCAGCAAAAAATTGATGAGATATCCCAACAGATTCGAGATAATCTCCAACAACCTTGTTTTTGAACTCTGTGCCATTGTCAGATCGAATTAATTTTATTGTCTTCTTCAGATTTACTTGGATACTCTTAATGAATGAGATGATCAAGTCGGGAGTCTTGTCCTTAGACCGAAGAAATTTTACCCAAGTATATCTTGAAAAATCATTAACTAACACCAACACGTACTTCTTGGCATTAATACTTTGTGTCCTCATGGACCCACAAAGATACATGTGTAACAAATCCAACGGACTATCTGTATTGGATTCAGGATTTGGCTTGTGAGGAGCTCGTTTCATTTTCCCTTTCTCACATGCATCACACAGATGTTCTTTTTCGTACATCAGTTTCGTCAATCCTTTCACTAAACCTCCCTTGACTAACTTGTTGTAACACCCCGGAATCTGTGAATCTTAAGACTTACCTATTCTTATTTAAAATTATTTATCAGTAAAATTATGTTTCTTGTATCAAACCTGTACAAGTTAAGACTTACCTATTTCTTATTTAAAATTTTACAGTCAAGGTACAATGGAAGCACCATCATGGTGTCAATGTGACTTGGGTGGCGGAGGAAGGCATGAAGCGTCGGTATCCTCATTTGTTTATGTAGTTAGGATTTCGGGGACGAAATCATTCTCAAGTTGGGGAGGATTGTAACACCCCAGAATCTATGAATCTTAAGACTTACCTATTCTTATTTAAAATTATTTATCAGTAAAATTGTGTTTCTTGTATCGAACTTGTGCAACCACGAACTGGGAAACTTTTGGGAGTCGCGGTACAAAGAAAGCGAGAGTGCCAGCGATTGTGACAGGATGTCACTCTCGCTGGGCACAATCGCTGGGGGAAGGGACCCCACGATACAGTTTGGGCAAGAGTGGCTAGCGATTGTGACAATGTCACTCTCGCCGAGGCACAATTGCAGGGGGAGGTCGAGTCTCGGTACATATTCAGCAAATGTGCCCCACGATAGTGACAATGTCACTATTGCCAGGGCACTATCGCCGGCGGAGGTTTTGAGTATTTATTGAGCAGCCCGTTTTTATCTCATTCATCTAATTTTGGGAAAAGCTCCTATGTCGTTTTCTCTGCAGTTTTAAGGTAAGAACATATCCTCATTATCCCTCCTCTTAAATGTTCATAGCTACCACCTCCATTGATCATTTATGATCATCTCCTAGGTATTTATAAGCTTTTAGGGGAAGAGTTCAAGTCTACCTCATCTCAATCCATCATCTTCATTCTAGGGTTTGGTTTTCTTCTTGAAAACTACCAAGGTGAGTTCATTATCTTTTATAAACTTTATACATGTTAAAACGTGGATTTCAACCTTCTAAACATCTCCATTTTGATTTACTTGACTTGGGTGAGTTTTCACCAAAACCTAATTTTGGAGATTTTACGGTTTTAGGTGAATGGGTATGCTTTTAAAGTTGATGAATTTATATCTTGAACTACTTGTGGATTTGTACATGAACAGCTTGTTTACCCCAAATTTTATGTCTAAAAGCTTGAAATCAAAACTAGGGTTTTTTGAGATATTGATGGTTATTTATTGAATGAGGACTTGAGTGTTTGAATTTAAATCATGTAAATACTATGTAAAGCATTATTTTGGAACCCCTTGGAAAATTAGGTGAGTAATCATATGGGTTCTAGATCTTTGCATAGTTGTTGGCATATTGATTATTGGAGTTATTGGTTGGCCTTGAAGGCATTGGTTTGGCATATTTGTTGCACTTAGGCGTCATGAACCCATACTTGTTTATATCATTTTGTCTAATGATAGAACGCTAGTTTTCCACATTGAGGCACGTTTAGGCATCGGTTTAGGCTATAAGTCCTACGTGCTAGTATACGATATTGGATGAGGATCTCAACGTAAGGGCCCTATGTGGTTGAAGTTGACTTTCCGTGGGTGTACGTTTAAAGCTACCAAGCCTAACATCCCTTGCGTATACTTTATTATGTGTATTGGTTTTACTAACTTGTCAAGTGGCTTACTCTTATGTTTCGTCACTTGTGTTAGTAAGCGGGTCTCCCCCGTTAACTCAAGAGGTGATTGTTTATAGTGAAGTGCATCATTATTATTATGAATTACATTTTTCTTACTTCCGCTTATAATTGATTATTTCTAAATATAAATGTTTGATCTCACTAGGCTTTAGCCTAACACTTTTTCTTAAAATGACATGTATAACAGGTCATTCTAGCGGTGGAACTCCTCGAGCTTGAGCGGAGAGAGAGTTCGAAGGATAGTAACATTTTTCGAGGATATAGAGACGCACACCCAACTTAGTCTTGGTATACCTTTGGCGTAGTAAAGTGTCAACACCCGAATTTAATCTGGATCTAATTGTGCCTATATTAGTAGGTTGTTGAAATTAACTTTAATTATTTCTTTAGGGTTGTAAGCGTCGTACTTCGTTCCCCGTTTTTCGGGATGGTATATTTTGGGTAAAACGTCATTAACAGGTTATTCAGGTTTTCTCCATTTATAGCCGTCATATTGCCGGATTTTTGAATTTTTAAATTCCTCTAAAATTTAGGGTGTTACACTTGTTGATATACCGGAAATTCAAGTGAGAAAGCCTTCTATGCCATAGCCAATTTTGTTTCATAGAAGCTTTTGATAGGAGACACACAACATTCTCAGGTTTAACATTGGATAGATTGATCGTGTAGAGGTTTGACTTTCTGGTGCCGACCAAGAGTTCCTTGCCTTCTTCCGTTCTCACGCAGCACCTCTTAGCCTTAAAATTCACCTCTAAATCTTTGTCGCAAAACTGTCCAATGCTAAAAATATTGTGTCCCAATCCCTCAACATAACTCACTTTCTTTATTGTGATGTTCTCTTGGACTATATTTTCCTGTAACCTAGAAGAGGATAAAAATGGTCATTTCTGAACTTCTCTAAATAATTAGATAATATCTCCTTTCTCCCAGTCATATGCTTTGAACATCTGAAGTCTAACTACCACATATGACTGGTCTGCAAAACACAATTCATTTAACAAGTTTAGGTACCCATTTGAAGATGGTCATTTCGGTTAGTACTCACTTTGGATTTTGGCACCCATTTGAAATTGGGTCCTCTTTTTCTTTGAAAAACACTTGGTTTTACATAACTATAGACAGAATATGAACCAAACCAATAATCAGAAACTTTTTTATTAACAAAATCATTTACACCACAAACAGAACAACGAATTTGATTATGAGGTAATTGAATCAATTTCTTTATTGTATAAACTTTGCATGGGAATACAAGGTTTTGTTTATTAGTTGCAACATCATCAATTACATCACAAAACAAACTGTTTGTCCTATCACTATGTAAAGCAGTAAATGACTTTGTTGACACCACATCCTTTGTGGATTTCTTCACCCTCCTTTCATGCTTAACTCCATTCTTTCTCAAACTCCTATCTAAAGCAACAGAAGAATAATGATTAGAAACACGAGAAGTCCGAGTTTGCCTTTTATGAGATGTGCCAGTTTTTCTATGTTTCTGTGAATGCTTCTTTGTCTTACCTTTTGAATAATAAGCAATCACAGGAACTAGTTCATCAACTTTCGTTGATGATTCACCTTTTTCAAATGTACTTGGAATCTCATCTTGTTTTACAACAAAATCTGTATAATCACGAAGTTTTGCTGAAAAGTCAACCTTACAGACACCTTCATCTAAACTCTCCGCAGGGTTCAAGAAATCAACATCGGTATCAAATAAGTATGAATCATCTATGGATGGTGATTCACAGGAAGATTTAGGAAACATGAAATCTTTAAACTCTTTAGCACACTTATTTTGAAAATATGTTCTTTCAAAGTCTGAAGGCTCAAATTTACACAAAATATTTCCTACAAAAGCTTTGCAAGAAGATGCATATGAGTCGGTAGATTTGTTTTCACAATCTCTGTCTGACTCGGATTTATCTTCTACTTTAGT
This sequence comes from Arctium minus, assembly GCA_954870635.1. Lineage (NCBI taxonomy): Eukaryota > Viridiplantae > Streptophyta > Magnoliopsida > Asterales > Asteraceae > Arctium > Arctium minus. The sequence continues at coordinate 32,199,063 of OX941091.1, read as the reverse complement.
CTCAGACTTTGACTCCACATTTTGAAAAACAGTTAATAACACAGTTTTTTCCAAATCAAACATGATTCTTTCGTCTTCAACATTATTCTTAAGATGAGTGATTTTACTTTCCAAAACAAGAGGCGGAACATAAATCTTACCTTCAACTGGGTTAGCCTCCATCTCAGTATCAGAATAACTTTTGAAGTAATCATGTGATAAAAATTTTGGTTTAGTTAATGAATAACTGTTATTCAACTTTTCATAACAAAAAAGAAGATGCATCTTAACTTTGTTTTTACTTTTTAAATCTTCCTGAGCTTCAACATCCTCAGATAAGCTTGCGTTTTTTCTTGGCAAGTTGTAAGAAATCAAATTAATAAAGAATTGGTAGTTCATAAATACCTTTTGCCAAGTAGTGTGGATTATTATATCCAATTCCCCAATGTGAGTTGAAATAAGTGAACTCTTTTGGTTTATTAAGATGAATGGTTTGTTCGGTTTGTCCTCTCGTATACAACTTTTCTTTCAAACCATTTATCTTTTCAACTAAAGATTTGTTCACAGATTTAATAAGTAAACCCACTAGGTAGCCCGAGTAGAGTTAACAGTAGGCATCGTATAGGTAGCTCTCATAGTCATGAAAATATTGACCTCATGATAATCCCGAAAGAGTTTCCAGTTGGCAACCTCTAAGTAGCTCTGATGTGGCTGTCAGTGACGATCGTGATGTTGAAAGGAAATCCTTGGCTGAAAATTTGAATCTCAACTCAGATGGTTCTTCTCAATATGCTAGAAAGGCGTCGAGAATTTCCAAATTTCCTAGGAATTGATTTTGTAGTAGACGTAAAAGATAAATATGGTTTAAAGCGGGTTGTGAACTATTGTCTCAATTCTGAAAACTTTTGTTTTGTTTCATGTCTAAATAAGTTTGTTGAACCTAAAACATTTTTTGAGGCTTCTACTGATAAAAAAATGGATTATTTCCCTGAATGAAGAGATGGAAGCATTACGTAGAAATGGTACTTGGATAATAACTGATTTGCCTAGTGGTAGAAAGTCTATAGGATGCAAATGGATTTATAAAGTCAAGTATAAATCTATTGGTGAAATTGAAAGGCATAAATCAAGACTTGTTTCCAAGGGATATAGTCAAAGACAGGGTCTTGAATACGAAGAATTTTTTCACCTGTTGTGAAAATGGTTACTGTAAGATGCATTATTGCTTTAGTTATTCAATATAATTGGTGTCTCTTCCAGTTAGATGTTAATAATGCTTTCTTATATGGAGATTTATCTGAAGAAGTTTATATATCTTTACCTGAGGGTTTTTATACTCCTGGTGATAAGCATGTATGCAAACTTATTAAGTCCCTTTATGGTTTAAAATAGACCCCAAGGCAGTGGTATGCTAAGCTTACATGGTTTTGTTCAAAGCATTAGTGACTACATCTTGTTTACTAAATCTTATGATTCTATTTTTCTTACCTTGTTAGTTTATGTGGATGACATTGTTTTAACTAGTAACAATTTGGTAGAAATAAATAGAGATAAGGAATATTTGAAAAGTAAGTTTCTTATAAAAGACTTAGGAAAGTTAAAGTTTTTCTTAGGTATTGAAATTCTAGATATTGGTATTGGTATTTTTATGTCTCAACGTAAATATTGTTTAGAACTTCTAAATGATTTTGGTTATCTTGGGTGTAAGCCTATTAGCACTCTATGGATGTGAATTTGGTTATTACATATTTTGTTGGGTCAAATACAAAAGATTGTCTTTTACACGATTTTACGGTTATCAAAAGCTAATTGGTAGGTTTGATCTATCTTTTAGCTACTGACCTGACATTTATTTTGTTGTGCATTGTCTTAGTTTATGCATTCGCCTCGACAATCTCATCTAAAGTTAGCTCTTAGAGTTTTAAGGTATTTAAAACTCTCTCTGGGTAAGGGAGTAAGTTTTACAAAATCAGAAAAATTATGTCTAACTGCATATGTTATGTTGATGAGGGTAAGTATTTATCTAGTAGGCGTTCTATTATTGGATATTGTTTGTTTCTGGGGAACTCTATGGTTTCCTGGAGAAGTAAAAAAACATTATTTCTTGTTCGTCGGCTGAATAAGAATACACATCTATGGCTTCTCTAACCTGTGAAGTTGTTTGGATTCTTAAAATTCTTGCAGGCTTGAAAGTTAGATATTTATTACCAGTAAATTTGTTTTGTAACAACAAGTCTGTAATGCAAATTGCTTATAATCCTATTTTTCACGAACGCACTAAACATGTCGAAATTGATGTTCATCAAGTTCGAGAAAAGGTTAGTGCTAGAGTGTTAAAAGTTTTAAAGATTCTTTCTGCTGAACAACCCACAAACATTTTCACAAAAGCTCTTGAGATTAACCAACATGATTTTATGTGTTCAAAATTACGATTTACTAATTTGTTTAAAAGTCACGATTGAGGGCAGGTGTTGAAATATGTATCTAGTTGCAATATTTATTTTCGATGTGTGCCTTGATAGGTTTAATAGTTGAGGGACTATTGTTGTCAGGATGGAATTCTAGAAAGATGGCGCTGAATGGATAATGTTGTAGAAGGGTAGCAAAGCAAATTTTCTGAAGCTGGAGGACTATTATAAAATTTCTGATTTATATATAGAAAGTGTTTTTCTGATTTATCATCAAGTTCAGGTTTGGAAAGAGGACGTGATCACCCAAATGTTTACCGGACGGGACCATACATGTATTTTGCAACTACCTCCTCCGACGGATTTGGGTACCGATAAACTCATATGGCATTGGTCTCACGACGGGAATTATTCTGTTAAGTCTAGCTACAGAATTATCATTGATCGATTGTCATCGAACTCGCATCTTAGTTTGGAAGAGGACTGGAACAGAATTTGGAAGGCTAACATCCCCTACAAAGTCAAATTTTTTGCATGGCGAGCTTTACGTGACGTCATCCCTACTCGCAGTGCCCTTCAAATGAGAGGGTTACGGGTATCTCCTCTTTTTCCTCTTTATAATTGTAACGTGGAAAACACTTGGCACGTCTTTGTGGACTGTCCCTCGATACGCCCAGTTTGGTGTGAGGCGGGGCTCTGGGATGGTGTTGATAGATTTGCGAACGATTCTAACTCCTTTACGGAGCTCGTCTTCAAGTTCCTCAAGGAAAACCCTTGCCATGGTGGAGACCTTTTCCTAATGATCTTATGGAGCGCATGGTACCGTAGAAACGACATTTTATGGAATGAAGGTCCTTGAGATCCGTCAACTGTCTTTCGGCACGTCGACCGCATGCTTTCGGACTGGAAAATCTCTAGACACATAAGTTCACTGGAACAACACCATCCAAAGCCGCCTTGCTCCCACAAATGCACCCTCCGAGACATGGCTTCTTAAAATGCAACATTGACGCCGCCATCTTCGAGGATACCAATTCGGCGGGGTTTGGAGTTGTTATTCATGACAACAGAGGTGCCTTCAATTCCGCCAAATCTTCTCAGATCAGTTTCCTCTCTCCGGTTCGTGAATGTAAGGCGCTCGCTCTTCGGGATGCCATTCTTTGGGCTACGAATAGGGATGCTACCAATGTAATCTTCGAAATCGATGCCAAGATAGTGGTGGACGCCATCTATGCCCCTACCTACGATAACTCTGAGTTTGGCGATGTTATCAACGATATTAGACATCTTCTTGGCAATCAGTGCAATTTTTCGGTCCATGCCATTGGTCGACAAGCTAACGAGACGGCCCACTTAATAGCGCGTCACTCTCGTTTTTTATCTTGTCCTTATATCTTTCATGATATTAGCGACGTTTGTAATGAACACCTCTTTAATGAAGCGATTGTTACTCGACCGGGTGATGGCATTGCCGAAGCTCGGTAGTGTTTCAATCTTCTTTCTTAAAAAAAATACAATCTTATTTTCTTTCTTCTCGTTTTACTCTCTCTCTCTCTCTCTCTCTAGAAATTTAGGTAGCTAGTTAGGGTTTGTAATACTTTAGATCGATCTTTTGTATTTCTTTTAAGTTGTAAAATTCTTGTTACGAAATGCATTTGGTTTATCGATTTTTAAGATTAATTTCTAGCGCATTTGAAAATACAACTCACGTAATTATGTGAATCATAAATTTGTCATAACTGATATGCGATAAAAACAAAATCCAAAACGATTCCCATGTTTATTTTGACAAGTTAGGTATATTATAGTTACTATTTTTATGATTGTTATGTTTGATGTTTACAAATACTATTTGCAATTTAGAATGAGATTTTTTTACCGTTATCGGCTACTTATTTTGTTATCCATTATTTTAATGAATATGGTATAAATTTTGTAACATGTATGTATAGTTGTCCGTTTTGTTACGCACTATTTTAATTAAAATAGGGTGACAAAATAACTTTTTTTTAACTATTCATTGCCAACCCCATTATAAATATTCAATTATAACATTTATGGACGTACTAACAAACCGATTTTATCGTAATACCTTCAATTCATAGATGTTTGTAATTTTCTTGTATTTAGTTTTTTATGTTAATATTCTAAAATGGGATAATGTTGTCATTCACTTTATCTTTATTAGACCTGGCAAAAAATGACACGACATGCTAACTTGATACGAACTCGACACGAAATAAATGGGTTTGGGTAATACATTTCAACTCGTTTAAGTAAACGGGTTGACACGACACGACACGAAAATTAAACGGGTAAAGTCAGGGTCAAAATTTTCAACTCGAAAATGACCCGAATAACTCGTTTATATATATTATAAGTTTTCTTTTAAATGATTTGAATTTTTAATGTTTTAGATTTAGTTAAACTTTTAAGTTTGAACTATAAAATTTAGATTTATAATACTTTCATTTGAATTTTGGATTTGTATTTTTTTGTGAATTTTCGATTTTTAATTTTTAGTTTTATAAATGTTAAACGGGTTAAGCGGGTCGGTCGGGTTAGGCGGGTCGAGTTAGGGTTGATATTTTCTGACCCGTTTATTAAACGGGTCGGGTTAGGGTTAGACATTTTCAACCCGTTTAACTTTGAACCCGACACGACACGACATGTTTGTCAGGTCTAATCTTTATGTAGGGAATTTCAATATTCTAGGAATAATTTTGACGATTATTTCTTGGTCAAATGTGCTAGAAATAATGTCTTATATAAACGAGTCATTATATGTTTATGAAAAATAATGTAATACATATTATTTCAAAACTGAAAACATTATAATTATTAGATGCCCATCAATACCAAAGCATATATCAGTGATCCTTTTCTAATTCCTATACAAATGAATAGAACGTATGTAACAATCATTGAACTAGCTTAATTGATCAGACTTTGTATTTGCTTTCTATTGATCATAGTTTTGAGTCCATTCAGAACCATTAGAGGTTTATCTGTCTGTTAACTTCAAGCAATTATGAGATTAATCGAGGTGCGTGCAAGTTGCCTCAAACATCCACAGTTATTAGAAGAAAATACAACATGTGAACTTATCTGCAAATGAAAGTACCCGAGCATTTCCGATGATTGCTGGCAAAAATTGAACAACCTGAAATTTTTTGTCAAGACGATGGAACTTGTCGATATAGATAGGATTTTACATGATAAGTAATGAAAATTGTCGTGAGCAAAATGATTAAGCATAATGAAAAGACTCGTTACTGAGTTATGAGTAATCATTCATCTTCTTAATTTACAATATTTTCTTAATATTTCTTTTTAAAGATGATTTTATATTATATGATAGATGTGGTTTTTAGCCATGCTTTCCAAATCTCACTATAACAGGTTCGAGCCCCACTCGCAGCATTGTGGTCACGGGATGAATGTCCGCGGGCCATAGGCCTGTTTTCCAGAAGATTAGTCCGGACCCAAAGTGGTCTGGGATACTCCTTTACCAAAAAAAAAATTTGATTTATAGGACTAAATTATAAAGTGTTCTCATTAAAAAATGTTACAATAAGTTTATAGGACGCTCTTAAACGTTTTAACAAGTTTTTTAAGACATTTTTAAAACAAAGAGCAATATTAGCTATTTTATTGAACACTTTTGAGAAGTGTCAAATAAACCCATATCTTTTTATATATAGGATATTTGTTTTATAGGACATTTTTTCAAATAATGTCACATAAATTTGTTAATACGACACTTAATTTAATAACATTTTAAAAACGACTTATAAACCTATTGTAACACTTTTAGATAGGATGTTTATAGTTTGATCATATAAAATATATATATATATATATATATATATATATATATATATATACTATTAGGACACTTAAATCCTATAAACCCAATTTTGTTATGATGTCCTTTTGACGAGTCGAGGTCTTTTAGAAAATAGAATATTTGCATATTGATGTAGAGGAAATATTTGAATATTCTTTTTCGTACTTGTTTCAAACCTTATTTTTCGAATAAGGTTTACTGAGTTGCGAGAAATCATTTTCTTATTAATTTGTTAATAATTAATGAATGTACTAACTAATAGGCCGTTTATCGAACACTTATCGGGTAAGCGCTTATCGGCAAGAGAAATCACCCTTACTTACCTTATCATGTAACATTCTCAGTCATCAAAATGGATTGTTGGTAAGCGCTTACCGGGTAAGAGTCTTTTTTCTCACTTACCGGGTAAGACTTTCGGTCCTTGTATTATGTCTCTTACCGGGTAAGATTCTTGGTCTTTGTCATGCTCATTCGGTAAGGTAAGTGATATTGATAAATGCTTACACGGTAAGCATTTGGTAAACGACCCCTAAGTTTTGTTGTGATATTTAATTTAAATTTTCGAGCGGTGGATATGATATATTGATACTTGATAGTAGCCATCCATGGTGAATGGGTGAGTGTTGTGGGTTGAATGATGGGCGCGGTAGAGCATGCGGAGTGGCTCTGGGTAGGACCATCGGCTGAGTAGAGTGTGAGTGGTGGAAAATTAACATTTATATATCTATTATATTGTAAAGTAGACTTGGGATCACGTGAGACCAGTCTGTTTTCGTGAGACTCGTAAGATCATGTTTTTACACTTGAAACTTCACAGCAAAACACTATGAATGTTCGGATTTTTCTTACCTTCACAGTGCTTTGTTGTGAAGTTTCAAGTATAAAGTCATGGTCTCATGGGTCTCACGAAAACATGCTGGTCTCACGTTAATCCAACTCTTGTAAAGATTTAGAATTTTGCTTTTAAACACTCTTAGGTAGAATTTTACTTTTAAAAACTTTTATCTGATAAAATTTGGAGAGGTTTGAAATCAATTTCATTTTAATCTTATGTTTGATTTAAAGTAATATATAAATTTAAAATTTTGGGAAGTTGAAATTCTAGAAACATGAGATATAGAAATTTTATGGATTATGGGTAGTTGGTATTTTAGGGGATTTTATAAGATTTGTTTGTAATAATATTTTAAAATATATAAAGAACATTTGTTCTGTAGTCTGTAGAGGACAAATCAAATACAAACCGTGCAAATGTTGCAAACCATACAAACTAATCAATTAAAATATCTATAGAAATAATGCAGATTCATTTATTATGATTTGAATATTTAAGGAAGATGATTAAGAGTTCATTAATTATGATTAATATCTTATATTAGGAAACAATTGATATATTTATGAAACTAAATATTTGTTAGACTAGATGGACGATTGAGATTGGTTTGTATGGTTTGTAACATTCTGTAATAACCAATTAATAAAAATATAATTTGATTATTTTTAAAATTTATTTATATAAAGTATTAGTAAAGATTGGAATTCAATTTCATTCTAAATCATGGAAACTAAACACATTAAAGATTCTAAATCCTTTTAATTATAATTTCTTTTACGAAATCTAAATCTCTCCAAAGCATTTCGTCAAACCAAAGGGATATTTAACTTTTTTCAATAGTATAACTTAGAAAACATAAAATATAAATTATTAAAGTATATAAAATCTCTCAATACTTATTCATATTTTTCCGTTCTTAAAATGTTACAAAAAGTGTTTGGAAACATCTTCTATCATTTCCCAATATAATTAAGGTCAATTAGTCAAATAAATAACAAAATACAAAATAGTTGATATTTTTGGAAATCTCATCTTATAATTGATCCATTATCAACTTAAAACATATATATATATATATATAGGGGTCATTCAAGGGAAAACTAAGTAATTTGTGTTTGTGGTAACCGTGAGATCCAATATTAACCACAAATCAGAAGATAAATTAGGAAATCAATAATTTTGGTAATTTTAATTAAAGGTATTTTAGGTATTTTTTAGATCTCCTCTCTCTTCTCTTCTCTTCTCTCTCCTCTATCCAGCAAATATTATTCCGGTGAATACATGATGCCCACTGTGATACACTTTATAAACATCGAAAATACGTGATGCACACTGTGATACACTTTGTAACGATTGAAAATACATGATAGCACACTATGATACCCTTTTGTAAACATCGAAAATACGTGATAGCGCACCGTGATACACTTTGTAAAGATCGAAAAAACCATCGAAAATAAGTGATGCACACTGTGATACACCTTGTAAAGATTGAAAATACAAGATAGTACACTATGATACCCTTTTGTAAACATCAAAAATATGTGATAGTACACTATGATACCCTTTTGTAAACATAAAAAATACGTGATAGTACACTATGATACCCTTTTGTAAACATCAAAAATACGTGATAGCACACTGTGGTACCTATTTGTAAAAGAAAATAAGAAAATTTAGGAATTAGGTTATATTTTAGGAATTAAACAAATTTACTAAAATATCATTTTCTATTTATTTAAAATTAATTTTAATTATTCTAAATGTGTGGCTCATATTAGATCTCACAGTTACCACAAACTACCTAGTTCTCATTTGATTAGGCCCCTATATATATGTATGTATATATATATATATGTAGGGGCAGGTTCAAACGAGAAGCTAAACATTTTGCGAGAAGGCGAGAAGTGTTTAATCATATATGATACACAAGCTTAATCATATATGATTACACACATATTATATTGGCAATACATATACGTTTAATCACATATGATTAAACACACCCACAGGCCGTGTAATCATATATGATATCACACTTCTCGCCTTCTCGCAAAATGTTTAACTTCTCGCATGATCCTTCCTCTATATATGTATGTATGTATATATGTATGTATAGGTGAAGGATCGTATGAGAAGTTTAGTTAACGGTGAGAAGCGTGAGAAGTAGATCTGAACCGTTGATCTTTTTTAATATCAAAAAGACTTGAATTTAGTTTGCAAACATATTCATCATTTTCATTCTCTAATTTATCAAATTTATCTGAAATTTCAGATAATTGACTTTTCAAAACTTCTTTGTCATGGGAAAGTTTTTGCTTTTCATCTTTCAAAATGTTTGCCCAACAAAGATTTCTAGCATTTTCTTCACTAATTCTTGAAACAAGATTTTTCTCCTTTTTAAGTTTATTTTGCAAGTCCTGGAGTTTAAGAATCATTATTTGCATCTGAGACATAAAATCAGAGTATGAAAAAGTATTATCTCTGATCCTGATTCTGAATAGCAAGAATTCTGATCATTATTATCGAAGTTTTCATCATAATCTCTAGCCATAAGACACAGTGGGCTAGTGTTTCAGTTTCAGTTTCATCATCAGTCAGGTCCAACCAATGATCATCTTCTGCCATCAAAGCTTTTCCAACCTCCTTTTCTTTTGCAATAAGCATTTTGTTCTTGTAATAGTCAGAATTGCGAACAACCATTTCATTCTCTAGCATAATGACCCGGCTTGCCACATTTGTAGCACTTAACCATTTCATCTGTTTTCTTCTCCCCATATCTCTTTGTCACTGACTTCTTATCCTCAACACTCTTCTCCTCAAACTTCTTCTTACCTTCATACTTGTCTTTATGCTAATAGTTTGTCGATCCAGATGAATACCTTTAACTGTTTGACCATGGCTTCTTGTCGAACTTCTTTTGGAATGCCCTGGTCAATAAGATCATTGTCTGTTTTAGCTCCTCTCCATCATCTGAATCACTATGATGTTGTTCCTCAACCTCAGACTCGCTTCTCTCTTTCTCTCTTCTATAACTTCTTGAGGAAGTTTCTCTCTCTTGTAAAACGGATCTTCCTTTACTTTCTGAGGTTTATTCTTGACATCAAGCATCTATAATACTTCATCTTCATTGTGTTTAAGTGTTTCATACACTTCATGAAGTCCAATCAAATCCAAATCTTTGTTGTGCTTTATGTAAGAAGTAACCTCTTCTACTCTGGTAGCAGATTGCTCAAAAACTTAACATTGTTCTCAATGGTAGTCTACTTGATACCATTTTTACTCAACTCATTCAACAACCCAGAAAATCTATCATAAGTGTAACACCCCGAATCTTGGATTATGGGTTAATTCGTAATTGTAAATGTATTTGGTTTTGCTTAGTTAAGGTCGTCATTTATTGGCCGTGTTTGCGTATTTGGAAAGCGCTAAATTTCGATAGGGGAACAGGTTGGGCGAGAGTGACATGGTCGCGGTGTCATAATCGCGCCAGGAATTTTTTGGACTCGCGGTGTCACTATCGCGGAGTCCCATTTTTGGTCGCTCGGGCTGAAGTCTCGGTACATTTTCGGCGAGAGTGCCCTGTCACTCTCGCGATGTCACAATCGCCGACGGGGTAAAAGGCATTAAATGCCTGACTTTCTCTAGAGACTTCATTTATTCCACTTTGGGGTTTTCTTGGCAGCCGATTTTGCTCTCACCTAGGTAAGATTTCCTCATCCCAATCTTCATCTCCTCCACATTTACTCCTCTCTAAGATCTTGGGTAGGTATATTTAATGCTAACTAGGGTTCCTCTCGTTTGGTAAACTAACTCCATTTTCTAGAAGGTCAAGTTCTCATCACCTACTTCTCAACTCAAATCTTCTAGGGTTTGTTCATTGAACCTCTAGGTAAGTTTTCTTAACTTATGTACATGCATACTTGCACCATTACTTGCTTATTTGAAATATATGAAATGCATGATGTTGACCTAAAAAAAACTAGGGTTTCGCTTATCTTCAATAAATAAAGTTTTGGGGTTGGTGGAAGGGTTTAAACATGTGGAAGAGTGTTATTTACAAGTCTTATAGAAAAGGGGCAAATCATGGTGTAGGTCTACATCTCTACATAATGAAATGTCTAATGCCTATATTCTTATCGGCAGTTAGGGTCACTATACTAGTTGGGGATTTGTGTGTGGTTAAATGAGTTGTAGTTTCTTATGGTGAATATGTATCCAGCATGATCACACTATTTGGGCCAATAATATGTTTGCATTAGGATTGTCATCTATAATTGTCCATAACTCTTGTTGGGAGTCTTATATCTATTTCCTTGTGCACGAGGATTTAGATGGTATGCATGATTATTGCATGGTTTTGCCGTCGGGCATTTTGAGTGGACAATAGGGGGTGAAAGTCCCTTAGTTGTACACTCGGCTAGATTGGATAGGCACCCTTGCCTGTAAGACCTTGAGGTGTAACCCGACGGGGTAAGCACTAGAGGCAGAGAGGGTTTGAGGATTGTGATGTCCGGCGTGGCATGGGAACTAGAACCGGGCTGGACGGTGAAATCCAATATAGATCGCGGGTTATCCCGCTTATTATGGAAGATATTTGTGTATTATTTGTACAGGAAATTACAATGTCCCTATTGGGAGGTTCGACATTGACCTCCATGCTTTGGGAGCCGGTAACATTTAATTATTGTTCTTGTTTGCATTATAATTAGTATCGGTATAACAACCAATAGACTTCGTTCTAACACTTGTGTTCATGTTTAAATGATTCACAGGTTCTGTTAGCGGTGCGAGTAGGATGTCTTGATCAGTCGGAATCGCACCTAGGATTCCTCCTTGGACCGGGCATTTTTGGGTTTTGAGAATGAGCGCTTTTGAAGTCATAGTGACACCCATTTTAATCTAGTTGTTGATTATTCTAGATTGAATAGGTTGTCATGTATATGTCTTATTTATTCCGCTACTTCATTATAGAACTACCCCGTCTCTTTTGGGTTTTAGTCGTCATGTTTACAGGTTTTGAATTCGCCTTATTTTAGGCATTATATTGCAGAAATTTTAAGTTTTATTTTACCTTGAAATTTTAGGGTGTTACAATAAGTCTCTTCTAAAGTTTCTCGCTCTTTGGCTTTAAAGTCCTCATAACTTGTAATGTAATTGGTCTTCTTCAGCTGTGTACCCACCTTTGTACCCATCATCAGTTGTTGAATATGTTCCCACATACCTTTGCTTGTGTCTTTATAATTGTCAATGCTAGTATAGATCTCATTTGTCATATCCTGTAATAAGAATGACTTAGCCAACTGATCACCTTTCAGCCTGTTTAATTCTTCCGATGTAAACTTAGACTTAGGCTTTGGACAAATTTGATTTTCCATCAGGAGGTATAGTAGGAACTTCCATATCTGGCTACTTCATTCGACCGTAGCCATTATTTCTTCAGACCGATCATGTCTTTCTATAAAGTCCAAGAATCTATTTTTCAATTGAGGAAACTCACCTTTGAATAGTAGTGGTGGATTACTGTCAGTACCAATTGCCAAAGCATCCTTTGAAGACGTTTTTACAAACTTGAAAGATCGTAAGACAAATGTTTGAAATGATCAAACTTTAAAAGTTAACCCTTGAAGAATTCAACTATCGCAGATCAAAGGTCAACTATCATAGAACAAGAAGTAAACTATCGCACAACAAATGAGTCAACTATCTCATAATACACTAGCGCAGACTACAACCAACTATCGCAGATAGTATTCTGTGATACTTCCAACTATCTCACCAATATCATGCAATATTTGACAATATCACAGCAGTTATGTGCAATATAATCTACTATCGCAGACCTCTTTATGAGATACTTAACACTATCGCAGCTTCTTTATGTGATATAATTCATTATCGCACACTGTATTATTGTGCGATACTTAGCTTTGTGCAATAAAAGGCTATCTTCACATCTTCATATCCTACGATATTGTAATAACCCGATTTTTAGGGAGATATAATTTCAAGTTAATACAAATGGGTATTTTAAGGGAAAAAGAAGAAATAGGATTTTGGACATGAATCATATATTTTATAGCCTTGTTGGATAAAGGGTTCAATTACGAGTCCAACGGTTCTTTCCGGAGTAAAATCGAAGTTAAAACGAATAAGTTATGACCAAAACAGTGATCGGGCAAGAAAAATGAAGATAATTGGACGGCAGTGCACCGCGCGACTCTCCACGCGAATGGATCAGTGCCACTATCAGCCCGGGGCTCTGTTCCCCCACGTTCCCAGTGCTCCGCGCGAGTCTCTGCGGGGATCGATCAGCGTCGTCGTCCGCACGAAGGCTCTGTGCGCATTTAAAAGGGAGGAATCGGCCCCAAACCACATTTTTCACCTAAACCTCAAAACTTCTCCCCATTTTCTATCCCAAATCGACCCCCAACCTCCAAAACGAACCCTAACTCGTTTTTGAGAGTTTTTCCTCCTAAAATCAAAGGATTCTTCATAATCTAGCAAGCTTTGGAAGCTAACGCTATAACCCTTTCATCTTCATCTTCTTCACCAAGCTTTCTAGGGTTCCATCCAACCCTTTTTATCATTTTGAAGATTTGGGAGTTGTGGTTTATTTTGGGGATCTAGGAGAAGTATTGTTGATGGATTCAACTATAGCAAATGTAATAATCTCTTTCTTCATCTATGGAAATTAGGGTTTTGAGTTAAGATGAGATATTCATGTAAAATGTTTTGGGAACAATTCTATATGGTTGAATATGAATGCTTATGGTTGGAAAACTTGTGGATCTAGGTTTGGAAGTTTTGGCTTTGAAGATTCAAGTTTCTTCAAGGAAGCTCTAAGTGGGGTAAAATCTAGATTTAGCCTAAATCTAGCAAGGTGAGTTCAAGTTGATTTGTGAAAACGTTGTACATGCCAAAAATGTCCATTTTTAAATGTTTATGTATTTTACATGAAATTATCATGTGTTGAGTTATTCGATAGGTTTTTTATTATTTGAAGTGTTTGACTTTATAAACCTTGTAAAATACCCACATTTGGGATTTTTGGGCATTTTAATTAATGTGTCATAAATGAATGTGTTTTGATGATTTATTGCATAAATGGATATTTGGTTAAAAATGCACTTTTAGTGTTTGTCGGGTTTATGCATCGTTCATGTAATGGGACGTTCTGAAAGTAAGAGTGCGGGAGTCCTTTGGGTTGGGTCATTCTCGACCTTGAGAACATTTTAGAAATAATAATATTTTTGGGTTTTGGGCCGAAGGCCAATGATGATTTGAGAAACAAAGATTTTGGGTAAAGATGTAATTTGGTTTATGTAACCATATTGGTTCTCGTGTTTTAGTCAGACGTCTATTAAGCCTTTTGGGGCTTGATTTGTACTCAGTTGAGTCTTTGGAACATTTGTTCAGTTTTTGGTATCTCGTTAAGGAGCCTTGGACGTATGGTGTACTTAGTTGCATCTTATTTTAGAGTTACATGTTTTGGATGCGTTAGTTCATTCGTTTGAGTTATGTAACGTTTTAGAGTGTAATGCATTGGATCCATAGGCATATGAGTCAGTCAGTTGGTTTAGTTGGGAACTTTATCCCCGTTTTGGGACTGGAAATTGTTTATGGATAGCGGGAGCTCGAGGTATAGATCGTGGGTGGTTGAACTCGATCACCGTGTAACCTTTAGTGAAGGGCTCGAGGTATAAATCGTGAGTGGTTGAACTCGATGCCCGTTTATAATCCAGTCTGGTTACTCATCATGGAATTTTTGTGTCCGCGTTTGAAGTCTAGTGAGTGGTCCCCAAGTCATGTTTTTATGGAAGCTTGCGGTGGTGCTCTACAAAACCGTATACGGAGCTAAGTCTTGCGGTGGTGCCCATTGTGAGCCAGATACGGGGACTTGTGGCTCTTGTGGTGACACTCATCTAGAGGTCGAGTAGACACTAGAGGCATTTGGGTATCTTGCGGTGGTTACTCAGTAGGGAGTCGTATATGGGGATCCATGGCTCTATGTGAAGCTCGAGAACATTGATAAGTGGCCTAACTTTGTGTGCCCGCCACATTCGATGGAATTCGGGTCTCCCCCGTCACCAAAAGGTGTTGTTTTGGGTATTGAGTTTTATTATCCAAGTTTTCGGTGACGTATTGTATATATGGATCTTATCCATGATTTATGGGTTGAGTATTATGCCCCACACGTGTTTTGGGTGTTTCGAGATATAAAGTGTTATCCGCATTTCATAAATTAGGAGTTCGATTTCTATTCTCATTTGAGTGAGTTTTGGGTTGAATTTAATTTACGGAAGAAAGTTTTATATTGGGATCTTAGTCCTTAAAATAGTTTGATTGGGAAAACGTTTATGTTGGTATTTCCTTCGTCTAAAATGCATATTATTAGAAAACGAGTCGTTTTCATATTTGAAGTATATCATTTTGAAAGATTTTGATTTCAATTGCATTCTTCCTTCTTAACGATATATTTATTAATGTTGAAAACTCTTGAACTCACTAGGCGTTGGCCTAACATTTTTATTTGTCGGCATGTGCAACAGGTTCTGGTTGGGAATAGTCTTAGTGACACTGGGAAGTGAGGAGTGCTAATTGTGTAATCGAGGAATGAATAGCTTGATGAAGTCTTCCGCATTAGGTTGGGGAGAGCAACTTGTATTTGGGTTGAGTAACATCCGACTTCAGTCTAATCCTTGTAAATTATTGGAGTTTGTATTTGTTGAGGTTATTTATCGAATTTTATATTTGAAGCATATTGAGTTTTTAATTGTAGGAAGATGTGTTGTCTTTATTTATTAGTTGATCTTACCAAATTTAAGGGTGTTACAGATATACTGAAGAACATGCGATATACTCAGATCTTCATCAAAATTGAAAATTAAAGTTCAAATTACAACCAAATTTGATGAAACTTAATATTGATGGTCGAATAGTGTATACGAACACAATTAATGAAAGCCTTGATACCAAAATCACACAAGAAGAAGGCTAGTTTTATAAAATTCACTCATAAAACCCAAGAACTATCGTTCGAAAATTTCAACCAAATCTTCAAAAATTGTTGATCAAACTTCAAATTATGCGGCACAAACTAATTCAGATCACTTCCATATATGAAGATGAACCAATTAGAATGATAATTGAACACAAAATCTTTAAAATCACTAATTCTTGATCAAGAAAATGTCTACCACAGTATCCTTCAATTAAAGCTTCAAAACTTCTTCAAATTCTTTAAGTATTGGGTCAAACGAGTTGTCTTTCTACTTTGATACCAATCGTAATTCCCAATAACAAGTTTGTATATGAAAAGCTTTAAGGAAATCAACAATGGAGTCAGAAGTTTAAGTGTATTGAGAGAGAGAGAGAGAGAGAGAGAGAGAGAATTGGTTACAAGAAGTTCACAGTTACAAGCTCTTACAATTGATTAAAGACAAAAACAATAAGGAAACTATTTATACCCTAAGGTATTTACAAAACAGATCCTCAACTTGAAATTACAATACAAAATAAGTCCTAACATCAATGATAGCTGAAAAGCTTCTCAGCAATTCAGGACATCACTGATCAATGAGTCTTGCTCTATAAGATTTTATTTTGTCTTATCCTTTTGCACAAAAGGACGAAGGTACAATATTACGATTGTTTTCTTGTCTGTAATTGTGCTTATCAACCATCTGCCCCTTCTTACACATGTGGCTCAAAGCATGCTAATGAAAAATGACAATGACATGCATCCACTCATCTTTTGACACGTGAATTGTACCCTCTAACTTGCATTTAATGTTACAGGTATAAATAGCATAGAAGACCCCTCTTCTTTGCTAAGCCTTTATTCTGCTTCTAACTCTCTTCTCTCTTGTTCTTATTTTTTCTTGTGCAAGAAACTTAGTGATTCTCATAGATTGTTTAGAATAGGTTTACCTTTTCTATTTTCGCAATCAATTTGTAAATTCTGTTTTGATTTATCATTAATCAATAAAAGAATTTAAAAGTAAAATTTTTATGTTTGTATTCAACCCTCCCCTCTACAAACTGTGTTCTATTGTGACCCTTTTGGGACCTACAATTTTCATAGTGAAATTTTTCTTACGATAAGCGTCATAGGGAAGAATACCTCCTCATGCAACATCTTCACAACGTTTATTAGTAGCCTAAAAAACACATCTTAATTCTGAGTAGAGCTCTTTCTTATAGGAATGACCAACACAAAGCTCACATACGAATCTTTCAAACCCATCCAAGGAGATAAACTATAGATTGTAAGAAAGACATGGCATAATGAATCCAGATTCGAATTCGAATTATTCGAGTTGAAAACGTCGATACATAACCCAAAACAAATAATCCGGACATCTTCCGAAAAGCGAGGATGCTTCCAGTCAAAATGTTGCCAAGCCTTACCATCACAGCTATTGCATCTGATGATTGTAATACCAAGTTTTTAACATAGGAAAAATATACCATACACAATTTTACCAATGTAAAATGAAATACATATATTTCTCTATAAAGAATATAAACTCATACTACCATTTGAAGAATATATAGGATGAATCTAACATAAGTTACATTTAATAAAGTATTTTGTTTTAAATTTAATTTAAGGGAACCTAATTTAAAAAACTTAATTCTACAACAAGACATTTCAAATAAATTTTTTTAAGAATAATACTTTATGTATAAAGTTATAATATATTTATGAGAAAAGTTCATAAAAACCCAACAAACTATTACATTTTGAATGATTAAGTCCTTAAACTAATTTTTTGAATGAAAAAACCATTAGATTTTTTCATTTTGAATGATTAAGTCCCTAAACTAATCATTCAGATTGAAAAATCATTAAACTTTCTCATTTTGAATGGAAAAACCATTAAATTTTCCCATCTTAAATGATTAAGTCCCTGGACATGTTTTTTCAATAAATTAAATCATCAAACTTTTAAAAATTGGTTACTTACATCATTTTAACCCAAAAAAATACCTGTAACCGGTTATCTTTTGATTCTTCCTCTTTTGATAAATAAAAAACAGATCAAAAAGAGGGAGTTTGATGGCAGGGGCAATAGCGTGTTAGACGATATGGAGAACGGACAACGTTCGGGCAACGGGGAGTGGGCAGGTGAAGTGATATGATTGTTTGTGAGGGGTTTTAATGGCGTAGAGTGTGAGAACGGTAAAAATGATTTAGATTTGTTTTTACTTTAAAATCTTCATAGTCAGTTCCAGGTACCTTTAGAAAAAAGGTAACCATTTTTTATAAGTTCAATGGTTTATTTAGAGTGAATTGTGGATTTGGTCCTCGTGCTTTGTTACTTTCTTTGACTACGGTCCCTATAGTATGTTTATTGTGGATTTGGTCCTGTGGTATTCAATTTATCTTGGCCATGGTCCCTCTGACTAACGCATCCGTTAACTCCATTAAATCAGGGACCATTTTAGTCATTTTGCTTAATTTGTGTCTTATTCAAGGTATTAAATGGCGTGAGGTGTGGCGTAGCGGCGAGACCAAGCCTCAAGCCTTAGGAGTCATGGCGAAGCCATGACATTTTCAAGGCGTGGCTTATGGCGTCAAATTTCTATTTTAAATATAATATTATATATAAAAACATATGTTTTGATGTGTTACTCAATGAGTCAATAGTAATAAGCAAGTTAAATTAGGCTGTATATATTAAAACCCTGCAAATGAGACATTAAAAACATAAAAATGAACCAAATATGGCATTGCAAAAACTGCACATTAGGCCATGGTGTGCCACGGGATTAACGTGGCGTGAGACACAAGCCTTGGTGTCATGGCGCGCCATGGCAGCTGTGCGGCGAGTTTTTTAGAACAGTGGTCTTATTATGATAAGAAAAATAAAAAATATATTTTTAACACACACACACACACATATATATAGATATCAAAATAAATAAAATAGGATGTTATTGTATGACTTGATTCTTTAAATTTTTAAAAAAATTAATTATATTAAATATGATTTAATTTTATTATTTTATTGTAATGGTGGAAAAAATATGGTTTTATTGTTTTACTGTAATTAAAATTTTAATTTAAACAAACTAGATCATAAAATTATATCTTATTTTATTTAGAACTAATAAAAATAAGATGTGTTTTTATGATTTGATTTATTAAATTAAAACTTTAATTATGTTAAAGGCAATACAATTTTATTGTTCTTTTACTATCATCACAACAAACAAGCTTATTATCGATATTTTGACACCAAAATCATTGAAAACCTGATAAATGAACTCTAATTTTATCATCTTAAAATTAGAGGGTTCCAATTTTCATATTGTTTTTCAGTCAAAAATTAAAAATCAACTGTTTAGATTTTAACGAAATAAAATATTTAAGTTACGAATATTTATTGAAAAACAATATGAAAATATTCGTAACTTAAATATTTTATTTCATTAAAATCTAAACAGTTGATTTTTAATTTTTGACTGAAAAACAATATGAAAATTGGAACCTCTAATTTTAAGATGATAAAATTAGAGTTCATTTCTCAATGATTTTCAATGATTTTGATGTCAAAATATCGATAATAAGCTTGTTTGTTGCAATGATAGTAAAGAACAATAAAATTGTATCGTCTTTAACATAATTAAAGTTTTAATTTAATAAATCAAATCATAAAAACATATCTTATTTTATTCGCTCTAAATAAAATAAGATATAATTTTATAATCTAGTTTGTTTAAATTAAAATATAATTATATTAAAACAATAAAACCATAACTTTGTCCACCATTACATAAAATAATAAAATTAAATCATATTTAATATAATTAATTTTTTTAAAAATTTAAAGAATCAAGTCATACAATAACATCCTATTTTATTTATTTTGATATATATATATGTGTGTGTGTGTGCGTTAAAAATATATTTTTTATTTTTCTTATCATAAAAAGACACAAATTAGGCAAAATGACTAAAATGATCCCTAATTTAATGGAGTTAACGGATGCATTAGTCAGAGGAACCATGACCAAGATAAATTGAATACCACAGGGACCAAATCCACAATAAACATACTATAGGGACCGTAATCAAAGAAAGTAACAACGCACGGGGACCAAATCCACAATTCACTCGTTTATTTATTCAAAAAAATGTTTAGGGACTTAATCATTCAAAATTAGAAAGTTTAATGGTTTTTTCATTCGAAAAAATAGTTAAAGGACTTAATCATTCAAAATAAAAAAAAGTTTAATGGTTTTTTATTCAAAAAATTTATTCAGGGACTTAATCATTTAAAATGGGATAGTTTATTGGATTTTTTATTTATTTAACTGTATCAAACACATAATATGTTGAGAATATAAACTTTGCTTTTTCATCTCTACCATTTATTAGATTTGACTTTTTGATACAATTTTCAATGTTTGCATTTTCAAAAATCTTATCATTGTAATTCAAGCAAGTAATAGTAATCTTGAAGGATTCACAAATGCCAGCAACATCATATGTCGACTTTTCATAATAACACTTTCAAAATTGTGAACTATTATTATGTACTTCAAAAAAAAAAAAAAACTCCATATTTTCACCATTAAGGCTATGTTTATGGTCATCCGAACGTATACCATAAGCTAGCTTTTTTTGCCGAACATAGCCTAAATCAACAACTTATCTTCCTTTTTTATTTATAACAGAGTTTACGTTTATAACTGTAAATCCAAAAAAGAAAAATATCTTATGTTTCAATCGGCCATTAACTTTTTCTATCTTCCCTATTCGTATGATAAAAGGAGAGGAAAATAGAAGTAATACTCTTGCTTAAAGACACTCCATTTTTTATTTCGTGTGAGATAAAACTTGATTACGTCAATCAGTCGATACCAACATTTTGTTGAGAACCTTAAGGGGTAGTTTCATTAGTAAAATCTTGAGTTTGCTCTCAAGAGTTAAATTGCTCAAGTCTCATTAGAACTACTATAAAGTTTGCATTGTTAAGTGTTTATTTTAAGGTCTTATTAAATTAGTTGAGGTGTATGCAAAGTAATTCGTGAATCCATAATCACAAAAATAATCATTACCTTTAGGAATATTTTTTTCAATAAAGTCTCATATTTGATTTCATATATGATTTTAAAAAATATTTAATATATTTATAGTATCTTTAAATAATAAAAAATAAAGAAAAATTGTAAGCCACAATGAATCTCATAAATATATCGTACGATTATTAGTTGACAATTAATAAATTCAATCTATATTTAATATATTTTTTAAATGTTGTATTATTTTGACATTCCAAAGTTAAAATAATTATAATATATAGACAAAAAATGATATGTTTATTTTATCACCTATAATTAACAATTTTCTTTGACGAAGAAAAACTATTATAAGAGGATTTGCATGAATATTAACTTTAAATTCCTATTGAATTAATTGAGGTTTATATAAATTAGTTGATCAACCTATAATTACAAAATATAATCTAATTATCTTTAGAAATATTTTTTAAAAGAGTATGATATTTGATTTCATATATAACTTAATAATATATTTGATTATTGATGAAATATTTGAAATATGTCTGGAAAAAAAAATTAAACCACAATAAATGTCATAAATATCGGACGAATATAATTAGTTGATAAATAGTTAACTTTAATTTATATAATTTTTAAAAAACTTTTAATATTATGACATTTCAAATTATAACACACACACACACATATATATAGGTAGGTTATTATGCAACCCCTTTATCCACCACACATTTTACTTTTACATTTTTTCTTTCTTTTTTTTTAATTACATAAAATATGTGGTGGATAGAGGGGCTACATGGGGTTGCACCTGTAGATGGGTTGCATTGGAACCACACCCTATATATATATATATATATATATATATATATATATATATATATATATATATAGGGTCCCCTTCATTTGCTAACCACGGCATTGGTTAATTGTGGATCATTGATCTCATCAATCTACGGTTGAAATTGGTTAGCACGGTTAGCACCAATGTCGTGGTTAGCAAATGATGTGCTAACCAATCTCAACCGTAGATTGATGAGATCAATGATCCACAATTAATTGATTTTTTATTAAATTAAAATATTAAAAACGGTTGTAAAAATACAATGCATGTATGCACAGGGGTATTTCGGTCAAAATACAATTCTTTTTAATTTAGGGAACATGCGTCTACCAAATTAAAAACCCAAATAATTAGGGATTTGATCCCCCAAAATCGTTTTATCCAACTCCAACACACACGAACACCCTGAAGGCGATGGACGAAGATCTGGCGGAGGAGGCGGACTCGGAGGCGGAGGGAAGGCGGTGGTTATGGCCATCAACCGGAGAGGTGTTCTGGCAAGGGATCTACGAGAAAGAAAGGATTAAATAGCGAAAAGAAAGAGAAACGAAGAAGTAAAAAACACGAGCCAAGATTCAGAGGATCAAGAACCGGACTCCCCAGAAAGTGATCGGAAAGTACGTTAAACCACCGTCGGAGAATGAGACGGTGGTGGCGGCGACAAGGCATTTTTGGTGACTCTTGATAGCTAGTATTAGTTGTAGTTTTTGATTAGTTCAATTTTTTCTGAAAAATTCACTTGTTGTTTGTTAGTTTTTTGTGGATAAATGATGAGATGCATAGAGAGGGTTTTTGTATGTAAATGACATCTTTTTGATGATTGATGATATTGCTCTTAATGCTAATTTCACCATAGTTTCTGATGATTCAAGAAATATGTTGTTTTCGATCTAAAGAAATCGATTTCAAGAAATTGTTCTACTCACCTAATGATCTCTTTGATAGTGTATATGTGCACACTTGTATACAGTGCATATATGCATATGTTTGATGAAATATTATATGCATATGTGCACACTGGTATCTAATATGCATATATGCATATTGAGTATATGCATATGTGCACATTGAACATATGCATATATGCACACTGGTATCTAATATGCATATATGTACATTGAGTATTGTGAATATGTACATGTTGTATATGTGCATATGTGCATATCACCTGATCTATTCTGTATTGGTTGAGATACACACTGACATCTAGACATGCATATATGCACACTCGAAATATGGAAATACATTAAATATTAAATATTATATTTAACATTTAGATAACTACCATATTAATAACTCCTTTAAATATGAAAATACATTAAATATAGAAATACATTAAATATTAAATATTATATTTAATATTTAGATAACTACCATGTTAATAACTCCTTAAAATATGGAAATATATTAAATAGGCGTGAATTATGAAATGTCCATATTACCCTTTGAGGACATAAACTCTAGGATGATTCTAATGAGTTGAAAATTGGTTAGCACGGTTAGCACCAATGTCGTGGTTATTTAGATCAATGGTTCACAGTTAATTAGAATTTTAATTTTAGAAATATTAAACTAAAAGGTTAGGAAATTACAGTGCATAAGAGCATAGGGTTAAAAATGTAAAAATGCAAATAGTCTTCCAAAATCATATTAACGCGTTACCAAAAAAAGAGGCGCAAAAGTAGGGATTTTTTAAACTAATAATTCTTGTTTTTAAACCAAAAGAAAAAAAGAAAAAAAAAGGCCCACACAGTTTAAAATGTTTGCTATTTATGTGAATATGTGCATTTTTTAAACTAATAATTCCTAATGTACATTTTCAAAACAAACATATGTGCATGATTTTTGTGTTGTGCATATGGGCATTGTCTACACTAATAAGTCTTGATGTGCATATGTACAATTTTAAATATGCATATCAAAATGATTAGATTATTTGCTCTTTCAGTGCATATGTGCATTGTTCACGTTAATAAGTTTTGATGTACACTATGAGCCTTTTGTATATGAATACGGAAAATGGTTTAAGATATGCACATATGCATATGTGCAAACTTAATAGCATAAAATCCGGAAAATGCATATGTGCTCACTTGGACATTTGTTCATTGTCAAGTAAATATGTGCATTTTTTAAACTAATAATTCTTAATGTACATTTTCAAAAATACATATGTGCATGATTTATGTGTTGTACATATGTGCATTGTCTACACTAATAAGTCTTGATGTGCATATGTGCAATTTGAATATGCATATCAAAATGATTAAATTATTTGCTCTTTCAGTGCATATGTGTATTGTTCACATTAATAAGTTTTTATGTACACTATGAGCCTTTTGTATATGCATATGAAAAATGGTTTAAGATATGCACATATGCATATGTGCAAGCTTAATAACATAAAATCTGGAACAATATCAAAGTTACGTTTAAAAATATTAGATTTAACTCTTTATAACATAAAATCCATATATATCGCTCATTGTGATATAATGAAAAATATATGTAAATGATATATTAAGATTTAAGATAATCTTGAATAATTTAAAATTTCAAACTTTTATATTTAATATGGTATATCATTACCATAATAAACATTGTTATAATTATGGTACACATTAAATAGCGATAATGATTACTTAATTTGAATATTCCGATTTTATATAAATTTTTTTATTACCCTTGTAAGTTTAAAATAAACAAAATCATTATCTAATCTCTAGGAGCATTCTGATTGGTCGAAAATGGGTTAGCATGGTTAGCACTAATAGATTGGTTAGCAAATGAATGGCTCTCGCATCAGTAAAATTCAACTATATAAAAGTTTCAAAATATGCCCTCAATTTCTTAGGTTCTTTAAATTAGTCACATTTTTTCTATATTTACCTAGTTTTACTTTATGATCTTGGCCATTGAAAATCCCATCTAATGGTTGAGATGTCTTCTCACCTTCTCAAAATGTTATGACTTCTCATTTGAACATTTCCCCATATATATATATATATATATATATATATATATATATATATATATATATATGGAGAAAGATTCAAATGAGAACCACAAAAATGTTACAAATCCGTGAAAACTGATTTAAAATTATATTTTACATGATTTTTTTCATCAAATGATATAATTTAAGACATTATTTCACATATATTTGTTTTATAATATGATAGTTTCATACGTATTTATTTATATTTTTTTTTGTTACGTGAAAAAAAAAGTTCCAAAAGAAGTAATAAAGGATCATAGATGGTTGGATACCACCAAGATATTTGGAAAGATTTCATAAGCGAGAAATTCAAATGTATCTTACCAAGAATATCTTCAAAAGTAAATCAACTTATGTTTATTTTTGTGAGGGAGAAGCTTATGTATTATTGTAACAATTTTTTATGAATATAATAAATATTTTATATTATATCGTTTACCAAATGTTTACCTAGTAAGCGCTTATCAAGAAGATAAATTTCTTTTACATACTTTATCATGTAATATTTTCGGCCATCAAAATGGATTGTTGGTAAACGCTTACCAGTAAGAGTCTTTTCCATCACTTACTGGGTAAGACTCTTGGTTATTGTTATGTTCAATCGGTAAGGTAAGTGATATCGATAAGTGTGTACTTTATAAGTTTTTAGTAAGGGAAATTGACACAAATAACCATATTACACCTTCAATTTCACCTCCTAGTCATGTCTCTCCCGTATTTGCAGATTTGGCCCTAGGTCCGCAATGGAGGACCTAGGTCTGATTGTGGATTTGCAATAATGTTTGTCATGGAGATGACATGTGTCAGGATATTGCGGATTGCGGACCTGGGTGACCCGACCCATTGCGGACCTGCCGCAATCCGCGACTTTTTTTGACTTTTAATTGTCCTTCATTACGGACCTAGGGTCAAATCCGTAAAGTTGTTAGATAAATGGCTATGAAGTAAAAGCCTTAGAGGAATATGGCTATTTGGCCCAATTTCCCTTTTAGTAAATGGCCTTTAAGTTTTATTGGCAATTAAAAGAAGGTACGTTTAATGAGGGGTTGTTTATCTCATCATGACCAAAGATAGGACAGAATTTAATGACTCATAATGTGTGTGGAATGGGATATTGTTTTATAAACTACAGTAAGTGATGGGATAAACTTAAATTCACTAGATTTTAGTACCGTAAGTGATCGACGAGATAAACAAAAACCTTGTTGTTAAATGATATCGTTGCCCTTTTGTTAGACATGGTCGTATGGGTTTAAGGGGCACGATTGCAATGTGCTATTGCGTTGCAACAAAGTTGGAGTACGTGCTTCTTTGGCCAATAATTATGTTGTACAAATAGAGGCAGATCTAGAAAAAGTTTCAAGTACAGTACAAAGAATTAACATATATAAAGTTTTGAAAGATAATGATCTAAAATACGATTTCATTAAGGAAATGACACACAAATGGTTCTTTTTGCAACAAACAAGTGGGTTTTTTGCAACATCCAAGTGTTTTTGTTGCGACACCAAGTGGTTTTTCGCAACTTATAGTGACACGTATCGAATCATACAAATGCACCTTTAAGGCTTATAAAAAAACTTCCACTATGTTGGAACGATTAAAATTGTCTTCACTTAAATCTAGAGTTAAAGGGATTGTCCCTATTCATAAACGCTCCAATTTAGTTCATTTCATTATAGTATATTATGTATTCTCAATAAAACACCTGCGAAGACTAAATACAATTATTACTCATTTTACATTCTTATACGCATAAAAATTACATTCTAAACTCAAATACAGGTATTAAGTATAACAAGATAAATTGGCTATAGTTCATATATAAACTATAATCATGCATAGTTAGAACGTAAATATTGTTGGGTTGTGAATCACATTTGTAATGGTATGTGGGACTTGTGTGCATTTAGGATCAGAAGAAAAGTAGGACAAAACATTAAGCCACGAACATCCACCACAATCATGTTAGAAATTGGAATTAAAGAAAACAAGGTAAATGGTAATTTATAATCTGGATTGCTTGAGGATCGTGTAAGTTTATTTTTTTAATTGATATTTTGAACCAGTGCCTGGGTATCCCGAAATTCAATCTAGGCTAATCCTTATGGACACTTTCGATTTTAGGCACAAAAATGAAAGCCAAATTACCGGAGAATATTTGAATGTTCAGAAAATTCAGTAAGTCCAAAACTGGTGTATATTTCGTATATATACCTAGGGGTGTAAATGAGACGAGACAACTCGCGAGCTACTCGAGATCGACTCGGTCAAAACTCGACTCGAATAGGCTCGACTCGAACTCGAGCTCGACTCGATATACTAACGAGTCGAGTCGAGCGACCTGATACTCGACTCGATAAACTCGTGAGATACTCGATAAGCAAAATAATAATAATAATTAGTAATATTATTTTAATTTAATTGATAATAATAATAATAATAATAATAATAATAAACTCAAGTTTTTTTTTGTTTTTTTTGGAAAAATGATGGTGTAAAATACATGGGTAAACTCTTGATGGTGTGTCTAATCCATCCCACATTGGCGGGATATAGAACTCAATGCTTTGAACTTCACTATATATAGATCTTTCTCCTCCCTTGTTTTACATCTTTTGCCTTTGTTAAATGACTTGAGCATAAAGGCTTGAGCCTATGTAGGGGTGTAAATGAGACGAAACAACTCGCGAGCTACTCGATATCGACTCACTTGAGATCGACTCGGTCAAAACTCGTTCAACACTCGACTCGAATAGGCTCGACTCGAACTCGAGCTCGACTCGATATACTAACGAGTCGAGTATAATGATACTCGAGCTCGACTCGCATCATTTACACCCCTATTAATATACCTCTTCCATTCGAAAATGGATAAGAATAACAGAAATAGCGGTTTTTGGGAAGTTACAAGCAGTTACATAGACGGTTATAACCGTTAAAGGATAAGATCAAGGGTTAGTTTGAAGTTGCAGGTCTTGAGCTCTGGATATACATGTCCAGAGTTGGGACTTAGACATCTCAGAAGGCACATCCAGAGATACCCTGTAACACCCTCAAATTTGGTAAAAGCAACTAATAAAAAATTTCGATATCACATCAAATAAAAGACACTTTTTCCTGCAAATCAAAACTCAATAAAAATTCTATAATTGACCTCAACAACAATGACATCAGTATTAAGCAAAGACTAAACCGAAGTCGGGTGCTACTTATCCCCAATACAAGTCGCTCCCCTCAAAACAACTGCGGAAGACTTCTCCAAACCAATCTCACTCGTGCATGCAATTAACACTCATCTCTTCACAAAAACGCTAGTACCAATCTCCAACCTGAACCTGATGCACATGCCGACAAATAAAAAGGTTAGGCTAACGCCTAGTGAGTTCAAGAGTTTTCAACATGAACAAATATATTTGTTAAAAGGAAAGAATGTAGTTTAAATCATTATCTTTCAAAATGATTTACTTTAAATATTAAACGACTCATTTTCCAATAACACGCATTTTTAAAGACAAGCACCCCAACATAGGCCTTCCTTCATAAAGTAAATTCAACCCCAAAACTCACTCAAAACGTGAATAGAAATTGAACTCTCAATGTATAATAACGCGGATAAAACTTTATTTCCCAAAACACCCAAAACACGGGTGGGGCATAATATTCAACCCATAAGTTATGAAATAAAATCCATATATATAAAACGTCACCGAAAACATGGATAATAAAATAATAAAATTTAATACACAAATAACACCTTCCGGCAACGGGGGATTACCCGATTCCGTTGTACGTGGCGGAACACAAAGTTAAGTCACATAGCCACGTTGTCGAACTACACCTCAGATCTAGGCATGGAAATAAGACCCGCCCCATTGGGGAACCCGATGTACCCGCCCCGACGGGGACGGGGATTCCCCGCAAAACCAGGGATCGGGGATGGGGACGGGGATCCCCGAAAATTAAAAACCGGGGATGGGGACGGGGACGAGTAACGTGATCCCCGCCCCTCCCCGTCCCCCTATATTAAATATATTATATAAATATTACTAAATATTATGTATATTTATTACTAAATATATTGTATACCTATTTTTAAATATATTATTTATAAAGGTTTAGTATCTTTTAGATTTAGAAATGGTATTTTGATCTTTCTTGTTACATTTTTTTTACTTGTCTTACTTTTTTAGATAAAAATAATAGAGAACCGAAAGCGTTTAATCAAACAATTACATATCATGTTGTGATTTTGTTTACATGAATATTTGATAGTCCGTAAAAACAAATTTTAGAAATATGTGAGATTTAGACATGGACCACTATCGATCGAGTATAGTGCTCAACACATTTCATTTAAAATATCACATAAATGGGAAAAAAAATCCCCGATTACCAGTTGGGGACGGGGATGGGGATGTGATCATATTCCCCAGCGGGGACGGGGACGGGGATGGGGATGGGGATGGGGACGGAAATTGGGATCGGGGACGGGGATTGGGGTCCCCGCCCCATTTCCATGCCTACTCAGATTGTAACTGTATTGCCTGCTCTGCCGAGTTACACCTCCAGTCGGACTGTATTTCAAGTCCTAAAAACACCATATCCCCCATTGTCTGCTCCGTCGAGCTACACCTCAAGAATACACGATCTTATTGCCTGTTCGTTCTCTAGTGGAGTTTCATCCTCAGTGTACTCATTCGACCCCTAGTGCCTACTCCCTAGCAATCAAGATAGGAGCCTCAACTCCTTACTTGATAACTCATGATGTCTAACCCTCGTGCACAAGAATTAGAACATCAAATCACAAAACCCATGGTCCCGAAGTACAACCCATAAAGGTTCCTCTCCGCAAAACAACCAGGACAACAACAATGCCAACACGGCATAATTCCCAAGGTGAGAATATTAAGACTCCTCACCCTTAACTATGACTGACTTACATGTCTATGGATCCAATGCATTACAGTCTAAAATACATGACTCCAAAAGAATGACACACACACTCAAAACATGTATTCTCCAAAATAAAGTGCGATAAATGCAACTCACCCCCAAAGCTCCACTTAAGTTATTAAAACCGGACAAATGTCCCCAAGACCCGACATAGACGAAAAAATCGAGCCATAAGCTCAACCAATCGAATGACCATATGCTAAAATCCACAAAACGAAATAAAACGCAATCGACCAACGTTTATGCAAACACATGCTCCAAAATACATGAATAACTCCAACACAATTTAGATTGGGACAAGTCATTTTTCAAATGAGTTTGTACCATTTATTCTTTCAAAAACATCCCATAACATAAATTCAATCGTTTCTCCAAAACACACACTAAATGTACATTTATACTCAAAATATCAACTCCACAAAATAACTCTTTAAAACACAAATACTTGTGATTTATTTGTCAAATGCCCAAAATCCCCAATATGGATGTTTTACAAAGTTTATAAAGTTAAACACTTCAAATAATCCAAACTCATCAAATAACTCAACAGTTGATAATTTCATGTAAATCATATAAACATTTAAAATTTGACATTTTTACATGTACACCGTTTTCATAAATCAACTTAAACTCACCTTGCTAGATTTAAGCTAAATCTAGATTTTATCCTACTTAGAGATTCCTTGAAGAAACTTGAATCTTCAAAGCCAAAACTTCCAAAACCTAGATCCATAAATTCCAACCATAAATATTTACATCCACCATTTAGAAACATTCCCCAAACATTAAACATAAAGATCTCAACTAATACCAAAACCCTAATTTCCATAGATGAAGAGAAAAGGAGATTACCTTTGCCATAGCTTAAATCCATCACCCACACTCTTCTAGATCTCCACAATAAACCACAAACTCCCAATCTTCAAAATGGGGAAAAAGGGTTGGGGTGAAACCCTAAGAAGCTTAGTGAGGAAGATGAAGATGGAGGGATTATGGTTATAGCTTCCAAAACTTGTTAGATGATGAAGAATCATCTTATTTTAGGAGGAAAACCCCCAAAAATGGGTTAGGGTTCATTTGGGGGGAATGGGATTCGTTTTGGGAGAGAAAGGGGAGGAGTTTTGAGGGTTTTGAGAGAAAATGGGGTGGAGGTCGGATTATCTCTTTTATAAAGGCATAGTGGTCGCGTGCAGACCCTGGCGCGGATGGACTCGTGCGGAGGGTCGCGCGGACGATTTTAGACCCTCGCGTGGATGGACTCGCGCACGGGCCCTAGAGTTCAGACCCTCGCGCGTATCACGGCGCGGCTCGAGTTGCGCGGGCCGTGGGGTGTCGCGCGGGACACTGCTATCGCTTTCGCCTGTCTTCGGTCTAAGTTTTCGGGGTGTTTGTTGGTGTTGGGTCATCTAAGATTTAAAGATAACATCTCCTTAGTCTTTATTCATGATTGAACCTTGTATTTTGTTTTATGGTTCTTTGTAATAGCTTAGTTAGTTTAACAGATCGGTGAGTCGAAGATAAACCGAATCCAACATGAAGGAAGTCTATAATGCGGATTGAGATGGACTTCAAAAGTGAACTAAGCATAGTCTGCCGATTTCAATTCGGCAGATCATACCCTTGCCGATTTCTAAATTGGCAATTCTTATCCTTGCCGATTTGTTGTTCGGCATTCATTCCCTTTGTGTCGAGCTCCTCTTTCGGCACATATCTCAGTTACCGAATTCCTTTTTCGGTAGTCTTCCTCTTACAGATTACTTCTTTATCTTGTAAGAACATTTATGTTAAATCCTCATGATTTGACATACTTCCTCTTTCCTAATGATCTTCTGACAATGGGAATGGAAGCTTCTTTCTTCCTTGAGAAGATATACATTTAGTCTTAACTTGATTGAGACGTATATTTTCTATTTGATCTCAAAAAGATTTTCCCATAAATATTTTATAGAGATATTGTACTTTCATAGTACAAAAGTTACCTTTTGTATTGTGATAAGTCACATCAAATATCTTATAATTTATTGACAATATCTCAACCACCCATGCCTTTACTCCTACTTGTCCTTTGCACTCATTACATTGGATAGTATATAAAGGATGGAAGTAGCACCTTGCTACTCACGCTTTCAGCTCAAGTTTTGGCATTCACAAGATTTCAAGCAGGTTGATAGTTATCTATTATCTCTTTAAGGTTTAAGTCTTTGTGTTCTTAATATCTTCTAAGTGTTAGATTGTTTAGAGTAGTTCCTAACTATTCTTATTCCGCAACAATCGTTATTTTCTCTTTGTGTAATTCTTGATATTCATTATCAATAAAAGAATTAAAATTAAGTAAATTTTGTGTTATTGTATTCAACCCCCTCCCCTTCTACAATACTTGTTTACTTCTTTGGGACTAACAAGTGGTATCAGAGCGGTTGGTTTAATCTAATAAACCAGATCCGTGATGGCTTCTCCTTCTATAAAACCTGGGTCTTCTTCTCAAAATTCTTTTTACTCTGACAATGGATCTACTGTTAAACCCCCTAAGTTCAACTCGAACAACTTCTCCTTATGGAAAAGTAGGATGATGCTCTTCCTTGAAGGAGATGACAGTCGGTATCTTACCATTCTTAGTGAAGGTCCTCTTATCCCAAAAGTCTGGGATAGATTTGTCAAAACTCCTAAGGATAAAGAAAAGAAAAAGGACAATCTCTTTCAAGTTTCCGATGACTCATCAGAGGAGGAAAGAACTTCTGCCACTGGTCGATATGTCTTAAAAACGACCAAAGAATACAATGATGAACATAGGCGCATTATTTGACT
Organism: Arctium minus; assembly: GCA_954870635.1. Classification (NCBI taxonomy): domain Eukaryota; kingdom Viridiplantae; phylum Streptophyta; class Magnoliopsida; order Asterales; family Asteraceae; genus Arctium; species Arctium minus. Next base: position 32,166,354 of record OX941091.1, on the reverse strand, counting down.
TGATTCCAAAGTGCGAACCATCATTGCTCAATCACTTCCTGATGAAGTGTACCAATCTCTTGTCAGTCTTAAAACGGCTAAAGAAATGTGGTCAAATCTATGTGTTTGTACGAAGGTACAAATGAAGTAAATAAATCTAAAAAGATCTCTCTTGTTCGTAGATACGAATTTTTCTCTCATGAAAAAGGAGAATCTATTCCCTCCCATTACAACCGTTTTAATAGTCTTTTAAATGAGTTAAAACTTGTTGGAAAACTTTATGACAACGAGGAAATCATATGCAAATTCATGGATGGTCTTCCAGATTTCTGGAATACCCTTTCCACTTGCATTAAGACTTCCAGGGACTTGGAAAGCCTTCCTCTCACTTCTCTCTATGGTATGTTTCTTAATCATAAACAAACCCAACTTCAAAGGAAAACCATCTATAAAGAAATAAGAGCCCCCTCTATGGCTCTTATCAGTGATGGCTCCAAGAAATCTGTGTGTATTCCTCGTATAACCTACCCTTCTGATGATTCAGATAGAGAAAGTCATGAAAATCTGAATCACTCCTCGGAAGCTTATCTAAGTGAAGCTGATGATGAAGGAGAAAATCCCTCTGTCAATCTTTTGACAGAGGAGATGGGTATGCTTGCTAATTTCTCTAAGTTTCGAAAGAACTCTTCTAATAAATTTCAAAGAAACAGAAAATTTTCTTCTTCTAGAAACTCCTTGAACAAATCCAAGGAGGATTGCTATGCATGTGGTAAGAAAGGCCATTTTGCATCTGAATGTAGAAGCAATCCTTCTAGGATTTCCATATCTAATTCTTCTAACTCTTCTAAAAGAAGACATCTTCGATCTAATTCTACAGGTAGATCGCATCCAAGAAAACCTTCTTCGTCCTCTTCTTTCAAAGAGCTTACCAACAAAGCCGACAAATACAAAGCCAAATACAGAAGAGAGAAAGAAAGAAATTTCAACTCTCAACGAAAAGGCAAAGGCTTGATGGCTGAAACTCTAGACTGGACAGACGAACCCACTTCCGACAGTGAGAAAGAAGTATCGAGTAAATGTCTTATGGCCAAACTCGATGAAGAACCAAAAGACTCATGCTCAAGGATGGACTTCACTGCTAAGTGTTCTTCCTCTTCTTCTCAGGTACATCCCTTTCTCTCTCTTACTAATGAAGAAAAGATTGAGGCTTTTGACTCTCTAACTGTACTTTTTCACAATGAAAAAGATGCAAAGAAAAGAGCAAATGCTCAAGTCAAGTCTCTCTCCTCTCAACTTCATGATTCTCTATCCCAGCTGGAACAGTTTAACAAACTAAAAGCTAAGTTAGATGACTTAAAGACTATAAACTATGTGCTTGCCAAGGAAAAGAACAAGCTTCTAAAGAAGCTTCAGAATGAACAAGAAACCCTAAACAAATGGAACACCTCTTCCAAAAATCTTGAGAAAATTTTTCAAGATCAAGTTGTTGGTGAAACTTATGGTCTAGGGTACTGGAAACATAATGTTGTGTGTACCCCCTCTGAAAACATATCCTCTCCTACTCATGATATTCCTCTGTCTTCTAAACTACCTTCTTATTCTACTGACTGGGATGATTCTATGTCAGAAGATTCTAATTCTGTGTATTCAATGGATCTTCGCGATTCAAGAAAGCTTGGCTACTTTGTGTCTGCTAAATCTTCCAAGCCTCTTCTAACAGAAGATCAAGACTCCAATGAGTTGGTCAAACCTGTAAATGATCTTCTTATGTCATTAAATTTAAACGACAGTTCTTCGTCTTCTTCTTCCCATAATCTTACAGAGGCTCCTCTCCTCTCTAAAGGAAAATCCGTTGTTATTGATCTTCCTAACAAAAGAAAGATTACACCTTCTTCAAAAGGTAAATCTCCTATGACCACAACGGACTTCATTCCTAGAGCCTTAAAAGTTAAAAAGTCCAAAGGTATTTCAATCAACTCTTCTTCTTCTATTTACGAAGGAATCCTTGGATCTGCTCCTCATAACCCTCACGTTCCATACAGTTATCCCATTCCTTCTCATCTTTCCAAACCTCCTAAATCTAAACCTCAAGGAAAGGTAAAAGCTGCTTCTCTTGAACCGAAGAAGAAATTCATTTACCGAAAGTGTTACAACTGCGGTGACACATTTCATTTGGCCAAAGACTGTCCAAAGGACCGTATCGAAAGATATCGTCAGACCAATCCTTCTTCTTCTTCTTCTAAACCTAAAGGACCCACCTCAAAGCGGGTTCCAAAGGACTAATTTGTTTATGTCTACAGGTCTATGGGCATCATCAAACTTGGTATCTTGATAGCGGATGCTCACGACATATGACTGGGAACAAATCTCTTCTTCTGAACTTTGTAAAAGAAAAGGGACCATCTGTAACTTTTGGTGATAACTCTCGCGGTTCCACTAAAGGTTATGGAACTCTTTCTAACGGTTCCATTACTTTTAACAAAGTTGCCTATGTGGAGGGACTGATGCATAATCTTTTAAGCATCAGTCAACTATGTGATTTAGGTTACTATGTGATTTTCAGAGAAATTGATTGTCTCATCACTGATAAACGGTTTCACACTATCCTATCTGGCTTTAGAAAGGACAATGTGTATGTCATCAATATGAATGACAAGTCAACTGAAGATGAAAGCATCTGCTTCATTTCTGAAGACTCTGAAAAGAAGAACTGGCTCTGGCATAAACGTCTTTCACATCTAAACTTCAAGACGATAAATGTTCTCTCCAACAAAGAACTTGTTGTCGGCTTGCCGAAAATCTCCTTCTCAAAAGAGAAGCTTTGTACAGCTTGTGAGAAAGGCAAACTGACAAAATCTTCCTTCAAGTCAAAACAATGTTTCTCCATTTCTACCCCTCTACAGATGCTGCATATGGATCTATGTGGGCCGGTCATCACACCCATCCTAGGTGGAAAAAGGTACATTCTTGTAATTATTGATGAATACACACGTTACACTTGGGTATTCTTTCTCAGGTATAAAAGTGATACACCTGAAGAAATCATCAACTTTATCAAGAAATCTGAAGTTCTCAACGGTCAATTAGTCAGATCTATCAGAAGTGACAATGGAACCGAATTCAGAAATGCTACTTTAGATGCCTTTCTTTGTGACAAAGGTATTTCTCAAAACTTTACAGCAGTAATATCTCCACAACAAAATGGTGTTGTGGAAAGAAAGAATCGTACGCTATGTGAAGCTGCAAGATCCATGCTAAGTGAATCAAATCTTCCAACCTATTTTTGGGCTGAGGCTGTCAATACAGCGTGTTTCACTCAAAATCGATCTATCATTATGAAAAGACACAACAAGACTTCCTATGAAGTCTTCTGTGGCCGAAAACCAAACATTGGTTTTCTTCATGTGTTCGGCTGCTTGTGCTTTATCTTGAATGATCGAGAGCATCTTGGGAAATTTGATCCCAAGGCTGATGAAGGTATATTTGTGGGTTATTCTCTCTCCTCTAAAGCCTACCGAGTATACAATCTAAGAAGAAAATGTATTGATGAGTCAATACATGTGAAGTTTGACGATCACAAGACATCTTCATTATCTTGTGATGATACGGAACTTCATGAATGGATTATTTCTTGTGTTGGAGAAGAATCTCTAAACATTCCTTCTTCAGGACCTCCTTATGTTCCATTTTCGGTATCTTCTTCTTCTCTACATCATAGTTCGGCAAATCCCTCTCCAGATACCGAACCCATTGCTCCTACCGAACCCACATCTCCCACAAAACCTACCTTACATTCTTCACCCATCCATCACACGCATCCTATATCCATCGATCCTTCACCTTCAAACACATTTCCTGCACCTCTTCCCCCAGCTATAAAATGGACCAAAGATCATCCGATAAATCAAATTATCGGAGATCAGCAAGCAGGTGTCCAAACTAGAAGAGGTGTTGGAAACATCTGTCTCTATGTGAATTTTCTATCTGTTTTTGAACCCAAGAAAATTGAAGAAGCTCTAGCAGATTCTTGTTGGGTCACTGCCATGCAAGAAGAGTTATCTCAATTTGAGAGAAACAAAGTCTGGAGACTTGTGCCACGACCTTTCGGTAAAACCATTATAGGTACTAAGTGGGTTTTCCGAAACAAAATGGACGAAGTCGGTACTGTAATACGGAATAAAGCCAGGCTTGTTGCTCAAGGATATAGGCAGGAGGAAGGTATTGATTATGATGAAACCTTTGCTCCTGTTGCTAGACTTGAAGCAATAAGAATCTTTCTTGCTCATGCTGCTCACAAAAACTTCCGGGTCTTTCAAATGGATGTTAAGAGTGCATTTCTCAATGGAGAACTTGCTGAAGAAGTCTATGTGAAACAACCACCTGGCTTTGAAGATCCAACTCATCTGTACCATGTGTTCAGACTTGACAAAGCACTCTATGGTCTGAAACAAACTCCTCGTGCTTGGTATGACACCTTGTCTGACTTTCTTCTATCCAACCGATATACCAGAGGAAAAATTGATAATACTCTTTTTCTCAAGAAAACAAAAGGTAATATCATTCTTGTTCAAATCTATGTGGATGATATCATTTTCGGTGCCACTGATGAAAATATTTGTCAGGAGTTTGCCTCTCTCATGAAAAGTAAATATGAGATGAGCATGATGGGTGAACTTACTTTCTTTCTTGGTCTTCAAATTAAACAATCCTATGAAGGTATTTTCATTTGTCAGAATAAATATATTCGAGATCTTTTGAAAAAGTTTGACTTTGAAAATTGTTCTTCCATGAAAACTCCAATGGCACCGCCTCTTAAGATTCATGCAGATTCTACTGGCAAGTCAGTGGATATCACGAATTATAGAGGAATGATAGGGTCTCTTCTTTATCTTACTGCAAGTAGACCTGACATCATGTATGCTACGTGTCTGTGTGCACGTTATCAAGCCAATCCCAAGGAATCTTACTTGGCGGCTGTGAAACGTATTTTTCGGTTCCTAAAAGGTACCATGAATCTGGGTATTTGGTATCCCAAGGACTCAGGTTTTAATCTAATTGGCTATTCAGATTCTGACTTTGCAGGGTCTAAGGTTGACAGAAAAAGTACAACTGGCAGCTGTCAATTACTAGGTGGAAACTTAGTCAGTTGGTCTAGTAAGAAGCAAAATTCGGTATCCACCTCCACTGCCGAAGCCGAATATATTGCATCTGGAAGTTGTTGTGCTCAAATCTTATGGATGAAGAACCAACTACAAGATTATGACAAAGTTTATTCTCATGTACCGATTCTATGTGACAATTCTAGTGCCATAGCCATTGCCAACAATCCAGTGCTGCATTCTAGATCTAAACACATTGATATTCGGTATCATTTTATAAGAGATCATATCTCTAAAGGTGATATTGAACTTCACTTCATTCCTACAGATCTTCAACTTGCAGACCTCTTTACAAAACCACTGGATGAGGCACGTTTCAACTTCCTTGTGGGATCCTTAGGTATGTTAAATTTATGTTAAAAAAAAAATTCAATAATTGACGGTACCTCCTTACCGAAGATTACCTTTCGGCAACTAACATCAGTATCATTATATACCGAACCCATCTTCGGTTTCTTTCTGAAAAATCTTCAAACTTCGGTATCTCTATATACCGATTTCGTATACCGAAATATATTTCATATTTCGGTACTTCTCTACTTCGGTACCTATCACCTTCGGTAACTCTTTCCACCGAAATTATCATTCCCAAAGTATTTGCCTCATTCGGTATCCCTTCCTACCGAAGTATCTCTCATACTTCGGTACCTCTATCATTCGGAATCTTGTATGATGTGTCATCCTTATCCACATCACACCTACCGAATCAATTCGACACCATTTCTTTACCCTATGAATATATGACACGTGGCACCTCAGGGAACGTGCGTCAGTTGATGGGACGTCCACGACCTGACATCTAGCCGTTTTTCGGCTGTTCCACTTCCCAATTACGCACGTTTGCGTCATAACATCATTACATTTTTTTTGTTGGCTTTTGAATTCCCAAATACGCACGTTTTTCCCTCTTCTTTTTCCAACCTATATATACTTCTTCTCTTTTCATTTTTTTTCCTGTTTCACTCATCTTCTCTATCAAGAGTTCCTAAACCTGCAACTCTTTTCTTCATCAATGGCATCCTCCAAATCGACAAAGGCTTCCAAGTATACTTCTCTCACTCGAGAGTCTCTCATCTTTCATTCATGCAACCAAGTTGCTCGTCTCTCGACTGATGCTGAACACCCAGAGTTCAACCAAGTATCCATTTTTCTCCAACGATCTCCAATCTGCCATGCTCTCACTGCCTCCACCAAGATGAGCAAAATGCTCCTTGGTAACTTTTGGTTAACCTGTAAGTATGACTCTACTACTCACCAGGTGTCTGCTTCCGTTCTATCCTCTGAAGAGCACCCCGATCTCTCTTTTGGGGTGGATGATATTCGCTCAGTTCTTCAAATCCCAGAGTTCAATGTGTATGCTCCATTTCCTACTCATCACGAGCATGATGAGGTCGTTGCCGCTCTCCAGTATGTGCACGAAGGAAAGTCTAAGGGTTCCGACACTCTCCTACGAAAGAATATGGGTGCACTATGGAACTACTTCTTTTCTCACCTCCTTTATTGTCTTTCCCACAAAACTTCGGGGTGGGATCAATCTCCGGCAGCCATTACTCGTCTGGCTCATGCTCTCATTTTTATGAGGCAGATAGACTTTGCTCAGGTATTCTTCGACTCCTTGATCACCGCCATCTCTCCTCCCAGGAATCACAATGTGGCTCTTCCCCGTTTCATCTCCCTCATCATCAACCACAAGCTTTCTGCACAACTCAGTGCCGATGCTGCTCTTCCTGAGCCGATGATCAAGTTTGACTTGCCAATTTCTCTAATTAGCAAGCAAACTATTTTCAAACCAGTGAAGCCTACCGACTCTCCACTCACCTCAGGCATGCTTTCTTTCATCTCTTCTCCCAATCCGATTTGGGGAAAGCTTGCCGAAGGTGAATCCGAAAGGCCTTCATCTTCCCCCAAGCCATCCAAATCGGTGGTCCCTTCTCCCCTAAAACCTTCCCGAGCTAAGTCGGTGGCTATTAAAAAGATAAAGGTCACCGGCAACGTCGCACTTTCTCTTATGACTCTGCCAAAGACGAATCCTTCGGTGGCTACCCCAGTCATAACCCCTTCTATTTCTGTTAAGCGACGGAGCTCCAAATCCCCTCCTAAGTCTCGTTCAAAGAGACTTAGAAAACCTTCGGCCGAAACTCACACTCCATCTACCGATTCTCAACAATCGATAGATGTTGAACTTTCCCCTCCAGGGCCACGGGGATCTGCTAAACCCACTCCCACCTCCTCCAAACCTTCTCAACAAGATTTGGATGTACAAAAGTAGTCCCCAAATATTCCTTCTCCTCCTCCTTTTTGTGTGGAGGTTGAAGACGAGTTGGTCTTCTCTCCGGACCGACATTCTGCTTCCTCACAGCACAGCCTATCACCCGGGGTCAATCCCGTTGATATTGAACAATCTGGGGTTTCATCCCAGGATATGTACCAGAGGCTCTTCTCTCCCCCTTCCTCACCGACGAAGTGTTCCTCTTCCCCTAAACCATCGCCGAAGAAATCCCCTTCCCCTAAGCCATCGCCGAAGAAATCCCCTTCTCCAAAACTTTCACCAAAGAGATCTCCCTCACCCAAACCTTCCCCTGGAAAAATGGTTGGGTCTTCTACCCAGGTACCGATCACAATATCTGTCGATTTCCTTGCCGACATTGGTGACTCCAATCGGCAGGTACGAATGCTCGGTACCCAGTTCGAAAAGCTTCGCCAGTCTTTGCGTCAACCGGCGCTCCTCGATTCTCTGAACGCCAACAACATCTCTTTGGAGGAACTTCTGAAGCTCGTCAAGGAACAAAATTCTGAGGTTGTCAATCTTAATCGCGACATCTTTCAGTGTTTGGATGTCATGCATAAGCAGATTGACGGTCTTCGTACTCCTCTATCAGCAGCTATGGAATCTATTCTCAAGGAGGTGGTCAGACTTAATGATCAAAATACCTCCTTAACATTATCGTTGGCTGCTCTCAAGGCCGCCTCGGATGCTCGGGATCAAGATCTTATCCGTCTACGGCAGCAAACTTCGGCTCAGGAGTCTATTAATTCTGAAATTCTCAGTGCCTTGCAGAATTTAAATAGACGTCTTGACTCTCTGCCTGCCGATATGGCTCAATACTGTGCTCAGTCCCTTGACATTGATATCACTGAGTCTGCTTTCACTCCTGACGATCGCAAGGTTTTGGAGCGTATTGATCGCCGAGTAGGCCGTGTGTCGGCTAAATCTGGTGTTTCTTCCCCGGCTCGTACTGAGGGGGAGAAACAAACTGAGGGGGAGAAACATGCTGAGGGGGAGCAACTCCGTTCTCAAGTTCATATCAGTACGAGTCAGGAAAAACCCTCTGCTGCTGCTGAAACTACTACTACCGAACCATCTACTTCTACCGAACCTTTTTCTACCAAAGAGAAGGGAACCGATCACCCAAAGGTGGTCGAAGAGCCTGAGGGGGAGAAAATGCTCAAAAAGGATAAGGGCAAAGCTATTATGTCACCGGATGAAGTAGTTGCTGAAGAAAAGCGTCGTAAAGATGCTCTATTAAAGGAAGCTGCGGATGGTGCTGGTCTTCATCTTCCTCCTCCAAAGGTTACCTCTCCTGATCTAGGCTTATCTGAAGAGGAACTGAAAGCTGCAAAGCTTGCCCAGATTGCTCGTGACAGAGATGCCGAGCTAGCGCTGAAGATTGCTGCCGAAGAAGATCATACCGACACAATGAAAACTCAGATGAGCGCTCTAGAGGATTCGGCGAAGAAAAATGAGGAAATAAAGTCTTTGTGTATCGATTGGTACCGCAAAACTCTCAATAGACGCCGAATCTCTGCCAAAATCACAGATGTCAAAATAATCAAACCGTCTGCAACCTGCAATGTTATTCGGCTAAAGATTACCAGGGATGATGCTTCATTGTCTATGGATCGACTGGACTCTCTTGTTCGGTTCGGAGTATCAGAATGGGTAGAAATTGGTATCTGCTTGTTAAAAAGCCAAAGCTCTGCAAAAGCTGAGGTTGATAAATACATTGCAGATCTTCAAACCAAGTTCAGAACCTACCGAAAAAGATACAACATTGTCCATACTCCTGCCGAAGAAGAGATTATCAACAATCTAATGTCTGGTCGTCCTCCTCCCAAATCGAAGTCGAAATCCAAAAAGGAAGACGTGTTTGACCAAATGGCTAGAGAAGGAAAGGTCCCGGATACTTCAAATCTTGATCTTTCATTACCAATTCCGGTTCCTCATCCTTCAACCACTGTGATTTATGAGCCGACTCATGGTATCTTCTTCAACAATGCGCTTGGGCAGATTTCCTTCTTCAGATCAAGCCAAATCCCTCTTGCCGACACAACTTTTCTCCACGGGATTATTCAAATAATTCCAATGTCGACTAGGGATCTCTATGTGGCTACCACCGACGAACTAAAGAAGAGGGATGCTGAACCGCATTTTTCTTTTGAATAAACTCGGTGTAGTTTTATGTTTATTTTGTTCTCCTTTGTATTGTAATCTTCTTATAAAGATTAATACATTGAGTTTTTATTTTCGTAAATAGTTTGTACAAATCTTTATTTCATTCTTTTATACTTGTAAATGTCGGATACTCAAAAAATCCAAAAATAAACAAAAAGAATGGTCTATGTGAAAAAGAACCCAAAAGAATATGAAAAAGGGTCAAAATGCATTATTCATTAACTTCTAAGTTGTATGAGATGTTATCATCAAATAGGGGGAGATTGTTGGGTCATCTAAGATTTAAAGATAACCTCTCCTTAGTCTTTATTGATGATTGAACCTTGTATTTTGTTTTATGGTTCTTTGTAATAGCTTAGTTAGTTTAACAGATCGGTGAGTCGAAGATAAACCGAATCCAACATGAAGGAAGTCTACAATGCGGATTGAGATGGACTTCAAAAGTGAACTAAGCATAGTCTGTCGATTTCAATTCGGCAGATCATACCCTTGCCGATTTCTAAATTGGCAATTCTTATCCTTGTCGATTTGTTGTTCGGCATTCATTCCCTTTGTGCCGAGCTCCTCTTTCGGCACATATCTCAGTTACCGAATTCCTTTTTCGGTAGTCTTCCTCTTACAGATTACTTCTTTATCTTGTAAGAACATTTATGTTAAATCCTCATGATTTGACATACTTCCTCTTTCCCAATGATCTTCTGACAATGGGAATGGAAGCTTCTTTCTTCCTTGAGAAGATATACATTTAGTCTTAACTTGATTGAGACGTATATTTTCTATTTGATCTCAAAAAGATTTTCCCATAAATATTTTATAGAGATATTGTACTTTCATAGTACAAAAGTTACCTTTTGTATTGTGATAAGTCACATCAAATATCTTATAATTTATTGACAATATCTCAACCACCCATGCCTTTACTCCTACTTGTCCTTTGCACTCATTACATTGGATAGTATATAAATGATGGAAGTAGCACCTTGCTACTCACGCTTTCAGCTCAAGTTTTGGCATTCACAAGATTTCAAGCAGGTTGATAGTTGTCTATTATCTTTTTAAGGTTTAAGTCTTTGTGTTCTTAATATCTTCTAAGTGTTAGATTGTTTAGAGTAGTTCCTAACTATTCTTATTCCGCAACAATCGTTATTTTCTCTTTGTGTAATTCTTGATATTCATTATCAATAAAAAAATTAAAATTAAGTAAATTTTGTGTTATTGTATTCAACCCCCCCCCCCCTTCTACAATACTTGTTTACTTCTTTGGGACTAACAGTTGGGTCATCTAAGATTTAAAGATAACCTCTCCTTAGTCTTTATTGATGTTTGAACTTTGTACTGTGATTTATGGTTCTTTGTAATAGCTTAGTTATGTATAAACAGATCGGTGAGTCGAAGACAAACCGAATTCAACATGAAGGAAGTCTACTATGAGGATTGAGATGAACTTCAAAGTGAACTAAGCTTGGTCTGCCGATTTCCTATTCGGCAGATCAACCCTTGTGTCGATTCCCTATTCGGCAAACCTTTCCCCTGCCGAATCCCCTTTGTTCGAGAGATCTCTCTTTTGCCGAATCTAGGCATGGAAATAGGCCCCGACCCGTCGGGGAACCCGGTCCACCCGCCCCGATCGGGGATGGGGATGGGGACGGGGATCCCCGTTTGTCTCAAACCGGGGATGGGGACGGGGACGGGTATCGCACTCCCCGCCCCGCCCCGTCCCCGTTTTATATTTTAATTAATATTTGATATATATTTATTTAAACTAAATTGGTAATTCATAATTTCTTATTTCCTAACTAGGTTTATAATATAAAATTGTTATTTTTTAGATGTTAGTATGTATTTTGGATGTCAATCAAAATACAATTACTCGATATAGTTTTGAATCTTACTCGATATCTTTTGGTACGTTTGAAGTTAAGTTTTTTTTTCCGAATTCGGTTGAATTTATTTTGGTTTTAAGTTATTAATTATTATATGATGTTGTGATTTTTATACTAAATTAAATTTCTTTCGATTTTAGGTTTATTAGAAATACGTGATATTTAAACATGTGTGGTGTCTCATATATTTGATTTAAATAGCTTACATAAACGGAAAAAGAAAATCTCCGTTTCCCCGTTGGGGATCCCCGTTCCCCGTTGGGGATGGGGATGGGGATGTGATCATATTCCCCGACGGGGACGGGGATGGGGACGGGGATGAAGATGAGGGATTGGGGACGGGGATGGGGATTGAGGTCCCCGCCCCATCCCCGCCCCATTTCCATGCCTAGCCGAATCATCCTTGTTCGGCATCCCATGCCACTTCTTCGGCAGTTTCCCCTCTTACCGATTACTCCTTTATTGGTAAGATCGTTTATGTCAAACCCTCTTGATTTGACATACTTCCTCATTCCCAATGATCTTCTGACAATGGGAATGGAAGCTTCCTTCTATGAGAAGATATATACTTGAGTCTAAATTTGATTGAGACGTTTATTTTCTAAAAGATCTCAAAAAGATTTTCCACAAGTATATTTTATTTAGATATTGTACTTTCATAGTACAAAAGTTGTCTTTTGTATTGTGATAAGTCACATCAAATATCTTATAATTTATTTACAATATCTCAACCACCCATGCCTTTATTGATCTATGTCATTTGCACTCATTACATTGGATAGTATATAAAGGATGGAGGTAGCACCTTGCTACTTACGCTTTCAGTTCAAGAATTCTCCTTTGCAAGATTTCAATCAGGTTGATAGCTACAACTTTCTCTCTAAGATTTAGTCTTTGTGTTCTTTAAAGTCTTCTTTGTGTTAGATTGTTTGAGTAGTTCTTAGTTATTCTTTTCCGCAACAATCTTTGTTTCCTTTGTGTAATTCTTGATATTTATATCAATAAAAGAATTAAAAATTAAGCAAAATTTGTATATTGTATTCATAGTACAAGTATATTTTATTTAGATATTGTACTTTCATAGTACAAAAGTTGTCTTTTGTATTGTGATAAGTCACATCAAATATCTTATAATTTATTTACAATATCTCAACCACTCATGCCTTTATTGATCTATGTCATTTGCACTCATTACATTGGATAGTATATAAAGGATGGAGGTAGCACCTTGCTACTTACGCTTTCAGTTCAAGAATTCTCCTTTGCAAGATTTCAATCAGGTTGATAGCTACAACTTTCTCTCTAAGATTTAGTCTTTGTGTTCTTTAAAGTCTTCTTTGTGTTAGATTGTTTGAGTAGTTCTTAGTTATTCTTTTCCGCAACAATCTTTGTTTCCTTTGTGTAATTCTTGATATTTATATCAATAAAAGAATTAAAAATTAAGCACAATTTGTATATTGTATTCAACCCCCCCCCCCCTTCTACAATACTTGTTTTGCTAACTTGGGACCAACAGTGTTACATACCCGTCCAAAGATAGGCCCTTCTAGAGATAGGCTCGTCCAGATATAGGACCATGACTAACCAGAGATAGGACCATCTTTGGACTTAGTTTGTCCAGAGTTTAGTCTCAAAAAAACCACATGATCGAAGCTCAAAACTGGTCAGAACTGACATATCTCTTCATTCTGATCACGTTTTTCCACTGCATCCAAGTTCAAAATGTCGATCAGTGGGACCACCACCAGGGGCGCTGCCCCTTGGACCCCGCAAGGGGACGCGACCCCCTTAACCTCGCCATTTCTTCGTGTTTGGGATCAAACTGGCTTTATATACAAGTGTGCACCCCGCACCGCCTAACTTGTATTAGGTCACTATTTGAAAACCCCATTGGCACTCATATTAATTTTAGTCACACTTAAATGGCCGGTGACACTAAAATTACCAACAAATCATCCTCAAACATCTATGAATGGAACAAAAGAAAATTCCATAAATATTTAATGTGAACAATATCGTGACATCCCTCTTGCTTTCGTGGATGCAACATAAACATTTTACCTGAAAACATTTTGGCACAGTGGTTCACAAACATTCGTGAAACTGCTAATATTGTAGGTTTCGACACGTATCATGAAAAGGGATTTCTCATGATTTATCCATAAATGACAAACACAATCCCATAAAATCATATTTTCATGTTTCATAGCCCTAAATCCAATTAGTTTGTACTATTATTTTGATCTCAATAAATAACTAACATTGTGTTATAGGCCATTATTAGAGATGGCATAGGGGTCGGGGGTATCGAAGACCCCAAATCCCCATCCCTGATCCTCAATCCCCCATCTCCATCCTCGTTGGGAATGAAATTCCATCATCATCCCTATCTGGGAATGGGAATCATCACCAGGGAATCAATGATTTTTCTCTGTATACAACATTTAATTTTTTACGTAATATTTTTATATATTATGTGTAAAAATGTCAATCTCTCGTTATGACATATAATGCTAAAACTTCAATCAACCAACTTTTCATTGTGTATATGTATACAAGAGTAATATTAAACAAATTTAGTTCAAACACAAATATATCAAACAAATTTAATAATTGAAATCTTTAACAAAATTGTTATGTTATCACCAAAGTTTTTCACAAACAATCAAACCAATAATGTAATTCGTTTTACGAATTTAGATCAAAAACAAATATATCAATTATAGTACTTAACAATTGAAATCTTTAACAAGATTGTGGTATACCCGTACACGTCATTATTTGATTAAGGCATTTTAATCACCAATAAATTTATTTATTTTGTGTATATTTTGGCTTAATAAAACTTTCAGAGTAAGAAAAAATTGTGTTTTAAGGAAGATAGGTCTTCGTATTATGACCTTGTAGGATGTCGGACGAGAGGGCAGAATCTGGTCCCAACCGGACTGAATCAAATCAGACAACCGACTATATTCAGGTCTTATTCTAGAATTTTCTTATTGATTGTTTTTTATTCGGTTTTTCATTAAAGATCTTTTTTCGAATATCAGTTCTCAACAGAGACGGGTTTAGAAAAAGATTAGCTTAATAAAAAAAATTAAAAAGTAAGGTTTCAATAAAAATGACATACAAGTGGTATTTTACAAAACCCAAGTCCTTTTTTTTTATTTTTCTTTTTACTTTTTTTCCATTGTTACAAAAAAAAATAAAAGAGTCAAAATGATTTAAACACTTTCAACCTTTATTAGTCTATTTCCATATGTAATGACACTATCGGTACGTTACAAGTCTTTTTTGGTTAACTTAAAGGAGTGCACATCAAATTAAAACAGATCCATTTATATGACCCGACAAAGAATTCCATTACATCAGCATGAAAGAGCGGTGCACATGCCCCCCTTTTGTCTTTTTATATATTATTTTTGTTTAATTCAAACGTAATAATATAATGTTTTTTATATAAAAAAATTAAATATTTTGTTAGAATTCAATGATTATCTTATATATTTTAATGACATCTAGAAAAAATGACCAATTACATATTTAATAATATAATTAAAACAAATTTATAGTAATATAATATATTAATTAATAGTGATAAATGGAAAGGTTTGCATAAAAGGAAGACCATGCATATACCAAATTGGTGGGTGTTAGAAGTCTATCTTGTGCTTTGATACTTGTAAATTAAGAGATTTTTAAAATCTTGCATAAAATGATGGTACCTTGTACCTAATAATTTGTATTTAAGAGTTTTTTATCTGTGTTTTATAATATAGTATAGATATAGATATTCGGTTCATGGTCCCGTTTGAAACCGAAATTCAATCGGTTCAGATCAAGATTCGATAATTTTTTTATAGTTCATATCCCGATTCGCAACGCAGCCCATGTACTTGCAGCAGCTTAATTGTCTGCTAAAGGTTAACCCAAATGGCAGCAACTTCCTCGCCAAATGATCTATTCACATCACCACACAATTGTCATTCACACATTTCATCAAACACCTTTACCCTCTTCCCATCATTCTTATTCACACAAAAAGCCAGATCTAAAAGCTCTCCTGAATGATTGAATCCATTGGTTTATTCATCAATGAAGAAAAAACTATCGATTTCCGTCCTCCCGTACGAAACTCCAAGATTGAGAGACCATTACACGGTTGGAAAGAAGCTAGGCCAAGGCCAATTCGGCATCACGTACCGTTGCACCGAGAAAGCCACCGGCACGGATTACGCCTGCAAATCGATAGCCAAACGGAAGCTTTTATGCCGGGATGATTATGATGATGTATGGAGGGAGATCCAAATAATGCACCACTTGTCGGAGAATCCGTGCGTTGTGAGGATCAAAGGCACGTACGAGGATAATGTGTTTGTGCATCTCGTAATGGAGTTGTGCACTGGCGGTGAGCTTTTCGATCGAATCGTAGAGAAGCGGCAACATAGCGAGCAGCAGGCGGCGGAATTGATGAGAACGATTGTCGGGGTTGTGGAAGCTTGTCATTCTCTTGGGGTTATGCATCGAGATCTCAAGCCTGAGAATTTCTTGTTCGATAGTAACGGGCAACTAAAAGCCATTGATTTCGGGTTGTCGGTCTTCTACAAACCAGGTTTTTCTTTTTAATTTCTTCTTTACCATGTGTTCTCGAATCCAGGTAGAAAAGAAAGGAAAGAAAAAGAAGTTTTTCATTTGTGTTCTCTTTCAGGGATGCAAGAGAGAAAAAACATAATTTTTCCTATTCTTGAATAGGAAAGGAAAGGAAATATATCATTTTTACAAATACATCCTTATGTTTTGTCTAAGGGTTTGCAACTTCCCTTTCGATTCCTAAAGAACTCGAGAACACTAGTTTTTTTTTTTTTCTTATTTTTCCTTCATAAGAAAAAGTCTCGAGAACACAACGTTAATGCGATTCTCGGATACGATATTTGTATAAATGAGCGTGATTTGTGTTCCAGGAGAGTATTTTTGTGATGTGGTTGGAAGTCCATACTATGTTGCACCAGAAGTTCTAAATAAACATTATGGGCCTGAAAGCGATGTGTGGAGTGCTGGGGTTATCTGCTACATTTTACTATCTGGGTTTCCGCCTTTCTGGGCAGGTTCGCCACTAATTCGATCCTATTTACTGTTCTTGTTACATTTGATGACGAAGATACACATCAAATGTTATAAGCTCAGTAGGTTAACGATCAAAATTGATATAAAAAAATATATATTTTTTTAAACTTTGTTACACTAACTAGGAACTATTAACTATAGCAAACTTGTTGCATTATGTCCATCTCTAAAGGAGCTTATCCGGAAATGGGATGTTCCTACACATGCATGTTTGATGAGTTGTGTCTAACCGATGTAAAACTCCAACGGTCCATGATAACATGTTCTATGTACTTTGCCTTTCAGAGACGGATTCGGGCATCTTTAGGCAAATTTTAAATGGAACAGTTGACTTTGAATCCGAGCCATGGCCGAACATTACAGAAAGCGCTAAAGATTTAATAAAAACGATGCTCGATAGGAACCCGGAGCAAAGAATAACCGCTCATCAAATCCTATGTGAGTTCCGGATTCACATACTAGACTAATTTGTTTCGTTGATTGGAGGTTAATTTTCGATCAAATTCATACCAGGTCACCCATGGATCATGGTTGACGGAGTTGCTACAGACAAGCCTTTAGATCCTGCAATTCTATCGCGGCTTAAACAATTCGCGGCTATGAACAAAATTAAAAAGATGGCAATGCGTGTATGTTTTACATAGCTTTCTGTTATAACGAACAATAAGATGATGCCTTACGGACCAGCTCAACTAGGAAATAAAGGTTGGGCCTTGGAGCTTCTCATAAGTCTCTTCAAGGCCACTCTAACTGTTATCTTCAGTACCCCATGGTACTAAGGTGGGCAAGCTGGCCCGAACACCCACGATTAACAAAAAAAAATCGATAATTCACCTTCTTTTTTAGTCGTTTCAGTTGACACATTGTGTATACAAAATGAAACTGTGGATTTGAATTATGCTTCCAGGTGATTGCAGAAAGGCTTTCGGAAGAGGAGATTGGTGGTCTAAAGCAATTGTTTAAAACAATTGATACAGACAATAGCGGAACGATAACATTCCAAGAACTCAAACAAGGATTGAAGAGAGTTGGCTCCAACATAATGGAATCCGAGATCATGGAACTTATGAATGCGGTACAACCTTTCTTCGTCAATTTCCAAATGTAAAATGCAGACTGTCATCTTTCATGACCAAAAACATGACAGTTAAATTCTAAGGTGTAGCTCAACCGGCAAGACCTAGGATTTGCTCCAAAGAGGTCTTTAGTTCAAGTCCCCTTTCAGACAGATGGAGGGTAGTGGAGGATATGTCTGATTGTTAACTTCAGATTCCAATGGGATTAAGTGAAAGCAGACCATCGTCTTTCATGGCAGAACATGCCAGTTTAAACCCTAAGGGGTAGCTCAACTGGTAAGACCTCGGGTTGTTTCCCATGGGTCATTGGTTCAAGTTCCCTTCGGGGTTATTATGGTTTGTCTTATTCTTAGCTTCAGCACCTCATGAGATTTAGTCGAGGTGGACGCAACACCCATGATTACCCAAAACATGCCAATTTAAACATGAGTGGTACCACTCAATTGATTCGATCTTAGATCTATGCTGTTAATATCGGATATCGGTGCTATATCGGTCAGGGAGCGATATTCGAAATATCGGAAATATCGGTGATATATCGGTCCAAAAATATCGGTTCATATAATATTTCTTAGAATTATATATAATAATTTAACTCTAATTTAACTCTAAGGGGTTGTTTGTTTTTTTTTAAAAACCTCTTAATGACTCTTAAGTCTGAATCGTTCAGACCTTTTTACACACCACCTCTTATTAATCATAACTAAAATAAGACTTCAGACTTTAGACCTCTTAAAAAACAAACGGCACCTAACTCTAACTCTAATTTAATAGAATGCATCTAAGCAAAAGACATTATAACTCTAATCAGTACCTTCTGTGTTGGAACTTGGAACACGAATGGAGAAGAAACAGCAGAAGAAGTCGAATGGAGAAGAAACAACAGAAGAAGTCGATGAAGAAACAGCAGAAGAAGTCGACCACCTCACTAAACAGTAGAAGAAGAGAAAAAGAAGTCGATGTAGAACTGAAGAAAAAGTCGATGAAGAAAGAAGAAGAAGTTGTCGACGTTTATTGGAAAAACCTAACTTGTTTTCTCACTAATTAAGAAGAATAAGAAGTCGATGAAAATATCGGTATAATCGGCCGATTTTTGGTCAAAATATCGCCGATATATCGGTACCCGATATAAATAGCGATATTTGAACAACGATATTCTAGATAGGAGCGATATACGATATATCGGCGATATATCGCCGATATTAACAGCACAGCCTTAGATTTGCTCCTCAAAGGTCATCAATTCAAACCCCCTTAAAAGGCTACCAGAGGGTTTTTCTAGTTGTTAACTTCAGGGCCCCATAGGACTAGTCAAGGTGGACACAACCAGTATAAGCAATTCTGTATAGAATAACTATAGTCAAAAACTTACTATAGATGATTTCCGACAGGCTGATACCGACAACAGCGGCACAATCGATTATGGTGAATTTCTTGCAGCAACCTTACACTTGAACAAGATGGAAAGAGAGGAGAACCTGCTTGCAGCTTTCTCCTTCTTTGACAAAGATAACAGTGGCTACATAACATACGACGAGCTTCAACAAGCATGCAAAGATTTTGGTCTACATGATGTTCAGTTAGAAGAAATGATCAAAGAAATCGATCAAGATGATGTAAGCATAAGTTTCATTACCTTTCTGTGAAGAAAACAAACGCAACCATAAGTTCCATTACCTTCCTTTTGCTTGTAAATTTACAGGATGGGCGCATAGATTACGGAGAATTTGCTGCGATGATGAGAAAGGCTGATGGAGAGCATGAAAACAGAACGATGCGAGGAGGTCTAAAGTTTGATGTGGCAGGTGCATTTGGAGTGGATAATAGTAATAATGAAACACAAAACTAACTTAAGAACCTTGTCTGTATATATCGCCATTTTTTCTTTCAGTGTTGGTGTAAATAGATGGTACCTTGTCGATAAATTAACAAATATGTGCCATCTTTTATGCAAAAGATGTTGTCGAAAGGATACCGGATGCAGCATATTCTAGGATTTGAGATACATATGGTCATAGGATCCCTTTTCATTGTTAACATGTACCGAAGCATCCAAGCAGAGACTGCTCTGCAAACAATAGCAACGCTTGATTGAAATATGATTGCAAAAATAGCTAGGTAAGAAAGCTCATCCCTTGTCCAGCAAAAGCATCATCCTATTTGAAGTGTTCGAAATCACCTGTCCCCAAATTTCATGTCTCCTCGTCTCACCAATCAACTCACGACACATCAATACTTTATTTAATTGATGTTTTTATCTTCTCTCTTCAATAAAGTAATGACGTGTCAGAGGCTGATTGGAGGACTTGCTGAGCACGCCTTAGCATTCTTGTTTTATCTCGTCACTACCAAATTGTTCTGCTAAAGTCAGAAGACAGTTCAGGTTTCCGATAAACTTCAAGCACATAACCCCCCCTGTACACTGTGTTTATGGGTATCGGGAAAGACAGGTTTCCCAAATCCTGATAGAATGATCTTACTGTGGATATTTGAGTGTCCAAATCATACGACTATCAAACTGCTGGAGCCACAAACCGGTTCAATCATTAGCAAGGAGTCAAGGACATTGACAACTAACGCAACGGTATCTCCCAAGTACACTTATGTTCCACATTTTACAGGCTCTTGGATCAAATCCATTTCAAGAGAGAGAGGGGGAGAGGAGGCAGAGTTCATGTGAAACCAATCACCAGAAGCTACCTACATGTTAGCAAGTGTTTATACTGGGAAAAGGTTTTCATGCCAAGTTTGGGTGATCGTGGAAAAAAGTGGAAGAAAGAATGATCGAAGGGTTGTTACATAACAAATTGCGCGAGTACATCTCAAGAAGGATGGCATACCATGAAAAGATTCTTGTGGCATTCCAAGTAAAATTGGGACTGGATGGAAGACTTCTAGTTTTGATGGTTTACATTCCAATGACATTCAAAATAAGCAAATAAGTAATATACTTAGAGCCCGAGGAAAGTAACTAAAATGAATGCAGTAACATCTTTATATGCACATGATTCTTTAGGAATCCAATGGAAACATAGCAGGTTGATCACATTATATGCATGAGGTACAAATATTAGATGCATGAGGTACAAGTCAGTATTACATGCATGGCATTTAATAATTGTTGCTAAATTCACAAATCAAAAGAAGTTTACCACATTATGTTATGTTGGAAGTGTGCGAGTAATGATATAACCTGTAACTTTGTCGTAATTGTACTGGAACTTTGGTTTAGTTTACGAAACCCACAGCCTGTGGATGGCATGCAACTGACTGAAGTCTGACTCCTTCAAAGATAACCTGTAAAGGTCCTTGAGTTTCTTGACATCTCCAGACTGCAAAGCATTTGCAGTCTGTTGGGAAGTAGCAACAGATTTCTTTGTGGTTGCAGGAAGAGCCACAGCTAGCATCCTCTTTAATACCATCTGCAGCTGACTCCAAAATCTCTCATACACCCTACAATCGTCCTTCTGCAATGTTATTCTATCTACAGGCACGTGGCGTCCTTCAAGAAGACTATTCAGAGCCAATTCCAGCATCTGCACAAAAAATCAAATCAGTTAAACAACTGCCAGCTATTAGAGAGTAAATACTATACCATTAAACGACCACAGCATTCTTATAAACCATTTTATCAAATAGAATACTAACGATTGAAAATATGGCTATATAGAACACCATTAGAATATTACTGATTTACGTGTGTCCTTCATAACGAACAAGTCATATCATAGATTGTGTACAATGAATTGATAGGGGCACAGGGTATAGAAACAATTGCATAGATTACCCTGGATTGGATTACATTTAAGACATTCAGGCTCCGAGATCTGATTAGGGGAACTCATTTCTATCCAAATACTGCACTACTCGGGACACCATCGTGAAATTACTTAAATTATACAACTGTAATAAAATTATGATGTGTTCCACTTTAGTTATAACTCAGTCGGCAACACAGAGACTTCAGTGGATTTTTCGTATGCAATATGTTCTATAACCCTAAAAGTTTCTTTCTTGAAACCAGATAAAGAAAACATTATTCTCCAAGTTTCGAACCAGAGAAGCATAAAAAAGAACAATGAAACTGAAAGCAGCAACAGGGGCGTCTACATACCATATATGCTTGAGATGACTTCGACAGGCTACATGACAAAGCTGATCTCTCTATCAAAATGGTCAAGTACATTGTAGAATGTGTTTTTGGCCCATAAAACTGGATAGACTTCTGCCAGTTCCTCTCAGCCATGGACGAGTACTGTTTGATTCTTTGGAGTATACCGTTTTCACCTTTTGATGAATTAGTTTTCTTCAAGTCTAACTCCAATAATCTCAAACAACAATCCCTCTGGTAGCAAGCAAGTTGAAAATATGCAAATGCAGCCTCTTGTTTACGCAAGTCCCCCAATGACTCATAAATGGACAAAGCCTCAGTAATTGCATCATTGGCAGAAATCTCATGCTTTCCAAATTCCATTTTAGATTTATAAACTTTAGCTGTTGCATTTTCTCTTGCTAGAAGCATGCCAAGCCTTAGATATGTATGAGCAAACTGTGTATATAATTCGTTGCTAAGATTACTTGGAAGGGCATCGGCTTCATCACCAACGGCGTCAACTTCTTTCTTTGCTGCTCTATAGTATCTGAGTGATTCACAATACTGTGATTTTGCTGCTTCCAGCTTTTGGTTGTAAGCATTATTGAACACCGGATGATTTCTGAGATGCTCCGTTTGTGATACCATCTCCTCAGCTGCTGCTCGTCTTCCATGGCCCAAATTACAGTTGATTAAGATAATGTTGTTGTGATCAGAAACCTTTCTAAATGAACTGATAGCTTCAGAAAAAGCTGATTCAGCTTTGCCAATTTCTTTTCGTTCCAGTCTCCTTCGGCCTAATTCATTGCAGACCCATCCTTTCTTCTTAAGAAGGGACTGTAACTCCGCAGAACTACTAGGATGACAATCCAAACATTTTCTGCCTTCTTCATAACAATTAAGAGCAGAAGTTAGATTATGGTCTGCATCTTCATGGTCATGACGATGAAGGTATCTGAAAATGCCACCATTATTTGCTTTTGGCTCTGTTGAATCAGATTCAGTCCCTTTAGAAGACTTTGCCACTTCATTTTCATCCATGATATCTTGTGTTATCACATTACTAACATCTCCAGGCTTTCCAGGTGGAGATGAGTAAGATAAGCTCTTAGAAACAGGTTTCTCGACCTGCTTTCTTCCATAATTAAATGGACGAGTATTTCCACTACTACTACTTGCACTACTACCGCTACTGGCCCTATCACTCTGGCAACTACAGTTCACTAATGAGCAAGAGGAGCAGCTCTGCTTAAACTTACCAAGTTTTTTCTTGAGCCTCTCAAGCTCTTTCTGAACTTCAGGCGACATTTTTAACTCTCTGGCAGGTGGTGTGTCCTCAGTTTTCACGGAGTGAAATTCGACATACACATCCCCAACCAGTGTCCATGCTTTGGCCCAGAAAAGATAATGAGCTGCTAAAGATTCAGTTTTGTCTTTTCTATCGTGGATATCTATCTCGAATGATGAACTACAACTCATTGAGGAGATAAATCTTGTGTCTTCAAGATGCTGTGGCATGGAGCCATACACCAAACATGCTAGACGAACAACCTTGAAGACCTGATGCAACTGACCATCATCCATGTAGGCTTCTCCAAGGGCCAGATAAGATTCTCCAAGCAAAAGAACAAGTTTCCACAACTTGTCATCCAGTTTTGATGTTGGAAGCCACTTGCGAATGTCACAAACCTCAATGCAATCAGCATCGCCACAAGCACAAACAGAGAAATCAATTGGCAAAGCTGCACCACTATCAGGTCTGCCATGACTTTCAGAGCCTTGTAGCTGTCGTTTCCACCTTAGAGACTTAATAGCTTGAGAGACATGATGTATTGCTGCCAATTTAGAGGATATCAGATTAACATTAGCTTGAACCACAGGAGTAGATGTACCAGACAACTCAACTGCGTCATAGTTACAAGTTGGTTGCATTACAGTATCTCCTGATTCAGCCTCATTTGACACCAAAAGTTTTCTGGATCTGGGTGCATCATCATCATCCAATTGCAGCTTCACAGAACCATCTGGTCCATAATTTGCGGAAGTAGCAACAATACCACATTCATCCTCCTTATTAGCGTTGAAATTTTCATGGATTATTAACTCAGAGATCCCACTGAAGCATTCATATGACTCTTCTTCACCATCAACTACAATATCTTCAGAATCCAGAGGCAGCCCTTCTGATGTCAAATCTAAATCTTCATCATAATCTAGAAGTAGCCTTGCAAATTGTTCATGAGCAAATGCGCGTACAACCTATTAATCACAATGCAGTAATAATTAGTTTGATTGATACTTCATCTGAAGACTAATAATTACAAATATTTAAGATGGCACATCCATCAAACAAAGAGTTGCCACAGGCTGGATACCAATTGATCTGGCTGATCGAGGAAATCAAGACATTTCTTCAAGAACCTTGCACACCTTGCCCTGTTATGAGGAGACTGTAGCAGAAAATAAGTATTAGAAATATGTAATTGTCTATTAACTATTTTTCCAAACAAGATAGAGGGAGAGGGAGAGAGAGAGAGAGAGCAAAGCAATATAAACCCCACCACTGAAAGTGAAAGCCTGTGAGCAACACGGTAGAGTAGGGTTCCAAGCGAGAGTAAAGAATCAGTTCTCCCTCTATTAATAAGAGAAGGTATGAAGGTAGAGTCATCATCAAAATTATTGGTGGCATGGCTCTTGGGAATAACAGAAAGATCAAAAAGTTGAATGTTATCCTCGCCAGCATTTTTATAGAGCTGTACACAGCCAGAAAACAATCAACATATTAGCATACTAGCATAAAATGAAGCTAGAAAATGACTAGACCAACACATAAAATTACCCAATAAGCTCCAGGGTCTTGCTTGCAATTTTCTTGAAGGAACCGCAAAACAGAATGGCCATTTTGTCGGACAATATGAGGATGAAAAGCAGGAGTGCCATCTTCAGATACTCCTTTGGACAGGAAAATATCATCCGTTTTCAGCAGCTCGTATCCCTGAACAACACCATTTTGATGATAACAGATGGCTAATTCAGGTACACTTGCCATCACATTATCGAGCCAAGCTTCAAGCCAAGTCAATGGAGTAACCTGCCAAAGATTTTTTTTTATCGAAAAAAGTAAGCAGGTAGACTAAAAAAAACAGAATAAGCACCAAAACGTGTCAAGTCATGCAATCTAACCTGTCTAGAAACATCCCATAAGTGCAAACTCACTGCAACATATTTCTCGTTACTAAATATAAGCAAGTCACTCCCCAGAAACATGCGCAAATTATTAAACTTCCAAAACAAGACCCTTAAAAATCCATCACGATTCATTCTCCTATACATATCTGACTCTTGCATTGAGGATCTAGGCTTCTCTTTGACTTGTGAGACCTTTTTAACAGCATCACGGCCTTTGTTTCTTTGGTTCTTCTTCCCTCCCCAAAAGAAACTATCGTGTTTTGCTTGAGGGTATTCAGCGCATTTAAATCCTTCCCCTTGACCAATGTCATTGTCCTGTCCAAAATACGGGGAAGGGTATCCTTCAGCTGTATCAGCATCCCTATTGCCGGGCAGAAAAGATGAGTTCAACTGCTCCCCTGACGGGGAACTTTGAGCCGATGGACAATCACATGCCTCCATCCTCACAGAATGCATAGCAAAATTCCAAAATAAAGATTTTTCTGAACATTGCGACTGCTTATGTCTTCTAACCAATTTTTCTCCCTCTTCAACATCAGGTCTGCAGTAAACAAATTATTTAAAAGTGCCAAGAGATTTAAATAGAGATATAACAGCAAAAGATGTCAAAATAACAGCAAAAGATGTCAAATATACCCTGTATTTAATACGAGAGACTGTCCAATACGATGTACTGCAATCGACAACCGAGCCCTGGAATATGGGATCTTAAATATTTGCTTAAGAATGTCAGCAGGAGCAATGACATCGATTTCATCTCCATACTCTGTTAAACCAG
This sequence comes from Arctium minus, assembly GCA_954870635.1. Taxonomy (NCBI): domain Eukaryota; kingdom Viridiplantae; phylum Streptophyta; class Magnoliopsida; order Asterales; family Asteraceae; genus Arctium; species Arctium minus. The sequence continues at coordinate 32,140,620 of OX941091.1, read as the reverse complement.
ATACAGCAAGGGCTTCTCCTTTCCTTCTAAGGTTTGATGCAACAGTGCCACTTTCATAAGGTAAATCTACCAAGAAGGCAAGAACAGCAAGAAAAGTTAGAAGCTTGCCCCTCCTTGTCATCTAAAGAATAGATGTTGAGTAACAAGATGGCACTTGGCAACATAATCTGATAATCCTATGATTTTGTTTACTAGCATGAAACATTTTTAATTTTTTACTAGTGAACATGTGTATTTACAATTGTTTGCATACATCTATAATGGTTTGGAAATTTTGATGAGTAACTTATGATTTGATATTAATCACAATTCACAAAAATGAGATAAGGATTCATAAATTCAATCATCATTTCATAAAATGCATATGAGGACTTTTCAATGGTCGTGTTTCAGAAATTCCTGTATGTTGGAGGCAAGTTGTGGAAACAAGGAGAAAAGGTTTTTAAGTAGTAAAAGGTGAGTGTGTTATCCCCCAAAATGAAGGCATTAGATGATATCAAAATGATGGAATACATCCTCAGCCAAAACTGTCATACCATGAGTTGCTAGAGTTGCTCTCAAAGTGTCCCTGTCCCATATAGTAGAAGTCGTCACATAATTTTCAGGCATATCATCACAAACCTAATTTGCTGATATGATAAGTGGTGACTTGATTTTTAAGAAAGGCTGGTCAAATCTAAGGACAGCCTAAAGAACACATGATATACCAGATATTTCTTTAAAAAAATCGCCCTGTGTCCATTTTCCTAGGTGGATATTGATAACTCTCAAACAGAGAGTTTTTATCTCAAATATTTGAGTACCTTACAAGTTCTTTTTGAGTTATTATTATTTGTTAGTCAAATTACTATTTTTAGATGAGTTAGTCTCTTTATCCATGTTTACATATTTTTACAGCTGAATGTTATATTATTATACCATGGATGTGTGGGTACTAGCTGTAACAGGTGTTGGATCTAACAGCATATTGGCAATGTCAATCAAAGAGACTGTCAGAAGAGAGTCTGAGGCTGCTGATCGGAAAAAAAATTAACTTCTGAGGCCAGGAGAAATCATGCTTCAGAGAGCAGGAAGGAGGAATCAAGCAGGTAACTGAGAGGAGATATAAGATTGGAGCTCAGCCACTTCACAACACGATTCTTCCTAGGGTAGGATAAAGTAAAATCCGAGGCTTTTCTCCATATTTGCATAATATGGCAATGGCAATGCTAGTGCAAAATTAACTGAAATCAAAACCAGGCACGATATGGAGGGAGGAGCATCTGTTACAGACATAGTGGAAAAGACTAAGGAGGCAGAAAAAAGATACGACATTGGCGGAAAAGGTGCAGACAACAGCAGATGTGGCAGTGAATACTGCAAAAACTATGTTGTCTATAGAAGAAATTTAAGAACAAAGCAAAGAAAGCATCTAGAATTTTGGCAAAGTTGGGAACTAAAAAAAACCCTCTTTCTCTTCCACAATCAGAGTAGATCAGTTTCCTTTCTACAATTGATAGTCGAACACTTCCAGTTTCCTGCTTTGTATTTCCATAAAACGCTTTACCGTCTTCATATTTCCTGTGTATTTACTTTCATTTTATCAGCAATGATGATGGATCTTTCTCACCTTGGTGGTGTTTTATTTATTGCATTTATGGGCTAATATCCTCATACTTGGATATGAAAGAACCTTGAGGAACACTGCAGTGTAAGAAGTGTCAGGTCTGATTTGCCATTCTTAGTTGTTTGTTCAAGAGTACATAATGTCAAACATCCACTGAGGATGAGCTATCATCAGTGAGGTATAAAGCCACATTCAGGCTTAAACATAAGTTGAATGAGGTGGAAAATAGCATGAATGATGCAAGGTAATAGTTCAACAAGATGTGTAACAGGCATAGACATATGCAGTTGCCATGTATAGCATAAGCACCTTGAAATTATGTACAAGACATGTACATATGCTCTCACCTAAACTAGGCTATAGCATGACATTGTGTCTCCAATACTCGAGACGAGTTTAGTGTGTATTGATTCTGATAAGAACTTCGAGTTTCGATTGAATTCCAAAAAGAAATAACACAAAAAAAAGAACTACCGTCTGGAAATTCGAGAGCCAGACCCCCTCCCAATATGAAGCTAACAATTCAAGGATATCTCTCCAATTCCCCCCACTGACTATTTAATACTAGGAAAGCAAAATTAAAAAAGGAAAATACCATCCTAAAAGGAAACGCAATAAAAGAAAATAAAACTCTTATTTTTTGACAGCTCACCCCTATTTTTGACAACTCACCCCACTGCCACCTTAGACTTCTTTCTAGAATATACTTTGGTAATTGGAGCTTTATCAAGACTTCCCCCCCCCCCCCCCCCCCAACGATTCACCTTGTCCTCAAGGTGAAAGGTGGGAAATTGTTAACAAATTGTAGCATAATTCTCCCAAGTATCCTCAAACGACGGTAAGCCTTTCCATCCCAATAAAACTTCAATCTCGCCACTTTGACCGGATCTGATTCCCTTCAATGTTTCTGGTTCGACCGCCACTTCCCAATTCTCTTGCAGCCCTGGTGGTAGGGTTGTTGGTGTCACTCGATCCCCGATAGCAACCTTAAGTTGCGACACGTGGAAGACGGGATGAATAGCACTGTCTACGGAAGTTGCAGCTTGTACGCCACTTTTCCAACCCTTTTAAGAACCTCAAACGGTCCATAGAATCTGGGTGATAGTTTGACATTGTGAGCAGCCCCCAGTGTAGTCTGTTTGTATACACCCGTTGTCCTTCCGAGAACTCCACCTCCCGACGATGTTGATCTGCCACAGCTTTCATGTAATTCCGAGACCTCAAGAGTTGTATCCGTAATTCAACCAACAATTTGTCACGGTTTAACAACATTTGATCCACCGTAGAATTAGTCACCTCCGCTGTTGGAAAGGGCAAGAGACGTGGAGGTTCTCGTCCGTAGAGAAGTTTGAAAGGTGTGGTCTTGGTTGCGGTGTGGAAAGAGGTGTTATACCAATATTCTGCCCATGGAAGGCAAGCCGCCCACTGTTTCGAACGTCCGTTAATGAAGCATCTTAGGTAAGTTTCAACACAACTTAGGTAAGTTTCAACGCAACGGTTAACCACTTCGGTTTGTCCATCCGTTTGTGGATGGTACGCAGTGCTGAACTTCAACTTGGTACCATTCATGTGCCACAATTCTTTCCAAAAAATTGCTAAGGAAAATCTTGTCACGGTCTAACACAATTGATCTCGGAATTCCATGCAAGCGAACCACCTCCTTGACAAACACCCTAGCTATCATTACCGCTGTGAATGGGTGTCGGATACCGATGAAATGGCTATACTTGGTTAAACGGTCTACTACCACCAACAATGCGTTGACACCCTCGGAGAGCGGTAGCCCCTCGACGAAGTCCATAGAGATATCCTCCCATACTTGTTGAGGAATCTTTAGGGGCTGTAGCAAACCTGCCGAAGATAGCGTCGAGTTTTTATTTTGTTGACAAACCGGGCATGCCGCTACATAATCTTTAATTGTTCCCATCATCCCTTCCCACCAAAATTCGGCCTTAATTCGCTGATAAGTCTTTAGGAACCCCGCATGTCCCCCTACCGCTCCATCATGGTACTCGTTTAGAATCTGCGAAATCAGAATTGAATCCCTTGCCAACATGACCTTCCCTTTACGAAGTAGTAAGTCTCCCCACCGTTGATAGGGCCCGTGAACGGTGTTATCCCCCGTCAGTTGTTCATATATAGCCTTCCATTTTGGGTCTCGCTTAAGTTCCTCCGTAGCCATCTCCAAATTCAACCCGCGAGCTGTGGTGAGTTCCATCAATGTCGATGAGTGCTAAATACGGGACAGTGCATCCGCCGCTACATTCTCTTTTCCGGGCTTAAATTGAATCGAGAAATCGAATCCAATAAGTTTCACCAACCACTTCTGATATTCGGATGCCACTTCGTGTTGTTCTAACAAATACTCCAAACTTCTTTGATCGGTCTTGACTATAAATTTACGGCCCAATAGGTAATTGATTGCGAGCACGATAGCCATCAATTCTCTTTCATATACAGATCTTAGTCGCACCCGATCCGTTAAGGCTTGACTGAAAAATGCTACGGGTCGCTGATTTTGCATCAAAACAGCCCCAATACCGGTTCCCGATGCATCTGTCTCGATCACGAATTCCTTTTGGAAATCAGGAAGTGCTAGCACCGGCAATTGTATCATGGCTTGTTTAAGTTGCTGAAAGGTTGTATCAGCTTCTGGGTTCCACTCGTAGCTGCCTTTTTTTAATAATTGCGTTAAGGGACGGGCCATAATGCCATACCCTTGTACAAATCGTCGGTAATACCCCGTCAACCCTAAAAACCCGCGCAATTCTTTAATATTTTTGGGCCTTGGCCACTCTACCATCGCCTGGATCTTGCCGGATTCTGCTTCCACTCCTTTGCTCGAGATAATATGCCCCAGGTACTCCATACGTGGCTGCCCAAACAAGCACTTCTTCCGGTTTGCTACCAACTTATTTTTTCTTAAAATATGGAGTACCACTCTAAGATGTTGCTGATGTTCATCCCCATTCTTGCTGTAAATCAAAATGTCATCAAAGAAGATGAGTACGAATCGCCGTAAATGGTCTCGAAACAATTCATTCATAAGGGCTTGAAAGGTTGTTGGGGCATTGGTGAGACCGAAAGGCATCACGAGGAATTCGTAATGCCCCTCATGAGTTCGAAATGTTGTTTTTATAACGTCCCCGTCCTTCATTCGAATTTGGTAGTAACCTGATTTGAGGTCCAATTTCGAAAAAATTCGGGCTCCGTGTAACTCGTCAATGAGTTCATCTACCAATGGAATAGGGAATTTGTTGGCTATGGTGACTCGGTTGAGGGCCCGATAGTCCACGCAGAACCTCCAGCTTCCGTCTTTCTTTTTTACCAAGAGTACAGGACTAGAATATGGGTTATCGCTTGGTCGGATGATGCCGGCAGCCAACATCTCTCTCACCAACCTTTCGATCTCGTTCTTTTGCTCATACGTGTATCGGTATGGTCTTACACTTATAGGCCCCGTATTTGGCAACAATGGGATTGCATGGTCCCCGTGTCTTTTGGGTAGCAACTCCTTCAAAGGCTCGAAAACATCTTCGAATTCTATCAAAACTGTCACACTCCCCGGTTCACTTTCTCTCTGCATAGTGCCCATGTCACTTTGTAATTGGTACAAATCCAAGAGCACCACTTCCTCTCCATAACTCCAACACTTAACCAACGATCTTAAGGCGATGGCGGCTCTTTGGAGATTCGGTTCACCCTGCAATACCACCTTTTCTTCGTTAATCTTGAATTTCATTTGAAGCAGCTTCCAGTTCACTTTCATGTCTCCTAACGTCTCTAGCCACTGCATTCCGAGGATAGTATCCGTACTCCCCAATTCTAATGGTAGGAAATCGGCCTTTATTTTTACTCCGGGCAGCGACACCACTACATCTTTGCACACTCCTTCCCCTCTGACAATCTGCCCGGTACCAATCTTCACTCCAAATGTCGTCGTGTGACTAACCGTTAATCCCAATTGGTTCAATCGTCCAATAGCAATGAAGTTATGTGAAGCCCCACAATCTATGAGCACGATTACCTCTATCTGGTTAACATATCCTTTAATCTTCATGGTTCGTGGAGAAGACAGCCCCACCACTGAATTTAGCGACAACTCTATCTCTTGTTCTTCTCGTTGCTCACATGGTACCCCCTGATCCCCGTAATCCTCGTCTCCAACTTCCTCCACCTCAGTGGGTTCATCCTGTATCAACATCACTAGGAGCTTCTTCTTTTTTGCACTTATGACCCACCCGGTATTTTTTGTCACAACGAAAACAGAGTCCTCGGGCTCGTTTATCCCGTAGTTCCTCTTCTATCAACCTCCGGGTCTGATTCAACGTGGGTTTTGGTGGCGTAATTATTGTCCCGGGGGTTCCCTTGCTAGCAATTAAACTACCACTACTAGGAGTTATAAGCTTTGACAGATTACCTGAGGCTCCCAAGGCTGGTTTATATGGAATGTTTGTAGTCTTCGGTCCGCCATTCAATTGCCCGTTTCGATCCTCCACAAGTTGTGCCATCTCCATAGTCCTCGCCAATCCTTGCGGTCTCATCATTCGGACTTCCGCTTAGATTGTAGGTTTAAGCCCATTGACGAAATTCCCTTCAAGCATCTTTTTCGGTAGATCATTCAGGGACGAGGCCAAGATTTCAAACGAATGTCGGTATTCCCTGATTGTTCCCTCCTAACGTAAGGCCAAGAGTTGCTCCCAGGACGACCCTCTTTGTGTCGATCGAAACCGATGGATTAACAGGTTTTTGAGCTCCGCCCAACATGTAATTGGTCTCCGGCTATCGATCCACTGGAACCATGCGAGAGCCTCTCCTTCCATACAAATTCCTGCAGTTGCCACCTTTTCTGGATCTTCGAAACGTTGAAGTGCGAAGTAGCGTTCTGCTCTAAAAATTCACCCGTCGGGATCGTCCCCCTTGAACGCAGGAAGTTCGACCCTCCTCAGCCTCCAATCGGCAGCGTACACTCCTGTTGGCGATGGTTTTTGTCCTCCGTTGATCTCTCCCACATTCACAGTCGGCATTTGATGATTAAAGGTTGCATCACTGCTTCCCTGTCCAGATTTAGAAGTCGAACTCGAATCAACAGCCCGTGTCGGCTTGTCCCCTTCCAGCAGCGCCTCCAATTTCAACATCACCATCTGAATTCCCCGATCCAACCCTTCCATGCGTCTCAAATTAACTGCATCTTGGTTACAAATCATTTGGATACTGTTATTCATGGATTGTACGCTTGCATCAATTCCCTCCATATGACCGCCCAACGCTTGCACCGCTTCTTCCAATGCATCGATTCTCTCTCCTTGGTTTTTAGGAGCCATGGTCGCCAGATTCGTTGGCTCTGATACCAATGATAAGAACTTCGAGTTTCGATTGAATTCCAAAAAGAAAGAACACAAAAAAAAGAACTACCGTCTGGAAATTCGAGATTCAGACCCCCTCCCAATATGAAGCTAACAATTCAAGGATATCTCTCCAATTCCCCCCACTGACTATTTAATACTAGGAAAGCAAAATTAAAAAAGGAAAATACCATCCTAAAAGGAAACGCAATAAAAGAAAATAAAACTCTTATTTTTTGACAGCTCACCCCTATTTTTGACAACTCACCCCACTGCCCCCTTAGACTTCTTTCTAGAATATACTTTGGTAATTGGAGCTTTATCAGATTCCGATCAATCTCTTTCTCAACCTGTTGACTTAACGGTTTGACCGTTCCACTCGTGCTTCTTGAAAGATGTTCCGCTCATCCAAGAATATAATTGATCGGTAATTCGACCGACGACTCTAGTGGAAGTAAGGTTATGTTAGCGGATGACACTGGTGCCATGAGTTTGTATGTCTTGCAAAGTTGGCAGGATTTTATACTATATTATCTTTTCTTGAGTCATCTTAATAGAAGGATAGATACAATCAAAGTTGTTAAAGGCGCAAGGCGCACTTAGGCACAAAGGGATCCTGAGGCGCATGCGCCTCGCATGGCGCGGGCCTCACGAATGTGAGGCGCATCGTATAAAAAATAATGTATATGTATATATATACACACATACATACATAAACACTATAAGTAATACACAACTCAAATGCCATTATATAAGAAGTGATTCACAGCCTTGCCTAATCACAACCATATGTATGTGTGTGTCGACTTACAAGACAAAAATATGGCAGCCAAATCACAGCCTGTGATTCTGTGATTCATAGCCTTTGCCTAATCACAGCCATATGTGCATGTGTGTCGACTTACCAGAGGAAAAAATTGGCAGCCTTACAATCAAAAGCATAAAAGAAAATTAACAAAAATAGACTATACAAAAGTATGTAGCAACAGGTAGCAACCAGAAGTAGAATGTGATAAATAAGCCAATGTGATTATGTGATAAATAACAAAAGTAGACTACAAAAAAAATATTCTTGTATGGGATGTATTTATAGGAGATGACTGATTAGAATTGAAAAGAGAATTGAATAGAGAATTAAATAGACTTATCTAGTAACTATGTTTTGTAGAAGCTTAGGAGGTTAAAAGGCACAATTAATATTAGGTTTTGACATATTTAATAACTCTGTTTTGTAGAAGTCTAAGAGACAAGAAAAATATTTGAAATTAGGGTAGATCTTTATAAGGCGCACCTAAGCCCGTACTGTGCCTCAGCCAAGGCGCTGCGCCTTGGTGCACCTCAGTGAGATGCCTCGCCTCAATATGGAAAAAGCCCAGCAGGTTGCGCCTCAGCGCCTAGGCGCGCCTCAGGCGCGCTTTTCACAACTATGGATACAATGCTTTAACAAGACAAGCGTTTGCCATCATTGAGTCGGAAGGTTCACTATGCAAATTATACTGACAATGGAGCAAGACTGAAGCAGCAGCCTGTAAACTGTAATTTAACTCGAGGAACTTCCCATATCCAAGTGTTTTCAGATTATTAAGGGGGTGTTTGGTTGGGGGTATTTGAAGGTAATCAATGGGAATGATATCCATTGTATATGTTTGGTTCAAAGAGGGAATGAAAATGAAATGATTGATGGTGTTTGGTTACAAGTAATCTAATCAATCATTATAATAGAAATGTTTAAAAATCATTCCCATACAAATTGGGGGGAATGAACTGATTTATGCATCTTTTTTTATCTTATCTGGGTTTTTTTTCTTGGCCTTCCACCTCTCCCAACATTTCCACCTCCCCCAAGCTTCAACATCACAGATGCTATTTCTTTTATCTGGGTTTTTTTTTCTTCTCCTACATGCAGAAGAAATCGAGGGTTTCCTCCAATTCTGGTTTCATATATGGGTTTTTTTTTCCTTTCTCCTCCGATTTTGCTTTCATATCTGAGGGTTTTTTCGATTCGAGTTTTCGATTTTTTCGATTATGGGTTTCCTTATCTTCCTACTTGAAGAAGATGTTTTTTTTATGGGGGAAGTATTTTATTTTGGGTTTCTTTCGATTTTGGGTTTCTATATCAAAGAATATGTATGAAGATGAAGATGTTGTAGGGAAAGTAGAAGATGAAGATGTTGTTTATCTTCCTACCTGCAATTGGGGGAGTGAAGATGGAGTTGTTGAAGATGCTTGTTGGAGATGCTTGGTGAAGGTGGAGATGCATAGTTAAAAGGATGAAGATGAAGGGATGGGTGGAGACGTGGAGTAGGCAACTAGTGACTAGTCAATTGTCATGTTTACTTTTTTTTTTATTATTAATTATTTTAATTCAAGAAATCCATAATAATAATATAATGGAATGGAAATAATGATTCCTATTCTACCCTATTTTGATTATCATTCCCATTTTCATTCCTTGAAACGAACCAAACGCCCCCTAAGTGTTAGCATTTTATGCTATTTGTTTTTGACCCAACCAACCTAATGAATTGTTAACTAGCTAACGTTACACTTGCAGTTTTTAACTAACTCCCTGTGGGTACAATATCCGTACCTTGACCACTTAATTACTTGTTGAGGACAGCGTTAGGCTGTGTATACTTGTATGGCCTACCACTACTTTCTGAACAGCTCCGCAATGCCACCACCGATATCATGTAGAGTCTAGCAATATGTCAAAGATGATATAGAATTACAAATGGTAGAGTGGTTCAATTGGTGACAAAATTTGGATCATCGGCCACTTTATTGTCCACATCTTGCTAATCAATCAGTTTAACAGGAAGGTATATTGTCCAGAATTGAAAGATTACATGCATCCCAATAACAACCATAGACAATATCAACAAGGTAATGGAGAAAAAGCATGGTGGTAATTTTATACAACCACTTGGAGACACTAATTTGTGCTAACGATTTTATTCATTAGGATAGAATTTATGCATAATTTATACCATATTCTTCATTGCAACTTTGCAAGTGCTCAATGTCAAAGTAGCAAATCAGCTCAATAACCAACATAATCGACCAAATCGTGTCCACCAAGGACTTGCTACATTTAAACAAAATCAGAATCCTAAGAGCCACGGATGTTATCAACAATTTGAACAAATAAGCAAGGAAAGTTGTACCTCCACCGGTCCTCGTATGAGCGGCAACCATCGGAAGAACCTTGTCCGGAATATTTGGCCGAAATGGCAGAGTTTTGAGATTAGTCTCGGTCGGAATCACCCGGTACCTTGGCGCTCCTTCCCTAAAAACAATTAAAAGAGCCTTTAAAACTAAAATCAACGATGCAATTGTAACTAAAAAAAGGGGTTTCAATTCGATGGATTGCGTTTCTTACGCTGGGGCCGAGGGAACGAGAGCAGAATCAAAGGCGGTGAAAGCTTTATCAGTAGGAACAGGTATAGAACCGCAGAGAAAACCAACTGGTGGTTTTGCTTTGACGATTTCCAGTTCACCCACACATTGAAGCTCCGTCGAGCCTTCTCGTGTCGAGATCGACGACGGCGACGAAAGCGATTTCTCCATGTTTCTTCAATGATTCTTTTGGATTTCGGTTATGCTTACTTGTGGTGCCACAAATCACCCGATTACGAGACCAGAATCTCTGCTGCTGTGTTGTTTTGGATCAATTTGTCGCTAAAACCCTCAAATGGCAGACCTGCTTCATTGTTAGACCATCCACATCCACTAGACCACGACGTTTATTTCTTATGGGTTTGTGAATACGATTTAGAAATTGGCTTAGGATATAATTTTTTATTGTTTTATTTTACATTATATTTTTTTATGTTTTATGTTTATAAAAATGTATATATCTATGCTATATTATAAATCACCGATAAAAGACACTTAAATACAAATTATTAGGCACAATGTACCATAATTTTATGCAAGATTTTAAAATCTCTTAATTTACAAGTATCAAAACAGCAGATACATATTAGTACTGCAGACTTCTAACACCCATCAATTTGGTATGTGCAGAATCTTCCTTTTATGCAGACATTTTCATGTATCACTATTAATTAATATATATATATTATATTACTATAAATTTGTTTTAATTACATTATTTAAATATGTAATTGGTTATTTTTTCTAGATGTCATTAAAATATATAAGATAATCATTGAATTCTAACAAAATACTTAATTTTTTTTTGTATAAACAACATTATATTATTAAGCCTAAATTAAACAAATTTATAAAAAAAAACATTATCACATTCTCAAAATCATCCAAATCGTACTGTAAATCGACAAAAAAAACAAAAAACAAAATGAAACATTAAAATCGTGATGTATCCCGCTGTATTACGCGAGTACGCTTCTAGTAATTTATTAAATGAGATTTTATAAAATAATATAAATAATTTGATTATTTTAATTAATATTAATATAAAATTTTATTTATTAAACAATAAATTAGATATTAATATACTAACAAATATTAAAATAAAATGAAAAATATAATTAGGTAATATCTTATATAAATATTCTTCAATTAATATAGTTTTTTGTTTTTTATTAATAAATTAAATATACATAAATACTATAAAATTATAGAAAATACTTGCTTCAATTTTTTTAAACCATAAACATAAACATTTTGTTGAATCCAAAAACATTTTATGAATTAAAATAAAACACTTTATTTAAGTAAATTTTTTTCACTTTATAATAACTATTTAATTAATAAATTATTATAGTTTTGTTGTTATTTTTTTTAAGGCCAAACCAGATATATTAACAAACAAGAGACAAAAATAGTTCAAACAACTTTTTGCAAGACACAGAAAAAGTTGAACGAATAGCAAAAACAAAACAACGCACACAAAAAGACAAGGCCAACAAACGAGAAAAACTGCAACCAAAATAAACGTAAAACGGCAAGCATCGAACCCAAGCACAGCCAAAACTGAGAAACAAACCACCACGTATCCTTGAGACAAATGTTTTTGAAGGTTGCACCAACCATGCAGACAACTAAAGAAGTCTCGAAACATCTAGCTTTTTGGAACCTTGAATCGCAAACAATAGCAGCAAATCAAACGATGCAACCGATGCGAAGATGACCGACAAAACAGCTTCGAGCCGAAACAGGATTTGAGAGACTAGCCCGAGGATTGCAACACCAGTCCAACCAATTCACTTGAGAAATCTTATAGCATTCGACACCCAATTGAAAGATAAGAGTTGTATTTCAAAAGTCAAGTCCGTGTTCGATTGAACTTGATTAGAGAAAACAATTTTGTTGCAAAATCTCTAAAACACATACAAGCTTGTCCATAATATAGCTTGTCATACCTGTTTTTGAGAGGGAGAAAACAACACTGAATTTTCAAGAGCGAGCAAGTTGCCAATGGTCTCCAAACTAGGTAGACTTAACTGTAACGCCCAGAAATTCGACTAAGAAAAAATAAGTCCTTGGGAGTAGACCTCTTACATTTTAGAACTTTACTTCAGAAACCTTGGTCATGACGTTGAGCGAGAAATTCCAAGTGCTTCGGTCAACTCTAGTCAAGAATTGAGCCCCAGACACCTCAGGCGACAACGCCAGCGAGAGTGCCATTGGGGCACAATCGCCAGGCAAAGTCGCCGGCCCCTGATCGCCCGCGGTACACTCTCAGCGAAAGTACCCGGCGAAAGTGACATGAGTCACAATCGCAGGGCATACTCGCGGGGAGAGTATGCCCCTCGGTACCATGGTTGCGATGTTGCCGGCGAGAGTTACAATTGTCACAATCGCTGGGCATACTCGCCGTCGGGTTCCAGACTTCATTAAAACCCATTTTCTCATTTTTCTCATTCATTCCTTCACCCACTCTCTTCTAAAAACTCTCTCAACCGAACCCTCACCCTCTCATATGAACCCTAATCTATTTTTGGGGTTTTTCTCCTAAAACCAAGTGTTCTTTCATCATCTATACTTGTGATTTCAACCTCATGAGTTAGATTCAAGTGTTCACCTCTATCTCTTGAAGATTCCTAAGTTTGGGAGTTTTGCCCAAACCCCATTTGGTGAGTTCATCCTCCTCTTTTTCTAAACATTCATATGGGTTATAAATGTTCATTTGATGATCTCCTAGTGGTTATATCTCTCAAATTTCGGATGATGATTTTGGAGAAATTAGGTCAAAATTAGGATTTTGGCCAAAATAGGGATTTTAATATAAAATGTTTGGGGAACAATCTTAAATGGTTGGATATGGATGTTTATGGTTGGAAACTTGTGGATCTAGGTTTTGGGAGATTTGGCTTGTGGATTCAAGTTTCTTCAAGGAGCTCAAGTTGGGGAAAAATCTAGATTTAGCCTAAATCTAGCAAGATGAGTTCAAGTTGTTTTGTGAAAACGTTGTACATGCTAAAAATGTTCATTTTGACGTATTTATGAGTTTTACTTGATAATTATAAATGTTGAATCATTTGATGAGTTTTGCGTATTTGGTACATTTTATTTATAAAACTTGTGAAATACACATATTTGGGTCTCCTAGACGCTTTGGTAAATAAATTTTGAAAGTGTATTATTTTTATAAATTATTCCATATGTGGAGATTATTTGACGTTTATGTATCCTTAGTGTTATTAAATTTATAAATCATTTGGGGAAGTACATGTTATTGTGTTATAAAGTATCTTTGGAGATGAATGGTATGTTTTTGTTTGGAAAATGCCAACGATGGGTTTTGAGTTAATCATACCTTAGAGGCTTGAGTTGGCATAAATGTCGGTCAAATACATTTTAGTACTTTTCATGACATTTAAATAAATAGTCAATTGGGTTGTTGAACTTTTAGTTCGGCTTTGATTTATTTGGGTCTTATGAGACAATCGTTCGGTCTTAATAGCTCGATGTGGGGCTTGGGTAAGAGTTGCATTTATTTCATAAACTATGAAAATGATATATTTTGAGTGTGTTAGTCATTCATTTGGGACTTGAAATGTTTTAGACTGTAATACAATGAATCCATAGGCATAGAAGTCGGCTTTATCATGTAAATGTGGGATGAGATCCCCGAGTTGTAATTTGGAAATAGGCATTGGTGATGCGATTTAATTTCTAAATGAACAAGCGTGTCAAGGATGGTGAGGTCCCAAGGTAAAGATCCACGGATAGGGTTGAACTTGGTGATTCTCTGGGCTAAAGATCCATGGATAGGGTTGATGTCAAAGGTTGTTCATCCTTGAAGTTATGCTTATAACATAGATATGTGGCTTAACTTTGTGTGCCCACCACATTCGATGGAATCGGGTCTCCCCCGTCACCGAAGGGTGTTGTTTGGGTATTATATTTTAGTATACATGTTTTCGGTGGCATTATATATACTTATATATGGATTCCTATACGTGATTTTTGGATCGGGTATTATGCCCCCCCCCCTCGGTACTTTGGGTGTTTCGGGACTTAACGTTTTATTCGTATTTCTTAAATTGAGGGGTCGATTTCTATTCTCATTTTGGGTGAGTTTTGGGTTGCTTCATTTTATAAAGAATGTTTTGTAATGGAGTGTTCATCTTTGAAAATGCATGATATTGGAAAACGAGTCGTCTCCAAATTTTAAAGTAAATCATTTGTAAGATTATGATTTAAATCGTATCATTTTCTTTTAACAATATATTTATCCATGTCGAAAACTCTTGAACTCACTAGGCGTTAGCCTAACCTTTTATTTGTCGGCATGTGCAACAGGTTCCGGTTGAAAATAGTTCTAGTAGCACCGTAAAGAGAGGAGTGCTAGTTGTGTGCCCGAGGAGTGAATAGTTTGGTGAAGTCTTCCGCAATAGTTTCGGGAATACCAGCTTGTATTTGGGTTAAGTAACACCCGACTTCAGTCTAGTCCTTGTAAATTATTGGATGTTTGTATTTGTTGAGGTTATCTAACGAATTATATAATTGAGGTATATGGGGTTTAGATTTATAAGTGGAAGTTTTGTCCTTTATTTGATATTATACTGAGGTTTTTAATTAGTTGCTCTTACCAAATTTGAGGGTGTTACATTAACCCCCACCATCTGAATACTTTTACCATTCCGAAGACGTCTTCTGACATTGAACAAAACAATTGTTGATAGTTTCCACGACGTCACCATAACACGGACATAAAGAGGAATGAAGATCCACCCCAATGTTACTGAGCATCGATCTAACTAGTAGCCTACCGCGCTTGAGTCGCCACATAAATATACATGTCTTCCTATGAATTAGAAAGTTACATTTTGTTTTCGAAACGGTAGACAAAGAAGTGGGAATCTTTGAATCAATCATAGTTTTAAGGCTAGAAATCGAAAACTACTGCTACTATCTAAAAGCCAAACCCATTTGTCTTCCCCATATACATTTGGCCGAACATTTTGGATCAAATTAGTGATCTCACCCACATCCGACGAAGTTCTACCTCTAGGTTCTCGTAACCATTCCTAACACCAATGCCACCCCCATCTCTCCAAGAAACTCTATCTTTCACCAAAGCTCCCTTGTCGCCTTACACCCTAAAAAGTCTAGGAAATCCATCACAAATCCTTAGATTACCCACCCATTTATCCTCCCAAAAAGAGGTACAAATGTAACACCCTAAAAATGGGACAAACAAAAATTTCCGAAAAATAAAAATATGGGAATCAATTTAATGCCAAAACTAGGAACAAGATTAATTCAAGTTGTGATCCAATCCAAAATAAGTCTTCTAAAATTGGCGTCCCAAAAATATTCCCAGGCTTGCATCTAAAGTCATCTAGACCTTCTTAGCGGTCGCGCCGCTAGAACCTGAAATACATATCAACCAAACAAGTGTTAGGCCAAACGAGCCTAGTGAGTTATACAAAAGCATGCATAATCATTTATATCATTTATAGTCAATAAGGGTCATAAAGGAATCAATGGGGGAGACCCATCACACCAAAGAGTTCCACCTCAAGTTAATGTACCTTGATGTTCACTCTCACGAGCAACATCCCGAAGGCCCGGCACACTTGAAGACTACCTCTCAGACATTACTCCAAATGGCGGAGGTCTAGGTGCATACCGTCATGGTGGCACCCTAGACTACATCCTCCTAGCGCTTACTCATGGTTCATCCAATATACATGCAACATCCATCTCTATACATATTCCATATCAACAAGATACATGTATAAGACCTCACGTAGTTTCAATCCCATTTTTGGTCCAAAACTCTAAAACATGTAAATTTAACAATGATATTCATAAATCCCATGATATTACACAAACATGACCAAATAATGTCAATAATAATCCCATCAAAGTCCACAAGATGAACAATAGCCAAAATCCCCAATAACCTCAAAAGTAGCAGTTAGGTTAAACTTATCAGGTGATCAGATTTTAATTTAAGTAATGGCAAGTAAACACACAAGACATGTATCTCATTTGAAAATGGTTAGAAGAAACTCACAATCTAGGGTTTTAATTGAAACCCTAGGAAACTTAAGGAGGATGGTGAGAAGATGAGACTTGAAAGCTAGCTTAATGCCACTAAATGCTCCACCAATCTCCTTGAATGATCAATAAATGAGAGGAAGAACCTTAGGCTTGCAATAAATGAAACTAGGGCTTTGAGTCTTCCAAAATCGCCCAAGATGAGTTCTCAAACGTAGCCAAATTTGATTTTTGTAAAAATGTGTTGTAAATATCAGCTTAGGAGGGTTTTTATACCTCCAGACCCCGCCGGCGATAGTGCCCGGCGACCTTGCCCATGGCACTGTTGCATGGGCACAATCGCGCCACTTCCCAAACTCTCGGTACATACCACGCGATAGTGACCGGCGACAGCGCCCATGTCACTATCGCGGTGACATTATCGTGCTAGCCCACCAAGTCTCGGTACAAACCCCACGACTGTGCCCTACGACTGTGCCCTTGCACTGTCGCGTGGCACTATCGCACCACACCCCCGAGACCCGAAAATACTGTTTATTATTAATTATATTATATTTATACATAATTAGATTCAATATCTTTTAAATTTAGAAATATAATTTTGACATTTTTTCTTTTAAATATATATATATATATATTGAGTGGTTTTACTTATTTTAGATTAAAAAAAGTTTAAAGCCGAAAGCGTTTGATCAAATGATTAAGTATGATTTTGCGACTTTGTTCACATATGAATATTTGATACTCTATAAAAGCAAAATTTAAAAATATGTGAGATTTAAACATGAACCATTATCGATCGAGTGTAGTATTTAACACATTTGATTTAAAACATCTTATATTAACGGGGAAAAATCCTCGTTCCCCATCGGGGACGTGGATGGGGATGTAATCATATTCCCCGGTGGGGATGAGGACGGGTATGGGGATGGAGATTAGGATCGGGGACGGGGATGGGGATTGAGGTCTCCGCCCCATTCCCGCCCCATTTCCATGCCTAATCTAAATCAATTGTTGTGAATTTTGATTTGCTCAAGCGTTTAAGGTCCTCTTTAATATTTTTGAGTTTTTTTGCTGAAAATCATGTCTATTGCCGCTGCCCTTGACTTCAAATGTTTTTTCCAAGCATTCCTAACTATCATCTCAATGTCCTTTTCCTCAAGCCAAACATCAAAGACCCGAAACGGTTTGGGACCATAGTTTACCGAGTTGGCTTTTAAGAGAATATGGCAATGGTCCGAAAATCTCCTTTCAAGAACAATCACCGAGATATTTTGCCAAACATTTTTTAACTACATCGAGACCAAATATCTGTCAAATTGTTGAATTCTAGACCATTTTCACAAACTCTTGAAACGTTGACCCCCCCCCCCCCCCCCCCCCAAGGATGTCCCAAAGTTGTTTGTTATGGATGAAATTAGGGGTGCTCAAAAAACCGACAAACCGGACGAACCCAACCCAAAAAAACCCGAAAAAAATCAAGACGAGGTAACCCGACACATAATCGATACGATATTAAGGTAACCCGAATCTATTGGGTTTATATTGAGTTAAGCCCAAAGTAACCCGACCAAACCAATACTCCCAATAAAGGTTTTAGCTACCTCTCTAAAATTATTTGTATTTCTCTTTAATATGTATAAATTACCAAAAACAACTCGACAATAGTGAGTAATGAATCTTATAAGAGAACATTAATGGAAAGTTATAAGTAATACCTAAATATTTGATGAACTCGTATATTCTCTTGAATTATTGATCGTATTTCAAAAGAAGGGTTTCTTATTTTTATGTTTCCAATGTTGTTTTTACTTTATTCAAATAGAACCCGACCAAACCGAACGGTTGGGTTGGGTTGAACTTTTGTTTGGGTTGGGTTGGATTGAAAATTTTCAAACCGCCAACATTGGGTTAGGTTGTTCAAGTGCCTTCAACCCGATCAACCCAACCCGTGAGCACCCTTAGATGAAATCATTAAAATCCGTCCAAACTTTCTGGTTTAATTTTGAATTCATTCGCTCTTCGGCATTTCGAACCTCATTGAAGTCTCCAAATAAACACTAACAAGTATTAAAGGCTCTCATAATCTCGCTTAAACGCTTCCATAAAGCTAACTTCTCATAATCCCCTTGCGGACCGTAGACATTTACAAGCCCGACAGGACCGTCAAATTATTTCCAATCCCCTACTACCGCTAAAAGACCGGCTTCCACACCGCTCGTTTCCCATTAAATAAATTAGAGTACCAAATGGAAATCAAACCACCCGACCTAGCGCTAGAAGAACTTGTGCATAGCCAAATTCCTTTCCCCACCAAAGACTTTCTATTGAAGAAATTGGTTTTTATGATGAAGTTTCACTTAAGAAATTGGTTAAAAATCATTGTAGTAGGGGTAATTTCTAAAGTTGACGTGACACTTTAAAATTGTGTTAGAAATTATATTATAGTGGATGGTCTTAGATTATATATAGATCAAATAAGTGTATACATCTTTTAGAATGTAAATATTATTATGTTTTTTGACAACCATGGTATTACGAGTTTATAGAGTATTTTATTATATTAGTATTACTTGATGTTTAGTTTGTTATTTGAATATGTTTATCGGTTAGTTTTATTATCAATTTATTGGATTTTTAACGTGAAGTTTAAAGATGTTGCATGTATGAAGTAATATGTTGCGAACTTGAATAATTGAATTTTAATAGATTCTAAAAGCATTTTTGTCAAAAAAATAAAATAAAAGATTCTAAAAGCATGAGATAAGTGTTATATAATCGGGTTAATTGCATCAAATTGGAACGAACTTTGGGGTTATTAACATAAATAACCATATTGACCCTCTTCTTTTAAAAAATAGTTACCAATTCCTTTTTTCAATTATGTCCGCAATCCTGCAACTCTAACACCGCAAGCCATCTTTTTCGTTGTGCTGTCAGAGATTTCTGACCAAATTCAGAAGACGAGGAAATAAAAAAACCTCAAGAAAAACTAAACCGCAACTTGCGGTTTTGATACGTGTCGAAGATTTGCCATTTATTAAATGGGTAAACTGCATGACATTTATTCCTATTTAATGTAACGTACTTTCAAAAGCTTCATTTTGGTACCTCAAATATTTGAAAAATATGATATCTCAAACATTTAGACCTAAGTACGTTACACAAAATAAGAATCGGAACAAATATGTAAACCATGTAGCTAAATGTTTGAGATGTCACGTCTGAGACAAAAATGTAAACCATGTAGCTAAATGTTTGAGATGTCACGTCTGAGGAAACAGAAAGAAGGTTTAGCAAGTACGTCACACGAACAGGAATCAACCAAAAGGCAATTTTCCCTTATTAAATCTACTTGAAAGGATGGCAGATCCAATCGAAAAGAGCTTAATTGAGTCAAGTCGTTGAGTTAAATGGCGGTTAGTTTAACGTGTGTTCAAGTGAGGCTCCTCAAATCAAAAGCCAACACAATGCTCTAATGAAAGCTACGGAGAGGATGTTAAAGGGGTGGCGTGGGGTGATTAGCGACACAACACATGACGGAAATCCTCGTTATATGTCGACTAGCATCATCAAAGAGGGAAAAATACAGACTAGACTAACGATCGGAGTATTTGTCAAGTACATACAAGTAAAAACAAGCCGCAAAAGAACAGCCAGAGTTCCTCGTCAAATTTCAGAAATCTAAAAGAAGCTTACACTTGCAGAATTTGGCAGGAAATCTTGAACATGGTGGCGTTGGAAAGTATCCCGTTTCAAGGGAGAGTTGCTGCTGGAGAATCTTGATAGCCTGTGATGCCCAAGATCCGAATTCGAGTGTTTGGCTGCATTTATAGTACAAACAATCAAATACAATCCATTCTACAGAAAAGACTGCAGGAGTTTCTTTTATGATTTGGGGTTAGCTTGGATTTACAAATTTAACATCAACATACTCTTATTTGTCCTTAAAATTTTCAATAATTCGTATCCAGGCCTGTTCCTGACAATCTAAGGACCCTAGGCATAAGTAAAAAAAAAAGGCCCTCTATAAGTAAGAAAAAATCTTCAATCAATGGTTTTTATCATCAAAAACAAAATTGAATAAGACAAAGTGCTAATAATTCATATTAATCAATTTCTTCAAGTATATCTAGACATAAAATCAATCTACAATAGTTTCCAAATCAGTGTTATCTAAATATCTTCTTCAACACATAACATTCTGTTATACCATCATAGACAATTAGACATCATATGAATCATGTATCTTTTATATCAAGATCGACATAATTGGGTCACAATGTTGATGTTCGAATTAACATTTTTTTGTGAAACAATATAAATCATTTGGGTTTCTATCTCACCCCATGTTAATGTGTTTTTCATTACTGATTTTAAACTTTTAGGGTTAAAATAACTCTTTCATAGCCATCAATTTCAAAATTAAAAGTGCATGTCAGTTTTAGGTTCAGATCTTGTTCTTGTTTTTTATAGATAAGAGTGTATTTAAGATTCACTTACTCAATATTAGATAACTGGGAGTCAATGATGTAAAATAAACAATGATAGTTCTCAAATCCTAAATATAGATATGAATTGGACCATCTACTATGACAGGTAATTTTTGAAAGGGAATAATTTCCTTAATTCATAACAGTAAATATGCTTTTATTCTGATGCAAAAAAAAAGACTCACGAGGAAGTAACGAAGAGACACAATGGGAGATGAAGTTAGAAAAGATTATCAAGGTTATTTGGGCAAGAAGTCAAATAATTAATGGGACCTATCATATGCAAGCTAAGATTGAACACTTAAATCGGTTCTCGTGATGTGTAGTGGAGTCCCAATAAAATATGAACCAGGGGAGGACAGAACCGGAACCTGCCCAGGGCCCAAAAAAAGATAACAATATCAAACTCACGATCGTGCAGGCTAAAGTTTAAAGTTGTTGTCTAATGAATTGTTGAAGCACAAAAGCAGTAGATAGAGATAGCAATTGCCAATAATCTTGGACTTGGGTATCAGATAAAAAAACTTAGAAAAGCAATAAGCTATAGCAGAAAACAAATGATCATTTAACTTTTACAAATTTTCTTCTCCAATGTAATTAAATTAATATATTTCGGGCCCTTGTTACTACTAAATTCTTTTTGAGCTATTATTATATACTAAAATAAATTAGGCCTCTTTTATCTACAAAATCGTTTTTGGACTACTACTAAATGGGCCCATACTTTTTTTGGGCCCCGGACGCCCATCCCTCCCTCCCCTGGAACGGTGTTCGTATCATTCTGAAGTTCAAAATAAGTATGTTTGACATACAAACTTAAAATATGCCTCTTTTTCCTACAAGGATAGTGAAAATTTGAACTTCTATGCATTTTCCTTTGAATTCCTTTCAAAGGAGTAACCTTGGGGCCGCTGTACATCCGTAACCAAAAACTAGTGAACAACTTCACTAAGCAGTCTAGACTCGGTCAACGTGCTAAGAGTGCCATAAACTTTTAAAAGATATTTCCTTACTGGAAGATGGTCAAATGCATCTTCTAAATTTCTATGCTACTCTTGGTACTTCGACCAACTCTCATTTGCTTAGTGTAGTAATTTATCAAATTTGGTTGTATCCAATGCTGGCCTGTTTTAGTTCAGTTTTGACCTGTGCACAACCCTGCTTAACCTAAATAAACCAAACTGACCCGCTAAATCCTAGGGCCTAGGCAGGGTGAGATGTATGCAGACCTGACCTCTACTATGTACATATATACATATATATATATAGGGTGCGTTTCTTTTGCAACCCAAGCAATTTGTACAAACTATGCAAACCACTATATTATATATCACAATCATTATTAATGAATCATAATCATTATCCATAAATATATCTATTGTTTCCTAATATAGTGGTTTGCATAGTTTGTACAAATTGCTTGGGTTGCAAAAGAAACGCACCCTATATATATATATAAGTTATATCTAAAGAACGCCAATCCAATTCTCTTTTTATTACTAAAATAATAAAACCATGCAATTTATTTACTCATATATGATACATAATATTCGTAGAAATGCCTAATATAAGCATCAAGATCACATGCATCTATGTCTTTCTTCCAAGTCTTCCTCTTTTTTATTTGAGCAAAAATGTTGATTACCGGCAACACCAACCAGCCCCACTGATAGCCCGCCCCCTAAGAACCACATGTGAAGAGGCATCTCAGAGTTGACTCAGCGGTTGAGGCTAGCGGAGGGATTCAAGCCCGTTTCCTGCAGGATTCGAACTTGAACCCGTTGTGTATTTGAGCAAAGTCCCTTCGCCCTTTGCCAACTGAGCTCCACGCCCAAGGGCAGTCTTCCTCTTTTTTATACTTTCTCAAACTTTCTCTCTTTCTCACACTTTTCACAATTAGGGGGTCTTCACAGAAACAACAACTCTACACATTTCACAAGTAGGGGGTCTTCAAAGGTACAAGTGAAGGGAAAGTAGAATACCTGTCTGTGGCCAATATTCCTCCTGTAATTCTTCTTCTTCTTGTACTTGAAAACCACCACCTTTGGATCTAGCCCCTACACAATCAGTGACCAAAATCAGTGAGCAGAATATCACTAGAAAACAATTAGATCATGACATGAATAATATATTATTTGTAGGGAATGAAGTACCTGTTCCTCCACGACCGCATGTACAGCTGCATTAGGCACCACAGGCTTCCCAATATATGTGCTGGTTTTTGTACCAACGAGTAACACCTTGTTTAGAATTATCTACATACACTAACTTGCGTCAAAAGATGAACAGAAAGTAGAAATTAGGCGAGTTTTAGTCGCAGCATCCAAGTATTTAGATAAAATAATACTCCCTATATTTGAAAAAAGAGTCCATTTCAAATTTTAGAAAGAATTGAAAACAATTGATTACATGCATATTAACAAACTAGATCTTTACCCAAATATTAAAAGAATCCTACATGTAAGTGACCTTTATTCTATTTATATTATGGAGCATCTTCAACAGCCATAACACAATGAAAAGGCTCGTAGATTCATATATGTTTTACAAGATATGCCCTTGAGATTTTAGCACTATATTATGTTTTCTTATATATGCTACCTACACGGTTATGTAAACAATGGATACGCAAAGAAAGTTTAGACATGCAAAACTTTTGTATCAGCTAAGTAGACCACTACAATAGGCAAAGTAGCGCTTCTAAATATAATAAATTCAGCATCATACGAATTTCAGTTAATTAACACTTAGTTATTTTTTAATAATAAGGCCAACAATTAAGGCCTTATATGAACCAACCATCTGGTACTCCAGAAATGGAGTTCAGATGTTGTAAATTAACAAAACTAAGCAAACTTGAAGAAAGCGACTCGGACAACTAAGTGAAGACCATAAATAAATATTTGATACTAGTGTGGTAAACGAAAAAAAAAATCAATTTTAAGTAAATGAAATAAAGAAGAACAAACATTCCACAAGAAATTATGTTTAATGCTTACTTTGTCATCAACATTTGCACCCTTCAGCCTTTGCGTGTACAGAAAACGTCCTGGAAAAACTATATATTGCCGACCCCCAATCTAAACAGCAATCAGAACAGAAACAATAATTAATCATCCAAAACCCCCCATAATCAGGCAGTTGCTCTTACAAATCTTAAGAGATTTCAGAGTGATTACAAACTCACAATCTTAACACATTAGAGACAACGATTAATTTCATACACATAAGACATAAAAGGAGGCACGAATATAAAATCGATATGAATATTTATACAAAGATTTTTTATGGCAACTTGTAGATAGTTAATCCATTTTAAGGAAAACAAACACTACACACCGGAAACACGAACATTTCCCCCCAATTTATGCGATGTTTAAGATCCGCAACTATAATGGTGTTTTTCAAAGCCAAAACCAGTTGCAAGGTTTAAGAATGTTGATTTTAGCAGCTGAATACCAAGTTCTAAATTGTAAATAGATAATAGACAACTACAAATTAGAATTGTTACAAGAACACAGCTGAACCACCTGCATTGAATGTAAAGGAGAAGACCTTCTTAAGGCAGCTATATAGCAAGTCTACTATTACAGAAGTAGCTAAACATCCTTAATTTCATTAACTGGAGCTCTGAAGACTTATCGAGTTCAAAATCATCATCTTTACAGCATTTCAAATAGCAAATTTGCTATGGCTGCCATACCAACCTCAATAGTAATTCACAATGAGGCAGATAACAAAATCAAAATTGAATTTAACAAAGTGTTAAAATACAATAATTTAGTTTCAATTTGCAATAACGTTCACATCAATTATGCAGTTTAATAGTACAGAGAGCAAAATGCAGACCCTTTTACAAGAAATTCACATAGAACAAGTAGGGTTACATAAATTCAACTCACCATGACAACAGCAAAGACTTCTTCTCCTTTCGGTTCAGTTTTGGTCAGTGTTTCTTCGGCAGATTGTAACTGTTCAGGTTCAGAAACCTGGACTTCTGATTCAAGAATTGAAGGTTCAGTTTGGGAAAGTTTAGGTACAATCCTGGATGAAGATAATGGTGTGTGGTAAGAGGGAGTAGTGAATCGGAGAGAAGAAATTGAAGAAGGAGAGGCAAAATTGAAGGTAGTTGTGGTTATCGGAGCATAAGTTTTGTGGGTAAAGATGGATGTGATGGAAGGAGAGCAAGAGGATGAAGGGCAAGAGAAGCTCATCGCCATTTTCGAAGTTTTTTTGGTCGATTACTGTTTCCTACTCCTATCTTATCCAACGCCCAGGACATACATATATCGGTGGCTATTTATTTGTAGCATTTAAACTTTTTATTACTCCACATATTAACTATAAGTTCTTAATAGAATAAATTATAAATTTCGCCCATGTGATTTACATAAAATCACACTGTCTGTCTTTAATCTATACTATATTATAAAAACGATATAAAAACCTTTAATTATAATATTTTAAGCATAAGTTACAACTAATTAAAACCAATTACTTAATTTACAATTTCTTAATGCTTTGGTACAACCTTTTCAAACACAATTATCTCACATAATCATCTATTTATGGAATTGATACTCATTTATTAATATAAATATTTGTTTTTTTGGTGGAGGATTTTATAAAATAGATTTTATATTAGTATAATCTATTTTAAATGTAGATTTTACATTTAAATCTATATTAATGAGATGTAATATAAAATATTTTTTCTTCCGTATTTTTTATATTACATCTCATAATGATTTTTCCATATTTTATTTTATAAAATCTTTTTCCATATTTTATTTTATAAAATCTTTTTACATAATGAGATGTAATATAAAATCTTTTTTCTTCCGTATTTTTTTACTAATATAAAATCTATTTTATTTTATAAAATCTACACGTATTTTATATTAGCATAATATAAAATATACACGTATTTTTTTGCTAATATAAAATCTACACGTATTTTTTTCACGAACATTAAAAAAAGAAAAAAGAAGGTTGATATGAATTAAAAATAAAAAATAACGAGATACACTTATAAATTATCGTATTTTTTAAAATAAAAATATTCCGCAATACTTTCCAAATTAACAAAGTGCAAAGAAAATAAAATAGAAACGATGTAAATATAAAAATATTTTTTCTTATTTTTAATATATTTACATTTAAATGTAAAATCGAAAATGAAAATAAAAGATTTTAAAATATTCTCTACATTCACTATAAATATATATAGCTTATCTATGTATCATCCGAGTACAAGAAGAAGACGAACGGTCGGGTGCCAATAGCGAAACATGCAACTGAACAAAAGGTATTCCACTATATTTTTGTTTCTTTGAAAAACTACTTTTTTATATTTTATTTTATTTACTGAGAATTTGTTTATATTTTTCAAAACCCACAATCATATTTTTCGAAATAGGGGAATAATATATATATATATATATCTTTATTTTTATCGACTAATACTATGACATTGGTTTTGGTTATCAGAGTTGATAAGAAAAGGTTAAATTGAAAGAAAGATGTGAATATATATATATATATATATATATATATATATATATATATGAGAAGATAATGCATTTTTGATAACTTATAGAGTTGATAATCTTATTTTTTTTATGCGGTAACAGTTACTATAATAGCTTAAGATGAACGATGCATTTATGACAAATTATAGAGTTAATATTAATCATATTTTTATAGGAAAAAAATACTATAATAGCTTGCTATTGGGATTTTTAATGGGATATGTCTTGCAAGTTGAACAACTAATTTGTATATTTATAATTATTTCAATAATAGTGATATGTTGTGAGACATGTCGTTTGAGTTTTAAATAATATAATATAAAATTATTACCAATATTATTGCACAAACTCATAACAACAAACGATTAAGAATATATGCAAGTTAACCACTTATGAAAATACACTCATTTTTCATATTGTATTTTATTAACTGTTAACAGAGAACTTACGTAAACCACAAGGGTTGTGGTGTGGTGGTTAGAGCTCGGGGACTTCATAGCGGTTGCCCGAGTTCGAGCCCCACTAGCAGCACTTGTGGCCACTGAGGATAATCTCAGGGTTGCACGCTTTAGCAGCTGGGCCGAAGGCCCAAATTGCCAGGGATTAGTTTGGGCCAAAGGCCCAGGATACCCTTCAAAAAAAAACAGAGAACTTACGTTTCATTTTAACTCGGTTCAATATTCCAACAAAAAATTTATCCTCCCGTGCAATGCACGGGCCCAAGACTTTTTGAAATAATTATGAAAAAAAAATTCTTATGGTTCACATTTTATCAGGGTCGGTCCTGACATTTTGGAGGTCCTGTACGACAGACTAAGGGGTTGTTTGTTTTTTTTTAAAAACCTCTTAATGACTCTTAAGTCTGAATCGTTCAGACCTTTTTACACACCACCTCTTATTAATCATAACTAAAATAAGACTTCAGACTTTAGACCTCTTAAAAAACAAACGACACATAAATGTGGCCTTTAATTATTTATAGTATACTATTAATTAAGTTACTTTCTATTATATTCCGATGTATGTTTAATAATAAATCAATGAATGGTTCTTTTTTTGACTTTGAAAATTTTGTTCATCTTTTTTTTTGACGTTTAAAATTATCTGATTCAAAAATTTCTAATTATAGACATCATATATATTGATTAAAAAACTCACATTCGTAAAAGCAAAAGGCCTAAACACAAATGTTTACCAACAAACAAATCTTAGACACAAATGTTCTAATTGTTTACCAACAAATATCACATGCCTAACTTCTTCAACACGGTCTTCACAATGAAGGCATGCAAAAATCCCATCCTTTTAAAATTTATTTATTGCATTTAATCATCTGTAAACTTTAGCTTTACTTCTTTCAAAATTTCATTTCTTATTTTATATCTTTTCTATACTTTGATTAATTTATGTAATTTATTAAATATTATAATTAAAAAATAAATATTTTTATAAACAAGATATATCATTGGAAAGTTTTCATCAAGACGATTAAATTGACAACAAAATATGAAGTTTATGTAATTTCCAACATTTACTTTATACATTTTCTCTATTATGTTTTTGTTATTGATATTTAATAAATTACATAAATTAACCAAAATGTATAAAACAATGGAATTTTGAGGATAGTAAATAAGTAAAACGAAAGTTTAAAAGATAAAATACAATAAATAAAATTTAAAGAAATGATAAAATGTAAAAAGAGCGGTGTCTTTGATGTTTAATGGAACTAAGTTTTATCTTGAGGTATATTGGTAAAATATAGGCTTGTTCCACAGGGTGGCTGGGGGTGGAACATGTCTGTTCCACTTTGTTCCACTCTATTCCTGGTTGTTCCACATAATAGTCATGTCAAACATGGAATAGTGATCTCTGTTATGTTATGTTATGTCCTGTCATATCCAGTGTACCAAACACATCCTAAATAAATTGAATATACATGATGAATGACCTGTTAATGAATTACTATAGTAGTCTATTGTACTCCCGTCTTCCCAAAATAAGTGCCTACATTTACTATTTTAGTTTATTCTAAAAAAAGTGTCCACTTTTAAAAGTAAATGTCTATTTTCTCATTCTATCCTTAATTATGACATGAAGAATATTTCCCTCTGTGATTAAGGGTAAAATTGTCTTTTGTTAATTAAAAGTCTAATAATTATACATTCCAAAAATTGTATGCCTTTTTCATCATGAACATTTATTTTGGGACAGAGGGAGCATATAATATTTAGGATGAACGGTGCATTCATAACGATATCATTGTTATTAATGATGAGTGATGGCATACTTATAGTGTAAACTTCACTATGCATATTATGATGAACTATCAATCACCGTTGCTTGGGTGATTGGAAAAACTTTGTTTTATATAGGAAAGTTTACAAGATATAAATACAAACAAGATCCTCTAATTTAGGCCTAGATAATTACAATTAAATAAAAACAATATTTTCTAAGATTATCACAAAATCATTCCTTATCACTGCAGTAAGCGAGTGTGGGATTAATGCCAATGCGTAACTTGGATCGCAAGAATTCAAAAGTTAGGCGTGCCAGACTCTTGGTAAAGATATCCGCTAGCTGAAGATGAGAGGGAACAAACTCTGTATTAATTTTGCCGGCCAAAACAAGTTCCCGAACAAAATGGTAGTCGATATCAATGGATTTGGTCCGCTTATGCGCAATTGGATTTCAACTAAGAAATAAAGCACCTTTATTATCACAGAGGAGAAGTGGGGATCCGGAGGTAAAGCACAAATCTCACGAAGTAAGTGAGTAACCCAAATAAGCTCAGCGGTGGAATTAGCAAGGGCCCGATACTCAGATTTGCAGCAAGAGCGTGCCACAGTGGACTGCTTTTAACACTCCATGAAACTAAGTTTCCACCTAAGAAGATGGCGTAACCATACGTGGAGCAACGTGTGGCATCACACTGTCCCCAATCAGGTTCCGAGTAGCCAATAAGTGTAGGGTCATCTTGTCGAGTGAAATGGACACCAAAATGCATTGTCCTTTTAACATAGCGTAGAATACGTTTGACTGCGAGAAATTGATCATCGGTAGGTGATTGAAGATATTAACTGACGTGATTAACAACATAAGACAAGTCAGGACGTGTGATAGTCAGATATTGTATGGCACCGTCAAGGGAATGGTAGAGTATAGGATTATGAAACGCATGACCATCATTTTTCAAGGACTATCCAACAACTAAAGGAGTAGCAATAGGTTTAGAGTCCAAGAGATTAGCTCGGGAAAGGATATCAATGACCCAAAAAATACCATTGTCATTTGTCAGTATGGGTTGACCTCTAGGCCAAGAAAGTAATTTAGGTGACCAAGATCCTTGATAGCAAATTCCTTATGGGCTCGAGAGATGAAACGACTAATCATAGACACGTCATTTATGGTATGTATGATGTCATCGACATATACAAGAATATAGATAGTGGAGGAGTTGTGATGATAATGAAACAAGGATGGATCCACCAGATTGCTGTGAAACCCCATCTAAGAAGAGAAGTACTGAATCGTTAAAACTATGCACGTTGAGCTTTCTTTAGTCCATATAAAGCCATTTTTAGGCAACAACATGATGCAGAAAGCAAGGATCGATGAAGCCAAGTGGCTACTCCATGAAGACTGTTTCTGTTAACACTTCGTGAAAGAACACATTTTTCACGTCTAACTGGTGAAGATGCCAATTTCTTTGAACGACAAGGGCAAGAATGATGCGAACCATTGTGACTTTGACCACTGGACTAAAGGTGTAAGAGAATTCAAAGCCTAGAAGTTGAGAAAAACCTTAGCAATCCATTCTGGATATTTAGACACATATTAAAATCCTTTTACTCAACGACAACAGTAAGGGCCGAAAGTAACTTAGTAGAGGTAAGGTTGACAATGTGTCTAGGCTTGAAAATACCTATTTTGGCACATGTTTTCATTGGGTGAGTTGCTAGAGGTGGTGAATTAGATGAAGGGATGCGATGTTGCACCACTAAAAGAGAGATAACAGGTTGCGTTGGGGCTGTCGAATGATCAACAGGTGTTCTTGTAGCGGGAATGACAGCAGACGTCGGGCTGCTAGAGGCGGTGCTGCTGGATGCTGTCGGAGAAGAAATGTGTGTGAGAGATGGGTTGTCATTAACACATATAAGACATGGACCAGTAGAGACTTTGTTATCCATACGCTTAAGCAAAAAGGCAACGGGTGCAGGATGTTGAACCGAGCACACGGGTTCAAAGAAAAGAGACACATCCAAGTGCGTAGAGGATGGTTTGATCGACTTACCGAATAATGGAAAGAGGTGCTCATCAAATTGAGCATGCCTTGTAATAAAAATACGAGAAGTGCAGAATCATAGCACCAAAAACCTTTATGAATACGACTGTAAACCATGAAAACACATGGTTTGCTCTTGAATACAATTTTGGTAGATGCATAATCTCGCAAGCAAGGATAAACACGAGACCCAAATGTCTTGAACATGGCATAGTTGAGAATTGTGTTGTAGACGAGCTCAATTGGTGACCTATAATCAAACAAAGATGTTGGCAAGCGATTAATAATGTAAACAACTGTAGGAAAGGCATCCAACCAGAAATGTGAAGACGTGTGGGCTTGAAACATCATAGAAAGCACGGTCTCGATAATATGTCGATGCTTGCACTCGGCTCACCCATTTTGTTCTAGAGTGTAAGGACAAGAGATACGATGATGAATACCATTTCGTGCAAAGAAATCTTTACACGTGCATTGGTAAACTCTGCACCACCATCATATTGAAAACTTTCATTGATGAAGAAAATTGGTTGGAGACAAATGCATGAAATTACACCAAGACATCATAAATTCCGACTTTGCAAGTAAAGGATATAATCAAGTGAAGCGAGAAAAGTCATCCACAAATATAACGTAATAACGAAAACCATCAGGAGTGCAAACAGGAGCCAGTCCCCATAAATCACAATGAATTAAATGTAACAATTCACTAGAATGCTTTTCATTCAATGTAAAAGAAGATCATTTGCTTTTTGCTAATTGACAAGAAGAACAAAGTTGTGATTTTAACAACAAAGATGTAACAGATAAACGCCCCAATTTATTTAATAAACTAATAACATTGGAATGAACATGTCCTAAATGAGAGTGCCATAATTCAAAAGAGGCATTCAAAACTTGAGGAAGAAGAGTAGCAATCAAAGTCGGATGACCCTTTTCCAAAATATAGAGACCATTATCACATTTACCGTGAGCCAACACTTCCTTTGTTGCCTATTTCTGAATAGAGAATGAGTCATAAGAGATGAGAACATCAACTAATAATCAGACGTAAGTTTAATAATGGAAATTAAGTTCTTAGTAATATGAGGCACCACCAAGACATCCAAGAGATGAATGTTATTGGATAAACAATAATTACCGGTATGAGAAATAGGTAGAGAAGCACCATTATCGACGACGATGTTATTGAAACCCAAAAAAGGCTCAAAAGCATCTAGTTGTGAGGTGTTGAGGGTCATATTAGCAGAAGCACCGATATCAAGAAACCAATCAGAGTTTGGTTCCAGGAGAGGTTGCACTTAGCACTAAAGGCTTGTGCGAAGTTCGCGGATGACATACTTGTGTTGCAAAAATATGATCTCACGAATCGTGTTTGGCAGCGATCTGCAAAATGGTCTTCTTTACCACATAGTTGACACTTCAAGTTATATGAATGACGATCATGCCCACGATAAGAATGGCTACGACCACCGCCATGGGAGGAGTAACTAACTATGACTGCCACCACATGACGGAGTGACAGTGAAGGCAACTTGTGTGGGAGAAGGAGGAATGAGAGACTGTTGGAACAACTCGAAGCTTTGATCTTGGTGAATGAGATCACAAGATAGAGGCTTTGGAATCAAAGACATCCGAACGTTAGAGAAGCTACTAAATTGAGGACCAAGTCCTCGAAGGAACCAATGCGTTTTGTCAGATTCGTCAATTGGTCGGCCAATCGCAACAAGTTGATCACATAGTAGTTTGAATTTGCGACCATATTCAGCCAGAGAAAGATTTTCTTTGGTAAGGGAATGTAATTGCTCACGTGGTTGATGGGTTCGAGATTTAGAATTACGTCTGAAAGCCGCTTCGAGACCAAGCCATACAGCTCGCGCAGAGGATGTGCCGATCACTTCTGACATGTATGCTTCAGTCAGAGATGAAAGAAGAAGGTTGAGAATATGTTAATCTTTTGCATACCAAACGGCATAATCGGGATTTGGAGTTTTTTTGCCATTATTATCAATCAGATCTGAAGGAGGAGAAGAAGAGGTGCCATCAACAAAACCCAGCAAATCATGGCCGAGGACAGGAACGACTTGGTTCTTCCATAACAGATAATTGGAAGAGGTTAATTTGATGGTTAGCATATGAATGAGGGTGGAAATAGAGACATTATCAATTGAGGAGGAGAAAACGGCCATTAGAGAGAAAGAGAGGTTTTTGGTGGTGAGAGTTAGGCCGATAGCAATGATTAACTGTCAATCACCATTGCTTGGGTGATTGGAAAAGCTTTGTATATATAGGAAAGTTTACAAGGGATAAATACAAACAAAATCCTCTAATTTGGCCCTAGATTAAATAAAACAATATTTTCTAAGATTATCACAAAAATCATTCCTTATACATATCATAAGCACCTTATGGTGAATATCAAAATCCATGATGAAATGCATAATCATGAATAGTTTATACTTCCTGTTCATGTTTATTATGCATCCAGAAATTTTATGCGAATTATGTTAATGGTTACACTCATCGAATGAAAATATCATTTTCATGCATGAGTAGAAGTTACAACACATGTAACTATGATTGATCTAATGTATAGGTGTGATGAACCGTTGAAGTCTTCCACTTCTGGAGAGAGCGGTATAAGTAAAAGGAAGTCGCAAAAAACACCAATGGAACAACAAGATGCTAAAGGACGAAGAAACAACCCAAGCCAGTTAGTAGGGGATTGCATAACAGCCACTTGAACAAAACTGCATCATCAACAAACAACCACAGTTTAAAAAACGTTTGAGGCGTGTGCCTCGAGGCGCGCCTTAGGGCGATTCGGCCCAAAAACGTTCAAACACGTATGCCTCATCCTCTGAAAAATGAACGTACACCTCTGTCACTGAGGCGGTCGATGAGGCGGTGGGGCGGTTGAGAGATGTAGAGGCGGACGCTTCCCCCACTGCATGAAATCCATATACGTTTTTTTAATTTTAGAAACTGTTAAGCCAAAAGAAAAACCAATATTAAAGGAAACTGAACCATTGCCTATTTTTCTATCTCTATCTAACGGTTATCTTCTCCCTTAATCGATATCTTCTACGTATAATCGATATGTTCTACCTTGTAACACCCCAATTTTTGAAAATGTATCATTTAAAGTTAGTACAGAAACCGATATATTGAGGAAAAATAAGATATATGATTTTGGACTTGGATCTTAGATTTTATAGTCTTGATGGATAAAGGATTCAATTACTAGTCCAACGGTTCCTTCCGGAGCGAAATCGGAGCTAAAACGAAGAAGTTATGGCCAAAACAGCGTTCGGTACCCTCTTGGTTATTGTGACAGCGATTGTGACAATGTCACTATAGCCGTCACAATAGCCAGAGCTGGCGATTGTGCCAGCGATTGTGCCACTAGCACAATAGCCTGGCACTATAGCCTATGGGTACCAGAGTGTTAAAAGTTGCGATTTTCAGCCCCCTATCCCATTTTCTCACTTCCACTCTCTTCCCTTTCTCGCCCAAACCGATTCCTATCATATTGGTTCAAACCTCAACCATTTCCATGGCCATTTACTTTGATCTTGAAGCATTCCATCATCATCTAAGGTCTTGGAAGTCTAGGATTCAAGGAGCTACCATCTCATCATCTCCATTGTTGTCTTCTTCAAGAAAATCCTAGGGTTTTGAGTTTTATTAAAACCCACCAATGTGAGTTCATACCTTCTTCTTTCTAACACTTTAATCAAGTTGTAAATGCTTCATTCATAGTTTCCAAGTACTCTATTTCTTAAGTTTTTGGTTGGATGATTTTGGAGAAATTTGGGTTTTGATCTCGTTTGGGGATTTGATATAAAATTGTTGGGGAATGATTCTACGTGTTTGGTTATGTTTATTTATGGTTGAATATGTATGGATTTAGGTTGGGGGAAAAATCTAGATTTAGCCTAAATCTAGCAAGGTGAGTTCAGGTTGATTTGTGAAAACGGTGTACATGCCAAAATGTTTGTTTTAAAGTGTTTTGTGCCTTACATGAAATTGTTGAACTGCTGATAAGTTTTGTTGAACTGCTGATAAGTTTTGTTAACTGCTGATAAGT
Source organism: Arctium minus (assembly GCA_954870635.1). Taxonomy (NCBI): domain Eukaryota; kingdom Viridiplantae; phylum Streptophyta; class Magnoliopsida; order Asterales; family Asteraceae; genus Arctium; species Arctium minus. The sequence goes on along the minus strand of OX941091.1, from coordinate 32,105,823 downwards.
TTTGTTAACTGCCGATAAGTTGGTTATTTTTAAAGGTGTTTAACTTTATAAGCTCATATAGCACACATCCTTGGGATTTTGGGCATTATGATAAATAAATCATGTATCTTGGTACTTTAATGATTTATTTTATGGAAGTAGATTTTGAGTAAAGACGTATTTCATTTTGTATTTTGGAGAAATGCATGGTTTTGTGCTATGGGACGTTTTGAAAGGATAAATGTTATAAACTCACTTGGAAAACGATTTGTCCCAATCTAAACTACGTTGGATTTAATTATATGTTTTGGGAACATGGGTTTACATAAGTACGGGTTGTTTATATTTGATTCCATTTTATGAATTTCAACGTTGGGTCTTTGGATTTGTTGAGCTTATGGCTCGGTTTGGATTTTGTTGGGTTTTGAGGACACTTGTCCGTTTTAATAGCTCATCGTAGAGTGTTTGGTTATGATTTGCATTTACTGCATCTTATTTGAGATTACATGTTTGAATGCAATAGTTCATTCGTTTTGAGTCATGTAATGGTTTAGTTAGTGCAATGGATCCATAGGCACGGTGTTCCTATGCCCCCGTTTTGGGCATTTGGTTCACCATTTGACATGGAATAGGCATCGGGGTCCATGGTAAGTAGGGTGTGGGCCTATACGGTCGGGCAGCGTCCCATGGACAGTATGGTGTAATTCCATTGGGTTCCTGAGTTCCCCTGTTTTGGAACTCTCAAGGATAGACCTGGAGTGGTTGATTTGATGTTTTCGGGCAATAGACTAGGAGTAGGAGCTCAGTGGGTTTTTATTTGTGTAACCCACATGTTTTGGTTTCTTACATAATTATGTGACCCACTTTTGTGTTCCGTCACGTACAATGTAATCGAGTCTTTCCTGCCACCAATAGGTGAGGTTTGGTTATCGAGTTTTACAATTCTTGTTTTCGGAGACGTTTGAGTATGGGTATTTACTGATGTTTTAAGGTTCTAATTATTGAAACTCATTTGAGTCATTGGGAGGTTTTGGAAGTGGGAGTTATCGACGTTTTCAGTGTTTGATCATTATAATGTCAGTTATGCTTTACGGGCGCTTTGGGTTTTGGCTTTATTTAAAGAGGCGTATATTTTATGATTTTAATCACGAAAAGGGTGAACGTTGAAAGGAGATTGTTTTAAGATTTAATGTACTTCATTTTTTGGTTGCTTTCAAATCAAATGTATTGGATAGTGACACTTTTGGGTTTTAGTAGCACCCGTCCTCATTATAGACTGTATGTATAGAAAGAATGTGTGTATTGAGGTTAAATATTAAATTGTGGTTGTAGATGATTTATTTATTGGTGTGTTTAGAAAATTTTAAATTAGTTGCTATTTCCTTAATTTAGGGTGTTACAAATTGGTATCAGAGCTTAAGTTTGAGAGAATTAGGTGTTGATTTAGAATGACTAGACTCAAACTAGCGTAATTTTTAAGCGTTGAATGTGAGATCACACCATTAGGAACTTTAAGATTTGATGAGTCGAGGTGAGTGGAACCACTAAGAACAGGAATCACGCTGAAAATGGCAAGGATGATCATGTACAGTACGTTCATAATAGCACCTGGCCAGTGATATGGTGAACCTACGAGTTACGTGTGTATGCTTGAACTGCCTTGGTATGATAACCGTTGGGGTAGTGAAATAGTTTCTATATGGGTAGCCATTAGAAGGAGTTGATGATTTTAGTCTTCGTCACTTAGAGTGACGGTAAGCATGGTGAATGCACTAAGTTGATCATCTTGAGGTCAGAGCTATCGATTGGATTAGAGCTATAAGGTTGTTAGACCGATTCTACTTCGAGGAGAAATTGTAAATTACCCAAATTAGTGGGATTTTTGCTCTAAGATGTTTGGTGCATCCGGATGACAATAGTATGACGGGAAATTGAGAAACGTAGTCGTAAGATGTTGAGTGCCGACCAAATTTCATGCAATAAATTTATTTCTAAAATAAGTTTGCATCAATTGTTTCTTATGTTCTCAAAACATAAAGTGAGTTACATTCTAAAGTCTTGACAAAACATTTAGCACTCATCAGATTTTTAAACCGTGAGCTTAAACAAACATGAAGTTGTTTAGTTGCACGTGATTGCAAATTGTTATCAAGAATCTCTTTGTTCTCGTCTCATGTCTAACGCTATTTTTTTTGATATTTTAAGATCTGTGTTTCAATGTTATTTGAGGTATTGGGCGAGTAACTGTGGAATTTTTGACTTTGACATTGGATCTCCTCCACGTATGTTAAGGTTTTAAAGGAAGAGTTATTTCAATGTTTTGAGTCGGAATCTTCTTGGGAATTTTAGTCTGTACGAGTCGCGTTGAATTTTATGGAATATTATTTTACGACGTTTTGGGCGCGTGAGTGTACTTTGAGATGCGTGGGTTTTAACTTTATTGCGTAGAAATTTACGAGCTTTTACGCACCGTGTCTCATAAAAGTTTTGTTGAAAATGGTCACTTTATCGTACGTTGTGGTTTTAAAATTTTTAACATTTTAGACTTATTGTCGTCTTATATTCTTGTTTATGATTGGGAAATAAAAGATTTTGACACCACTTGGTTTCAGCGTTACTGGGTTTTATGAAAATTCAGTCGAGACTTCTGGCGTCTCATCTTACAACATTTTGCGTCACGTAGATAATTTTTGGAACGTGTATACATGCATTATGGTGTGCGTTAATTTACAGGTTTTGTTAATATATGTCACCCTACCTGCTGTTTTGGGAAAATTGCATCATCATGTGTCTTACCTTTGGGTTCGATACAAGTGTAAATCGCTGCATACTTTTTGCATTCAACTTTAAATTATACTGTTGGTGTGAGTAAGCATATAAAAGATTTATGTTATTCCAGATAAAACTTTTGTTCTGAACATATTGTAGTTATTGATTTTACTGTTAGAAATTTTCCGCAATGCACTTCAATGAGTTATCGGCATTCACGTCGTTATATTTACTATCTGGGTCAAATGTGATTTATCGGTGCGGCTCAAAGCTTTAAACTTGATTTGAAATTTTATTTACGTTCCTATGGTGTGGCTAAATTTGGGATTTAAACGGACGTATGTGGGCCTTATTGGGGACGTTGTCCTCCGACGTTTTGTGTAATTAAAGGAAAATATTTAAAGTCGAAGTTGTGAGATTTTCCTTTGGGAGTGACACAAATTTCTATTGCACACGTTATAGTGCGGAAAATTATTTTCATATGCATAATATAACTGATGCATGCTAAGACCATGGTAGCCCGTTTGAAAATTTTGCTGCGCATATTTTATTATTATCCCTATTAACGTCAGTACACGTCAAATGAGTTTTGAAAACGTTTTTATATGCGTAGAGTTGGTGATCAATTTTGAAACCCATCGAATGAAGGGTAGTGTATTTTTACCGCACGACTAATTGTTGCAAAACTTGTGTATTTAAAAGTTTTATAAATTTCAAATTGGCATACTAGTTGAAAAACCTTGAACTCATTAGGGCTATAGATTAAAAACCCTTGTTGTGAAAGGAGTTGTTATAATGGACTAGAGAAGTCCTTGAGATTTGGGGCGTCGGATAATCCGACTTGTGGCCAATTTTGAATGTTGGGTTTCAGTTTTGGATCTGTGCACGTATGGATAATTGAGGTATTAGATTTATATGTTACCTCTATATATATAAGCGGCAATATTTCCTTTCGGTAAATCTGTGAGTTGAGTCTTGTGCAATTGCTTGAGTGCGGTTTGTTTTGAATTGATGGGTTGATATTGACAACATGTTATGTGTTGACGGTGTACTACCTTTACGGATATTTGGAATATTGAGGACGTTACAGTTTGGTTGTAAAAAGGTATGATCGGAGTTATCATTCCCATATTAGGTGTTAATATTAAATCTTTAAGGATCGACTCAGTACAAATCGACCTGTCCTTTTGAGGTCAGTAATCCTTGAAATGTTGGAAGTGTCTGTAACACACTAAAAACTAGCGGAATAAAAATTCGAAATTTCTGCAACATAACGGCTATAAATAGATAAGAACCTGGGTATAAAACCTGCTATAATCAATCCCAAAGTATCATCCCGATAAGACGGGGAAACAAACTATAACCATTACAATTAACCAAATTAAGAATACACTAACAACCTAATAATCTAACTTAAATAAGAAAGATTAACATCGGGTGTTGCTATTCTTCCAAAAGTATGTCCGCTATCCAAAATATCGATCTACACATCTCCCAAAAAGACCGCTCTAGGCCTCAAAGCCGTTCACTCAGTCCCGACGAACCCCTTCGGGAACCTGACCTGTTATACATGTCATTTTGAGAAAAAGCGTTAGGCTAAAGCCTAGTGAGATCAAACATTTGCAGTTTAAGTAAGCAAACGTAAAAGTGAGTAAAAGAGTTTATTTTTATACAACAACAATAATGGTAATAATAACGATAATGCTCTTTGAAATATAGCAAATACCTTTTGGGTTAACGGGGGAGACCCGCTTACTAACACAAATGACGGAACACAAAAGTAAGCCATTCGATGAGTCAGTAACTCCAATAAACAAATAAAGTATACGCAAGGGATGTCAGGCTCAGTGGCTTTAAACGTACACCCACGGAAACTCAAGTTCAACCCCGAAGGGTTCCTACGTCGAGCTCCTCATCCAATATCGTAATACTTGAGCACGAAGGACTTATAACCCAATCCGATGCCAAACGTGCCTCGACGTGGAAAACTAGTCGTCCCAACGCCGGAACAATAATAAACCAAATACGGGGTCATGACTCCCAAATGCATCACTTAAACCAAATAATGCTCACATTGTCCAACGAATACTTCAACAAGTGTTAATATGCATAAAGGACATAAATAACGATTTCTCCCAAATATAATTCCCATTCTTTACCAAATGATCATTGGTTAAAAACATAAATATCTATCACAAATACTACTCTTAAAACATTATAAATTCTCAAATACAAACTTATCAGTAGTTAACCACAAGAATACCATTTATAAAATCCATAAGTGATACATAAATAAAGCCATCTTTTGAAATACATTTTCCCAAGCAAAGGTAGATTACTAGTAGCGTCAACAGGCTCATGAGATCATATTTCATAAAAATTACCATAAACCCTAAAATCTCCAAAAGTTAGATTTGGTACAGAACCCACAATTCAAGTATGTGAAAAAAGGAGATACTTAGGCATTTAAAACCCATATTTGACATGTATAAGGTTTAGTAAAAGTGGATGAACTCACCTTGGGAGTTTTCTCAAAGAAAACCAAACCCTAGATATGGGGGAGATAAAGATTGGAGATTAACTACACTTGCACACCTTCTCTTAGCTTCACAATACCTATAATAAGTTCATAAATGCTCAAAGGTGGGAGTAGAAGGTAACATTAATGGTGGAGGGAAGTTGGAATGAAAATCTTACCCTAAAACCTCCCAAGAAATCGGCTGCTGAATCTCCAAAATCAGATAATGAGACCAAAAATCGCGACCTTCCTATTTAACCTACAGACACTGGCCGTGATAGTGACACGGTGACTATGCCATTGGCATAGTTGCGAGGCAATGTCGCGAGGTTCCACCACCTCTCGGTACCACTGGGGCGAGAGTGCCCTTCGCGATAGTGACCATGTCACAATTGCAAGGCACAATCGCGATACCTGTACCGCGAGTCCCATTCTCATGGCGACTATGCCCTCGCGATAGTGACACACTGTCACTGTCGCGGGCAATGTCGCGAAAGCTCACGAAACTTCCAAAAACTTGTATTTTCGGCCCACGATGCTCAAAACATATAAAATGGACATTTACTAACAATTCCCAACAATGATAAGGTTCCAAAATAAGAAAGAATAATACATAGGTTCTCAGAATTCGGGGTGTTACAATCCTCCCCAACTTGGGAATGATTTCGTCCCCGAAATCCTACTAACTAAACAAACGAGGGTTTCTACGCCTCATGTATTCTTCCGCTTCCCAAGTCACATTGGTGCCACGGTGGTGTTTTCATTGAACGTTTACCATCGCTACCTCTTTATGTCGGAGCTTCTTGATTAACCTTTCCAAAATAGCCTCGGGCTCTTCGATGCAACGATTATCATCCACTCGAATTTCGGACAAAGGAATGACGCTTTCCTCTTCCGCTAAGCACTTCCGTAGATAACATACATGGAATGTGGGATGAATCCCATCCATCTCCGGCGGTAAATCCAATTTGTAAGCTTGGAGCCCGATGCGCTCGAGAATAATAAACGGTCCTAGGAAACGGGGACTTAGCTTCCCACGCTTCCCAAACCGGATCAACCCTTTCCAAGGTGACACTTTCAGCATCACACGATCTCCCACTTGGAACTCTACTGGTCTTCTCCTTTTGTCGGCGTAACTCTTATGACGATCTTGTGCCGCTTTTAACCGCTCTCGAATTGATTTGACTTTGTCGGCCGTCTCTTGCACAATTTCCGGGCCGGCAAACTGCTTCTCCCCCGCTTCTAACCAACACACGGGGGTCCTACACTTCCGTCCGTACAAAGCTTCAAATGGTGCCATTCCGAGACTAGAGTGGTAACTATTGTTGTACGCAAATTCCACCAAAGGTAGATGCGCATCCCAACTACCGCCAAAATCAATCACGCATGATCTAAGCATATCTTCAAGCGTTTGAATCGTCCTCTCACTTTGCCCGTCCATTTGTGGGTGGTAAGTCGTGCTCATATTCACTCGTGTGCCCAACTCTTGATGCAAGGCTCCCCAAAATCTCGACGTGAACCTGTTATCCCGATCAGAAACTATCGACAAGGGTATCCCGTGTCTAGAGACAATTTCATCTATGTACAGCTTTGCCAACTTATCCATTGGCAAAGTTTCCCGCATCGCTAGAAAGTGAGCACTCTTCGTCAATCGATCAACGATGACCCAAATGGTGTCCTTCCCTCGCAAAGTCTTCGGTAACTTGGTCACGAAATCCATGGTGATCTTATCCCATTTCCACTCGGGTATTTCAAGCGATTGAAGGCTCCAATAGGGTCGTTGATGCTCGGCCTTCACTTGTGAACAAGTCACGCATCACTCCACATAATGAGCTACATCCAACTTCAAAATTGGCCACCAATAATGTAGCTTCAAATCCCGGTACATCTTGGTGCTCCCCGGGTGGATAGAATACTTGGATTTATGCGCATCGTCCAAGAGTAGCTCTCGGCATCCACCAAACTTTGGTACCCAAACTCGACCATTGAAGCACTTTATCCCTCGGCTATCTTCGATCAACAATAACCGTTGCTTTGTCATCACTTCCTCCTTGAGGTTTTCTTCCTTCAATGCTTCGGTTTGCGCTTCTTTAATCTTTTCCATGAGACTTGACACCAACTCGATTCTTGTAAGCTTGGCTTGAAGTCTCCCACTATACTCTTTTCGACTCAAGGCGTCGGCCACCACATTTGCTTTACCCGGGTGGTAGAGTAATTCACAGTCGTAATCATTAAGTAACTCCAACCACCTTCGTTGCCTCATGTTGAGCTCCTTCTGATCAAAAACATACTTCAAGCTCTTGTGATCCGTGTACAAGGTACACTTTGTGCCGTAAAGGTAATGTTGCCACAACTTTAATGCAAATACTACCGCCGCCAACTCCAAATCGTGAGTGGGGTAGTTCTTCTCATGCACCTTCAATTGCCTAGATGCGTACGCGATTACTTTTCCTCTTTGCATAAGTACACATCCAAGTCCCCTTTTGGACGCATCACTATAGACCACAAAATCCTCCGATCCCTCCGGCAAGGATAAGATCGGAGCCTCGCATAATTTTCTTTGCAACATTCTAAATGCTTTCTCTTGCTCCTCGGTCCATACAAACTTTACATTCTTCTTAGTCAACACCGTCAACGAAGAAGCAACCTTGGAGAAGTCTTGTATGAACCTTCGGTAATACCCCGCCAAGCCTAGGAAGCTCCGAATCTCAGATGGACTTTTGGGCGGTTCCCAATTCGTCATAGCTTCAATCTTGGCCGGATCCACCATCACTCCATCCTTTGAAACTACATGCCCCAAGAACTGCACTTCCTTCAATCAAAACTCGCACTTGGAAAACTTTGCATAAAGCTTCTCCTTTCGTAAGATTTCCAAGACATCTTGAAGATGGCGCGCATGATCGACTTCATCCTTCGAGTAGATAAGAATGTCGTCAATGAACACGATGACCGACTTATCTAAAAAGGGTCAACACACACGGTTCATTAAGTCCATAAACACCGCTGGGGCGTTCATCAAACCGAAGGGCATTACTAAGAATTCGTGGTGACCATAATGCGTCCTAAAAGCGGTTTTAGGAATGTCTTCTTCTTTGACTTTCACTTGATGATAACCCGAACGAAGATCGATCTTCGAAAAGCAACTCGCTCCTTGAAGTTGGTCGAACAAATCATCAATCCTAGGGAGTGGATACTTGTTCTTCACGGTTACCTTATTCAACTCCCTATAGTCGATACACATACGCATGGTACCGTCCTTTTTCTTCACGAATAAGACCGGTGCTCCCCAAGGCGAGGAACTCGGCCTTACGAACCCTTTCTCTAAAAGCTCTTGCAGCTGGCTCATCATTTCCTTCATCTCTGACGGAGCCAACCAATAGGGAGCTCGGGCTATAGGAGCCGCTCCCGGCGTCAGATCAATCTTGAACTCCACTTGACGGTCGGGTGGTAAACCAGGCAAGTCGTCCGGGAATACATCGGGAAACTCCCTTACCACTTCGACATCTTCTAGTATCTTCTTCTCGAGTTTGGCATCTTTCGCATATGCCAAAAAGGATAAGCATCCTTTCACCAAACACTTTCGCGCCTTCGCCATACTAATGATTGCAACTTCACCTTTTCGCCTCTCGCCATACACGGTCACCACATTACCATTCGAACCCGGAATTCGGATCAACTTTTTAGCACAAAGAATTTCCGCGTGATTGGTCGACAACCAATCCATACCGACTAAAATGTCAAATCCCCCGATGACCATAGGCATTAGATCGATCGGGAACTCTTTCCCTTCGATTTCAAGTTTGCAATTTCTTAGAATATTTCGAACCACTACTTAATCACCATCGGCTAGCTCTACCACTAACGCCTCGTCTAAACTAGTAGTGGGCATGGATAGTTTTGGGCAAAACGAACTCGATACAAACGAAAAACTAGCTCCTGAGTCAAATAATACACGCGTAGGTACGGAGTTTAGGAGAAACGTATCCGACACTACATCCGCTGATGCCTTCGCCTCTTCGGTGGTCATCTGAAAAGCTCTCCCTGTTGCTTTAGGAGCGTCCATCTTTTTGCTTCCACTAAAGTTCGCCTTTAACTTCGGGCATTCATTCCTAACATGGCCCAGCTCTTTACACCCGAAACAAATTCGCTCTTTGATTGGACAGTTACTGTAACGGTGGTCGGGCTTTCCACATTTAAAACATGGGTCGGACCCCGAATGGCAAGGACCATTGTGCTTACTTTGGCATTTTGAACACCACGGGGTATCCCGCCTCGGACCATTCCCCCTCTGATTGTTGTTGAAGCGGTTTGGCCTCTTCGAAGATGTGGGACCCCCTTCCCACTTCCTTTTCTCGACCACTCCGCTCCTCTCCATCTTACTCGAGCCGTAGGAGTCTTCTATTAACTGTGCTTCTTCTATTGCCTCTCGGAGAGTAGAGGCCCTTGATACCCGAACCATATTCATCATTTCTGTAGGCAAACCTTTGATGTATGCCTTGATTTTCTCTCTTTCGGTGGGGACCAGATGTCCCACCAACCCCAACTTGTCCATAAAAGATTTGTTGTACTCCTTCACCGACAGATTTTCTTTCTTCAAACCCCGGAACTCATCTATGATTCGATCCATAGCTCGTTCATTGCAAAATTCTTCCATAACTTTCTTCTTGAAGGCCTCCCAGCTCAGTTGGGCCAACGAATACTTCAACAAGTGTTAATATGCATAAAGGACATAAATAACGATTTCTCCCAAATATAATTCCCATTCTTTACCAAATGATCATTGGTTTAAAACATAAATATCTATCACAAATACTACTCTTAAAACATTATAAATTCTCAAATACAAACTTATCAGTAGTTAACCACAAGAGTACCATTTATAAAATCCATAAGTGATACATAAATAAAGCCATCTTTTGAAATACATTTTCCTAAGCAAAGGTATATTACTAGTAGCGTCAACAGGCTCATGAGATCATATTTCATAAAAATTACCATAAACCCTAAAATCTCCAAAAGTTAGATTTGGTACAGAACCTACAATTCAAGTATGTGAAAAAACGAGATACTTAGGCATTTAAAACCCATATTTGACATGTATAAGGTTTAGTAAAAGTGTATGAACTCACCTTGGGAGTTTTCTCAAAGAAAACCAAACCCTAGATATGGGGGAGATTAAGATTGGAGATTAACTACGCTTGCACACCTTCTCTTAGCTTCACAATACCTATAATAAGTTCATAAATGCTCAAAGGTGGGAGTAGAAGGTAGAATTAATGGTGGAGGGAAGTTGGAATGAAAATCTTACCCTAAAACCTCCCAACAAATCGGCTGCTGAATCTCCAAAATCAGATAATGAGACCAAAAATCGCGACCTTCCTATTTAACCTACAGACACTGGCCGCGATAGTGACACGGCGACTATGCCATTGGCATAGTTGCGAGGCAATGTCGCGAGGTTCCACCACCTCTCGGTACCACTGGGGCGAGAGTGCCCTTCGCGATAGTGACCATGTCACAATCGCAGGGCACAATCGCGATACCTGTACCGCGAGTCCTATTCTCATGGTGACTATGCCCTCGCGATAGTGACACCCTGTCACTGTCGCGGGCAATGTCGCGAAAGCTCACGAAACTTCCAAAAACTTGTATTTTCGGCCCACGATGCTCAAAACATATAAAATCGACATTTACTAACAATTCCCAACAATGATAAGGTTCCAAAATAAGAAAGAATAATACATAGGTTCTCAGAATTCGGGGTGTTACAGTGTCCACGTTGGATTACAAGAAATGTTAGCTTCTCGGTAATGGAACTTAAAGGAAGTTAGATATTGGTAATTAAGTGTGGGACTGTACGGTTTTTCCTTGCTGTGGTAATTTTGGGACTGATTTGGGCTGATGGTGGAATTTGGATTACAAATTCAGAATCGGGTTGAGCTGGAATGATCTAATCAGTGGGAAGTTGAAGTCACAAACTATCCTTGGGGTAGTGCGTGTCACCCAAGGTTGGGAGACAACCGCAGTCTCATGGTTAAGGACTACGTTAGTAAGATAACTATTCATTCGGATATAAGTGTGATGTGCCCAAGGGGACATTTATCGTGAGGACCGACATAAGGTTATGGTGGTAGTTCTGGAAGTGGAGTAGATACAACCATTTATGCGGTAAACGTTTCATGGGAATCTAGATTTCGAGGACGAAATCTCTTTTAAGGTTGGGAGGATTGTAACACCCCGATTTTTGAAAAGGTATCATTTAAAGTTAATACAGAAACCGATATATTGAGGAAAAATAAGATATATGATTTTGGACTTGGATCTTAGATTTTATAGTCTTGATGGATAAAGGATTCAATTACGAGTCCAACGGTTCCTTCCAGAGCGAAATCGGAGCTAAAACGAAGAAGTTATGGCCAAAACAGCGTTCGGTACCCTCTTGGCTATCGTGCCAGCGATTGTGCCACTAGCACAATAGCCTGGCACTATAGCCTACGGGTACCAGAGTGTTAAAAGTTGCGATTTTCAGCCCCCTATCCCATTTTCTCACTTCCACTCTCTTCCCTTTCTCTCCCAAACCGATTCCTATCATATTGGTTCAAACCTCAACCATTTCCATGGCCATTTACTTTGATCTTGAAGCATTCCATAATCATCTAAGGTCTTGGAAGTCTAGGATTCAAGGAGCTACCATCTCATCATCTCCATTGTTGTCTTCTTCAAGAAAATCCCAGGGTTTTGAGTTTTATCAAAACCCACCAATGTGAGTTCATCCCTTCTTCTTTCTAACACTTTAATCAAGTTGTAAATTCTTCATTCATAGTTTCCAAGTACTCTATTTCTTAAGTTTTTGGTTGGATGATTTTGGAGAAATTAGGGTTTTGATCTCGTTTGGGGATTTGATATAAAATTGTTGGGGAATGATTCTACGTGTTTGGTTATGTTTATTTATGGTTGAATATGTATGGATTTAGGTTTTTGGAAGTTTTGACTTGAGAATCCAAGTGTTCATCAAAGGAGCTCTAGTTGGGGGGAAAATCTAGATTTAGCCTAAATCTAGCAAGGTGAGTTCAGGTTGATTTGTGAAAACGGTGTACATGCCAAAATGTTTGTTTTAAAGTGTTTTGTGCCTTACATGAAATTGTTGAACTGCTGATAAGTTTTGTTGAACTGCTGATAAGTTTTGTTAACTGCCGATAAGTTGGTTATTTTTAAAGGTGTTTAACTTTATAAGCTCATATAGCACACATCCTTGGGATTTTGGGCATTATGATAAATAAATCATGTATCTTGGTACTTTAATGATTTATTTTATGGAAGTATATTTTGAGTAAAGACGTATTTCATTTTGTATTTTGGAGAAATGCATGGTTTTGTGCTATGGGACGTTTTGAAAGGATAAATGTTATAAACTCTCTTGGAAAACGATTTGTCCCAATCTAAACTACGTTGGATTTAATTATATGTTTTGGGAGCATGGGTTTACATAAGTACGGGTTGTTTATATTTGATTCCATTTTATGAATTTCAACGTTGGGTCTTTGGATTAGTTGAGTTTATGGCTCGGTTTGGATTTTGTTGGGTTTTGAGAACACTTGTCCGTTTTAATAGCTCACCGTAGAGCGTTTGGTTATGATTTGCATTTACTGCATCTTATTTGAGATTACATGTTTGAATGCAATAGTTCATTCGTTTTGAGTCATGTAATGGTTTAGTTAGTGCAATGGATCCATAGGCACGGTGTTCCTATGCCCCCGTTTTGGGCATTTGGTTCACCATTTGGCACGGAATAGGCATCGGTGTAACACCCTAAAATTCAGAGTAAATTAAAACCTGGAAATATGGTAACAAGACATCCGTGATGATATAAACTTCCCATAAAGGGGATCAGTCCTTAAGACTATACAAAACTCATACGGATATAGAATTTACCGACAATACTAATCTAAACATAACCGTCTAGGCTACTACACTTGACGAACCAAAATTCACTAAAAGATGGGACTTAAACAATGCCCAACATCAAAATACTAGACATCTCAAAATATGCCTCGAGTCCACGCTCGACTCTCAAAGACCCTGTGCAACCCACCGCTAAGGGAAACCTGTTATACACATTATTTGAGAAAAAGTGTTAGGCTTAAAGCCTAGTGAGAACATACAGTTTATTCAAAATCAGAGATATAAACATCAGTATCATAAGGAAATCTTTTCATAAAGGTTTAATTTATAAAAGATAACATTTCGCCACAACCGGGCCTTTTCGGTCCAAAACTCATTAAACGATGACAAAAGGACCATTTTACCAAGGATTGTGGTGTAACACAAAGTAGACCACCAATCCGAGTTATGAGCTAAACAATTGGAATCCGAGGATACGAACACATAACTCCGTGCTAAAATGTGAGATCTAGCCCCAAGCAAAACCAATGAATACTCCTTCACTAGGATCACTATGAACCATGGCTAGTATCCGGGCTCACATAACCGTACCAAGTTGCCCTCGAGGAACATATGCATCCATAGTTACAAAATGGGGAATATGACATCCCAATAATACAGTCGACTCAAAACCTAGGGATCCGCTAGTAATGATACAGACTCGTCACAACAACATATGTGACCAACCATAAATAAACATATGGTATAAACACATTTTATAAACAAAATGTCATTTCCAGTTCAACTTCTGGTAAGAATGAAAATCATTAAAATGAGTTCATAAATATTCTTTTCACATATCCACATAATGTGCAAGTAAAACATCATTTTACTTTAATAAGGCGGAACCAGTCATTTTAGTCAAAACTGATCGGGAACCCCGAAAATCACCAAAAACTTCATTTATATCAAAATGTAGAGAACATGAAATCATACCGTAGAAATACTTCGGATTTCGCAAATAAGAGTTTTGACATGTATAAAGTTTATAAAATGGTAGTAGGAACTCACCAGTAGGTTTTAGAATAAAACCTGGAAAACCAGATATCGATCACTACGAAGAGGTGAAGCTTAAAACACCGACCCCTTGCTAGAAACACCGAAAACTAGCAACCAAACGAGACTTTGAAGATCGAAAGAAGAAAAGAGAGAAAAGGAAGAGAGAGAGACTGATAATTTGAGATATTTCAGAAATATCTCACAATTTAGATATTTAAGGCAACATCAAAAAGTAGCCTGACAGTCGTGCGCCCTCAAAGAAGGAAATGCGCACGACCCGTGCGCTAGCACTATGCCTCGGTCCTGGATCCTACGCACGACCCGTGCGTTTTCTCTGAAGGAGGGCGCACGACCCGTGCGTCCTGTAGACAGCCACATAAACCTCCTTTATCCTCTAAACAATCTCTCAAAATGGCTAAACGAAATTCGGGGTGTTACAATCGGGCTCCATGGTAAGTAGGGTGTGGGCCTATACGGTCGGGAAACGTCCCATGGACAGTATGGTGTAATTCCATTGGGTGCCTGAGTTCCCCTGTTTTGGAACTCTCAAGGATAGACCTGGAGTGGTTGACTTGATGTTTTCGGGCAATAGACTAGGAGTAGTTGAGCTCGGTGGGTTTTTATTTGTGTAACCCACATGTTTTGGTTTCTTACATAATTATGTGACCCACTTTTGTGTTCCGTCACGTACAATGTAATCAGGTCTTTCCTGCCACTAATATGTGTGGTTTGGTTTTGGAGTTTTATAATTCTTGTTTTCGGAGACGTTTGAGTATGGGTATTTACTGATGTTTTAAGGTTCTAATTATTGAAACTCATTTGAGTCATTGGGAGGTTTTGGAAGTGGGAGTTATCGACGTTTTCAGTGTTTGATCATTATAATGTCAGTTATGTTTTACGAGCGCTTTGGGTTTTGGCTTTATTTAAAAGGCGTATGTTTTATGATTTTAATCACGAAAAGGGTGAACGTTGAAAGGAGATTGTTTTAAGATTTAATGTACTTCATTTTTTGTTGCTTTCAAATCAACTGTATTGGATTGTGGAAATCATGATTTTAAATAACATTCTTAAAATTATTGCTTTATATATCTCTAATGTAAAACTCTTGAGCTCACTAGGCGTTAAGCCTAACCTTTTTATTTGTCGGCATGTGCATCAGGTTCCAGAAGGGGGTTCGGTCCTAGCAGTCGTATGAAGAGATGTTCTTAGTGGTTCACGAGTGTAAGTATTTGGTGAAGTCTTCCGCAGTTTGGAGATAGTGACACTTTTGGGTTTTAGTAGCACCCGTCCTCATTATAGACTGTCTGTATAGAAAGAATGTGTGTATTGAGGTTAAATATTAAATTGTGGTTGTAGATGATTTATTTTTTGGTGTGTTTAGAAAATTTTAAATTAGTTGCTATTTCCAGAATTCAAGGTGTTACATACCTTTAATCAATATATTTTACCTTAATAATCGACCCCCTCTTCCTATAAATTGATCGACCTATTCAATTGTAAACATCGACCAATTCAAGACTAGAAGTCGAAATCAGTAAACTCTCTGACTTGAACGATTTCTTGAAATCTTTTTGCTTCTTCTCCTCCACCAAGACTCCAACGATTTGGGCTACCTCTACCTATTGCTTCATTCACAGCCACACAACTGGTACGTTTCTCAAGCTTCTTTGCTTCTACAATATGCATGATATTTTATGTATTGTTTGCTGCATGCGGTATGCTTGCATGTTCTTTAATATGTATTCTGTAATATTTTGTTTTTATAATTATGTGTATTGCATACAATTATATTATATACAAGTACACTGTATACATATTATGTTAAACCAACGTGTTGTTTTGTATAAACATGTTTTGTGTAAAGTGTAAACAGTCTAAAACATGTTGTTTTTGTTTTAACAATCTAGTTATTTTGTTTATGCTTTGGACTTTGGTGTTGCAAGTTGCAACTTTCGGTATAATATGTTTTTATATATAATATATGTATCTTTAATTTGTTTTTATATATTATATATGTATCTTTAATCTGTTTTTATATATTATATATGTATCTTTAATCTGTTTTTATAATCTATTTTATGTAAAAATCATATCTGCTATGTTTTTGTGTACAAAAAATAAAATATTATGTTTTTATACATAAATTGATAAACGCATAAATAAACATGTTGTTTTTATGTTAAAAACTTAAATTATGTACCATCTGTTTTGTATATGCATAAATACTCTATTTTTACACATAAGCATGTTTTTTAATGCAAAATAATGTATAATTTGTTATTATGTTTTCAATATGCATAAATACTCTATTTTTTAGGCAACAAGCATGTTGTTTTTATGTTAAAATCATATACAATTTGTTTTTACACATAAGCAGATAATAAGCTTGTTGTTTTTATATTAAAATCATGTACAATCTGTTTTTATACATAAGCAGATAATAAGCTTGTTGTTTTTATGTAAAGTAATGGATAATATGTTTTTTATATGCATAAGTACTCTGATTTTAGGCCACAAGCATGTTGTTTTTATGTATACTTATGTTGTCTTTAATCTTTATATAAAAGTTATGTATAATGTATGATCTATTTTACGTAAAAATTATGTCTAATCTGTTTATATTTTTGTATTTTTATATACATACATTTTGTTTTTATATATGTATAAATAATGTATATGCTAATTTTATGTATAAATTATGTTTTATGTATAGATTTAGGTATAAATTTTGTTTTTGTCTTTATATTATAGTATATTATAATGGCATCATCACAAAAGGATCCGTCTTGGAAGTATAGTGTTGAAATTGTGGTACCCGTAGAGGGTGGAAAAAAGGGTTACAAGTACTTGAAATGTAACTTTTGCTACAAAGAAATCAAGGGAGGAGTAAAGCGAGTCAAGGAGCATATCTCTTGTACGAATAAAGATGTCGCATTGTGCCCAAAAGTTCCTTGAGAAGTCAACGACGAGATCTGCTTATACTTGAAGTTCTTTCGAGATGCGAAACTTTGAGGAAACTGTTGACCATGGCTCGTATTTTGCTGGTAACAAAAGTGGAGGTGCAAGCGAAAGTGGCAATCCCTCGGAGACCTTGAATGCTAGAGGGATTAGAGGTCACATAGATCAATTTGTGGGCAACGTCAGAGACGACGAAAATGTATCTCCAAATCCAACAAATTCTAAGGAGATCTGCAATCAAGTATGTATGGACATCAGGAGATTTTTCTTCGAGAATGGGATTCCATTCAACGTTGCAACAAGTCCCTCGTACTTTAGCATGCTACGTTCGGTTGGAAACTACGATCGTGAACTGAAACCTCCTACAATGCACGAGTTGATGACTTGGATACTGAAAGAAGAAGTGAAGACGACTACTCAGATTGTGAATGACATAAAAGCAACGTGGAAAGATACATGAGTCTCGTTGTTATCAGATGGTTGGTCAGACATGAGAAACATAAGTCTGATCATTTTTCTTGTTAACAATCAACATGGGACCGTTTTCTTGAAGACTGTTGATGCGTCTGATTGTGTAAAAGATGCACATAAATTATTTGAATTGCTCGACGACGTCATCGAAGTCGGTGAAAATATCGTGGTCCAAGTGGTCATAGATGATGCAAGTGCATATAAAGCTGCAGGGACCATGTTAATGAACAAAAGAAAAACTATGTACTGGACCCCATGTATCGATCATTGCATCGATTTGATGCTTGAGAAAACTGGGGAGTTGCCCTAACAAATAAATGCTTTGTTCAAAGCATAGAGAGTTAGTAATTTTATCCATAATCATCAATGGATATTGAGCTTAACAAGAAAATTTGCAAAGAAAGATATTCTTCGCTCGGTAACCAACCGATTTTCCACGGCCTTTTTGACGTTGGAGAGTATGTTCAAGTTGAAGCAACCACTACAAAGTATGTTTACATCAGTTGAGTGGTCAAACTGTGCATGGAGGAAAAACTTAAGGAAAAACAATCAAAAAAATTGTTATGGATGAGAGAACATTTTGTCCTAGTGTGGTTTATTCAATTAGAAACACAAGGCCCCTTGTGCATGTGCTTCAGATCGTCGACGGTGAGACTCCCGCTATGGGATTCATTTATGGGGCAATGGATGAGGTGAACGAAAAGATTGCAAAAGATTTGGGTGATGATTTGTCTTCTTATGAAGAGATTTGGGACATTATTGATTCAAAGTGGGATCATCAGTTGCACCGTGACTTGCATATGGTCGGATACCTCTTGAATCCTCAATTTAGATGGTTATTCAATTGTATGGAGAGGCTTGTTAAGGATGATGAAACATATACGAAGATTGAAAATCAACTTGATGAGTACAAACACAAACGCATACTTTTTAGGTATGGAGGAGCTACGACGAGTTATATGTCACGCCCACCGGGTAAATACTCGTACTTTAAAAGTTCAATGGTGGGATACATATGGAGTTGAGGTGCACATATTATTCACTACTTTTTTCATTGAAACATATAGTTCAATGGTGGGATACATATGGAGTTGAGGTGCCAAAGTTAAGATCCTTTGCAATGAAAGTGCTTGGGCTTACTTGTTCTTCTTTTGAATGTGAACACAGCTGGAGTACGTTCAATCAAGTCCACATGAAAAGAATAAATCGCCTAACCACGGGAAGAATAAACAACTTGGTGTATATGATGTACAAGTACAATAAGAAGTTGAAACATCGATTTCTCAAGAAGAAGGCACGAAAAGAGGAAGAAGATCCATTAATTGTTGAAAACCTCTCCTAGGATGATGAATGGACGGCCAATCCAACTGATGAAACAGATGATGACGAGCCTATTAGGGATGAAGTGGAGGGTTCAAATTCAAGAAGGAGAAAGAGTGTTCAAATCGACTTAGAAGACGATGATGATGATGATGATGATGGTTATAGATATGATGGCGGTTCTTTTCGAATGGATCACGTTTCATGATTTTGTTGCTAAAACCAGTTAATTTCGTAACTTTGGTTGATGTTTTGTTGAACTATGGGTTTTATAATTTGATTATTTGGTATTGAAATATTAAATTATGTTTTTTTTGGTTAAGTGTTATGGATTTATGAATTTTATTGATTTATTTATTGGGGCTTACGCCTCGACCGCCTCAGGGTTTATGTCTCACGTACCTAAGTGGAAAACCCCTTGAGGATCGTTTCTGTTCTTTAAAACCTTACAAACAACAGTGACGAATTTGAGAAACCTTGTGAAAAAAGGTCACATAAGAAAAAAAATTGTGCAAAGAATAAGTACAGAGTGAGATTAATGAAAACATCAACAAAGGATTTATTCATGTATGTTGATAAATTAGCCAAGTGCATGGTAATTGTGTCAAGAAGATGGGATTTGGGAAGCTTTTGGACATGAAGGTTGATGATATGCCATCAAATTAGGATTTCATGTTAATAAGTTTGATCTAGGCAACAAGGAGATGAGAATAAGGAATGAGGCATTAGAGGTGTGCTAAATGAGGGGTTGATGCTAGCACACTAAGGACTGATAGCACTTGTGGTGTGATTTTTATTATTAATTCATTAATACATCATAATCTATAAAACATAGTAAAATTTTTGTTGTATAAAAAATTTGTTTTATAAATTTGGGTTATAAACAAATTTTTTTATAGAATTTTTTTTTGTTTTGAAGCCCATTTTTTGTTTTTACATAAAACAAATAAAATTGTAAGTACCTTATCTGGAAACATAGTGTAACAGTAGGTTATAATATGTTACAAATTAGTTAGATAAGAGATTTTGTTGATCTATAAATAGAGTGTAACTGATGTATCTATGGCTATGAGTCATAATAAATCTGATAATCTTCTCTCTAAACTTTCTCTCTCTATCTTTCTCGATCTCTCATATCCCATCTCTCTGTCTTCTATTTCTTGTCCTGTAACATTGGTATCAGAGCCCTTTCCTGATTTAAACAACATTACGATCTTCATCCATCTATCCAAACACCAATCAATTGTTCAATTCTTCTAAATCTGGCACCAGCAACCATGAAATCGATAGTTATGGAAGAACATATTCGACTTTTGGAGCAGAAATTGGAAATCCAAAATGAAAATATGTGGAAGATGATGCAAGCTATTACTGAGTTGAATGAACGAATGAAAGAATCTGAGGCCAATCGAAGGAATGAAGGCCCAAGAGTCAATGCAGGGCTATTGTGGTAGTGCCTAATCACGCTAGGATTCTTGGGTACGTGCCTAAACTTGATTTTCCAAAATTTGATGGAAATAATTCAAGGATGTGGATAGAGAAATGTAACAAGTATTTCAATCTGTGCAAAATTCTTGAAGATCAAAATGTTGATTTGGCCTCTTTAAACATGGTGGATAAAGTTGAAAATTGGGTAACCAGTTACCTGGCCGTTAGAAGGAATGTTGACTGGTCTGAGTTCATCGTTGATCTGTTTGCAAGATTCAAGGATGAGATTGGGGCATATGTAGTAGAAAATTTTAACAAGTAACAACAAACAGGCACCATCGAGTCTTATCTTGATGAATTTGAAAATTTGAGATCCCTTATGCTTCAACAGAACCAGGTACTGCCTGATTCCTATTTTCTTGATAGCTTTGTTGGTGGTTTAAAATCAGCGTTAAATCCCTTTGTTAGAGCCTTTAAGCCTTCAACCTTAGCTGAAGCAGTGAAGTATGCTAGACCTCAAGAAGAGTCCCTTGAAGCTTCTCTCCTATGCTATAATCTTGAGTCTTTTGTGGCAAAAAATTCAGACCCGGTGTCTAAGCCTTTGCTTGCTCTTCTGCCTACTCCTCCTCCTGCCTTCAAATTAAATTCTGTAAAGAAAACTTTATCTGCTACTAAAAGAAGGGAAAAATAAATGAAGGGTCTATGTTATTTTTGTGATCAACCGTATGAAAAGGGGCATAAGTGTGGGTTGAAACAAACGCAACTATTTTCAATTGAGATTCCGGGCATAGATGAGGACGAAGAGGAAAAACTTGAATGTAAGGATCAATGCTTTGAGCTTGTTAATATATCGATGGACGCTTTAAATGAAAACCATAAATTTCATACAATGAGGGTGACCGGTTAATTTGACGATAAGCCTCTTTACATTTTGGTTGATCCAGGTAGTACTCACAATTTCTTGGATTTGGTTTTGGCTAAAAGGTTCGGTTTGCATTTGGATTCCATCCTTGATAAAGAAGTAACAATAGCAAATGGGGCTAATATTTTGTGTCAATTTGTTTGTAAGAACTTTGCTTGGAGGTTGCAGGACTTGAAGTTCAAATCAGACATGTTTTTGATTCCATTGAGAAATTATGACATGGTCATAGGGGTTCAATGGCTCAGTAATTTGGGAACTATAACTGTTAATTCCCTAGATCAAGTTCTTATCTCAGAAATACGATCAAGATGATATTATGACAATCAATCAATCAAACAATCTTTGTTTCCATTTCAATCAAGATTTCGTACAAGGTGTTCTCTGACTTTCTCTCTCTAGAATCTGTGTCCGCGTATAATGAGTCTGATTCAATATTCCATATATCTACTAACAGAAATAAAACCTATTTATACTCACACATATTACATAGACAAAGACACTTTAAACACTAAAAACACAAACTTTGACTTTGACTTTTATTACAAGGACTTTGACTATCCTTGAGAGTTTGACTTGAGCTCTTTGACTTTTCTTGACTTCAGTCTTCAGTCTTCTATGATCTTATATCCAATATATTTCTGCACTAACAATATCCCCCTTTGGATTCAAGATCATCTTCAAAAAGATTTTGCAAAACAATCTCCCTCTTTGACTAATCTTTAGCAACTTTATCTCCCCTTTGTAGATTTCTTTCAACAAGTTTAATCTCACCTTTAAGCTCAAAAACAATCTCCCCTTTTTTGGATAAAAATTGTCTTCAAAAACAGTTACAATCTTCCCCAAGGTTGTACAAACCTCTTTCAAACACCATAAAAAATTATCTTCAAATTTAGCTCAGTTTGCTTCAGCAAATTAAACTTCAAAGAAAATTTCAGTAAATTCTGCTCGCATTTTGAAATCACTGAACTTTCTCTTTCAAACTTGTACAATCTTCAACAAAACTTGCAATCTTTGACACAAACTTGCAATGAACTTTCTTCAAATCATCTTTCGTAACAAAATTTCTCCTCCAAAACTTTTACAAACTTTCTTTCAACCAACATTTCTTGAACAAAACTTCTCCACTTCAAACATTTCTTGATTAAATCTTCTCCCCCTTTTTGATGATTGTAGCATAGAAATCATCAAAACTTCCTTAAGAAATGTCATTAATCTTTCTCTGACCATTGATCTCTCATCACATGATTGAGCCTCTGATTATCCGTCAATTCATCAAGTATTCATCCAAATCTTTTCAAATTCAGACAAAATAGAGTGTAACACCTGAATCAACAAATGAATCAGTTAATATGTCTGTCAGTAACACGAAGTCACTTTGTGTAACGAATACACATTGGAAAGGAGCTTTTTGATGTTCACTCCCCCAGGTCTTCCATTCAATCATCGAATAACACAAGGTTAAACTATGAACATTCCGACAGAAAAACAAATTCTCTGTGTGTGCGTGCTTATGTATGAAAGAATTAAGCATGATGATTGCTTTTATAGGCTCAAAATGTGTAAACCATTGAGACAACAACAGTAATACACATACTCAATTGTGCATGATCGAAGTGCAAATATGGGGCAGACTTCCTTCTTTTTCAATATCCAAAATTTCCAAATGAAAATCAGATAGATTATGTGTTGTATCCCCATGAAAAATTGAAACATATTCTTTTTAAGAAAAAAATGAGTAGTTGGTGGGGTTTAAGCAAGAGTTAGCATGAGCTAGTTGCATGTTTCAATGATGTTCACGAAGAATTGTGAAACAACAGATAATGTGGCTGCCCGACTCAGAAAAAGTTTGGTGCAGAGTTTGATATTCTTTTACTTTGATCTCACACCCTCTTTCTTTTTATCATTAAGCTCGCTTCTAACCAAACTCTCATTTCTATTTTTTTCTGCTCATCACACTCCCACACTCATAAATTGACTCCTCACACTCGATCACTCTAGGATAACTTCTTGGGTAGGAAACACTGGTTAACATGAATTCATAGAAGTTCAATTAAGTCCTCGCACAATGAACCCATGTTTTCCTAAAAGTACAATGTTGCTCAACTGGTTTAACTTGAACGGTTAAAGCACAAAAATACATGTCAGATGTTTGTATGCTCATAAAAATAATCATGAAGATTTGAGCATTTTAATCATTGAAAATATTTCAAAACAAGTATATTGAAATGAATACAAGAAACTTGTTTGAAAATCTGACACTGTATGAAAAGATCAAATATGAATGATTTATCAATCAAGGCTTAGGTCATGAAAAATGGATATTGTCTATACGAATCAAAATATAGACATTCTTGAAAGAAATGTTTTGAATAAAATCAACGCTCAAAATAACAATGAATATCAAACGGGGTGTCTTACCATCGAAAATTGGTTTCAAATTGAGACATGGTAAGAACATATCAAGCAAAATAACAAACCGGTGTGTGTAAATACTTGATAGTATATGGAAAATATAATACACAAGTATTTATCTTTGGAAACACACGGTTTGTTTAAACATTGAAAGCACATGTAAAATGAAAAACATTTAAAATCACACTTCTAAATTCAGAAAAACGTTTGGAGAATCAGAAGTGGTTTGAACGTTTAAGAACATGTTTTCAAATCTGAAAGTCGTCCTTCTTTCAGACTTGTATGAGATTAAGATTAGAATGATCCTTACGCTCAGCTTAAATCTCATGAAGTCAGCTCGAAAGTCATATTGGATATGATCGTTTAAGCTCCCCCTCAAAATCTGCATTTAGTCAAAATCGTCAAAGCATAAAGTCTTATTCACAAAATTTTATTGAAAAATAAATGACATAAAGCAATAAAACGTGTTAAGAACGAGTTCTGATCAAGAAGTCATTTACTCCCCTTAAAATATTGCATTCACAAAATTTAACAACCAGGAAAAATTTTCTCTTTCTTTGCTACTACCAAGGCTATGGGATTTGCAGCTTTCTCAGCCTTTTTCTTCTCTCCTCTTTTCTCTTCCACTTCCTCCTCGTTCTGCCTGAGTGTTTCGTACACCTCATGCAGAGGAATATCACTTAGATCCTTCATTTGTTTCATCCTTCTTGTATGTTTCTTCCATTCGGGCTGAAGGATGCTTAGGAATTTAACATTATTTTCTATATGATTCTTCTTTACCTTGTTCTTTGCAAGCTCATTCAGCAACAGAACAAACCTCTCATAAGTATCTTCTAAGCTCTCATTTTCCTTAGCCTTGAATTCCTCATAACTGTTAATGCAGTTAGCAACCTTCATCTGGTTACCAACCTTAAATCCTATCATCCATCATCTTTTGTAGTTGATCCCACATCTTCTTAGCATTTGCTTTGTAGCTGTCTATTTTGATGTAGATCTCGTTTGGTATACTTTGCAACAGTAGAGATCTAGCTTGTTTGTCAGCTTTATATCTGTTCTTTTGTTCTTCTGTGCACTGAGAAAGATCTTTAGGCATTGTCTTTGTTTTCTACTCTCTGTCCATGTTCCCATCTTCACTATCTGAGGAGTCGTCATCAGGGATTTCCATGGTTATAGGAACCATTGGACCTTCTTTAATGGATAGCAGAATGTTTTCTCCGTTGGCATGTCTATCAACAAAATCTAAGAACTGGTTTTTCCATTGTTCATATTCGCCTTTGAAGAGTACCGGTGGTTTGACATCCGTACCAATGGCAAGTGCGTCTTTAGATGTCATCCTGACAATTAAACTGAAAAGATAAGAACTTGAAATGATCGTTAGTTCAAATGAAATCAATATGCAGAAAAACTTAAAAAAATTTCAGAATTTAAAATTTCCAAAAATTCTTAAATATGGAATTCGCACACCACACTGTGACCAAACAATTCGCACAATCAAACTATTCTTCAGAATTCGCACACAAGCACAATATTCAGAATTTGCACAATTCAGAATTCGCACGAAGCTATATGTGAGTTCTAAGAATTCACACACAACACTATGCGAAATCTAGACTTAAAAAAACTCTAAAATCAACTTTTCGCACAAGGTTTTCGCACAACAGAAACATACGAATTCTGTACTTAAAAACTTTTTCAAACTCAAACAATTTGCATCGATACGAATTCTATACTTAGAAAATTTTAAAACTTTCTATGCGAAATCTGATGAATTCGTATATCACTCTTATGCGAATTCAAGGAATTCGTATGCCACTGTATGCGAGTTCTTCACTTTTCGCACATAGGCATATGCGAATTCTTTCCTTAGAAAAAATTTCAATAAACTTTTCGTATAGAAGTCTTATGCGAATTCTGACTTTTCGTACACAAGTTTGTACGAATTCTGAGGAATTCTCATACAACACATATGCGAATTCTATACTTGTCAAAAATTCAGACAAAATTTTATGCGAAATTCTCTTTCTGCGAGTTCTTCAGTATCCCGTGCGAGTTCTTCAGAGTTTATGCGAATTCCGTAGATCTCGAATTAAAATCACTTTAATTCGGCCAAAAACTCCATCAAATCTTCGAATTATGATCTCAAACTTCACCAAATTGATCTAATACACTATTTGAACCTTTTACAAATGATGAATTTCAAAGAAATTCAATTAGAAATACAAATTGAAACTGAACAGTGCTTTCGAACTCGTGAAAAGAAAAACTTATAAAATCTCAAAAATTGAACAAAATTACAGTGCAAGATCTATACAAATCAATACAAGATTTGTCTAAAACATTATACGAACACACTAGACTCAATTAACCACACTATTTCACACAAAATTCGAAAATTCGATCAAAGACTCAACAAACAGTGCGAAACTCCATTTTCTTGAAAGATTCCAATTTGAACTCTGCTTCGATACCAATTTTTAATTCCCTAGATCAAGTTCTTATCTCAGAAATACGATCAAGATGATATTATGACAATCAATCAATCAAACAATCTTTGTTTCCATTTCAATCAAGATTTCGTACAAGGTGTTCTCTGACTTTCTCTCTCTAGAATATGTGTTCGCGTACAATGAGTCTGATTCAATATTCCATATATCTACTAACAGAAATAAAACCTATTTATACTCACACATATTACAAAGACAAAAACACTTTAAACACTAAAAACACTAAAAACACAAACTTTGACTTTGACTTTTATTACAAGGACTTTGACTATCCTTGAGAGTTTGACTTGAGCTCTTTGACTTTTCTTGACTTCAGTCTTCAGTCTTCTATGATCTTGTATCCAACATATTTCTGCACTAACAATAACATGGGATTTCAAATAGCTTATTATGGAGTTTGATGTGGGAATTTGTCATTGTGTGCTGAAGGGAGTTGTTCCAAAGGGATTTGGCTAAGAAAGATAAAGTTCAAAGTATAGGATATGTGTGATATAATGTGCAGTAGAATCTTGAGGTCAAGACTGTTGTCTAGGGGGAAGGAATGTAACAATAGGTTATAATCTGTTACAAATTAGTTAGATAAGAGAGTTTGTTGATCTATAAATTAGGTGTAACTGATGTATCTATGGCTATGAATCATAATAAATCTGATAATCTTCTCTCTAAACTTTATCTCTCTATCTTTCTCGATCTCTCATATCCCATCTCTCTGTCTTCTATTTCTTGTCCTGTAAAACATAGATCGAGGTCAAACAGATGACCATAAAAAATAGCTTCGTGTACACCCTATATGTGTTGTCACCGTCGTAAAACTCTCACCAACACCATTGGGACTTTGTTTCTGGGTTTCATTTCTTGGATTTGGGGTATGTTTTATATGTGGTTGGGTTAGTTGGCTCTAGATGGGGGAGGGGGGGATGCATAGATGGATGGGAACATGCGAAATTGAGAGAAGGTGGGGTTGATGTTGTGGTTCAAGATTGAAGGGAGTTTGATCAGAGGAGACGATGAGAGGAAGGGTATAACACCCTAAAAATTCGGGTAAGTTAAAAATTGAAATTTCGGCAATATGACATATGTATTTGGAGCAAACCACCCAAAAATGGTAAAAGTGTAAACGTTTACAAAACCTGTATATAAAGTATGGAAAATTGACAACAAACTAATCTAAACCAATTCTATCTAGATTACATAGGTTGTCAACCCAAATCCCCAAAATGAGTAAACTGTTTTAAACGCCAATACTCCAATATCTATCATCTCAAAAATGCCTCGAGTCCACGCTCATTACTCAAACCTTCGAGAACCCGCCACTAAGGGAACCTGTTATACATGACATTTAAGAAAAAGTGTTAAGCTTAAAGCCTAGTGAGAACATACAATTTATATGATACTTTATGAAAATAAGTTAAATGCAACGGTAAGAAACCTTTTTCACCAAAATCCTTTGTAAAAGATTTGGTATGCATATATTGGCCTTGCGGTCCACAAAAATATCTTGCGATGACGGGGGAGATCCGATTTTCCAAGGATCATGGCGGAACACAAAAGTAGGTCACTCTCCGAGTTGTGAGCTAAATGCTTGGAACCATGGCCACGAATAACGTCGATTCGTACTCAGATGTGGGGGAGGGCAACCCGAGGATCCAAGCCATACTCATTCACTAGGATTACATTTACGGCCCATGGCTAGTAACCGGTCCCACATAACCGTACCAAATTGCCTCCGAGGACCCAATGTCTCAACTAGCTACATAAGGGGGAAAGATATCCCAACGAAAGTCGACTCAATACCTATGGATCCACTAGTAGTAGTCTGGACTTGTCACAATTTTATTTGTGACTAATATAAGGCAAATGTAACCTTTAATATTCGTTATTTCCACAAAATACATTCATATGTTTAACTGCTGATTAGAATTTATAAAGTCCAAATATAGGTGTGAGAATCATAAAATGGAAATATATATTTTCTTTCAAATAATCTACCTATGAATGCAAGTATGATCATTGTTCCATCATATTAGTTAAAAGGGGTAAAAACCCTAAAATCTCCCAAAATATAAGTTAGGTCAAAATTCTTATAAATATGAACCAAAATCAAAGGAGATGAGTAGGAGTTTAAAATATAAAGTTTTGACATGTATAAGGTTTAGAGAAAGGAATATGAACTCATAATGGGTTTAATCTAAACCCTGGCAACTTCTAGATGTAGAGGAGATGGAATACTTGAACTTTAGAGCTTGAGATCTTCTCACCACAAGCTTGACAACCCTAGAAACCACCATTAATGAACTTAGAACTTCCATTTAATAGAAGTAAATGAAGGTTGATGAAGAAACTTACCTAGGGCACCAAGAAATCGCACCTTAAAGCTCTAGAGTTGCAATAAATGAGAAATAAATCGGTTTGGTCGATTTTATACTAAAACACCCCCGACCGCGACCTTGACCCGCGAGAGTGACACTGGTCACAATCACGGGGCACTATCGCCCGCTTCCACGAACTTTCGGTACATCCCCTGCGATAGTGCCCCGCGATAGTGACACTTGTCACTATCGCGAGCACAATCGCGCCGATTGTACCGCGAGTCCCCAGCTTTCACACGATTATGCCACTTGTCACTGTCGCGTGGCACTGTCGCCGAACACCCCTTCAGCCTCTAAAATTCGATTTTAGAGCACCGTCACATACAAGGTCAGAACCCAAAATCGAAGGTAAGCCCATAACGGGGATTCATACTAATAGGAAGGAAAAATATGAGGAGAAAATGGAGAAATTAACTTACCGAAAATCAGGGTGTTACAAAGGGGGAGTTTGATCGCTTTTCAAGGGCTGGAGACTCACCGTCTCCATTTGGTTTTCTGATTTACGTTATTTTCATAGGTATATAACGTTAAATGAGATTTTAATTAAATCCATGACCTTCTTAGGAGTATAAACCCATTTCTTATTTAATAGGCCAGGAGGTCATGCATTTAATTAAAAACTCATTTAAGGTCATTTTCCTAAATGACCCGATATATAAGCCTATATATAGGGGTGGGTTCAAATGAAAACTCATTTCTCATTGTGCACGTGAGGACCAATCTTAGTCATTGATCAAAACTTAGAAAATTAATCAATGGTTAAAACATAATAAGATTAATTGAGAATTGATTAGGGACAAAACTGGAAATTTGAATCAGCGTCTATCTTATTTGACTTTTTATTCTTTTTTAATTAAAATTTTTTTACCTCCTTAAAGTTTAAAATAAATTATCTTAAAGATTACTAATATTTTAATCAAACAAATTACATAAAAAAACGAGAATTTCGTGCTCTTCGATATGACATCCATCTCGATATAGTTTTTTTTTTCATTTTAACCGTTACGTGAAATGTTATATATGTGTTATATTCATTATGAATATATATATGCACGTCCCCGGGTGTCCACATTAAGTATGAATAACAATGATGAACATTCATTCATTATTCATGATGAATAATACAGTATTTAGAATGAATAATACACGAATTCATGATTTATATATTATTCATCATGAATCGTGTATTATTTACCCTGAATGTTGTATTATTCATCATGAATGATACATTATTCATGATGAATAATATATGAATGACCCGTGAAGGTGTAGACACATGGCACACTCTCTTTTGTTTCCGGATTCACAACCAAAATTTGGTTGAATTCATTATAAATATGTATGCGCATCCCCGGGTGTCCCACATTTAGTATTAATAACAAATGTGAACGTTCATTCATTATTCATGATGAATAATACGGTATTCAGGATGAATTATATAACATTCAGGATGAATAATACACGAATTCATGAATCGTGTATTTTTCACTCTGAATGTTGTATTATTCATCCTGAATGATACATTATTCATGATGAATAATACATTAATGACCCGTGAAGGTGTGGAGACGTGAGGCGCTCTATTTTGTTCCCCGGTTCACAACCGAAACTCGATAGGTTCTTGATTCGTCTCGATGGGTGTTGGGTTACGGTGATGAAGAACGTGATGCCTTACGACGTTGAAGAAAGTGTCGAAAAAGATGATGTCGAATTACGGAGTTACGGTGTCGAAGTGTTGTACACATTTGAACGTACATAAATATTCATAATGAATAAAACACATATATAACATTTCACGTAAAAAAATAGTTAAAACAACAAAAAAAACTATATCGAGATGGATTTCATATCGAAGAGCATGAAATTCTCGTGATTTTGATGTGATTTGTTTGATTAAAATATTATTAATTTTTAAGATAATTTATTTTAAATTTTAAGTGGGTAAAAGTTTTTAATTAAAAAAGAAAATAAAAGGTCAAATATGGGAGACGGGGTTTAAACTATCTTCCATTTTTACCCCTAATCATATTAATTAATAATTTTAATTAAAAACTATATTGAATATGAGTTGTTGGATCAATAGAGATGGAGGGGCCGAGATTCATCTTTATGTGCACAATGAAAATTGAGTTTTTATTTGAACTTTCCTCTCTCTCTCTCTCTCTCTCTCACACACACACACACACATACACACACACACACACACACACATATATATATATATATATATATATACTAGTAGTGTACCCGCGCGATGCAGCGTGAGTGAATCACAATTCTTAAACATTAGTTTAGTCCTGAATAACAAAAGAAGAGTGACGGAAGGCCAAAGTTCCAAGTTGCTACACGTAAGTTGTCACAGCTTGATAACAAACTTGGAACTTTGGTTTATTTGTTGTTAAAAGTTATTCAACAAACCATAAACATGATTAGATGGCTTTTATGTACAATTTTACATTCGATTCATCTCCATACTTGTTTGCCTTATATAGTACACAATATAAAAGAAATATGAATCCAACCAAACTAAGGGGTCAGAATGATTAAGAGACTCTTATCATATAATTGTTCAGAATGAAATTAGGGCTCTTAATGATTAAGAAAGGGCCAGGATAGAAAATCATTGAAATGAGTTTTGGAACCATTAAGAAACAGACCTTTTTTGGCCAAACAAGATTCACCTCTTAGCGATTCAGAGGTTGCCTCTTAATGAAACCATTCAGAGGTAAACAAACAGCCTGTGGCATAAATTTATATTGATTATGTGCAACTTATGATGGCTCCCAAGAAAAAGTTGTTCCCATATATAAGTTGGTCAAACAATTATCAGTCTTTAGAACCAATTGAACATGTAAAACCAACCTTTGATGTCCTAATTTTAGCAGGAAGAGAAAGGAGAGAAAAAATAAACCTCAAAACTAAGTTCATCTAGTTGTGTACCCGTACAATGCGATGGGATGTAAAAATTAAACAAAATAACATAAATGCAACATATAAATTCGTTTTTACAATATCTAGTGCAGTAGTCTGTGATGTTACAAATGGGAGAAAAGAAATAGACTAAAAAGGCCGAACTTTTCATCAAAATCCGACATCGAAAATGATAATAGTCAAACCGAACAAGGTAATTTCCACTCAAATAAAAAAATCCCTATTTTATCATGGTAAGTCCCACTCAAATAGTCAAACCCAACAATGTTAGGACCTTGAGATCATGGAGCACATTCCATTAATATCAATTCATTCTTCTTGGCCCTCATGGTTCTAAAAGCAAGGAGCTCAGAAGGAGATTCCCGGAAAAAATAAAAAATTACAGTTGGTTCATCAACTGTAGATGCACCCGAAAAACAATACTTGAAAATCTCCCTATTCTGCAAGCCAATCTTAGTAGCAACATGAAGTTAACCGGTAACCCCTAACCTGTTTTTCAAGAAATAAAGCACGCACTTGTTTTTTTGCCCAAGCTTGTTGTTTTAGAAAGAAAACACTTATCTGATAAACATACTTAAGGTTTGTTTGGTTTGCAGGAATGAAATGGATTTGGGAATTTGGATTTCAAATTCATTCCAATCCCGTATTTGGTTTGTATCCAAATTTAAAATCCTAGGATTTGTTTGAAATCCCTCAAACATAGGATTTTGAAATCCCAATACATGGTTAGGACTTCAAGGGATTTTGTAGGATTTGTATATATAATAATGTTTAAAATTATGTTAAAAGTATTTGTTTTCTAATAATCAGTTAAATAAAAGGTAATTTAATTATTTTAATGATTTTTTTATAAATAATGGAATTCAAATCCATTTCAAATCCCATAAACCAAACACACAAAAGGATTCCAAATCCTCCCAAATCCAAATCTCTACACAGAATCCAATCCGTTCTATTCCATTCTTACAAACCAAACAGACCCTTAAAATCTCCATCGATTATCACATCAAAGACTTGCATATTTGACAATGCTGTCAACTCTATGGTAAATTTCTCATGGTAAATTGTCAATTGTTATCTTGAAGGTAGCCTGCATGCATTTAGCAAGTAATAACTCATTCATTTAACTGGACAAACCATGTATGCCCATCTCCTTTATGTTTCAACACATTTTATTGGTATTTTGATTCAATTAGTGCTTCATCCATCCCACTAATTGCTTGGATTTAGGATAATAGCATGTCTAGCAAAAATAAAAAGATGGAGAACATTATTTAAATAAGATGCAAACCATCTAGCATTTCCATCATTTAAGCATCCATCCACACCCTCCATCAAAATCCAACTAACCATTTGATTGACTCTCGCATCAATCATCACAGCAAAAACAGAGGGGCCATTACCAAACACTTATAGGGTAAGGTCTTAGTGGTATCACTTCTCTTACTTGGTTAGAATGACAAGAACCGATAATTTTTACCCGATAAGAGGCATTGGAATGACTGAGAATCTTACCCGGTAAGTCAAGTCATAAGATGACTTTGGCCGGTAAACGGTTACCCAATAAGCATTTGGTAAATAGCTCCTAAGACAACAAAATCATTTGAACATAAATTATGGATAGAGTACAAACCATTTCCATATAACTTGTATCTTTTTACGCCTTCTTTTAGATATAAAAAAATTGCAAGATGGAAACCGTATGCTTTTTATGTAGTAGAAAAATATATATTGGGGTTCTTCAATGTCTTCTATTCAATTGCCAAATGGTGACAGTTAAGACAAACCATGCAACAATATTCAACTTAATTACATATTGGAAGCAAAGTTTTGTTTGTATATAGAGTTAAATAAAAATAAAATCACTGCAGGCATAAACATGAATTAGAAAAACAGGCAAAGCATATGCACAAGATCTCATGGATTTACATAAATGATGCTTAATTAAGCTAAAAGCCACAAAAAAACTTAAAATCTTGTCTATAGAAAACATCTGATGTTAAGAACTGTGTGACCCGAATTCAATCAAAAGAACCACCATATAAACCAACATCAACCTGATCACCAATGATGGCCGTAAAAAGAAAGGACATTGGAGAAGTATAAATGATCCTCCATATTTCTACAAACAGAAAATGTGACTCAGTTGAAGAGAGACATACATTTACATTTCCCTAAGGAAAAAAACAAAGGAAGATCGGTATAAACAAATCCCCAAAATGCATTAGAAATACTCATGCAAAATCGAGGAAAGGGACTAATACTCCGACAATCTTGCCATACCCCTTGAGGTCAAATAAATCACGATGTTATTTTGACTATGCTTTAATAGAAGAACAAAATACATAACTAAATTTTCATTTTTGTCAAAGTGCTCCCATACACTATTACACAACATATAAAACATGTGTGTGTATATATACACACACACACACACACATATATATATATATAGTGCACGAGATACGATAGACAGGGTATAACTCACTTGACATTGGAGTACAAGTTCATCTATAATTTAGCCAGTGATGGATGTGTTGCACGATCTCTCCCCAAATATTGATATGAGATTGTGGAAAACATCTCTAAACACACCAAATCATTTGCCTTTTTTCTGCCTTTCTTATAAGTAAAGAAGAATAAGAATAGGCATTGAAGAAAATAGTTTACCTTGCGTTTGGTTTAAATGATTAAAAAATTGTCTCTTGCAATAGATGATAATGAGACTTACCAGGATCCAATAGGGCTAAACCTTTCTTTGTAGCAGTAACCATCTGTCCTTCTTGCTCACATTTGTATCTTCCTCCTCTAAAACCTTTAGAACCACAATATGTTCAACCTGAAATCAGAACCGGTAACAATGAGAACTATAATGGTCCTTGAAGATGCTCTCAATTATAACCATGTAAAAAATGATAAATGGAAATTTAATTGTGCTTTCAAATAATAATCGGCATAATAAAGTGCAAGAAATCAACATGGAAGCCACAACCCACATATGCCCCCGAAGGATCAAAAAGTACATTACATCCTTGAGAAGCTCACGCTGAAATAAATACGAATCAGATTAAATGGTCAATGTGCACATCGACTAATAACATCAAATGGTCAATGTTA
The DNA here is from genome assembly GCA_954870635.1 of Arctium minus. Classification (NCBI taxonomy): domain Eukaryota; kingdom Viridiplantae; phylum Streptophyta; class Magnoliopsida; order Asterales; family Asteraceae; genus Arctium; species Arctium minus. Next base: position 32,071,185 of record OX941091.1, on the reverse strand, counting down.
TCCACTTTGGTTCTTCAAAGGAAGATACAAACTCGATATTATTCGTTTTCTTTTGATTCAAACGGGGTTAATTATTGTTTGTATGCACAATGATATGGATACCAACTCTTTTATTATCCGTTTGCTTTAATTCATTTTCATTTTCAGTACAACCAACATATCTGAAGTGTTGCACTCATGATATCCACAGTTATCACCAATGTTGGTGGTTCTGATAAAAGTGAAATAGAAATCATGAAAATCAAAATCCCAAATATACACCTGAGGATTAAGAGGGGCGTATGAGTCTTCAGGAGTGTATACTTGATTAAGAGGAGCGTATATGAATGGTATACCTGCAAACAAAAATAAAAAATCTTAACTGAATGAGAGGTGCAAACATGAAAATCGATTGAGGAGAAAACACGAAAATAGATTGAGGGGAGCAATTAAGCAAACAGAAAACAAAATCGATTGAGAGAAGAAGAAAAAAGAACTCAAAATTGACCTGAGAGTGGATTTGAGACAGAGAAGTACCTGGGATTCGTGAAGCAACGAGAGACAGAGGAAATTGATTTGTAAAACCCTCCCGCTTGGATTGTTTATATGCAACGTTTTTGGGAGCCAGCAGGTAGAAGCGTACTCTCGATCCTGAGACGTGAAGAGGTAGAAGGAGGAGGTCAGAAAGCATGGTCATAACCTACTCTCGGTAAGGGATGGAGGTAATCGTACTCTGGTCGATCAGAAAGCATGGCTGGAGTTGGGCCGTATAAGGGATGGAGGTGGATCGGAAAGCATGGGCTGGACTCTAGACGTGGGTGGGTTAAATTTCTTGCATGAATGAGTTGTACATCATGTATAAAATCTTGTCTTTAAGAGATTTTTTAATTTTATGCTTAAATTGGCAGCACATTGTGCTTTAAGATTTGTGTTTAAGACATTTGGTCTAAATGTATATTAAGGTAGTATATATATATATATATATACACACACACACACACACACGATGGTTCAAACGAGAAGCTCAAAAATGTTGAGAATGTGAGAAAGATCTTAATCATTAGATATTTAGATGAGATCTTTTAAAGGCAAAATCTTAAGGGTAAAATATGTAAATATAGGTAAATATGACTAATTTAAGGAACCTATGGATTTTTTTTAAAGGCATCAAAGACTTATATTTGAGCAACAAAAAACAATACAAGACAAAGGGAAAACCTTTCTGTGATCACCCAAAACAACCGAATCAAGAGCCAAGACAACGAACCAAGAAGAAGCCCAAAACCAAAAGAAACCCGACAAGACCCAAGCCTAAAAAAACTATCCGATGAAATCTTGACCACTACACCATTTCGTCCAAGATAAGTGGAAACCTTTAGTACGTTTAGAGATCCATTGGAAGGAAAGAATTTGAGTCGTGAAGAACCGATCAATCTGGGCATTCAGTGATAAGTCTCAATTCTTGAGAGTTATTTCCTCTCTTTTCTTATTTATTTTTGCCACTTTCTTTCCCATTTTGCCCTCTCCCTCCTTTATTTGTTCTAATATGTTCCAACATTGTGATGAAGTTTCAAGAATGCAAAAATTCGGTTTTTCTAACTTTTTGTGCAGCAAAATGGCCACTTTGGTCACCACAGTGGTGACGATGGTTGGAAGTTTTTGGATAAGCCTTGGACATTTATGGTAAGGTTCTTTTTGAAATAGAAGAAAGAGGAACCGGAGCTTTCACAGGAATAATCAAGGAAAATGACAAAATTTGGAAGTCAAATGAAGCTTCAACACTCTTCCATAAAGTTGCTTTTTAGGTTTTGTCAAATCACACATTTTCTCTTCAAAAGCACTATATAAAGAGGCTTTAGGGCACCATTGAAGATCATCACTTCCAGTAGACTTTCTCACATCTGGAGCTTTAGAATTTACTTTTCATTCTCTCATTAATTTCTTAGTGTAGTTGCATTTAATTTTCTTGTAATTTCCATTTCTTGTAACAGCTTCGCCACTGTGGCGACATAAGTGGTGACAACTTTCTACTTTTATTTATGCAAGTTATGTTTATGTATTCTTCTTCTTCTCCCATGTCTTTTATTTTTATTATGAACTAAACATCCCTTTGGGTGTGGGTATGAGCCAAGGCTAAGACTAGTAGTCAACACTTGGGTGTTGCCATCGTTGCTAGCTCTTAGACTTGGTCACTTGAGTCGGGACTTCAACTCAACGTGGACAAGCCGATCACTTGTAAGTGTTAATATTAGATCTTAGACCCAGAGATGGGCGGATCCGGAAATACGGCTTGAGTGATACAAAGAAGATTTGAGAAAGTCTTTTATAACCACGTAGAGATACGGGTTTTTGCATTATTCTAACTAAGGTTTAAAATATCGGTCGATATAGGTGTCACAAAGAGATTTGGGCTTCTATATCCATACTGGTGGAACTAAAATCCTTAGAAATTTACTTAGTTAAATCGGCAAGTCATGAATCGGCAATAGTGGCAACTTTGTGGGTGTAAGTGGCCACTTTATGTGGAAATTCACTTTCGAGAGAGGGGTTTTTATAAATATTATGTATCACTTATTTTTGACCATATTGTTACTACATCTGTCTTAGTTAATGCTTGTACCCACATCCTATCTTTTAACTTGTTGATTACCTTAATCGTTGTTTAACTTACTTTAAACTCACAAATATTGATATTGTTCTCAAAACTCAAACGAGCACTAGAAGTTCAAGAATGTCTCTGATTCTTAGTTGACTAGTCCCTATGGAAACGATCTTGGTACTCTACCACTTTATTACTTAATAGCGATCATAGTGTTCGGTGTGCACTTGCACCGCCACTGTGGCAAAACAGGTGGCCACTTTGTGGACCTATACGATTTTCCGCTATCAAGTTTTTGGCGCCGTTGCCGGGGACTAGCGCGATTTTAAATCCTAAGATATTGACTTTCATTCGAGCCTGAGTCGCTTGTTTCTTTTTTTTAGTAATTTTCGTGTTGTATGCCAAGGCTACAACACGGTGAACTTGTACCTCTCGACCCCGAAATAGAAAGAACCGTTAGACGAAGAAGAGGTAGAAGAGGTCGGCAAAATCAAACCATGGCTTGAAATGGTGGAGATCCTCCACCACCACCTAATGAAACCACGATTAAAATTGTTGACAGCAAAGAAAGGGGAATACGGGACTATGCAACACCCAAATTTAATCAATTAAAATAGGGTATTCTTAGGCCCAACATTACGACACAAACTTTTGAACTAAAATGGGTAATGTTTCAAATTATCCAAACCATGGGTCAATTTGGAGGACTACCTTCGGAAGATCCGCACTTTTATTTAAAATCATTTTTAGAAATGACGGATCATTTTCGCATTCATGGTGTTACGGTAGAAGCCTTACGGTTGATGCTCTTCTCTTACACATTAAGAGATAGAGCCAAAGCCTGGCTAAATTCTCAACCACCTCATTCAATCAACAGTTGGACGAGCTTGACCGAAAAATTTCTAAAAAAAATACTTTCCTCCGACTAGGAATGTGAAGTTTAGAAATGACATTTTGATGTTTCGGTAAGAGGATGATGAAGCGGTCTCGGATGCATGGGAGAGATTCAAAGACTTAATTAGGAAATGTCCTCATCATGGAATCCCTCATTGCATCCAATTAGAAACATTTTATAATGGTCTTTCTAATTCCGCTAAAATTATTTTTGATGCTACGGTCGGTGGCGCTTTCACTTCTAAAACTTATAATGAAGGATATGACATTTTGGAGAAAGTTGCCAACAATAACACCGATTGGTCAAACCCTCATGCTCTTGCTCCTAAAAATGCATCGGTGTTCATGAAATTGATGCCATCACCGCTTTAAACGCACAAATTGTAACTCTAACTAACTTGGTCAAAAATAACTTGAATTTAAATGGTGAAAAGAACCAAGTGCAAGCTATGAATTCTAATGTTACAAATGAATCTTGTGTGTTTTGTGGTGAGAATCATGCTTTTGAATGTTGTCCTGGTAATCCCGCTTCTGTGAACTACGTAGGGAACCATTCATGAAATAGCCCATTTTCTCCAACTTACAACCCAAATTGGAGAAATCACCCAAACTTCTCATGATCGGGAAATCAAGGACTTCAACCCTCGGGGTTAGTCAAGTCCCAAACCGACCACCAAATCTCTCGGGATTTCAACAAGGACCTTCTCATACATACCAAAGTGGGCAATCCTCACAACCGTATGTATCGAGATAACAAAATGCATCAGAGAATAATAGTTCACTTGAATCTTTACTCAAATGTTTTATAAACCAAACCAATGCAACCTTGAGAGGTTTTGATACTCAATTAGGGTAATTTGCCGCTGATTTGAAAGGAAGACAAATGGGTACCTTGCCAAGTGACACCGAAACCCCTAAGGATATTCACAAGAAGCACATTAAAGCCAGACCTTAAGAAGTAAGGCAAGCACATCTAAACCTAATGATGAAGTTTTGGTTGAGACCATTGTGCAAGAAGAAACAACTCACCCTTTTGACAAATCAAATTTCCCAACACTATTTCCACCCACCGTGGTAGAACAGTGCCCACTTTCAGCCCAGAATCCAGCAGGTCCTTCACAGTCTGTTCTGCCAACAGCACATCCTCACCATAGTGGTGAGACAGTGCCCACTTCTCAGCCCATAAGGGCAGATTTGAACCAATCAAAGTTAGACTTACGAGACCTCCCTTTTCCTGGTAGAATGAAGAACAAAAATGCAGATGTGCAATTCAAAAAAAAATTAGACATTTTCAAACAATTACACATTAACATACCTTTGGTAGAAGCTCTTGAGAAAATGCCAAATTATGTTAAATTTCTAAAAGACATTCTCAACAAGAAAAGGAGGTTAAGTGAGTTCGAAACTGTGGCTTTGACGAAAGAATGTAGCGCTTTGCTCACGTGTAAAATCCCCCCTAAACTCAAAGACCCGGGAAGTTTTACCATCCCGTGCTCAATAGGGGGAAAATAGGTGGGACATGTTCTTTATGATCTCAGAGCAAGCATAAATCTCATGCCTCTATCGGTTTTTAAAAAACTAGGAATTGGAGAAGTTCGACCCACGACCGTTACTTTACAATTAGCGGATCGATCGTTGGCTTATCCTAAAGGAAAGACCGAGGACATTTTGGTTCAAGTTGAAAAATTCATCTTCCCGGGCAACTTTCTAGTTTTGGACTATGAAGCCGATAGGAACGTCCCAATCATCTTAGGGTGACCATTTTTAGCAACGGGTAGAACATTAATTGATGTCCACAAAGGTAAGCTCACCATGAGAGTTGATGACCAGCAGGTGACGTTTAATGTTTTCATGTCACTCAAGTTTCATGGGGAGGTAGAGGATTGTTCGACCTTAAACTCCTTGGAAAATGACCTAGGAATCAATATTGATGAAAATGGCCACTTCTGTCACCACAGTGGCCACTCCATTGAAGACCAATTGGAGGAATTAGAATTTGTGTGTGAGGAGGACAATGAGGAAACCATAGCAGCCTTTAAACAACTTGACTTCAAGGATAGGACAATCCAACAACCATCCATCATTGAGCCTCCTAAGCTAGATCTAAAGACATTACCCGATCATCTTAAGTATGCTTATCTTATCGAGGAAGAAAAATTACCTGTAATTATATCTTCTAAGTTGACCCAAAATCAAGAATTAAGTTTGATTGAGTTATTGAGGAAATACAAGAAAACCTTAGGATGGACCATAGCCGACATTAAGGGGATAAGTCTCACGGTTTGTCAACATAAGATAATTTTGGAAGACAATAGTGTTGGCAAAGTGCAACCACAAAGGAGACTTAATTCCTTTATGAAATAAGTCGTAATAAAAGAAGTATTGAAATGGTTGGATGCGGGGATTATTTATCCCATATCTAGTAGTAGTTGGGTAAGCCCAGTACAATGCATACCAAAGAAAGGTGGCACCACGGTGATCACAAATGATAAAAACGAGCTCATACCAACCAGAACCGTGACAGGATGGAGGATTTGTATGGATTATAGGCAATTGAATCTCGCCACAAAGAAATACCATTTCCCTCTACCTTTCATAGACCAAATGCTTGATAGATTAACCGGAAAGGAATTCTATTGTTTCTTGGACGAATATTCGGGATACAACCAAATTCACTTAGCACCCGAGGATCAAGAGAAAACCACTTTCACTTGCCCCTTCGGAACTTTTGCTTTTGGCGTATGCCATTTGGGTTGTGTAATGCACCAACAACTTTTCAACGATGCATGATGTCAATTTTTTTGGATATGATTGAAGACACCATGGAAGTATTTATGGACGATTTTTCGGTCATTGGTACTTCGTTTGAAAATTGTTTGGTGAATTTAGAAAAAAGTTTGGAAAGATGTGAAGCCCATGACTTAATTTTGAATTGGGAAAAATGTCATTTTATGGTACAAGAAGGGATTGTCTTGGGACACATGATTTCATTCAGGCTGACTAAAAAGACCCGATTGTTTCAATGTTTTTTTTTACTTTTTTTGGAAAAGGGGAGGAGCCCGATTGTTTCGATGCTTCCAAATTAGATAGAGAGTGATCCATACTGCTGCCTCCCAAATGTGAATTTTACTACTTGAGATGCCAAGAAAGTCTGATCCATTCAACAAAGAATCGAAAAGAGCATGAGGGCGTCAAGTTCCTACCCCACCACTTGAAAACGTCCTTTCACAAGGAACCTAAGGAAGTTGAGGGAGACATTTTGAAACTTTTGTATAACTATATCACTAATCCAAGTCATTGAATCACTAATCCACTTATTTTTCAAAAAAAATTACCCACTCTCTTTTTTAATAAAAATTAGATTACCATATTTTTTAAATAAGTTATCTAAAATATAATCAATATTTTATCTAAAAAAATTATACCAAAAAAAAGAGAATTTCATCATCTTTATTTCAGATATATGATATATATATATATACACACACATATACATACACACATTTTAAGATTCACATATGATTTTTAAAATGATTTAGAATCTCAATTATAAATTGTATGTTAATTCACGTACAAGTTATAATTATGATTCATGTGTGAATCATAAAATTTATGTTAGGATTTACACGTGAATCTATATTTGGATTCACATGTTTATATATGAATTTTAAACTGATTTAGAATCTCGATTATAAGTTTTAAATTGAATTCACGTACAAGTTTTGATTAAAATTTACATGTCAATCTATATTTGGATTCTCAAGTGAATCTATGTTATAATTCAGATGTTCACATATGAACCAATATACAACTAAGTATCGGTGACTAATAATGGTTTGTTGGGATATTTTGTGTTTGGTTACATTTCAAACGATCAATAAAGAACATCGATATTCATGTTCATAGATGAGATTTAGGCAAATGAATACGTTTTCTTTTTATCAAAGAAGAGGTCATGGTTAGGGGAGTCGGGCTGGTTTAAATATTTTAATGGAAAAAGATACGTAGAGTTGTTATTATTGGATGAGTTTTAAATTTTAAAGAGATAACAAGATAAAAAAACTCTTATTTTAACTGACCTTTTTTTTTAACACAATTAGCCTGTAGGGTGAAAAATAAAACAAAATTGAAACCAAAGTGACGAAAAAATCAATTATTGAGACGAAATTAGTTATAAACAACAAAATACAAGGACAAAAACCATAGGTTTTTTTGTTAATCGTTGGTGTCCGAATCAACTTGCACGCACCTCAACTAAGCCAGGAGGGCTAGAGAACAAGTAGGAAAATCTTAGTGGCCATGTAGGACTCTAACCGATGACCTCGAGGCCTCAAATACCTAAGCCTTATTGACAGTTGAACTAACCCCACAAAATTACGAAAATGTAATTTACTCTTTATTAAATTAGAAAATTAATTACATTTAAAGTAATATAGAGTAAAAAAGAAAGTAATCTATTTTTTAAAAGAAAAAGAAAATACAATTGCTAAGTCAACTTTTTTTTAAACCTAATTTACCAATAATCTATTCAATCAATCCATACACTTCCATTTATTTAATTATTATACAGTAATATAACGTGATATAATTTGATTTTAATGTTTTCTTTAATTCTTTGTTTATGTCAATTTTATAATATGTTTTTGTGTGATTTAAAAAAACGATAATGTTTCTATGTTTGAATAAGGTAAATATTTGAAAACCCCATAAAAATTTAAAAAATACATCGATATTATGATCAAATTAACAATTTAAAAATTCTCATTTTTTTATAATTTGTTTAATTCAATTTTTTTATTATAATTCAATTTAGGTTTAGTAACAATATAACTAACTTTAAGTTTAGTAATGTAAAGTTTTTTTCCATATCTATACTATATTATAAAAACGGCATAAAAAACTCTTAATTACAACATTTTAAGCACAAGTTACAACTAATTAAAGCTAATTACTTAATTTACAGTTTCTTAATGCTTTGGTACAACATTTCCAAACACAGTATCTCACATAATCATCTATTTGTGGAATGGATACTCATTTATTAATATAAATATTTATTTTTTTGGTGGAGGATTTTATAAAATAGATTTTTTATAGCATAATCTATTTTAAATGTAGATTTTACATTTAAATCTATATTAATGAGATGTAATATAAAATCTTTTTTCTTCCATATTTTTTATATTACATCACATAATGATTTTTCCATATTTTATTTTATAAAATCTTTTTACATAATGAGATGTAATATAAACTCTTTTTTCTTCCGTATTTTTTTTTGCTAATATAAAATCTATTTTATTTTATAAAATCTACACGTATTTTATATTAGCATAATATAAAATCTACACGTATTTTTTTTGCTAATATAAAATCTACACGTATTTTTTTTTCACGAGCTTTAAAGGAAGAAAAAAAAGGTTGATATGAATTAAAAATAAAAAATAACGAGATACACTAATAAATTAGTGTATTCTTTAAAATAAAAATATTCCGCAATACTTTCCAAATTAACCAAGTGTAAAGAAAATAAAATAGAAACGATGTAGATATAAAAATATTCTTCCATATTTTTAATATATTTACATTTAAATGTAAAATCGAAAATGAAAATAAAAGATTTTAAAATATTCTCTACATTCACTATAAATATATATAGCTTCTCTATGTATCATCCGAGTACAAGAAGAAGACGAACAATCGGGTGTCAATGGCGGAACCTGCAACTGAACAAAAGGTATTCCACTATATTTTTATTTCTTTGAAAAACTACTTTTTTATATTTTATTTTATTTACTGAGGATTTGTTTATATTTTTCAAAACCCACAATTATATTTTTCGAAGTAGGGGAATAAGATAATACTATGAGGTCTTGAAGTCAATAGTCAGATAAATTTTCAAGTGGTACTGAGTGAATTTGAACTATACCAGTTGAGTTGCCGGTTACAAAAGATAGAAATCATTTATTTTATTTGTCATATTTGATGTGGGTTGAATGTTGTTAATTAATCTACAGATTTATACGTTCAAAGTGATTGTCAAGTGTTGTCGATGAGGTTTCAGAAAAATTGCAAAATCTGTAAAAACGTATGTTCATATTTATAATTATTTCAATAATAGTGATATGTTGTGAGACATGTCTTTTGAGTTGTAAATAATATAATACAAAACTATTACCAATATTATTGCACAAACTCATAACAACAAACGATTAAGAATATATGCAAGTTAACCACTTATAAAAATACATTCGTTTTTCACAGAGAAATTACGTTTCATTTTAACTCGGTTCAATATTCCAACAAAAAAATTATTCCCCCGTGCAATGCATGGGCCCAACACTAGTAGATAATAATAAAGTATTCTTTTATATCTCAATGATTATCCTAATTGTATTTTAGATTATTTACATTTAAAATAAGATGTTTGTCTTGTTTATGATTATTCTTAACACTTAGTTATATAAATTTAAACATACAACTTTAAAACAACATTAACTTGTAATCATGAATTTTACATAATATGCATTAATAAACAATACTTGATGCATAAAAAATATTTTTAAAATTTTGTCTGGAATGCTTTATAATGTAGTATAGATTAATTACAAAAATGTGTTAGACATCAACAAACGTATATGCAAATATATTTGATTGACTACATATCACAAATCACCCGAAACTCATCCAATTACATCAAACTTTAATTAAAATAACCAAAATAAATGACTCATAAATAACCACCGTTCTCCTATAGCATCTATAGTATAGGGGTTATGTGAGTGAGGACCGAGAAAGGGTATGAATCTATATATATATATATATATATATATATATATATATATATATATTAAAGGAGAAACCACCATGTATGAGGTGGCATCTCCTCAAGCTTAGAACACCATTTATCTATTTTCTCGTTCATCCTCCTTTTATCTTTGTTTTTCTAATTTCTCATTTTAATTTCCTATCAACATTGATTATTCATTATGTTTGCATTCAACACCATGGCTCCTCTTCATATTCTTCATCTCCCTTTCTATATGTCACTCGATGTGTTAATTCTCCATTATTCTTCAAAAAAAAATGTTTTTCAGGTAAACTCCTTCTCTTCTTCTCTATCATTTGATGTGTTCTTCATTTAACAAAACCAATTATTCTTCAACAAAATTGTTTTTCACATAAACTCTTTCTTTTGCTCTATATCATTTGATGCAATCTTCATTTCACAAGCTTTTGTTCTTCAATATAATCGTTTTAAAACAAACTCTTTTATCTTTCTCCATCACTTGATGCATTCTTCAGTTCGCAAATCGTTATTCTTTAACGAAAAATTTCAAGTTTACTTCGAGAATACTAATCCACGTATTATTCTTTTTCGACTTTTGTTGGGATTTTAAATTTATTTATTTATACTTATATCTTCTATATTTTTCTTAAGGTTTTTCTAATGGAAAAGAAGATTTGTTCTTGGCGATGATTTTAGATGGCAACAATGGTTTGAAAATTGAATCTTGAAATAATTACAATTTATGATATAAATTAACAAGTCAACATTTAACATTTAACAGTTATTTGTATTTTTATCAGTTACTTCGGGAAGACTAATTCCAATATACATTCATTTTGACTTTTGTTAGGATTTTAGAATTTTTTTGTTATTTCCATCTTCTATATTTTTCCTTAGATTTTAATTTTAGCAATCATTTAAAATCTTATTAAAATTAATTTTTTTTAATTTACATGATACTTGAATATAGTAAAATGTATGTTTTTATTTACATATCAATTGAAAATATTAATAAAGTAGGTATAATTAATATAAATAAATAAATTGAGATGAAAAATTTTAGTTACACGAAAAAACCTTATTGCAATAAATATACGTAAATGAAATATTTATGATAATTGAATATAATATAAACTTATCATTAATTATTAGTTATAAAGTATTCTCAGTTCTATATATTAGTGAATAATCGTTATATATTTTATATATTTTACACAACACTCATTATATTTTAATATTATTAAATGACTATTATCAATTATTATTATTCATATAACATTATATATATATTATTTAGAATACTAAATGGATGGTCACTGCAATATACATACATATATAAATTTGAATAAAGAAACTAAAGAAATTTGGATGTAACCGAATAATATGAATAATCTAGCTATATATATATATATATATTGATTTGTACTATTTTCTTTAATACGCTACATACATTGATTTATACTATTTTCAAGTAAAATTAAATATGTATATCTATCTATCTATCTATCTATCTATCTATCTATCTATCTATCTATATATATATATAGGGGTGGGTTCAAACGAGAACATAGAGTGTTTAAAGGAATAAAGGGATACATCTTAACCCTTGATTAGATTCAATCAATGGTTGATAAAATTAATGCCATTTTATCTAATAAATTAAAACAAAAATAAATTCAATTACGTGTAAATAGTAATTGCAGGGGTAAAAGTGGAATTTTCCTTTTTTTTAATAATGGAAATCAAAAAAGAAATCTCTTCCTAATTTATCTCAACACATCTAAATCTTTCCCCATTTTTCTGAAAATAAATTCAAAATTCGTTTATCATGGTAATCACAAGTGATTCGCTACTATAATGAATTCAAAATTGGTTTATCATGTTAATCACAAGTGATTTGCTGGTACAATGAATTCAAAGTTCGTTTGACATGGTAATCACAAGTGATTCGTTGCTATAATTAATTCAAAATTGGTTTATCATGTTAATCACAAGTGATCTGCTGCTATAAAATTCAAAATTCGTTTATCATGGTAATCATAAGTGATTCGCTGCTATAATGAATTCAAAATTGGTTTATCATGTTAATCATAAGTGATTCGCTGCTATAATGAATTCAAAATTGGTTTATCATGTTAATCACAAGTGATCTGCTGGTATAATGAATTAAATTTTTTTTTTATCATGGTGTAATCACAAGTGATCCCTGGTATAATGAATTCAAGATTGGTTTATCAAGGTAATCACAAGTGACCTGCTGGTATTATCATTGTAAATTTAATGCATCTGAAAGAAGACAAACTAAAATAAGTAATTACCATCAATGTACAATACAACATCATAGGTGATCCTATTAGTAATAACCATATGAAATGAAATCTCCATGAACTTCAATTTTCAGATTTGAAGAAAAAACAATCTAGACTCGCACTGTATATGGAACTTCAATTTTCAGATTTGAAGAAAAAACAATCTAGACTCGCACTTATATGGTTACATATATATAAATATATATTTCTCTCGTGAATATGAACGTCTAATGTATGGTAGGTTCTGCTACCCCTACTAATACCACTACCACTAACTTACCCTGTCTCCGACGATGGAGGTTTACCACTAGACGCGGCATCACCGGAAGCTGCAGAAGTCTCCGGTCGATCCTCAAACGAACTGGATGAAACCAAAGGATTTGACACCGATACATCCCCTGTGTTTTCAACAGATCCGGCCTGAGACTAAACCGCAACCGCACTAGTAGTAGGATTAGTCTCCTCCGGTACACCACAACAACCTCCATAATCGATCCGATCGAATTCCGGCGGTGGTTGCTGGAAGTTCCATCCGAACTCGCTCAATATGCTATTGTCTCTAGTGTCGCTGATCCCAAATAAGTCGTAATCGCCGTGGATCGTCCAGGTAGAGTCCGATGAGAATCCTCCAGTGAATCGATCCATATCAATTTTGCAACAGAATCGGGATTGGTTTGAATACTGTAATCGACCCATATCAATTTGGATTTGGTTTGATTGGATAATGGCTTGGAATTAGGAAAATTATAAACTATCCAAAATTAAGCAGTAAAAAGAATGACATATACCCTTCTGAAAATATTTTTCTATTAAAATAATAAAATAATATTTTATTAATTATGATTGGTCCAGGATTGTCCCTTTATTCCTTTAAATCGTTACCATTCTCGTATGAACCTACCTCTCTCTCTCTCTCTCTCTCTCTCTCTCTCTCTATATATATATATATATATATATATATATACATATATATTAAAGTAAAACCCACCAACAATGAGGTGTCATCCTCTAAGCATCCAAATCCTATTTATCTTTTTTCTCAATTTTTTAATTTTTTATTGATGTAATTATTAGCAACATTTAATTAGTTAAACTTTACATATTCTTTGGTTACACCTATTTGTTTCTTCTTAATATTACTCTATTTTAATTTACATAACAATTAGTGAAATATAATCAATATATTAAAAAACTCATTATATAAAAGAAATTACAATCAATATTTATACTTTTATTTTTATTTTTATTTATATGACACTTGAATGTAATATATGTATATTTTTAATAATAAATTGATTATAATGAATATAAATAAATAAAATGAGATGACGATGAATCACGTCAATCTAATACATTTTAGTTTAGATGTAAAAAACTTACTGCAATCAATATATAAAATAATATATTTACTATAATCAATAAATATAATTAAAACTAGAACCATTATAAAATAAATTAACTAGAATAACCATATATATATATATATATATATATAATATCTATCAATCATTATTTCATATATTTAAAGAAAAATTGAAAGATATTAAGGTGACATCATAAGAATTAAGTATTAAGGTATTGATAAATTGTAGTTAAGGTTTAGATATCCCACATTGGTGAGAGGTTGAAAGATTAGGGTATAGTGGTATGTATAAAAAAGAAGGATGGGATGTCATTTTGTCTACTCATGGGTTTTGAGTCATAAGATTATCTTATTTGTATAACCTTATTTTTGCAAAACAAAACTTATTATATAAAAAGTAAAAACAAAATTTGATTATGGTTGAAGAGGTATGAATAAGAAAAAGGATAAGATGTTATTTGTCAACTCATTGGGTTTGAGTCATAAGGTTATCTTATTTGAATGATCTGTTTTTGCAAAACAAATCTTATCATATAAAAATAAATTAAAAGTTAATTATTTGGATGACCCTATTTTTATAAAACAAATCTTATTATATGAAAATAAAAAATAAATGAATTGTTGTTGAGTTTTAGATATCTCACATTGGTGAGAGTATGGTGGATGGGAAAAGAAATATGAATATATACACACTTGAAAAATGTCCTTGAAATCATAACCATTATCGGAATCAAAACCAATTTCAACCCAACGATAAAAAATATATTTATGAAAAAACACGGTTGAAATTAATCAAAACTAACCAAATGGTAATATCTACTATATTTATTGTATATATATCATAGTAAAGCCTAGACAATGGTTCAATAAAAAAATTTCAGTCACACTTATATTTTTTTTCTTATTTTGATTTATTTTTAAAATCCACACAATGATTACTAAACCTTTTATTTTCTTGCATTTCCAATTTCATTTTAGTTTCGTATAAATGGTTCAATGAGAACTTTTTAGTCACATTTATCTTTTTTAGTCTTATTTTTTATTTATTTTTTTAAATCAACACAATAATTAATAAACCTTTATTTTTCTTACATTTCCAATTTCATTTTAGTTTTCTTATAAATGAAATATAATTCACAAATACACAAAACTATATATTATTATTTATTATGATAAAAACACATTCTGAATTATTTTTGTCATTAATTGGAAACCTATTGTTTAATCTATAAAACATTAATATTTTTTTATAAATACTTTCATTATTAGACAAACCGTTCATCTTTGATCATTTCTACCATTAATTGGAAAAAACCTATCATGTATATATATATATATATATTAAATTTCTACAATTAAATTCTAATGTATATATATATATATATATATATTAAATTTCTACAATTAAATTCTAATGTTTATAAATAATTTGTATACAGTTTGTTGATTATCATATTTAACAATTAACATTTATTATATGGACAATCTACATATTACTACCAGAGTTATTCACGCTACCGTGCAACGCGCGGTTCCAACACTACTTTTCTTAATAAGAAAGTCTGTCCCTGGGAGGGCGGGTCGGACGCACGTCCAAGGCCTAAAGCAAATAGAGACTCAAGTTTTTTAGTATATACTATATATTAGTAGTTAAAAAAATTGTACATAAAAAAGACAAAAAAAAATAGTATATAATAGGACCCAAAAAGAATTTAACGTTATATTAAGAACCCAAACATGTATTAATTAATAACGTTGGACAAAAAAAATTGTAAAAAATTATTTTGTCTTTCATTTTACAGTATTGCTTTTTTTTCTCTTAAGTTTTTTATTTTTATTTTATTTTTATCTAGTACTAATATCTAAAAACTATTTTTGCTTATAATCTTTGATATATACTCCATTACTCATCTTTTACATACACTTTTCATTATTCCATCCGCATGAATTTTATTATTGTGTTAAAATATAATAGATTTCTTGTTACAAACTAAGAAAACTCATACATTTTGAAAACAATTATCAAACTATATGAGACAACCCAACATATATCTATATTTAGAATTTCAAAGATATTTTTTTCATACATTATTGGCTCTTTATTATCTAATATTGGGTACATGAATCTTAAGTACTCTCCTATCTCTAAAACAAGAATAAGATTTCAAACTATAACCAACATAGACGTTTGATTCTAAGATTGATGGTTCTTAAAAAGTTTATTTCATCCTTAAAAGTTTAAAATGATGATGAAAAACATTAACATTAGATAACATGTAAAATATCAACTGATCTATGTTGATTTACTTAAAGTGTTACTCTGAATGGTCAACATAGTGACGTCAAATGATTTCAATCTATATATTAAAGGTATATCATAAGATGTCATTGATGGTGAACTGATTGACGATGTTATGTAAAAATGATATGGGGTAGATAATATTAATTTAGAAATGATTATTGATTGATCTTACGCTAGGAATACCGGGAAAAACGGTTTTATATGAATTATTGATATTTCTTGAATTCAACGTTATTTTTGATGATATAAACAATATATTAGAAATAATTTCGTAGTTATCGATGACCCATTTTTACATCTCGCCCGGGACCTGAAAAATGTCAGGCCTGTAAGAAACCATAAAGTTAGAAAAATAATTGTTTGAAATAATCATTAATACAAATATGTGAATAATAATAATTTAGTCTTCTACCAACAAGTACATATACCCTTCCTTCCTTCATTATATATATTTCAGAATCTATCAAGAATTCTCCAATCATTTGCTTCAATCCAATATGAAAAACATTCAACTGTTGTTATCCTTTTATGGGAGAATTAATACTTCCATTTGACACTCTAGGTTTCTATAAAACATTCATAACTGTCTTCTAATACAGACCTAAAAAAAAACTTACTCGTATATCCGTTTTCTCTTCAAGATGGTTGGTAATATCGAGATGAATCCAATGAGGAAAAGCACTGATAACGTCTTAAAATCGTATAGATCTTTAACCGAATTCAGATCCCCAAGAGCAAGCCCAGCCTGAAAGAAAATGCACCACCAAATATTCAACTGCTAACACAATCATACATCATCTATATAGCCAACTTTATAAGCAACTTAATATGTCAATATGAGTCAAGTATCTATAGCCAGAAACATGTTCTAGTAAATCCTTGGGGCTAGCTCAACTGGTAAAGTCTTCGGTTTGGTCAACTGGTAAGGTCTTGGGTTACCTCAACCGGTAAGATATTGGGTTTGCTCAACTGGTAAAGTCTTGGTCTAGGTTAAGGTCTTGGGTCAGCTGAACTGGTAAGATATTGGGTTAGCTCAACCGGTAAAGTCCTGCATTAGCTCCTCATCAATCACCAGTTCGAGTGCCCTCTGGGCCACCACAGGTTTTGCCGGTTGATAACTTCAGGGCTCAATAAGTATTAGTTAAGAAAGCCAGCCCAAACACCCACAGTTATTTTAATAACATGTGGTAAAATATTCAATGTGCATGAAACCTTTGGTAGAATTACCAATCAAAGCTTTTGAGGTGCATGTTTGATACTGATTACAGCATATACCAAGACAAACAATCATATTAATACTTGGATTATGCGTTTTTAGCATCATTCTCTTCGACTTTCATAGCTTCAGCCAGCGATGACCAACTCCTGAGCTATGCAACTATGTTTAAAAACAGCTGCATCCCAATTCATTTACTATATCTTATGCTGGTCCAAAAAAATTAATCATATTTACTTTTAGGTGGCTCTAGACTTTGGGTACATATATAGCCGACTAAATATATCATCAAACTTGTCATCTGATGACGTGACATGATAATATGGTACAATAAAAAGAGATATTAATCAGCGTATCAGACAAATTGGAAAAAAGAGACTCGCACTATGTCATCAAACAGCAAGTCAATAACCAACGAATGGCAAGTGCTTTTCCTTGTGTGGATCCTATTTCAAGGGGTTGTTTGTTTTTTGTAAAAAATCTCTTAATCCCTCTTAAGTCTGAATCGTTCAAACATTTTTACACACCACCTCTTATTAATCATAACTAAATTAAGACTTCAGACTTTAGACCTCTTAAAAAACAAACGGCACCTAAGTATTCCAGTGGGTGCTATTAAATTCTATAACTCAGTCCTAACAAAATGCACCCTACTAGTAGTTTACACATGCACCCTACTAGTAGTACATGACAGGTGATAAATCCAACTACAAAATGCTAAAACCAAGCATACTAACTGAAACATGTTGAAGAACGACACTTATGAGAAGTGGCGTGCACCTATTCAAAAAAAATTAAACCAGTAAACGTAAAGGAAGGTGATCATTCATTTCCATAAGATGGAGGATGAAGGAAGTCCCCTATTTTAGTATTGAAAAAGTATAAATCGGCAAACATGGTCTCTAAAATCGTACTACAATTTCGATGCAGCGTTTTTTATTCCTTCATCCACCACAAGAATATCAAGGATGCAAAAAGAAGGTTCTAATACTAAGGAATTATTTCTTTCCCCACTGATTACTCAACAACTTCACACTCATGAAAGTAAATATGCAAGATCCTAGTCATTTATCCTCTAGCCTCATACAATTGAATGAGATAGTGACCAATGAAATTATTGCAAATTCATAAACTACATTTAAGGTAAAGTGCACAAATGATTCTTAAGGGAAATACTGTATGAAAGAATGCCAAATAAATCAAATGAAAGAGCAAATACTGATGCAACATGGAACTCCCACATAATAAGAAATCAAACGCAAAGGCTTAAAGAAACATAAGCAATGGAAAATCACTTACTCTCACAGTAACATACGAGGCTGGGACAAGACCAACAACTGTAGCCAAAAGGAATACAGGATATGGTACATCCACGATTGGTGATGCCAAATTGATAAAAAGATTTGGCAAAGTTGGCGTTATCCTCAAAAAGAGCATGTAATTGAGCAACTTGTCCCTACGCTTTGCTATCTGGGATTAGAAACTTAAAGGTCAGTAAATGCGATAAATAGAATTAGACATAGTCAAGTAGAAGTTACAAGCAGAAATTTATATATACCTCTGCCTGAAACAATTTTAACTTTCCTGGCCATAGCCAGTAAACTATGGGCCTGCCAATTAGCTTTGACAGAAAATAGCAGGATGACGCACCAGCAGTGGCATTAAAGACAACCAAGAAGATGCCTTTGATGATACCAAAAAGGGCTCCAGCAAGCAATGACATGAAAATGGTCCCAGGAATCATAAATGTCTGCATGAATATATAAGTGGAGCAGTAACCCAGAATGAATTTTGTTGGGTAAATGCTTGCATATGTTGCAAGGTGCTCTCTGAAAAAAGAAAAAACATAATACACAATTAAATTAATCAGAAAAACATGTTTGTGATCGAGCTACTCATTTGCATATTGCTAAAGTGTTTAATACGAAATGTTTTATTGTTTTAAGGATTCCTTATCACTATTTAGGGGAGTTTACGCATTTCAGGATTTGCACAGACCTATGCATACTTTTTGGCATAATTTAAGATCTAGACAGTAACTTGGAACTAGACAAGGCTAGACGTACATACAGCAGGTTAGCTAGACCATTTCTTGATTTTATCCCCCTGCAGAGTGGAGGATGGTTACATGCATCATTGATGTATGTCCATACATACGACGAGGCCATGGCGTTATTCAATGCATGTCTAAGGCGACATATGTATACATATATACATGACATAACGCGTTATAACGGAAGCCAAGCCTTAGAGTGGAGCCACAGGGGTTAACATGGCGGCAAAGCCAAGCCTTAGAGTGGAGCCACAGGGGTTAACATAGCGGCGAAGCCAAGCCTTGACGCCATAACGCGCCATAACGAGTTAATTAGAACCATGATTTTATGATAAGTTAGACTTTAGTTTTAAAAGTAAGGGGTAATCTATTTTTATTTAAAAAAAATATTGTTTTGAGAATCCAAAACTTGATCCTTTCATATGGGAAGAGTAATATGAATTTCCAAAAACCTTGTTTGCTTCCATTCTTACTGTTTACAAAAGGGGTAAAATAGAAATACTATAAAGATTGAAAGATTATGTATGTGTTTTTTGAGCTATACTTCATGCTTTAACAGTTGTATCCTTGAAAAATTAAGAGTTTTTTAGAAGAAAAATTCAACTGCTTTATAATATAGTATAGATAGAACTGACCACTGGTATCAATCATAAGGCTGGGATCAATTAAAACTTGCCGTGAGATGCAAAGAACATTCTTAAGAGTACTTTCCCTAAGGTAGGGTTATAGAGTTTACGCGTGCCACAACTTTTAGCCAACATATTCACAAACAACTCCACCAGGACAGTATGTTTACAAATTTGCTCAGGACATGAACATATCGTAAAATTCACAAGTAGCAATCAGTGACTTGTTTTTGTGATATTTTGAGTTTGACAAACAAGTTCAGGTAATATGTAAATGCTTGATACAGGAAGCCACATGGATAAGAATAACAATAAGCCACTAAAGTGGTGGTGTGTCTCCCACACAAGAAACTAATGAACTGCAGCTACAGGAAGCAGTTCTCCCCAGTGTGGTGGAATGGATGTAGCTTTAACCATATCCCCATATTGATGACCATGACTATGGTGGACACAAGATAAATTTACAACAAAAGAAAACATTAAGACACAAGAGTTCAAATATTTTGATATTAGAAGTTGGGGCTAAGATGGAAATTAAGACAGTTCTTTCCCTGCATTGAAAGAAGGTGAGCTGAAATACAGTGCAGCTTATTGAAAATGCTAGGAATTCCATAGGTTACTAGCTTTGTTATTGTGTTCCTACTTCCTAGTTTCCTACTTTTCATCTTAAACATATTACTTTGTTAGTAATATAACGACCACACAGATAACTTGTTGCTTTTGTAGGTTTATCTTAGATTAATCTATGAAACATTCTTTCAATATATGAATAGTGTTGGTAGGACACCACGATTCACAATTTCATCACATGAAAAGCCTTTATCCCTGATTGTTAATATAGACAAATCTGGTATCATGCTCTATCCTTGTAGGTTGCAACAAAAATAACAAATGTTATATCTTATGAATGATAATTAGATATTATTGAAGTCATGCTTCTTCATCAACAAACAACCCTTTTTGTATGAATGGATTTGACATCATTCCACTCAAAATCAGACTGATGTTTCAAGCTTGACAAAATTTCCACTATGTTGGTGTTTGGCCTTTGACTGATCCATTCCTAAATATTTAAAGCAAATGCAAGTAATAACGAGTTGAGGTAATTTGGGAATGAAAATCTTCCGCACTCTTTTCTAAACTTACCATCAACCTAATTTTTTGATCAACAGAATATTATTGGGAACGCCATGCATTACAAGACATTGCCTCCTGAAAGTTCCATTGATGACCCATTGATAGCTAGATAGAGGCGAGAGGCCCAGTCTGGAAAAGTGATTGAGGAGTATAAAAGGGAGAAGAGGGTCAACTAGTTAACCCACCAAACAATCAAAATAAGAAATATGATCATGTCAATGAGGTTACCCTTACGATTGACAAAGAACGGTACAATTTCTGAGATATGGGATATTCGAATGCTGTCCTTCGTAGACTGAGATATCTCAAAGGGTCTCTGCACAATGGGATCTTATATTCTGATAGGGGCAGGGTTGGAGATTTCACTAAAAGAGGGACATGGCAACATTGCCAGATTTTCTTATGCTGACTGGGTGGGTTGTACCATCATACCGAGGTCCCAGCCATTGGTCATTACATCTTCCAGTGTGTATATATACACATTGATCATCAACATGCAAATACTTTGACCAACCCATTAGATTTCATCTGCAGCAAGTTGAAGATGATGGACATCTACAATCTTTGAGAGTAGTGCTACTAATATGTAGTAATCCTGCGGTTATCCCCATTATGTCTATTAAGTAGAGTTGCTTCATTTGTTTCTAGATTATTTTGTCCAGGCCCAAAAATGCACCATGCACTCTATATACCTACCTCATAAAAAGTATGAACCGTGATGAAGCAAAATGCCCCATCCAACTCTTCAAGTTTCTTTTCTAACATATTCACAAACTTCAACCTCAAAACACTAAACAGATTTTTTATTATAATTTTGTATCTATAAGTGCCCTTCTGTCTCTGCATAATTGAATCCATTTTTGTTGTAAATATTACTAATATATATCTTTGGCTATAACCAATATTATCTTGTTGTTTATGTTCACATATGTTAATCTTAAATTATATGCTATAAGTTAAGGCATGGCACCACATAAGAAGTACATCAAATTCGTTTCAGCAGTTTAGAGGGCATGATAAACCTTGAGTAGATTGACAAAAGATCTAAAGGTGAGAGGCGTTGATAGTTCATCTACCAAAAGAACCCATATTACTTACACATCACATAATTACCAATTTATAATAAAAAAGGAACCATAAGAAATCCTAGTAAAGGTACAATTCCATGTTACTACATTCAGATCAGCAATAGTTAAAAGATTGCAATAAAGCACAAAAATATGAATTTGGATTCTGTTACGTACTTGAGGATTCGCAGATCCGATATGGATCGAGGCAGCTTAAGTTTACCATAGTCAGCAGCTGGCATTGTCAAATAAATGCAGAACAAACCGATGGCAAAAACCAAGAAAACACCGAAAGCCGCCGCGAATTCCCATCTAGTCAGAGGAAACCTCCTTTCCAATTTAGAACCTACAGGCTTCTTAGTAGTAGGGGAATCTTCACCCATCTCTACATCCCTCGTTAACCTTTCGGACTCCAGCACCAGAATCCTCGGCGCCGCCATCAACAACAAAAACACAGCAGGAGGTTCGAAGAGAAAAGAGCAAAACCCTCAATCTTCATTGTAATATGATGATGAGGGCGAATTGGTTGATGCCATCAATGAATGTATTGTACATTACACTGATTTGATTTGATTAACCCTAGATTTGGTGATTGACCGAGTGCACGACACTTGAAATCGAATCACCTAAATTGAAGGATCAGAAGAGAAGGAGGTAGTCAACTACCTGAACCCTAAGCAAGGAAGGAAGGAAGGAAGGAAAGGAGTATTGTCGAAATTGAATCGGGATTACGTTAGATGTGGGAGATTTAGTCGCCAATGGTAGACCATAAAAGCAACGCTCCAAATCTTCAAATACACCAATAAACTTTTTTTTTCTTTTTTTAATAACCAAATATATACCCGTGCACGATGTGGCGTGAAAAATCGTGCAATTGAAGCAACAATTGACAAAGATATGTATCCGCTCGCGAAACATCTTGAAATCAAAATGACAACAACGTTTTCATTTTAAGTTTGTATTCTTCGTTCTTATCGATACTTTAGTCTATGAAAACACGGTGCTTGAGTTGTTTTTGTTTCCTTACATGTGAAAAGGTTAAATCTATATAGGGGTTAAATCATGTGAGAACCAAAAAAATATTGAGAATCGTAAGAACCGATCTAAGCTGTAATTTAGTTTTGATCCTATGGTTTTAATTAAGAGTTGTTTCACTTCCAATTTATTTCAAAATTGGCATTGCCTTTAATGACCATGGATTAAAATTAATCAATGGTTTAGATTGGTTTTCACAGTTCTCAACCTATTTTTGGTTCTCATTTTATTATCGTCCTATATATATATATATATATATTATAAGTTTTCTTTTTAATGTTTTTTGATTTTTAATGTTTTATATTTTGTTAACATTTATAAGTTTGAACTATAAAATTTGGATTTTTAATACTTTCATTTAAATTTTGGATTTGTACTTTTTGTGAATTTTCGATTTTTAATTTTTAGTTTTATAAGTGTTAAACGGGTTAGGCGGGTCGTGTCGAGTTAGGCGGGTCGGGTTAGGGTTGAGATTTTCTGACCCGTTTATTAAATGGGTCAGGTTAGGGTTAGACACTCTCAACCCGTCTAACTTTGAACCCGACACGACATGTTTGTCAGGTCTATTATGATTAATGAGAATTATAGATTTCATTCTTTCTATTTACTGTTGTTCTGCGCTGTTTTTCTACACATACGCTCCTTAGAACGAAGTGGTCGTGAAATCAAGCTAAACTTCGATATTTTAGGTAACTTTTATATGTTTTAGCTCTAGAACATCATATTATACTTTATGCTATGAACAAATATGATGATTTTATAGAAACATGATTTTCTATTTTATGTTTAAATTATAAAGATCACCTGACTATGTTTTATGTTAAAAACACAAAATATAATTTGTCAATCTCATGAAGTTCTAATTCATGTGCTGTTTTTTTATGCTTTATATAATACAAGAATCGTACTCGCGCAATGCAGTGAGATACATCATGATTTTAAGGGAGTTAAAGTGGTTAGAGATACGGATTGAAAGTTAATAAATAACATTAAATGTAGTACATAAAGCTTTAATGGTTGTTTTTAAGAGATTTTAAGTAATTAACATTAAATAACGGTAGATTAACCTTTAGCAGTTGTTTTTAATAGTTTTTTATACGTGCTTTATAATATGGTATAGAATTTTAATGATAATATAATTTATTTTAGATTTAATAATATAATGTTTTTTTTTAAATAAACGTTAAATATTCTGTTAGATTTTCTTAATTATATTTTAGATTTTTATATTTAAAATTTGATTTTTATTCTTTATTTAATTATGCAGAGAGTCATTTTAGGGATTAAAATGGGGAGTGATTTTAGGGAAGTTAAAGTGGTTAGAGATAACGATTGAAAGTTAATAAATAACATTAAATGTAGTATATAAAACTTTAATGGTTGTTTTTTTAACGACAAGTTAGCACACGCACACGTTCCCGGGGTATCTGGGCTCCCACTTAAGGGTGTCACCCGACTAATCCCCGTCGATCACGACCCAGACCAATTAAGGGTACCACTAAGTAACAGACCCATGATCTGGATGTCACAGAATGCTCACCACGGGGTTTGAACCCGAGTAGTCAGGGATATCATCCACTGACCCCCCCAGGATGTTACCAAACAACTGGGCTACAACATGAAGGACTTTAATGGTTGTTTTTAAGAGATTTTAAGTAATTAACATTAAATAACGGTACATTATGTTTTAGAAATTGTTTTTAAAAGTTTTTTATCCGTGCTTTATAATATAGTATAGATGATTATAAAAATAATTGTTTCTTTAAATTTGACACATGTCTCTAAACCTAATTACAGGTTTACAACATTATTTTTAAATTTTAAATTTTATATTATATTTTATAATTATGATGTTCATGTTATGAATTAATCAACATAAATCATTTACTAAATATAATCTTTGAGAGATTTGTATTATTTTATATTAGTTAATAAATTTTATTTATTAGTTAAATATCATTTATTTATTTTTGATATTTTTTTATGTTGGTTGATTTTTTTTGGTATGTATATAGTAGTTAAATATAAAATATTTTTTATTGTTTATGATTTCCTTCCCTAAATATCATTCAATAAATTTATTATTATTCTTATCTCAAGTAATATAATATATATATATATATATATATATATATATATATATATATATATATATATATGGTGGGTTCAAATGAAAACTCATCTTTCATTTTGCACATGAGGACAAATCTTAACCATTGATCAAAACTTAGAAAACTAATCAATGGTTAATACATAATAAGGTTAATTGAGAATTGATTAAAAACAAAATTGGGAATTTGTATCAGCGCCTACCTTGTTTGACTTTTTATTTTATTTTTTAATTAAAATTTTTTTACCCCCTTAAACTTTAAAATAAATTATTTTAAAAACTACTAATATTTTAATCAAACAAATTACACCAAAAAAACGAGAATTTCGTGTTTTTCGATATGACATTCATCTCGATATAGTTTTTTTTTTCGTTTTTACCATTTTTTACGTGAAATTTTATATATGTGTTATATTCATTATGGATATGCATGCACGTCCTCGGGTGTCCACATTCAGTATGAATAACAAAGGTGAACGTTCATTCACTATTAATGATGAATAATACAGTATTCAAGATGAATAATACAACATTCGAGATGAATAATACACGAATTCATGATTCATATATTATTTTTCATGAATCGTGTATTATTCACCCCGAATGTTGTATCATCCATCCTGAATGATACATTATTCATATGAATAATATATGAATGACCCGTGAAGGTGTAGACACATGTTGTACTCTCTTTTGTTTCTTAATTCGCAACAAAATTTGGTTTAATTAATTATGAATATGTATGCTCATCCCCGGATGTTCCACATTTAGTATGAATAACAAATGTGAACGTTCATTCATTATTCATGATGAATAATACAGTATTCAGGATGAATTACACAA
Organism: Arctium minus; assembly: GCA_954870635.1. Classification (NCBI taxonomy): domain Eukaryota; kingdom Viridiplantae; phylum Streptophyta; class Magnoliopsida; order Asterales; family Asteraceae; genus Arctium; species Arctium minus. The sequence goes on along the minus strand of OX941091.1, from coordinate 32,044,862 downwards.
CATTCATGATGAATAATACACGAATTCATGAATCATGAATTATTTACCCTGAATGTTGTATTATTCATCATGAATGATACATTATTCATGATGAATAATACATGAATGACTCGTGAAGATAGGCAGACGTGGTGCGCTCTCTTTTGTTCCCCGATTCACAACAGAATTACTTGATAGGTTCTCGATTCGTCTTGATTGGTGTAGGGTTACGGTGCTGAAGATAGGCGATGTCGAGTTACAGTGTTGAAGAAGGTGATGTTGAGTTACATACTTACGGTGTCGAGGTGTTGTACAGACTTGAACGTACATAAATATTCATAATGAATATAACACACATATAGCATTTCAAGTAAAAATGGTTAAAACAAAAAAAAAACTATATCGAGATGGATATCATATCGAAGAGCACGGAATTCTCGTTTTTTATGTAATTTGTTCGATTAAAATATTAGTAATTTTTAAGATAATTTATTTTAAACTTTAATTGGGTAAAATTTTTTAATTAAAAAAGAAAATAATAAGTCAAATATGGTAGACGTGAGTTTAAATTATCTTCCATTTTTACCCCTACGCATTTTAAATTAAAAACTCTATTTAATATGAGATGTTGGATCAATAGTGTAACACCCGTAAAATTTATAGTATGTTAGGGGTCTTTCTTATGAGTCTATTTGTTAATTTTAGGAATTTTGCTAATATAAATTCATTTGGAACTTTGAACTTTAGAATCGTGCCATGGTATTGGGATTGAGTTTTGGGACTTGGCTGAAAGACAACGAGTTACGCGGGCTAGGGCGCGACCTTGAAGCCGCGGCCAAAGCTGCGGGACTCGCTGGGTGTTTGGATCTCAGAAGCACGCGCGGGTTAGGACGCGACCCCCAAGCCGCAGGAAGCCCCTGCAGACCTTATAGACGGGGTTTCACCCCTTTTCCTTATAGACGGGGTTTCACCCCTCATTTAAGGAAACCCTAGGTAATTTCCTTCAAGTTTGGAAGCTCTTTGTGTTCATTTAGTGCCTCATGGTTTAAGGAGATAGCTTGGATAGTCGGGATCTTCATCCTCCTCTCACCATACTTGGTTTTCTAGATTTTCACCAAAAACCTAACTTGTGAGTTCATTCTCTTTTATAAAGTTTATACATGTTAAAATGTGGATTTTAACCTTCTCAACATCTCCATTTTTGATTTATTTGAGTTGGGTGAGTTTTCTCTAAAACCTAATTTTGGAGATTTTGGGGGTTATGTGGGAGAGTATGATTTTAGGGTCAAGAGTACGCATTTTGGTTTAGTTATGGGCTTTATACATGAGAAATATGTTTTCTATAACCTTGTGATGAAATACTTGGAAATCAAGATTTGGTTATGTATTATTAAATAAGGATTTGGGTAAAATGATTTGGTGTGTGTGTGGAAGTACCATTTAACAATTTGGAACGGAACCTCTTGGAAACTTGGAAGTAACTATACGGATTTATGATTTTTGCATATATGGTGGCATTTTAATTGTTGGAAGTTATTGATTGGTTTTGTGGACATTGAATGGAATATTTGGTTGCATTTGGGCGTCATGACCCCCCCCCCCCCCATATATATATATATATATAATCTTTGATCCGATGTTGGAACGCTATTTTTCCACATTGAGGCACGTTTAGGCATCAGATGAGGTATAAGCCCTACGTGCTAAGTACGCGATATTGGATGAGGATCTCAATGTAAGGACCCTATGTGGTTGAAGTTGACTTTCCGTGGGTGTACGTTTAAAACTACTGAGCCTAACATCCATTGCGGGTACTTTTATGTGTTTGGTTTTACTAATACGTCAAGTGGCTTACTTTTGTGTTCCGTCACTTGTGTTAGTAAGCGGGCCTCCCCCGTCAACCCAAGAGGTATTTGTATTAAAGTTGAGTTTTAGCTATATGAATTCCACTGACACTTCTTAAACCATTTCATTCGAAAGTACTGATTTTCCCCTTTACAAATGTTTGATCTCACTAGGCTTTAGTCTAACATTTTTTCTTAAAATGACATGTATAACAGGTCTCTCTAGCGGTGTGTAACACCCTTAATTCTGAAGATAGCAACTTATTAAAAATTTTCTAAATACACCAATAAATGAATCATCTACAACCACAAATTTAGATTCAACTACAATACACATATTCCATCTTATATATATGGACTATAAAGAACGGGTGCTACCAATACCCATGCATAGTCACTATCTCCATACTGCGGAAGAATTCACCGAATACTTACTTTCGGATCTAGCTAAGGCTCTACTCTTCACAAAATTGCTAGAACCAACTCCCAACCTTGAAACCTGATGCACATGCCGACAAATAAAAAGGGTTAGGCTTAACGCCTAGTGATCTCAAGAGTTTTAACATGAATGAATATATCTTTAAAGGAAAGAATGCAGTTTAAAGCAAGGTCTTTCGAAATATTATACAACAAAATAGAAACGACACAATTTCCCATAATATGCACTTTTAAAGACAAAGCTCCCAACACACGTCTCTTGTAAGATGATGCAACCCGTAACTCACCCAAAGCGGGGTCATAGTTTGATACTCAAATGTGCTAAAATGTAAGTAATATTTCATATCCAAAACACCCAAAACTCGGGTGGGGCATGATACTCGTCCCTTAAATAACGGAAAACAACCCATAAAATATAACACGCCATTAAAACAAGAAACTGAAGCTTAATACTCACGCGACCATAAAATGGGATGAAATCCAAGTATTAAAGCATGGACAATTAAATATCCAAAATACAGTGGGCCGACAACGGGGGATACCCGTATCCGTTGAGAGCGGAGGAACACAAAAGTATTCCACTCAACAACGTTGATCGTATGACACTTCACGACACGCTAGCCCAAGTGCCCCTACGACTCCTTGACAAGTTTCACCCAAGAGACAACTGATCTTAGTGAATACCACCGAAATTATCGCCAAAGGCTCAGACCACGGGGGATACAACAAAGGCATTGCCCCACGCGGCGAAGGCCCCAAACGCCCATCAGAGGACTCCCCATAGTCATAATAGCTCAACCGGGCTCAGCCCTCCTAGTGCCTACTTGCAAAGACAAGGTCGTAAACCATGAGTCCCGGAGTCCAACCCCGTACCACCCAATTGACCATCAAATAAGACTGACTTATGTGCCTATGGATCCAATGCAACATAGTCTAAAGTTACACTACTACTCATGAATGACTACAACACTCGAATCTGTAACTATCGATAATATGCAATAAAATGCATTAAGATGTACATCATAAATTGGACTCTACATCGAGCCATTAAAACCGGACAAATGCCCTCAAGACTTTTTTAAGCCAATACCGAGCTAAAATGCTCAAAATCCATTTGACCAATAATTACCGGTCCCCCAAATAATGAAATGTCTTTAAACAACGTTTACGAAAACACATACCCCAAAGACGAGATTAACCCAAAACTCGACGCATAATGTGACCAAAGGTTTTCCAAAGGGTTTATGAATGCCAATACACCTAAATGCATATAACACGGAATAGACTTCTTTTGTACAAATTCGTCAAAGATGCATAACTCATAAAATAAACCTTCTTTATACAAAGTCACCAAGAATACGTAATTCATGTTATTTAGTTGTTGAAATGTTCAAAACCCAATATAAGCATTTTAAGAGGTTAACACAACCCAAGTTTACTAAATATGAAAACTTATCAAAATACTCACTCTTTGACATATAACCAGGTAACACATATTTTTACTTCAAAATACACAAAACTTATCAGCAATTAACCAATTTATGTAAAACACTTTAAAATGAACATTTTGGCATGTACACCGTTTTCACAAATCAACTTGAACTCACCTTGCTAGATTTAGGCTAAATCTAGGTTTCACCCAACGAGCTCTTTTAAAGGCCGCTTGAATCCTCAAGTCGAAACCTTCCAAAACCTAGATCCAAATATTCAAACCGTAAATACCCATAATTAACCATTTAGAAACATTCTCCAACATTATATACCAAAATCCCAAAGAAGGTCAAAACCCTAATTTCTCCAAGACCATCAAATCCGAGATTTGAGATACCCAACACTAAGAAACCACCAATGGAGCATCTATAACATTATTTCAAGAAAGCTTACCGCTTAAGATGACGAGACTTTCCGAGAGCACCCAATCCAACACTTCAACCCGAGCTCCCAACCGTTGAACTTGATGAGGAAGATGAAGATGGATGTTTTGTGATTCAAGATCCCAAGTAGCTAGATGGTGAGTAATCATGTGGTTTGAGGAGGAAAAAACCCCCAAAATGGGTTAGGGTTCAGTTTTGAGGTTTGGGAGAGAAAAGGGGAGAAGATAGAAGTGAGAAATGAGGAGAATGGTGAAAATTTGAACATTTAGAGAACCAGACGCCGCGCGCGACCTTGCCACACGATAGTGACATTGTCACTATCGCGAGGGCACTACCGCGGAGAATGTACCACGGGTGGTACACCCCCGGCGATTGTGCCACGCGATAGTGACATATGTCACTATCGCGAGTCACAATCGCGCCACTCGTACCGAAACCAGAGAAAGGTCAAAACTCGAGATTCTCGCATGGGTCGACTCAAGGTTCGAAAGCACAACATTTCCACTCAAAAAGATAGGCGGAAAACGGAGAGACTACCAACGGAGGACGGAAACTTGCTCACGAGAAACCGGGTGTTACAATCCTCCCAACCTTAGAATGATTTCGTCCTCGAAATCTTGATCCCCATGAATCCTCGTCCGCAGAAGGATCTCCTTTAACCCTTCCTCCAGCACCACTATGATGCCCCTTGCACTGATACACGCAAACGCCTCTCATGGGCACATTGCACTCATGACCGAGCGAACACTTAAGTCACCAAAGTAACCTTTACCCACAAGATTACGGTCGTCTCCCAACCTTAGAATGACAATCACTACCTCTAGGGTAGTTTGTGACCTCAACATTTCACCAATCAAAATTCCTTCGGATCATCACGGTTCCGAACCCAATATCAAAGATCATAACTAAACTTCCAAAATCCTCATATTTTAACTGATCCATTCCTGATGCTGATAAAGTTGACCTCTTAAGGTGCACCAATGCGTCCTTCAGGCAACTAGTTAGCCCGGATTCGGTTAACACTCAACTCCGTTCCAACCCCAACTTCACAATAATCCTTTAATACAACCTTTTTCACCATGGAAAAGCTTATACTCATCGGCACTTACTTAACAACATCTATCCTTCTTCAAATTTACATTACCGAAAGGTCATTATTTCCCATGATCCAACCGGGATATCTCCGAATATCCCAAGATCTTTTGACTTCAAGAACACAAGTCGACACCTAGGACTAAACGGTGACCTCGAAAACGTGGGCATCCCACCCAAAATTTCAATCCAGACGGATGGTCACACTAAGGATGACACAAACAGAACGCTAAAAATCCCAAGTCTTACATTTCTAACAAATGGACCGCAAGAATTTCCTTTGATTGCGAAGTCCACAAGGACGGTACACCATCACATAAACTATGATGTCACACCGACGAGCAGTCCACCAAAACGAATCCAATCTAATCGCAGATAATCACCTAAGACCTTATCCCGCATGATTACCGAAGTATAAAATCACCCCTTAACTAACTGGGAAGACTTAAATCTACTATTTCCATTATACATGTGCATACCAATTCAAAACTGCATCCCACAATTCAAGACTGACCGCAAGTCGGATCATCCGATGCTTCAAATCCCAAGGACTCCATTAGTCCCTAAATACAACTCCTTTCACGACGGGGGTTTAAATCTATAGGCCTAATGAGTTCAAGGTTTTCGGTCGCTATGCCAATTTAAACTTTTACAAAACCTTTAAATACGTACGCTTTATAACAATAAATGGGTCGTGCAGTAAAATCCACTACCGATCACTCGAGGTTGAACATTAATCACCGATGCTACACATATAAAACCATTTACAAAATTCTTTTGATCAATATTTACGTAAATAAAACAATAGCAAAAGGTGTGTAGCAAAATTCATACTATAAACATGAAAATAAACTCCGGTACCCCAAACACGTGAAATAAATGTTTGTACAGCTCCAAAAGAGAACTTCACAACTTTTAACTTTTCCTTCATTAACCAAAAACGTTAAGGCATAAAATTTTCAACAATTCTCTTATGCATTAGTTTATTCCCCAAAACTTTGTAGAATGATGGGAACACAAATAAACTTTCAAATCGAGTTTAAAACCTTGAGCCGCACCGATAAAACACATTCGACCAAGATGGTAACTACAACGACATGCAATCTGAAAATTCATTTCATGTATTGCAGAAAATTTATAACAGCAAGGTCAACAATTGAAGCACGTTTAGATTAAAAGTTTAATATGAGATAACATAAATATTTCACATATTTACTCACGCGAGTGAAAATCAGATTTAACCCAAAAGTATGCACATATACCGCGTGAAACTCAAGATGCAATCTGTTAGTGCATTAATTGTATACAAGATTTAATTAGGAAAGTCTTGTTTAAAGCCTTTGTATTTGAGTAGTCAATGAAAGTCAATGTAAGTCAAATAGTGGAAAGTCAACATAAGGCTTAGAGGGTTTTAAGTACTTGAGTGTTTAAGTACTTGAGAGTTTGAGAGGATCCATATTCAAGTTACTTGAGAGTTTTTTAGATCATATAAATAGGTTTATTCTTTGTAAATCATGTAACACAACTAAGAGCTTTCATTGTAATATCAGACATATGAATATTTCTCTCTCTACTCTCTCTACAATAAATACTGTTAGATCTTGAGTGAGATAGTTTGAATTGCTTGATTAAATCAGGGGAATACATTTTCAATTGGTATCAGAGCATACCAAACAATTTCAGAAAAGAATTGAACAGAAAATTAGATCAAAATCAGGAAAATTTCATGAACGCATAAAGTTTTTGGATCATCACTGTTGTTTCAAATTTTCTTGGAATTGTTGATTTTAGTTTGCAAAGATGATTCAATAGGATTCGTTTGATATCATGGATTTGATCTTATTCATATATTTTCATGGATTAATCAACTGAATTGCAGGATTGAATTGAAATCTTGGATCGAATTTTGAATTTTCAAGAACATGCAGATCATGAAATTGGTTTATCGATTGAATCAAATTCGTGATAGATAATAGTTGGTTGAATGTATAATTGATCTAATTGTGATTGATTTTGGTCTGAAAACACATTGTATACACACAATTTCACAGATAGATCACAAGATCAGATTCAATTTTCGAATTTTTTTTATCTTGTTGGCAAAAAACTTCGAGCACTGTAATTCGATTAATTGTACTGTAAATTGTTATTTTTAGCCAATTTGGTCTGTTAGAAAAGTGTTTACAAATGATTTTCGATCATTGATTTGCAAGTTTTGAGAATCAATTTCTCAAGTTTGAACTGATTTGGATCGCATCAGAGAGTTTACACAGCTTGCGAGTTCTACAAAACACGCAAACAAAAATCTGTGTGTTCATCAAACTCTCTAGCCTCAATTTGCGCGTTTCAGGCTAATTCATCATTCAATCTGCGCGTTTCTGAAGTCCAATGTTGTTTGCGCGTTTAATTCAAACAATCTGCGAGTTTGATGCTACCTTAGACTTGCGAGTTTCACAGAACACGCAAGACCTTACCTGCAAGTTCCAGTGTTCAATTTGATGTGGCTTGCGAGTTTGAAAGTTTAATCGACTTGCGCGTTTCATCCATTCGACTTGCACGTTTTAGAGAAAATCAATTTGCGCGTTTTATTTGTTTGGCTTGCGCGTTTTGTGATACTCAATTTCAATTTGCTTGCGATTTCAATTCCAATTGACCTGCATGTTTCAATTGACTTACAATTTCAGTTTCAATTTGCAGGTCAAGTTCAAATTGATTTGCTCGTTTCATATAATCCATTCAATCTGCAAGTCCTAAATGATTTGTGCTTGTCTTGCGAGTCTAGTTCTTCATGAGTTGGTTTGCGCGTTTCAACCAAATTGGTTTGCGAATTTGATTTCTGCTAATTCAAATTGATTGCATTGTTTTTCAATTTCAATCGACCTGTGTGTTTCAAATTAAATCGATTTCAGTTTCAGATTCATACAGGTTGCAAGATACAGTTTGAACACAGTTTGGTCTGCGTATTCATGGGTTATTCAATCTGCAGGTTTGATTTTAATTGAAGTTCTAATTGGGTTTGCAAGTTGAAATATAAACTCAGTCTGTGAGTTTATAGTTGTTTGATCTACGAATTTAGAAGTTTCAATTGAAGCTAACTTGCGAGTTATTATTCATATGATCTGTGAATTCAAATTGAAGTAGCTTGCGAGTTTCATGATTCAAAGCTTGAAAGTTTCAGTTCATGTATTCTGCGGGTTTCAGATTCATATAATTTGTTTCCAAACTAACAAAGCACAAGGTTGAATTTGAAGAAATCTTCGAGTTTGGTAAATTGATTTGCATCAATCTGGTTAAAATTGAGCTCCAAGCACATAAGAGTTTTGGGTCTTTGGATTCTGCGAGTGTTCAATTAAATTGATTTGTGGAACACATAACACAATTTCAACTTCTATGTTTCAAGCTTCTGCTTCCAATTTCAATGATCAAAGCTTCAGTTTCAATGATTAAATGATCAAAGTTCTGTGTGTTTCAACTTCAGTTCCAAAGTTCTTATTTTACATAGTCTGCATCTGCAAAGTTCAGTTCCAAAGATCTGTGTGTTTCAACACATAGCTATCGAGTTTTAGCTTATGTGATCAAAGTTTCATTTTTTTTTCAAAATTAATCTGTGTTTTTCAATCTGTGCAGGTTTCAATTGAAATTCAATTTTCATGAACACAGTTTACATGGTCTAAAAGTGCAGATAATTTGCAAGTTTTGAGTTCAAAAGTGTTCTGCAGTTTTTAGTTTGCAAGTTTTAGTTTGAACACAGTTTGGTCTGTGTAGATTGAAATATGAACATTTGATTTGCACAGCCTGTTTGACAGCCTGTAAGTTTTACACTTGTTTGGTCTGCAAATTTATGTGTCATTGATCTGCAGGTTTCCAAATTTCAATTCACAGTCAGAACATATATCATTCACACAACTTGCATCTGTGAGTTCTGCTCCAAACAAACAAGTTTCATAGAACACGCAACAAGCAAGTTAATTCTGTCTGCAGGTTTCAATTGAAGTTTCAATTGGTTTGCAGTTCATAACACATAACCTGTAAGTTTAAAGGATCTGTGTTTTTCAGTTTGTGTGCACTGTTTGGATCTGTGTTTCAACACAGTTTGGTTTGTGAGTGTTTGGTTTGTAAGTGTTAAGATTGTTTGGTTGGTAAGTGTTAATGTTTTAGCTCATTCAGCCTGCATCAAACAGTCTGCTAATCATTTGCACAACCTGCGAGTTTTCTCATACAATTGATCTGTCAAATTGATATAATTCACAATTTTCAGTTCAATGTGGACTGCATGTTTCAAGGTCTGATTGATTGGATTTGCAGGTTTCTTACTCAAATGATCTGCTCTGCGAGTTTTAGTTCAAACACATGCAAGTTTGAATTAGATTTTCATGAACACAGCTTGCGATTTCAGTTTAATTAATCTGCAGGTTCATGATTTGTGTGTTTTGAGTTTATGATCACAGCCTGCAAGTTCATAACACAGAACTTGTTATCTGTTAATTTCAGTTCATAAAACAGGACTTGCAAGTTTAAAGGATTTGTGTTGCACAGTTTGTAATTGATCTGCACAAGTTTGTAATTGATTGGTATCACTTGGTTTGGACATTTTCACTTGATTTGCACATCTCAATTCACAGTCTGAACATAGTCCGCAAGTATTTTATGATCTGTGTTTTCACTTGATGCAAGTATTTTCACTTGATGTGAGTTTAATTTTAATTGCTGTGATCTGTGATCTGTTATCTGTTATCTGTTATCTGTGAGTTTTTTAAACAGTCTGTGTGTTTCATGGACTGCTAGTTCAATTCAAGCATCTGTGAAGTCTGTGAAGTTTGAGAGTTCATTTGACTTGCAAGTTTTAGTACACTTAGTTTGAAAGGTCAAGTTTAATTGATCTGTGAATTCCAATCAACTTAGTCTGCAAGTTCTAGTCTTGCCAACTCTTTTGACTTGGAAATTCTGAGTGTGACCAGTCCAGTTAATCTGAGAATTTCAAGATTCATTTGGTTTGAGAATTTCAATTATGTGATCTGAGAGTTTCATTGCTTTGAAAGTTTCAGAGTTACAATTTTTCAGAGTTTATTTTTTTGTGTGTTGATCTAAGTTTGACTTTTAGTCAACTGTTCTGAACTGTTTGGGAACGATCTTTCATAATCAAGCTAATCATTCAAGATGTCTTCTACAGGCAAACATTCTAAAGAGAGAAATCGGATGATCAACAACAAAGATTTGGAGCCTATCATTTTAATTCCACGTATAATTGAGACGTATGATGAAACAGGGACTACCTCAGTGACATCAGGAAATGAATCTAATACTACATCACTCGTTTCTGATTCATCTGAAATAATAATTACATGTCCAATTATAGTGGATGGAAATGAAATTGTGCCTGAGATACCAAGAAAAGAAGCTGAGCAGGATAGACTGAAAGATCAGAATTCAGAGCTTCTTAAGTAGATACAGGAGTTGAAGTCTAAATTGTCAAATTCTGATAAAACTCCTATTTGTACAAAATGTACTGACCATGCTAAATCTAATTGTACAGGTATCATCAGTGCAAGAGAGAAAGAGATTAAAGAAAAAGAGGAATTGATTGAAATAAAAGGAAATACTATTCAAGCTTGTGAAAAAGAAATCAAGCTGAAAGACAAAAAGATTGTATATCTCAAAAGCCAACTGAAAACAACTGAACGAAAATCATCAGATTTCCAAGCTGAATCAGTTGAGCTTCAACAAAAGTTTACGACTTTTGTAGACAAAATATCTGCGTTGGAAGCCAAGAATGCTGAACTACTGAAAAGCATTCAAGCAGATAAAGAAAAATCAAATCTGGAGAAATCTTCAACTCAACAAATATCTGAATTTTCAAAGAAAACACTCCATGAGAAAAAGGATCTTGAGCTGAGATGTTCAAAACTTTCTAAGCAAGTGTCAGAATTTGAAAAGATAATAATCACTGAAAGAGACACTTTTGCGAAAGAAAGACAAGTTCTTGAAGCCAAAATAACTGAACTTCCCACACAGATTTCTACTTTACAAGACTTGCTCGAAAAAGAAAGACAAATCTTCAAAGAAAACAAAAAGTCTTATGAGCTTGAAAAGAAAAACGCGGAAAAGAGAAATATTGGGATTTTCAAGGAAATATCTGAAAAATCCAAGAACTTGGAAAAGAATTTTGAGCAAGAACGTTCACATTTTGAATCTGAAATATCTAAGCTCACATCCAAATTAACTGCTCTGTCATCAGATTATCAAAAAGAACAGAAGGCCAAATCTGATTTGAAACAAAAGTTTGACACACTTACTTCTGAAAGAAACAATTTATCCGCAAAGATAAAAGACTTAGAAGTTGCAAACATTGAACTGTCAGATAAAGTTTCAGCTGATGTGATTAGTCAATCACCTGTTGATAACTCAACAGAATCAGTCTGTTCTTTCAAAACAGCTTCAAGTTCTATTTCTGATAAAAATGTTTTAAAAAAGAAAAGTGTCAAACCAATCATTGTCAAATCAAGTCAGACCAGACCATCAAATCTATTCTATGACAAATATGTTGATGGTTCAACAAACTTTTATGTTAAATCTCTTGGAAAGCAATCTAAAAAAATTAGATGGTCTGGAGAGTGAAGAGTTCTTCTGATGAAGAGAAGAAGAAAGAAAAAGTATCTGCATCCACAACCAATGCCAACAAGAACAATGTTCATAAAGGTAACTCTTTTGATAATTCTGATATGTTTTATTCTACTAATCATTTAATCAGGATTGCTCAGAAGAAAATCTGTTATTCTTACTGTGGAGCACATAACTTTGTAAGTAAGAATTTTGTCAATTACTGGTATGGTTCTTATTATGTAACCCCCACAAGAACTACAACTAACACATCAGGACTCAAATACCAGTGGGTACCAAAACCTAAATCTATGTTGCAGGCACCCAAAATTTAAGGGGGAGCATAGAACAATGACTCTTGAATAATTCAGTTCAAGACCCGGAATTCAAAGTTAAAAGACTTTGACTTCTAGACAAAACAGTCTAGGACTCGTTCTTCAAAGTTCAAAGAACGATGGCTTTTGAACACAACAGTTCAAAACCCGGACCTTAAAGTCAAAGAGTTTTGGCTTTTGAACAAAACAGTTCAAAACCCGGACTTAAGTGTCAAGATTGTGGCTTCTGATCACATGACAGATCAGGACCCATTCTTCAATGTTTAGATAAGGATATTTTGTAAATATCCAGGAGGAGCTTAATAGACCTAAATCATTCTATCATGATTTGAGGGGGAGCTTAAAGGTAAATATCTTCTGATCTTAGATCTTTGATTGTTTGAAAGAAGAACAACTTTCAAGCATGAAAAACGATTTCTAACATGTTCAAACCACTTCTCTATTCTCAAAAGATTTCATGAATTAAGAAGTGTGATTTTAAATGTTTTTCAATTTTTGAGCGTTAATGTTTAACTGGCCGTGTGTTTCCAAAGATCAATACTTGTGTATTATCTTGTCTATATACTGTAAAGTATTCATACACATAGGTTCAGTCCTTCATTTGATTTTGTTATTACCATGTCTCTAAATGAACCTATTTTTTGATGGTAATACTCCCGTTTGCTTTCAAATTTGTTGAGCATTATTCATCATTTCAATATTTGTGCTTTCATTGCTAAACTGTTTATATTTGTTCATATAAACAAAATATCCAATTCTTTGATACCCTAACCATTTCATTTTGATCTGATTGATACATTGTCAGATTCTCAAAACAATTCTCTTGATTTCATTTCATTCATTCTGTTTTGAGAAATCTTCAAAGTTCAATTGCTCAAATCTCATGAGCATACATTTTGACAATGTCATCATACATTTTTGAGCTTAACTGCTAAAGTTAAATTGTTGAGCAACCATTCTTTATAGGACTTACATGGGATTCATGTTTGAGCTTAAACAGAACTTCCATGGATTCACGTTAACCAGTGTTTCCTACCCCGTAAGTTATCCTTTAATGATTGAGGGGTGAGGGGTCAAAATCAAAGAGTGAGGGAGATAACTCATCCGGTTGAGTTGTTCTCAGTGTGTGGAGCGGTAAAATGGAAATGAGAGTTTGGTTAGAAGTGAGCATAATGTTAAAAAGAAAGAGGGTGTGAGAACAGAGTTAAAAGAATATCAAAACTCTGCACCAACTACTTTCTGAGTCGGGCAGCCACAAAATCTGATTGGTTCACATTCTTTGGTGACCATCATTGAAATAGGCAGTGAGCCCATGCCAACTCTTGCATTAATCCCATCAGCCACTCGTTTCTTTCTTAACAAAGAAATGTTTCATTTTCTTTGGGAACGCAACATATCTGCTATCTAATCTTCACTCGGAAGATTTAGATATTGAAAAAGAAGGAAGTTTGCCCCACATTCGCACCTCTTTCATGCACATTGAGTTTGTGTAATAATTGTTGCTGTCTCAACAGTTTACACAATTTGAGCCTGAAAAAGCTAAGTAGCTTCAATCATTCATACACTTTCACGTACACACAAGGAATACGTTTTCTTGTCATAACATTCATAGAAAATTCTTTCGTGATTTTTTCGATGATTGAATGGAAGCCCTAGGGGAGTGAACATAACAAAAGCTCCTTTCCAATGTACATCTGTTATACAAAGTGGCTCCGTGCTACTTACAGGCATATCGACTGTATCATTTGTTGATTCAGGGTTACCAAGTTTATTATATCTGAATTTGAAAAGATTCGGGTATATACAGTTCATGATTCAGATACTCAGATCAAAGGATAGAAAATGTCAGATTATCATAAAGGAGGAGATTGTTACGTTGAATACAAAGGGGGATGATCAAAGAATGTGTTGAAATTGAAAAGTTTTGATGATCATGACGCTCACAATCATCAAAAAGGGGGAGATATCTACAAAGATCAATTTCAAAGACAAAAGACTTTCTGATGAACATGGTGAAGATGACTCTGAAAGTCCAAGCCAGATGAAAGTTTTTAAAAAAGATTCTGAAGAAGATTCGTGAAAGTTTGTTTTTCTGAAGACGGTCCAGAGATCACAAGAGATGAAGATACAGTTTTCAAAGATTTCAAAGAAGTTTTAAAGAGTTTCAAAGTTCAAAGATGAAGTTCTCAAAGACGTTTCAAAGATCAAAGGAATTTCAAGTTTTAAGAATTCAGATTCGTGTTTGTGTTCAAGACATGTTGATTTTCAAAGATGCAAAGTGCAAAAGATTTTTCAAGATTCTTCAAAGACTGAAAGACTGAAGATTGTTAGAGCTTCAAAGTTTTAAAGAATGTCAGAGACAAAAGTTGAAGAATCAAGCGCTAAAGACTAGTGTCAAATTTTTTTAAATCTTGAATACAAAGGGGGAGAATGTTAGTGCATTAATTGTATACAAGATTTAATTAGGAAAGTCTTGTTTAAAGCCTTTGTATTTGAGTAGTCAATGAAAGTCAATGTAAGTCAAATAGTGGAAAGTCAACATAAGGCTTAGAGGGTTTTACCTACTTGAGTGTTTAAGTACTTGAGAGTTTGAGAGGATCCATATTCAAGTTACTTGAGAGTTTCTTAGATCATATAAATAGGTTTATTCTTTGTAAATCATGTAACACAACTAAGAGCTTTCATTGTAATATCAGACATATGAATATTTCTCTCTCTAATCTCTCTCTACAATAAATATTGTTAGATCTTGAGTGAGATAGTTTGAATTGCTTGATTAAATCAGGGAATACATTTTCACAATCATGCGACATTAAGATTTTCAAGGTGCCTCTTATGGTTGCAAAAATGTAGGTGTAAGACTCGCGTGAGACAAAGTATTAAACAAAACTCGTAAATTAACGCCCACAATAACGCAAGTCTACACGTTCCAAAATTTCTTTTTATTACGCGGTTCGATTGGTCATAAAATAAAATGCCATAAACCCAACTAAACTTTTATAAACTCATTGACGGTAAAATCAAGCGGTGTTAAAATCTCTGCTTCCCAACATAAAAGCGTAAAACGACTATAAGTCTAAAAACGTCAAAACTCTAAAACCACCGCGTAAGATAAAGTGACCATTTTCCACAAAACTCTCATTAGAGGCGACACCCAAAAGCTCGTAAATTATACGTCATAAAATTTAAAATCCACGCATCTCAAATTACACCCACGAACTCAAAAAGGTTGTAGAACTATACCCCGTAAAATTAAACACGACTCGTACAGACTAAAATTTCCCAGAAAATTCCGACTCGAGAACAGTGGGACAACTCTTCCTTTAAAACCTTAACATACGTGGAGGAGATCCAATGTCAAGGTTAAAAA
Source organism: Arctium minus (assembly GCA_954870635.1). Classification (NCBI taxonomy): domain Eukaryota; kingdom Viridiplantae; phylum Streptophyta; class Magnoliopsida; order Asterales; family Asteraceae; genus Arctium; species Arctium minus. Next base: position 32,029,333 of record OX941091.1, on the reverse strand, counting down.
TTCTACAGTTACTTGCCCAATACCACATATGGCATTAAAACACAGATCTTAAGATGTACAAAGATAGCGTTAAACACAAAACAGGGATGAGGAGATTTTTCCATAAAAATTGCAATAACTTGCAACAAAACAATTTCATGTGTGCTTAAGCTCACAGTTTAAAATCTGATGAGTGCTAATGTTTTACCAAGACTTCAAAGTATAACACACTTTATGCTTCGAATACATGAGAAACAATTGATGCAAAATTATTTTAGAAATAAATTTTGTGCATGAATTTGGTCGGCACTCAGCATCTTAGGACTACACTCCTCCATTTTCCTGACATAGTATCGTCATCCGGATGCATCCAACATCTTAGAGCAACAATCCAACTAATTCGGTTAACCTACAATCTCTTCTCGAATAGAATTGGTTCAACAACTTATAGTTTTATTCCAACCAATAACCCTGACCCAAGATGGTCAACTTAGTGCATTCATCGCACTTACCTATCATTCCCAAGTGACATTGCTATTAACATCAACCTTTCCTTAGATCACTCGCTTAGAAACTTTATCACTACCCCAACGGTCATTATGCCAAGGTAGTTCAAGCATACATATGTAGCACGTAGGTTCACCATAACACTGGCCAGGTGCCATTATGAACGTACAATACATAGTCATCCTTGTGACCCTCGACACGTTTCTCGTTTCTAGCGACTCGATCAATCCTCAAAATACCTTATCTTAGGGTACCTAATGTGCAACTTCACTTACAATTACTTATAAGAACTCTAGTTTGAGTCTAGGCATCCAAAGATCAATACCTAATTCTCTCAAACTTAAGCTCTGATACCAACTTGTAACACCCTTAATTATGAAGATAGCAACTTATTAAAAATTTTCTAAATACACCAATAAATGAATCATCTACAACCACAAATTTAGATTCAACTACAATACACATATTCCATCTTATATATATGGACTATAAAGGACGGGTGCTACCAATACCCATGCATAGTCGCTATCTCCATACTGTGGAAGACTTCACCGAATACTTACTTTCGGATCTAGCTAAGGATCTACTCTTCACAGAATTGCTAGAACCAACTCCCAACCTTGAAACCTGATGCACATGCCGACAAATAAAAAGGGTTAGGCTTAACGCCTAGTGAGCTCAAGAGTTTTAACATGAATGAATATATCTTTGAAGGAAAGAATGTAGTTTAAAGCAAGGTCTTACGAAATATTATACAACAAAATAGAAATGACACAATTTCCCATAATATGCACTTTTAAAGACAAAGCTCCCAACACACGTCTCTTGTAAGATGATGCAACCCGTAACTGTTAGCTGCAAATCTTCATTTGTTAAAGTGTTGAAAATATCTAAGTCCTGCTTCAGAGGACGAAGACTTCAGAAGACGAAGACTTCAGAGGACATACCTGCCTCTGAAGAACTTATCAGAGGAACTTTCAGCAGAAGACATCAGAGATGGCTTCATCAGAGGCTCTGAAGACAACGTCAGAGCTCTGAAGACATTCTCTCTGAAGAAGGCGCTGAAGACTTTCCTGAAGTATCAGAACAGATAACCAAGCACTTAGTGATAAGATTTACTTTATAGAGTAGGTTACTGTTCAAGCATGTCTTGAGCTTACCTTTTGGGTAAGACACTGTTCAAGCATGCTTCTATTTGTCAGAATAGTACACTGTTTACTTTATGGTCCTATAAATAGGACCATCACTCCTTTGACAAAAGTGTGCTTTTTGATATCTTGTATTAGAAGAATCAACTGAATATATCTTGAGAAGATCTTGTTCTTACTGCTTATCTTATTATATGAACTGTGATATTTGAATCTGCTTTTGATATTAAACTATATTGCTTCCGCTGTTATTACTCTTGTTGTTTATATCATTATTATCGTAAGATTGAATCTGGGATCCAACAATTGGTATCAGAGCCTCCTTTGTTTTCTAAAACAAAGAAAGATCATATCTACATACTTGGATAGATTTAATTCTTACTGATTCAAGCTTTTAATATCTGTGCATGTTTATATAAACCATGGTTTATTAAACTTCATATGCTCCAGATTTGAAAGTAAATCACAATTACATCATTTGATAGAAGATCTTCATAGAAAAGCACCAGTTCTTCAAATCTTCATCTTTTCTTCACAAAAATGGCAAACTCAAGCATAAGTGCCATTTATACAGCTGGATCATTAACCAAACCTCCTACACTTCTAAGGGATGAATATCCCCAATGGAAGATAAGAATGGTAAATTTCTTAGAAGGCATGGACAGGGATCTGTTAAGATCAGTGAACGATGGACCTCACAACCAATGGTGTTGGTACCAAGAGTTCCAGCAATAGCAGATACTGCTGAAATCCCTACTTACTATGAAAAGAAAACTTCAAACTTTACGGAAGAAAAAACTAACATGATGGAAAATGATTCAAAGGCTGATAGATTACTTATAATGGCCATTCCCAATGATATCTTCCAAGAACTTGATTCTTGTGTAACTGCAAAAGAGATATGGGATCGGTTGTTAAATCAATTTGAAGGTGGCCTACAAACTCAAAAGAACAGGAGAAATCTTTGTATCAATGAATATCATGATTTTCATGCATTACCCGAAGAAACCTTACACCAAACATACTCAAGGTTTAACATTCTCATCAACAAATGCAGAAAATTTGGGGTCATGAGGACAAAAGAAGAAAATAATGTTCTTTTCCTTAAGAGTCTAATGAAGAGTGGTCACAACTGTCAATGTCAATACAAGCCAATCAAAACCTTGAATCATGGTCATTGACTGACATTTATGGCACCCTGGTTGCACAAGAAAAAGAAGTAGTTAAACAAAAATCAAAAACTTCTTTAGGTGGACCACTTGCACTCATGTTAAAACAAAAAGGTGTATCACAAGAATGCAGAAATGCAGAAAAAGACAACTGTTCAAAGAGAGAATCTAAAAGAAAATCCAAGAAGGTTCTGATGTCTGAAGAAGTTGAACACTCAGATTCTGACTCAGATGATGACATCAATGCCTTTGCCAAATCTCTTGCATTAATCACCTATAAATTTAACAAGAAATTTGGCAAGAAAGTTTTTGAAGGAAGAAGAGATGATGAAGAAAGAAGAGGAAATCCAGAAAGGAGATTTCAGAAAGTTGACTATCAACAAGAGCCTAGATCTACTCTGCATAGTGATCAAAAGGGCGTTCATTTCACCAATCATGATTCTACTCAACAATCAAGACCTCAACAATCATTTCAGCCAAGGTATCCTCAACCTCAGAGGTACTTCAAGCCACAACCACAAGCACAAGCACAGAAGACAGAATCAGACAATGCTTTTCCATCAAACCAAAACGATGGAAGATGTTTTAGATGTGGAAAGCCACGCCATTACTCTGCAAACTGCAGAGGCAGGCTCATCAAAGATGAAGACTACTACAAAAACAAATACAAATACAACGTCAAAGAGAGAGTACTTGTTGCAGAGATGGAAGACTGGCTGTCAGACTCAACAGGCGATGGAGAGGAAGAACCTACCAATCTCTATGGTATGGCTTTCACAGATGATCAGAATGATGGGTCATCAGAGGACTACTCTGAAAAGGTAAACTCTCCTTCCACCTCTGACAGTGAACTTGAATTGGATGTTATTAAGCTAACAGATGAATTTCAAATCTTAAAGCAAAAATTTGTTGATGAAAAAGAAAAAAGAAAACAAATGTCAAAAGATCTTAGTTTTTACAAAAGGGAAAAAGATCTTCTTGAGTCAGAAAAGAAGGATATTTTTGTTATCTGAACTTGAAAAAGTTCAGAAACAAAAAGAAAAATCTTTTTCAGAAAAATTCAAAGAACTTGAGAAAGTTTAAAAGTTAAAGAAGAAGAAGTAAAAAGGTTTGAGTATGAAAGACTCAATTCTGTTGCCTTAACCAATTGTTTTCAAAAAGAAAGAGAAATCTTACATCAATCTCTGGAAAGGAAAGAACTTCAAATCAAAAGCTATCTTGATGCTCAGGATGTACATATAAAGATAAACTCTCAAATGGATACTCAAGGGATGGGATTCAATGAATTGGATCCATTCACTGGATTGAAGAAAACTTCACTTTCTTCCACTTTCTGTATAGGAAAGATCCAGAGCTCTGATTGTCCATCTCTGAACAATTTCAAGAGAATAAAAACCTCAGAGGGATAAAAAACAAGAGCGCTGAACTTTAAAAATGTTGCATACTCTGAAGTGAAAAGCTTTCCAAATTATATCTTAAAAATAGAAAAAGAAACTTCAGAGGTATTTTTCACAAAACCTCAGAGCAATGATCCCAAAGAGATTTTCAAGTTTGATGCATTTATCAAAAATGAATCAGAGACATCTGAACAAAGTACCTCTGAAACAAGTACTTCTGAAGATGAACCTCAGAGTTCACTTAATCCAGATGCTCCTCTATATTCACCAATCTCTGATGAATGCATCAGAACTACATTTGAGGATGACATCAAAAGAATAAATAAAGAAAATATTATAGCTGATTTGAAGAAGAAAGAGAGCATGAAAAGAATCATCAGAGTCTCAAGACCCAAGAAAATTGAGAAACCATCAGAGGTAGCTGTCTCTGGTCAGGCTGAAAGAGACTTTCTTGACTCTGATTCTGAATCTGATTTAGAGATAGATGAACAGATTTTCTGCAGATCAGAGAAAGCAATTTATAAAAATATAGAGACTGTTGGTTCTGGAATTTTGAATATTCCTATTTCTGTTTTGAAAAATAAACCTAGAATACCAATATGTCCTGACTTTGCAGAAATGTGTCTTCAAGCAAAAACTTCTCTGGATCTTGAAAAAGAATTAAAAGTAAAGGCAAAGAATAAAACCATCACTTCTCAACTCTACACTTATAAACCAATCAAGTTTACTCCTGAACAAAAAGGAAAATGGCAAGAAATTAACCATTCTAATCCTGTTTGTGCAGTGAGCAATAAAGATAAAAGGATGTTTCTGAACAAGAAGAGACAACTTGAAAAGAAGGTTGTCTTTCAAGCTAGAAGAAAGGAAGTAGTTAGGAATACTTGTAATATTCCTAGTACTAATTCAAAAAGGAATCATAATGTATCGAATGCATTTAATGAAATGAAAACCTTTGCTTCTACTTCTTCTTGTTCTGTGAAGTGTAATTACATCCAACTCTTGATGAAACTGAAAAATCACTTCAGAGGTTCTCACTGTTTTCTAAATCGGTCTCTGAATAAAAATTCAGAGACAAAGCCTCAAAAGAAAAAGGACAACTCTGCCAAAACATCAAATGATGAGAAGGCAAAATTTCAAAGAGATAATCAGAAGTCTAATAAAAAAGGACCCATAATGAGATGGGTACCTAAGAAAATCTAATTTGTCTTGCAGAAACAGTCTATGCCAATCTGGTACTTAGATTCTGGATGTTCAAGGCATATGACTGGAGATAAGAAGTTACTATCCTCTTTCAAAGCTAAATCTGGAGGAGCAGTAACTTTTGGAGACAATATGCAAGGGCAAATTAAGGGTTATGGTGAGCTTACAGGAGGTAATGTCTTTGTATCAAAGGTTGCTTATGTTGATGGGTTAAAGCATAACTTAATCAGCATAAGTCAACTTTGTGACCATGGTTTTGATGTGAAATTTCAAGAAAAACATTGTTCATTACTTCACTCAAAAACAGATCAAGAAATGCTCAGAGCTGACAGAAAAGATAATTTATACAGAATGAATTTTTCCAAACACATAAAAACTGACTCAGAGAAACTCTGTCTAGTATCTCTGAACAGTGAAGATGTTTGGCTTTGGCATAAAAAGTTCTCACATCTGAACTTTTCTTCACTTGATAAGTTGGTCAAACTAAATCTGGTTAAGGGATTACCATATCTGAAGTTTAACAAAGATCATCTTTGTTCTGCTTGTGAAATGGGAAAAATGAAAAGATCTTCCCACAAGACCAAAAGTGATAATAATTGTCCAAAACCTCTTCATATGCTTCATGTGGATCTCTGTGGTCCTATCTCTGTGCAGAGTTTATCAGGTAAAAAGTATATTCTCGTTTTAATTGACGAGTACTCTAGATATACTTGGATAGAATTCACCAGAGCCAAGTATGATGTCCCTGATATTTTAATAAGATTGTTAAAAAGATTGCAGGTTCTGTTTGATAGCAAACTTCAGAAGTTGAGAAGTGATAATGGAACAGAGTTCAAAAATGCCAAAATCAACTCATATCTTTCACAAGAAGGCATAACTCCAAACTTCTCTGCAACAAGAACCCCTCAACAAAATGGTGTTGTTGAGAGGAAAAACAGAACACTTGTTGAAGCTACAAGAACTATGCTTGTTGGATCTGATCTTCCAACAAATTTTTGGGCAGAGGTAGTGGCAACAACCTGTTTTACTCAAAACAGAGCTACTATTGTCAAAAGATTCAAGAAAACATCTTATGAACTCATTAACAATAGGAAACCTAATGTTAAATATTTCCATGTTTTTGGATGCAGATGTTATATTCTAAATGATAGAGAGTCTCTTGGAAAGTTTGACAAGAAAGCAGATGAAGGCAAATTCATTGACTATTCATTAGCCTCAAAAGCTTTCAGAGTGTTCAATCAAAGAACAAGAACAATCCAAGAGAGTATCAATGTGTCTTTTGATGATGACAAAAGTCTGGCCAACAAAGATATCAATCCAATGGCCAAAAATATCTCTGAATCATCAAAGATAACAGAATCTGAACTAAACAAAATATTCAAAGATTTCTTTGATGATGAAAACTCAGAGTTTCTTTTAAGAGATATTCACAGAACAACTTCAGAGGAACCACAAACGTCAGGTACAAATCTCTCTGGTCCCTCTGAAGTCACAACTTCTGCTTCCTTGAATGCAGGTCCAAGAAATGAATCAAGTCAAACAGAAGGACAATTCTCTTCAGAAGCAGAAGATGAACAACAGACATCTGAAGAATTTCCAGAGAAATCTTTTGAAGAGACTTCAGAGCATGCTTCACCATCTCTGGAACCCATTTCAGAGCCTCTGGAGTCAACTTCAGAGCCTCTGCTCAACACAACAGAGATGTCTCCTACCATCATCTCTGAAGCTCAAATTCCACCTCACATTCATGCTCCACTCACAAGATGGACAAAAGATCATCCCCATGATCAGATCATTGGATCACCTTCAGAGGGTGTCAAAACCAGATCAGCAACAATCAATGAATGTTTTTTTGTAAATTTTTTAAGCATCATTGAACCAAAGAAGGTAAACGAAGCTCTTGAAGATCCTCATTGGATCTCTGCAATGCAAAATGAGCTTCAAGAGTTTGAAAGAAACAAAGTTTGGACCTTAGTTCCCCTTCCTAAAGGAAATTTTGCAATCGGAACGAAATGGGTCTTCAGAAATAAAAAGGATGAGGATGGCATTATAATCAGAAACAAAGCTAGGTTGGTTGCTAAGGGATATTGCCAAGAATAAGGTATTGATTATGATGAAACTTTTGCACCTGTAGCTAGGCTAGAAGCAATTAGAATCTTCTTAGCCTATGCTGCACACAAAGGGTTCAAAGTCTATCAGATGGATGTTAAATCTGCCTTTCTAAATGGTAAATTAAATGAAGAAGTTTATGTCCAACAACCACCTGGATTTGAAAATACAGAGTTTCCTAACCATGTTTATTATCTTGATAAAGCTCTATACGGACTTAAACAAGCTCCAAGAGCATGGTATGCTACTCTGTCCACATTTCTGATAAATAATGGTTTTGAAAAAGGTACAATTGATACAACTTTGTTCATAAAAAGGTACAAAAATGAGATGCTTCTAGTACAGATATATGTTGATGACATTATATTTGGCTCTACAAATCAAAAGTATTGTGATAAGTTTTCAGAGTTGATGAAGAGTAAATTTAAGATGAGTCTCATGGGAGAATTAACATTCTTTCTAGGCTTACAAGTAAAGCAAACATCAGAGGGTACTTTTATAACTCAATCTAAGTATGTCTCTGACATTTTAAAAAAATACAGACTCAATGATTCAACCTCTATGAAAACACCTATTGCAACTGGAGTCAAGCTTGACTCTGATCTTTCGGGAAAATCTGTAGATGTCAAAACCTACAGAGGCATGATAGGATCACTTTTATATTTAACTGCAAGCAGGCCTGATATAATGTTCGCAACATGTCTCTGTGCTCGATATCAAGCAAATCCAAAAGAATCTCATTTGTCTGTAGTGAAAAGAATTTTTAGATACCTCAGAGGCACACCTTCTTTAGGTCTCTGGTATCCAAAACTGTCTAGCTTTGATTTAACAACATACACTGATGCAGATCATGCTGGATGCAAACTCGACAGAAAGAGTACATCAGGATGCTGTCAATTATTGGGAAATAAGCTGGTAAGTTGGACATGCAAGAAGCAGAACTGTGTTTCAACTTCCACAGCAGAGGCAGAATATGTTGTTGCTGCTAGTTGTTGCTCTCAAGTCATATGGATGCAAACTCAGCTCAGAGACTATGGCTTACAATTTGACAGAATTCCAATTCTGTGTGATTCAAAAAGTGCCATAGCCATCTCTGCCAATCCTGTGCAGCATTCCAAAACAAAGCATATTGATGTAAGGTACCACTTTCTGAAAGATCATGTTGAAAAGGGAACAATAGAGATGTATTTTGTACCAACTGAACTTCAACTTGCTGATATTTTCACAAAAGCTTTAGATGAACGAAGGTTCAATTTTTTAATCAGCAAGTTGGGAATGTTGAACATGTCTACCTAAAACAGGAAAACATCAGAGTCTCTGATCCTTTCATCAGAGCCTCTGACATAAGTAGCATGTTCTCAACAAGAGCTTCTGAAAGTAATTTCAGTTTCTCTGAACATTGTTCACATATTCAAAATCATTCTTTTGCATATCCAAGCATCTGTCAAAGGGGAGAAGATAAAATGAAACCATTCTTTGGTCAAGGGGGAGCAAAAGAATCCTTCATCTTTCAAGGGGGAGCAAGAGAGCTTCCCTGATACTCATATCAGAGCCTCTGATCTTGTCTCTGATACTCATATCAGAGCCTCTGATATTTATATCAGAGCCTCTGATCTTGTCTCTGTTTTGCCTACAACCAAATCATCTATAGGCACTATGTGGTAACTCGCTCTGATCAGAAGATTTACGAGTTCAATGATAATGATCTCGTAAATCTAAATCCATATGATTTACCTCATTTATACGCCTATTGCTCTGCTAGATACGATCATGGAAGAAGAGAGATTAGAATGGGCATGGTTGAAGTCAGAAGGGCAATGGAGGCTTATGTCAAACATAGAGCAAAACGTGACTTTCAGATTGCTCTGAACCTGGGAGAAGAAAAGTTGGACGTGACTGAACCTATGGAGTCAATCGATAATCTTGACAAACAGAAGACATGATCAATAATAGCAGAACCTCTGGGTTTCGTCTATAGAGTAAACCAAGTAAAGAAAATCTTTCTTGCTTCAGAAGTTTCGAAATACTCTGATGAGACCTTCAAAGGAATACAGAAAACGATCCATGTGAAGAAAGAAAGGCACAAAGCAGATCTATTTGCAAAACTAGACTTGGAGATTGGCTCAATGATTAATTTCAGAGCTCTAATCATGAAGTTTCATGGAATCTGTTCTAGTGACTAATGTTAGTTTGTTTCCTTATTTTTGAATGTTACTTTCTCTGTAATGTATTTCCAAATGTTTGAGAAGTAATATTTAAGAGGATGATTTTCTCCTCTATGCTTTCTAGTTTAATTTTTTTGTTCTCTGCGACTCTTGCAATTTTTATTTTCAACACTTAGGGGGAGATTGTTAGCTCCAAATATCTAAGTCCTGCTTCAGAGGACGAAGACCAGAGGAAGAAGACTTCAGAGGACATACCTGCCTCTGAAGAACTTATCAGAGGAAATTTCAGCAGAAGACATCAGAGATGGCTTCATCAGAGGCTCTGAAGACAACATCAGAGCTCTGAAGACATTCTCTCTGAAGAAGGCGCTGAAGACTCCTGAAGTATCAGAACAGATAACCAAGCACTTAGTGATAAGATTTACTTTATAGAGTAGGTTACTGTTCAAGCATGTCTTGAGCTTACCTTTTGGGTAAGATACTGTTCAAGCATGTTTCTATTTGTCAGAATAGTACACTGTTTACTTTATGTTCCTATAAATAGGACCATCACTCCTTTGACAAAAGTGTGCTTTTTGATATCTTGTATTAGAAGAATCAACTGAATATATCTTGAGAAGATCTTGTTCTTACTGCTTCTTATTATATGAACTGTGATATTTGAATCTGCTTTTGATATTAAACTATATTGCTTCCGCTGTTATTACTCTTGTTGTTTATATCATTACTATCGTAAGATTAAATCTCGGATCCAACAGTAACTCACCTAAAGCGGGGTCATAGTTCGATACTCAAATGTGCTAAAATGTAAGTAATACTTCATGTTCCAAAACACCCAAAACTCGGGTGGGGAATGATACTCGACCCTTAAATAACGGAAAACAACCCATAAAATATAACACACCATTAAAACATGAAACTGAAGATTAATACTCACGCGACCATAAAATGGGATGAAATCCAAGTATTAAAGCATGGACAATTAAATATCCAAAATACAGCGGTCCGACAACGGGGGATACCCATATCCGTTGAGAGCGGAGGAACACAAAAGTATGCCACTCAACAACGTTGATCGTATGACACTTCACGACACACTAGCCCAAGTGCCCCTACGACACACTAGCCCAAGAGACAGCTGACCTTAGCGAATACCACCGAAATTATCTCCAAAGGCTCGGCCCACGGGGGATACATCAAAGGCATTGTCCCACGCGGAGAAGGCCCCAAACGCCCATCAGAGGACTCCCCACAGTCATAATAGCTCAACCGGGCTCAGCCCTCCTAGTGCCTACTTGCAAAGACAAGGTCGTAAACCATGAGTCCCGGAGTCCAACCCCGTACCACCCAATTGACCATCAAATAAGACTGACTTATGTGCCTATGGATCCAATGCAACACAGTCTAAAGTTACACGACTACTCATGAATGACTACAACACTCGAATCTGTAACTATCGATAATATGCAATAAAATGCATTAAGATGTACATCATAAATTGGACTCTACATCGAGCCATTAAAACCGGACAAATGCCCTCAAGACTCTTTTAAGCCAATACCGAGCTAAAATGCTCAAAATCCATTTGACCAATAATTACCGGTCCCCCAAATAATGAAATGTCTTTAAACAACGTTTACGAAAACACATACCCCAAAGACGAGATTAACCCAAAACTCGACGCATAATGTGACCAAAGGTTTTCCAAATGGTTTATAAATGCCAATACACCTAAATGCATATAACACGGAATGGACTTCTTTTGTACAAATTCGTCAAAGATGCATAACTCATAAAATAGACCTTCTTTATATAAAGTCACCAAGAATACGTAATTCATGTTATTTAGTTGTTGAAATGTTCAAAACCAATATAAACATTTTAAGAGGTTAACACAACCCAAGTTTACTAAATATGAAAACTTATCAAAATACTCATTCTTTGACATATAACCAAGTAACACATATTTTTACTTCAAAATACACAAAACTTATCAGCAGTTAACCAATTTATGTAAAACACTTTAAAATGAACATTTTGGCATGTACACCGTTTTCAAAAATCAACTTGAACTCACATTGCTAGATTTAGGCTAAATATAGGTTTCATCCAACAAGCTCTTTTAAAGGCTGCTTGAATCCTCAAGCCGAAACCTTCCAAAACCTAGATCCAAATATTTCAAACCGTAAATACCCATAATTAACCATTTAGAAACATTCTCCAACATTATATACCAAAATCCCAAACAAGGTCAAAACCCTAATTTCTCCAAGACCATCAAATCCGAGATTTGAGATACCCAAAACTAAGAAACCACCAATGGAGCATCTATAACATTATTTCAAGAAAGCTTACCACTTAAGATGATGAGACTTTCCGAGAGCACCCAATCCAACACTTCAACCCGAGCTCCCAACCGTTAAACTTGATGAGGAAGATGAAGATGGAGGTTTTGTGATTCAATATCCCAAGTAGCTAGATAGTGAGTAATCATGTGGTTTGAGGAGGAAAAACCCCCAAAATGGGTTAGGGTTCGGTTTTGAGGTTTGGGAGAGAAAAGGGGAGAAGATAGAAGTGAGAAATGAGGAGAATGGTGAAAATTCGGACATTTAGAGGACCAGACGCCGCGCGCGACTTGCCACGCAATAGTGACATTGTCACTATTGCGAGGGCACTACCGCGGAGAATGTACCGCGGGTGGTACACCCCCGGCGATTGTGCCACGTGATAGTGACACATGTCACTATCGCGAGTCACAATCGCGTGACTCGTACCGAAGCTAGAGAAAGGTCAAAACTCGAGATTCTCTCATGGGTCGACTCAAGGTTCGAAAGCACAATATTTTCCACTCAAAAAGATAGGCGGAAAGCGGAGAGACTACCAACGGAGGACGGAAACTTGCTCACGAGAAACCGGGTGTAACACGGTGGGATTCCTCGGGCTTGAGTGGAGAGTCATGGAAGGATAATAGCATTTTTTGAAGAATCATAGAGGCGTATATTGACATACTGACGACATACTTTTGGAAGTGAGATGTCGACACCCGTTCATAAGCTAGAACTAGTCGGTCTAGATTAGTAGGTTGTTGAGTCAATTTCACTTGATTATTTTATTGTAAATGCCATACGATTTTCCCCTTTTTGGGTGACCCTTTTATGACAGACTCGTTTAGTCCGCATTTATTTTAGGCTTAAATTAACCCCTATTCTTAGAGTGTTACAAATAGAGATGGAGTGGCTGAGATTTGTCCTTATGTGCATAATGAAAATTGAGTTTGAATTTGAACTTCCCCCCCCCCCTCCCTCTCCCTCTCTCTCTCTCTCTCTCTCTATATATATATATATATATAATTTCAAAATAGCCTTTTTATTGTACATCAACTCATTTAATAATTAGAACTAAAAATATTGATTGATGATCATATTTGAATGAAAATATTTGAGTATTTAATTATTGTTTTTAAATATTTATTAATTTAATCATGTATTACTTTCTGCATTAATTTATGTATACATTATTCAAATGTTCATTTAAATGTTGATTTTTTTTAAGGATTTAACATTTGAATTTGATCTCCCACATAATATATTCAATGAATTCCTTAATTATAAGTTCCTACTTATAATTCGAATCATATAATTAAGTTTTTAGAAGTTATACTTCCAACCTCCATATATTTTTGTCTTTTATCAAAAGCTCCAAAAATATTATTAATATGTTAAAAGTTTGAATTTGACTTTATGTCAAAACCAATATTTATTTGTCTAATGATAAAATCTCCTAAAATACTATTAAGGTATTAAAACACTGAAATTGGTTTCATATGTCAAACTCATATTCATTTTGGTCTCATGCCAAAAGCTCTATAATTAACAATGTTATCTTCAAATTAAATAAGTCGCAAAATATCGATTGGATTTTGTCAAACGGGTGTAAATAGCCCTAAGGTTTGTAGAGACTTAAGAAATCCATGTGATTCCCCTACTACTTGGAAATCCAATAGCTTGAATGATTTCTTTTCGCAAATAAAAAATATTGATGAAGTATTATCAACAAAATGTAAGAATACAATAACCCAATATTATTATGATAATGAAATTTCATACAAAATATAATGATTATAGACCGTGATTCATTGTTTTAGAAAATCATACATTATCCCTTATATACGTAAATGGTTGAAACAACTCATCCGTGATTCAATGTCCTAAACTCAAAAGAACTTGAGTAGAAATATGAATATCTAATGTAAAAACAGCCTTTGTCGGAAAAGTACAAGAATATATCTAAAATCTATCAATTCCCTATTGACCCTAAAACCAACCTCCTGAAAAGGTACAAAAAAAATACCATCATGTTTTGAGACGACATATAAATCCTAACTTTCATAGGAATACTTTTACTAGAAATCTCCAAAGAATTGTGGGATGCCCCGAAAGGGATAATCGGAAGTATTAATGAATATGTACTTCCTGAACTAATCGTACAAATGATTGAAATCCACTTACTCGATTACAAAAAGGTAATTGATTTCAACAAAGAAATGTTATATCCAAATGCGTCTCAATCGCTATGGCAAGGAACTCATAGAAGACATGATATATAACATTATTTCCACCTTCATATATCAGTAAATATTAATGAACCAGTATAAGTTGGAACGCAACCTTAGACAAACTCATCAACCTACTGCAAGTGGATGAGACACAACAAGGTTCTTTAAAATAACAACACCAGATATGTCGGGACAAAGAAAATTTCCGAGATCAATAATGAAAGTGTTAGAGGTGGAAACAACTCCAAAGAATAGTAAGTGAAAGACAATTTCTCACAAGTGGCATCTATGTACCACGTGGACAAAACAGTGGAAAGGGTCAGGGCCATGACAATAGTTGGAAGGATTTTCCAATCTTTCCAACAGAGATGCAACTACTGCCCAGTTGATATTGGATAGTCAAAGAAGAAATACATTAATCACTAGTTCTTTCGGAAAAGGAACAAATTGAAAATAAACTATATGATATTAAGTTAAGATTGATTAAGCATATGTTTCCTTGAAATTTATGTTAAGCATAAAACTAATATACACACTCAAAACGAAAATCATTATAGATGTAAAGAAATACGTTAAAACAAATACAAAACTCTCAATATTCTCCATTCCGTGTAGGAATGTATGAGGAGAACTTGAGTTTTTGTAGGACTTTTCACAAAATCTAAAGAGATAGACTAATGTTTATTCATCCAACGAACATACTTAGACGATGTACTGTCATTTTCTTGTTGGTACAAGATTAATAGTCACTAAAACACTATATTAATATAAACCTTATTAAGATATTCATATTAACTGGAAATCATAATATAAGAGTGGAAGTGGGTATATGTACATCAACTTTAATGATATGAAAGGAACATATATTAGAGAAAATAATGTGTGAAATTAGTGGATTATCTAGGTCATTAAATCATATTTTGTCACCAATAAAGAACTTTGGGACAATGACACATATATGTTTTAAGATATATACCATGGTCATGACATAGTGATCGTGTATCACAAAATACACATAGACACATTCTCTTTCAAGTGAAAAACAAAATGAGGAAAATTGCAACTGTTGACTTTTATAGCAAAAGAAACAACACCACCATCATAATATGCCCTCTCGAATACCAAAAACTTTTGTATACCCTGATTCTTAGCCAAGACAGGAATGAGACCATCCTAAAGCTAAGGACATAATACAAAAATATTCCATTCTTACAACGAATACACGATGATATTTATGGACATAACATCCAGAATGCGGGCCATTAAAGTACTTTATGGTTCTGGCTTCGACACGATGAATGCATGTCGTATTACTGTCCACATGAAATGTTGCACTCCTAGCACTGGCTATACGTTTAAGGGCTCACCACCCTGATTATCTCATCAAATCTACATGGCTTGGAATGCTAGAGAATTTACATCATAAAGATTTGATGATTATTGCATATGTATTAGGATCAATGTAGAATTTCCTATACCCCATATATATATATATATATATCTAAAATGGTCTCATATAAGTTGTCATCAAAAGAATATAGATGGTAGACAAGACAATGATTATGCGCACCAATTTACCTACATGTATATGGGGTTATGTGTAACACCCTAAAAATCAGAGTAAATTAAAACCTGGAAAACCTGGCAACATGACATTCGTATTGATATTAACCTCCCAAAAAGGGGATCAGTCCTTAAGACTTTACAAAGCCTGTACAGATATATGGTTCATCAACAAACTAATCTAGACACCTATATCAAGATTACATCAGTTGACAATCCATAATGTACCAAAAGAATGGGACTTAGCAAATGCCCTGAAACAATACTAGTCATCTCAAAATGCCTCGAGACCAAACCCGTCTCTCAAAACCCCGGCAACCCACCGCTAAGGGAAACCTGTTATACACATCATTTGAGAAAAAGTGTCAGACTTAAAGCCTGGTGAGAACATACAGATTATAAAGCTCAAAAGATATAAACATCAGTATCATAAGGAAATCTTTTCATAAAGGTTTAGTTTATAAAGATAACATTTCTTTGATAATAAATGGACAACCGGTCCAAAACACATCTTCCGATGACGGGGATTACCCGATTTACCAAGGAATATAGTGGAACACAGAGTAAGCCACAAATCCGAGTTATGAGCTAAATACATGGAACCATGGCCACAAACTCTTCGGTCCGTACTACGATGTGAGGGAGGGCCCCCAAGGAACCATGTCATACTCGTTCATTAGACTACATTTGACCCATGGCTAGGATCCGGTCTCACATAACCATACCGAAGTTGCCCCCGAGGATCAAATGTAACTAGCTATAACGGAAGGGGCATATCCTTCCCAGCCATAAGCCGACTCGATACCTAGGGATCCACTAGTATAGTCATGACTTGTCACAATATTTCATGTGACCAACAAAGCTAGATAAATAGCTATCAACACATTTATATTTCAAAATGTCATTTTCCAGACCAACTGCTGGTAAGAAAGATAATCATAAAACCAGTTTATATACATTCTTTCAATAAGCCACCAACATGGGCAAGTAAAACATCATTTTACTTCTGATAAGGCGGAACCCGCCATTTTAGTCAAAACTGATCGGGAAATCCGAAAATCACCAAAAAATTCATTTATATCAAAATGTAGAGAACATAAAATCATACCGTAGAAATACTTCGGATTTCGCAAATAAGAGTTTTGACATGTATAAAGTTTGTAAAATGAATATTTAAATAAGATATTTAAATAGACTCTAGATATTTCCTTAAGGAAGGAAATGCGCACGACCCGTGCGCAAGCCACTGCCTCGCCCCTGATTCATACGCACGACCCGTGTGTTTTCTCTGAAGGAGGGCGCACGACCCGTGCGTCCTGAAGACAGAGGCAGAAACCCCCCTTTTTCCTCTAAACAACTTCGCAAAACCAAACGAAATTCGGGGTGTTACAATCCTCCCCAACTTGGGAATGATTTCGTCCCCGAAATCCCAACTACTCAAAAAGGTGAGGATATCTTCGCTTCATATCCTCCTCGGCTTCCCACGTCACATTTTGCTCCCCGGTGATGCTTCCACTGCACCTTGACCAAAGTGACTTCTTTGTGACGCAACTTCTTAGACTTTCTCTCTAAGATGGCGTCGGGTTCTTCCACACAACGGTTACCTTCGTCTACCCTTAACTCTGAAAGGGGAATGACGTTGTCTTCTACCGCCAAACATTTCCGGAGGTAGCAAACATGAAACGTGTTGTGTATTTTGCTCAACTCCGGTGGCAGTTCCAACTGGTAGGCTTGCAATCCCACCCGTTTAAGCACTCTGAAAGGTCCGAGGAAACGGGGACTCAACTTCCCACGTTTTCCGAACCGTATAATGCCTTTCCACGGCGACACCTTAAGCATAACGCGGTCGCCCACTTGAAATTCCATCGGTCGTTTCTTCTTATCTGCATAACTTTTCTGATGATCCTGAGCCGCTTTCATTCTTTCACGAATGCACTTGACTTTACCGACAGTCTCTTGCACGATATCCGGTCCGGCGAACTGCTTTTCTCCCGCTTCAAGCCAGCACACGGGAGTCCGACACTTTCGCCCATACAAAGCCTCAAAAGGTGCCATTCCGATACTCGAGTGGTAGCTATTGTTGTAAGCAAACTCCACCAAAGGCAGGTGAGAGTCCCAGCTACCCCCGAAATCGATGACACAAGACCTCAACATGTCTTCCAAAGTTTGGATCGTTCGCTCGCTCTGCCCGTCGGTTTGCGGATGGTAAGCCGTACTCAACTTCACTCGAGTACCAAGTTCTTTCTGAAACCCATCCCAGAAGTTCGAAGTGAACCGACTATCGCGATCTGACACGATCGACAATGGTATGCCGTGCCTCGAGACCACCTCATCGATATAAAGCTTTGCTAACTTATCCATCGGTAGAGTCTCGCGCATAGCCAAGAAGTGAGCGCTCTTTGTCAATCTATCAACTATCACCCAAATGGTATCGTGACCTCGAAGAGTTTTAGGTAACTTTGTCACGAAGTCCATAGTGATATGCTCCCACTTCCACTCGGGAATCTCTAAAGACTGAAGACTCCCATATGGTCGCTGATGTTCGGCCTTAACTTGCGAACACGTCACACAACGGTCAACGTAACGCGCTACATCAAGTTTCATTACCGGCCACCAATAGTACAACTTCAAGTCCCTGTACATCTTTGTACTCCCCGGATGAATGGAATACTTGGACTTGTGAGCATCCTCTAGCAACAGATCACGGTTACCCCCAATCTTGGGTACCCACACACGACCGCTGAACAGTTTTACTCCACGGCTATCTTCCGTTAAGAGTAAACGCTGCTTCGTCATGACTTCATCTTTTAGATTCGCTTCTAACAGTGCTTCCACCTGTAATGTCTTGATCTTCTCAACAAGACTAGACACTAGCTCGATCCTCGAATGGGTAGCTCGAATACTTCCGCTATAGTCCTTTCGACTTAACGCATCGGCCACCACGTTCGCCTTACCGGGATGGTAAAGCAATTCACAGTCGTAATCTTTGAGCAACTCGAGCCACCGCCTTTGCCTCATATTCAGCTCTTTCTGATCAAAGACATATTTCAGGCTCTTGTGATCTGTGTAAAGAGTGCATTTCGTGCCGTAGAGGTAATGTCGCCAAAGTTTCAAAGAGAACACCACCACCGCTAACTCCAGATCATGGGTTGGATAATTCTGCTCGTGTATCTTAAGCTGCCTCGAGGCATAAGCGATCACCTTGCCTCGTTGCATCAACACACATCCCAGTACCATCTTTGAAGCGTCGCTGTATACCACGAAATCTTCCGACCCTTCAGGTAACGTCAAGATCGGAGCTTCACACAACTTCTTTTGAAGGATCCAGAACGCCTTCTCTTGGGCTTCAGTCCATTCAAACTTCACATTCTTCCGAGTCAGAACTGTCAAGGAAGAAGCGATCTTTGAAAAGTCTTGGATAAATCTCCTGTAGTATCCCGCCAGACCCAAGAAACTTCGGATCTCGGACGGACTCTTAGGAGGCTCCCAATTCATCATAGCTTCAATCTTGGAGGGGTCTACTTTCACTCCGACCCGAGTGACTACGTGACCCAGAAACTGTACTTCTTTAAGCCAAAAGTCGCACTTGGAAAACTTGGCGTACAACCTTTATTTTCTCAATACCTCCAGAACTTCACGCAAATGTTGCTCGTGCTCTGACTCACTCTTGGAGTACACGAGTATGTCATCAATGAATATAATGACCGACTTGTCGAGGAATGGTCGGCACACTCTATTCATTAAGTCCATAAACACAGCTGGTGCGTTCGTTAGACCAAAAGGCATTACAAGAAACTCGTAATGGTCGTAACGCGTTCTGAAAGCTGTCTTCGGAACATCATCTTCTCTTACCTTCACTTGGTGATAACCCGAACGTAAGTCGATTTTGGAAAAACAACCCGCTCCTTGAAGTTGATCGAACAAGTCGTCTATTCTCGGAAGCGGGTATCTGTTCTTTACTATTGCTTTATTCAACTCACGGTAGTCGATGCACATTCTCATTGTGCCATCTTTCTTCTTTACAAACAAGACCGGAGCTCTCCAGGGTGACGAACTCGGTCTTATGAAGCCCTTCTCCAGAAGCTCTTGGAGTTGTGCCATCATTTCTTGCATCTCTGACGGCGCTAAACGGTAAGGAGCTTTAGCAATTGGTGCTGCTCCAGGCACAAGATCAATCCGAAACTCTACATGACGATCGGGTGGTAACCCGGGCAAGTCGTCTGGAAAGACGTCTGGAAACTCATGCACGATCTTCACATCTTCCAGCTTTGATTTCTTTAACTTGACATCGATCACATAGGCTAGGAAAGACGAACATCCTTTTACTAAGCACTTGCGTGCCTTAGCCATTGTGATTATTGCCACTTCACCCTTTCTCTTTTCACCATAGATGACAACGACTTCGCCAGAGGGGTTGGGAAGTCGAATCAACTTCTTGGAACATACGATCTCGGCATGATTTTTTGACAACCAATCCATGCCGACCACCACATCAAAACCCCCGATTAACATCGACAGTAGATCGATCGAGAATTCTCTCCCTTCGATACTAAGAGTACACTGCTTCAGAACCTCTTGGATCAGAACTTGACTACCATCGGCTATTTCTACCACTAATGCATCCTCAAGACTAGTAGTGGGCATAGAAATTTTCTGACGGAACAATTCAGATACGAAAGAGAAACTAGCACCCGTATCGAACAAAATACGAGCAGGTACAGAGTTTATAAGGAAAGTACCCAATACCACGTCAGCGGATGCCCTGGCCTCTTCGGCCGACATCTGAAAAGCTCGTCCCGGAACCCTCGGAGGGTTCTCCTTCTTTGCCGCCGCACTACCCGCCTTGAACTTTGGGCAATCTCTCTTCACATGCCCCGGTGCCTTACACTCGAAGCAGACCATCCCCACGACAGAACAGTCGCGGGCAGTGTGATCATTCTTACCACACTTGTAGCAGAATTTAGAAGTAGAGTTACAGTTACCATGGTGCTTGGTTCGACACTTCGGGCACCACTTTGCTTCCTGATAACTGCTAAAGTTGCGGTTTCCGACAAAAGGTCGGGCCCGCTTGGGAGGTACTGAACCGCTCTCCCACTTTCTCTTATCAGACACCACCACTGCTTTCTCAGATTTTCTTTTCGCGAACATTTCTTCCATGTACTGAGCTTCCTCGACCATCTCTCGGAGGTTAGAAGCTTTGGTATTGTGGACCATAGATTGCATGTCCGCTGGTAAGCCATTGAGGTATGCTTTCATCTTGTCTTTCTCCGTTGGGGCAGCGTGCCCCACCAGACCAAGCTTCTCCATGAACTGACGGGTATACTCCCTCACCGTCAGGCTTCCCTTTTCCAGAGACCGGAATTCTTTCTCAATTCGGTCCATTGTTCTTTCGTTGCAGAATTCTTCTAACAACTTCTTCTTGAAATCGGCCCAAGACAACTGAGCCAACACAGCAGGAGTTAGGGTGGATTGGATGACATTCCACCAAATGAGTGCAGTATCCCTCAACAGTTGGGTACCGAAACGCACTCTCTGATCATCTCCGCATTCGGAAGAGCCAAAAGCTTGCTCGACCGCTCGTATCCACTTCACACACAAGATTGGGTCGTCGAAACCAGAGAACTCTGGTGGTCCGCAACCCAGAAAGGACTTGTAGGAACAACTTTTCCCACTTCCTGGAGCATTAACAATCCTGCGTTCCTCAACCCTGACCCCTGTACCAGCGCCTCCAGAACCTGCTACGATGTTTTCCACAACCGTCTCACTTCTATGATTGTTCACATCGCGGTCCTCAATCACTTTCAGCAGAAACTCTTGCTGCTTTGCCATCTCTTCCCTCATTGCCAACATCATGCTGGCCATCAACTCAGACGGGGAACTAGCATCCCTGATTACTGGGTGGGACGAAGCCAGGTCCACACGCGGAATGACCTCTGGCCCCCCACCTAGTATTTGTTGAACTGGTGGACGCACGACATCCTCAACTCCTTCCGGCTGATCAGCGGTGGAGGTTGTCGCTTCCAGACCATCAACACGCGTACGCGGTCTACCACGCGTATTCACCATACTGAACTACTTCACAGAACAGAGACAGAGATAAGAGAGAGATTGAATAAACACAAAGGAAACGTACTACCACATTATCAATCGTCATAGCAATAGAAATTCAAGCACGCTTACGTACGATATCCTCATAATAACATTAGCTAAGTGAAATTATGAACATATAACACATAAAGGTTCTCGTCACGATCACCACAACGCCTGATAAACGTACTTTCCGTTGACTCTAAGGCTAACCCGTCTTAGAAGCTCTACCCAATCTCACGGATCAATTCTTATCATACTCGGTCTAAGTCTAGACATCTTACATTCATGCCTAGTTCGCTTAAACTAGAGCTCTGATACCAACCTGTAACACCCTAAAAATCAGAGTAAATTAAAACCTGGAAAACCTGGCAACATGACATTCGTATTGATATTAACCTCCCAAAAAGGGGATCAGTCCTTAAGACTTTACAAAGCCTGTACAGATATAGGGTTCATCAACAAACTAATCTAGACACCTATATCAAGATTACATCAGTTGACAATCCATAATGTACCAAAAGAATGGGACTTAACAAATGCCCTGAAACAATACTACTCATCTCAAAATGCCTTGAGACCAAACCCGTCTCTCAAAACCCCGGCAACCCACCGCTAAGGGAAACCTGTTATACACATCATTTGAGAAAAAAATGTCAGACTTAAAGCCTGGTGAGAACATACAGATTATAAAGCTCAAAAGATATAAACATCAGTATCATAAGGAAATCTTTTCATAAAGGTTTAGTTTATAAAGATAACATTTCTTTGATAATAAATGGACAACCGGTCCAAAACACATCTTCCGATGACGGGGATTACCCGATTTACCAAGGAATATAGTGGAACACAGAGTAAACCACAAATCCGAGTTATGAGCTAAATACATGGAACCATGGCCACGAACTCTTCGGTCCGTACTACGATGTGAGGGAGGGCCCCCAAGGAACCATGTCATACTCGTTCATTAGACTACATTTGACCCATGGCTAGGATCCGGTCTCACATAACCATACCTAAGTTGCCCCCGAGGATCAAATGTAACTAACTACAATGGAAGGGGCATATCCTTCCCAGCCATAAGCCGACTCGATACCTAGGGATCCACTAGTATAGTCATGACTTGTCACAATATTTCATGTGACCAACAAAGCTAGATAAATAGCTATCAACACATTTATATTTCAAAATGCCATTTTCCAGACCAACTGCTGGTAAGAAAGATAATCATAAAACCATTTTATATACATTCTTTCAATAAGCCACCAACATGGGTAAGTAAAACATCATTTTTCTTCTGATAAGGCGGAACCCGCCATTTTAGTCAAAACTGATCGGGAACTCCGAAAATCACCAAAAACTTCATTTATATCAAAATGTAGAGAACATAAAATCATACCGTAGAAATACTTCGGATTTCGCAAATAAGAGTTTTGACATGTATAAAGTTTGTAAAATGGTAGTAGGAACTCACCGGTAGGTTTTCAGAATAAATCCCAGAAAACCAGATAACGATCACGACGTAGAGGTGAAGCTTAAAACACCGACCCCTTGCTAGAAACACCGCAAAGTAGCTACCAACGAAGCCTTGAAGATCAAAAGAAGAAAAAGAGAAAAAGAGGAGAGAGAGAGAACTGAGTTTGAGATATTTTTGAAAAAGTGGTCTGCCCGTGCGCCCTCAAGGAAGGAAATGCGCACGACCCGTGCGCAAGCCACTGCCTCGCCCCTGATTCATAAGCACGACCCGTGCGTTTTCTCTGAAGGAGGGCGCACGACCCGTGCGTCCTGTAGACAGAAGCAGAAACCCCCCTTTTTCCTCTAAACAACTTCGCAAAACCAAACGAAATTCGGGGTGTTACATTATGCAATACCATATGCAACTTTACTTATTCATTCTGAGACCTATTACTAGCTAACCAGTCTCATGTGTACCGGTTGGTAACTGGATATAAGCTTGATATTTTACATTTACGCATGTTTGGTTGAGCAATATATGTGCCAATTGCGCCCCCATAGCGCACCAAAATGGGTCTTTAAAATGATTAAGTATATTTGTTGGATACGAATCTCCAACAATTATCCGCTAATTAGAATCATTAACGGGTTATCTTTTTACCGGTAGATTTGCGGATTGTCACTTTCATGAGACGGTCTTCCTGTCGTTAGGGGGAGATAGGAAAAAGGATTTTCCAAGTGAACGACAGGAAATGTTATAGAATATTCCCACTCTGTCTCATATTGATCCACAAACTTCATAATGTAATGTTGAAGTCAAACGAATCATACTCGATACCTGATACGTTTAATGTTATTCCAAATGTGACAAGATCATATATACGAGCTGCAAATATACTCGCAAGGTCAAAAGTCCCCAAACAAGGGTACAACTTCGCTGGAAAAGTGCATTGCAATCACACATGGTGGATGTGTGGTTGAGGTCGTAGCTCCCAAATGGAAATGGGGGAAGCTATTTGGTTCGATAAATACTTATGTAAAGGAAGAGAAGAGTAAGACACAACTATTTATCATTAATACATAAACCTCTCATGATATTGTATCTGATTATAACTATGTTTATGAATTATTAACATTATCAGAATTATTGAGAGCAGGGGAAAACTTGGTTTTGTCTATATATTTGAGTTACAACACCGAGTTTGTGGAATATTGATCCACTGATCCGCATATGTCCAAAAAATAAGTAGGCAATTTAATATGGACAAAGCGCATCTGGTTAGCACTCCCATGATCGGTCAAAGTGTTAATTATAAGGAAAGATCTATTTCGTCTAAAGAATGATGACGAATAAGTGTTGGGAGCTGGAATTTTCTATCGAAGTACAATATGCGCATTATTGTACTTAGCATAATGCACTTGACCGTATATTGTATTTCTCAGTGAACTTGTTAGTTAGATTTAGCTCAGCACCAACGCAATGTCATTGGAATGATATCAAGTTAATCTTTTGGAACCATTGACATGAGCTTATACTTTCCTTGTAGAAAGAAAAATGGGATTGATAATGGAACTTCAGTACCTACTTATAATATAAGCAACAAAAGTACTAACTCTTATAGAAAAACACCAAACAGTGTCTTGGTATGTTTTTGCTGAAATTAGGCATGTGTCTGATCCATACAAAGATTGTTCCAAACTGTATAAGGAATTACCGCAGGGAACAGTCCGATTGCTTGGAAGTAAGCTAAGCAAACCCTTATAATTACCTCATTGAACAATTCCAAGAATATTACTCCCCGTTAGATAATTAAAGAATGTATATGATTAGGACTATCATTACACATATCAGAGGAACTAGTATTGAGTTCAACCAGTATCCTACCGCATATATGGAAATAATGCATCATGTAAAGAAATGAAAGTAAGATACATCAAGGGTGATAACACAAAGCATATTCTGCTTAAATTTTTTACAATCAACAATAACAAACTCTCATCTAGAGTCAAATGAATCATGTAAGACGAACTTTCAAAATGGTTTACTTTAAATATGAAAACGACTCGTTTTCCAATAACATGCAATTTTAAGGACGAACGCCCTAATACAAAATATTCTTTATAAAGTGATGCAACCTAAAACTCACTCAAAATGTTATTTTTTAAAATTTCGGCAGATTTTCGGCGGCCATTTAAATATTTTTATTTTATTTTTTAAATTCTTTTAAGAAAAATAACTAATTAATAATTTTCGACAGATTTCCGGCGGCATTTAATTAATTAAATTAATAAATTAAATTCTGCCGAAAATCCGTCAAAAATTATTAATTAATTATAATTAATATGAAAAAAATAATAAATACCGTTGGAAATCCGCCGGAAATTTTTGTGTTTTAAAAAAAATAAAAATAAAAAATATTCCGGCGGATTTCCGGCGAAAGTCAACGGGGTTTGACCCGTTTGACTTTCGCCGAAAATTCGCCAGAAATTTCCAGCGGAAAAATTCCGCCGAAAATGACCGCCGGAAAAGCCCAATGTTTAGTAGTGTATTGTTTGTCGAAAAAAAGAAACATGCCCGCTACGTACTTTTCCCCTACAAGGCCTATTTATCTACAAAGACACTTCAACAATTTTTTAATGTTATATAAACTCAATTTTTTTAGTAAAGCCCCCAAGGAATCTGGTGTTAGTGGACTATCTAAGACTCACCCGACGGCAAGCGCATGAGGGGGTCCGGACTCGAACCCGAGATCAACAGTTTTTTGAACAAACATCTTCTCATCTCTTAAGCCAACCAAACTACAATGCAAGGGCCATATATAGACTCAACTTTATTGTAGTATATGTTGGCATATGGTTACAAATTACTTGGATATAAAAAAGTGGCAATTAAGTCGATGTAATCCTGGGTCCATTTCCACGTCTAACTAAATGTGGCCATACAACGGATTTGAATCAACCGTAGTTGCAATTGTTAGAATCCTGATAGAACTAGATATATACATATATGTATATTCAGACACAGATCAACTACTAAGATTTATTTATTTGTTAGTGAGTTAGTTAAATGGTCAATTATTATAGATAAGTTTGACTAATGCCGTTTGATCTGAATTAATATTCAAATTGTGTATAGAGTAATATGGAATAAAGTCAAATCCTTATTTGGATAAGAAAACAGTTAAGACGGTTTCTAGCTTGATGGAAGAAATTGTCATAACTACCAACCGAATATCTATATACATTGGTGAAACCTGTTTTCATCTCCATGCAGGCAGTGGCGGATCTAGAAACTCAGGTGACTGGGGTCAGACTTAGGAGTGTTTGAAAATTTTCGAAAACCGAAAATAACCCACCTGAACCTAACTGGTTTCGGGTTATTTGGTTTTCGGGTAAAACGGTTTAATTTCAGTTATTATTTTGTTCTAACGGTTAATCCTAATAGCAAATTATACCATAATTTTATATATTTTATATCTAGATAATTGGTTTGAAGTTTTGAGCATATAAAACAATTAATATATCATAAACCATTTTATATTAAAGCTAAAATAACAAGATATTGAGATGTATTTGATAAGACGATACAGAAAAACTAGATATTGAGATGCCTAATCTGGAAATGGATTTTGAGATGAACTTATTCCTTTTGGTTTTAGTTTAAAAAAATCAAATATGTGGGGTCTTGTAAAAATTGAATGGGTTCTTCAAGTATAAAACTAAATCATTTGTTAAGGGTAAATCTTTTTTCTAAGTTAAATCTAGCATTTTTTAATTTTTGACTGGGGTCAAGAGACCCCATTGAATTGTATGTGGCTCCGCCACTGCATGCAGGAACACAGATTTTATACTCATACGTTGTTAGTCCCATCCATTGCAGGGAATATCTAGTGTGGATCTTGGAGAAGAGATGGAACAACAATCTACATCTGTATTACTACTGGTTAGACTTATCATATATCAGCTCACATAATCAATTATTCTACAAGAATTACTTAATCTATAATTGATATAGTATAACCATATAATCTAATAGCAATTGCGTATAAAAGCATGCATTAATTCTTAGTCCATCATTAAACATAAGGCTATATATAATCTTCTCATTAAAAAATTTCAAATAACAGGAGCTAGAATTCAAAAGAAAAGAACAAGAAGTCGAATAATAACTAATTAATACCAAGTAAAATTCAATCTTGGGTTAATTCATACAATCACACAAAGTAATTCAAGAAACTATAAACCAAATATAATATATATATATATATATACATATACATAGAGGAATGATCATGCGAGAAGTTAAACATTTTGCGAGAAGGCGAGAAGTGTTTAATCATATATGATTACACGGCCTGTAGATGTGTTTAATCATATATGATTAAACGTATATGTATTGCCAATATAACATGTGATTAAGCTTGTGTATCATATGTGATTAAACACTTCTCGCCTTCTCGCAAAATGTTTAGCTTCTCGTTTGAACCCGCCCCTATATATATATATATATATATATATATATATAATGCATATCTATATCTACTTTCATTGATTTCTGTTTTTGATCAACTCCAATGAACTAGCAATCTAGCACTACTCCATGTAAGCTTATTGTATCAGTTATATATGCACTGTGGGCATCCACAATCTTGCTTGTTGTCAAGCTTTTTTTAAAAGCTTATACGTAAGATAGTGAAAAAAATTTGCTTGTGCATTTACAAGTCAATTTTTTCATGTGGGTCCCACTTTTTTCGGAAAAAAAGCTAAGTGAAAAAGCGCGGCCATTGTAGATGCTCTAAGGTTACAAGTCCGAAAAGCATCCAAAAAGATGGTTGGTCTGAAGCTCATCGTTGTCATTCATCATCGGCATACTTGAATACGAAAACGAATTGGATTTGTTTAATTCGGACTCCACCAAGTTCTCCATGTTTTTCCAATCATTACCATAGTGATTAAAATCGATCCCGCTCTCATAATCACGATCTTCGTTTGTTGCAAAGCTTCTTGAAACCGAAGGGCTATCGATCTTTGAATGTTCGATTAGGAAATGGTTTGCAAAGAGGTGTTGATCTTGATCGGTACCAAGTGGTATTTGAAGTGAACTTGTGGATTGATTCGAATGGAAAGATTGCGATGGATTGTAGGGATCGTTAACAAATGAAAGTGGCTGAAAATTATTGGTGTTTCGAAGATGATAGCCATTGTTCCAGGTTTCGAATGCTTGTTTTTGGACTGGACTTGGTTTCTTGAATGCTCGACAAACCACCCAGCCTTCTTCCTGCAATAACCGGAAGAAGAAAAAAAAGTTATATTTTACTCGTTTATTTATGCATTAAAGGTGTGTGAATGGAACCCGCTAGCTAACGTGGGATTCCAATATACCCCTTACAAGTACAAAATGGGTTTTATAGGACTTAAAAATGTTCAAGTATCTTAAATTCTTAATAGACTGTTTTATAATACTAATTAAGTTTATTGGACTAAAGACTTGTGTGTGTCTATGTAAATGTGTTACAACAAGTTTATATGACGTTTATGGACATCTTAATAAGTTGTTTATTATATATACTTTTCAATTAAGGTATCATGATAGTTTTTTATACGACATTTTTTATAAATGTCCTATAAACACTTCTTTTCATAAGACATTTTCTCGAATAACATCATCATTAAAAAATTAATAAGATGTTTTACATCAAAATTTTCCCCCAAAAATGTGTTAAAAGACGTTCAAAAACATCCTATAAACTTATTACAACTTTTATATAGGACACACAAGTGTTTGGTTATATATATAATCTTAAAAGCCTATAATTCAGTCTATTAGGACTCTCTCACATTTTTGGCTTCTTATAAACTCGGTTTCGTTGCAATGAGCCTAGGGTAAATTGGGTATCGATCAAGTCCCTAGAGATGCTAGACGAGGGCTTTGATACCATGTGTAACCCTTTGAATCTCTATTTATAATAGCCGTTAAAGAGAGCGAATAAACATTCCTACTACAGAGAGGGTTGGTTCATGACTAGCCGACTTGAGACTCGATCCAACAAAATTTTTGAATGGTATATCTATTTATGCAAGCCACTTTCTCTACACTCAAAAACCGTCATATCCAGCATAATTTTTCTACGATAAGTAATATTTTATGCATTCATTTACGTTGTGATACACCGGTCAATCGGCAAATCCATAATGCTAAAAAACGTTAAATTATGTATGATCATTGAAGTTTTATATCGTGACAGGGCCATTAACCATACAAAACGTAAGTTCAAAACATTAATATAGTCAAGGTTTTAAAAGGCGGAATCAAGCCTCGAGGCATTTTCCCTCAACGAGGCGAGGCGTAAGCCTTGAGGCGGTCTGATGCGTAAACCCCAAGGCGGAAATATATACACACTAAAATATGTATATATAATACTAAATTACTAAGAGGTGTTGGTTCAGTGGTTTTTGACAGTGGAAAGAGTGAAACCATGAGATAGGCTGAGAAGGTAATGGGAAATTTGGTTGCTTGGAGGAAGAAGAAGGGTCAATCCACATTTTTTGATTGAGAGGAGAATAAACTAGTTTTTTTGGGTTTTAAAATATTGAAAGTACACATTAGGGTAATTGAGCTTTAAATTTTAGATTTTTAAAAATAAAAAAAAGATATACTATAAAGAAAAATACTACCACAGCTATAAATCTTATAAAAAAGACAAAAAAAAATCATTACCAAAGCAGATCATACGAGGTGTACGCCTCAACACCGCCTCACGCCTCATCAACTGCCTCATTGAACCAAGGTGTAAGTCTCGTACAGGTCCAAGAGGCGCTGCCTGATGTGCGGTTTTAGGCCGCCTGTCCTTGAGTCGTAAGCCTCAAACGATTTTTAAAACCATGCATATAGTAATAGCAGCTATTTTGAACGTCAATTTTTGTCATGTGACTAAAACCCGACATTTCTTATAAATAGACACAAACATAGCTACAAGGATTAATCTCACCCATTGGACGTTTACATCCCGAAATTCGTATAGGCTAATTAACCTCTTTGTTAGCAACGAGTTTTAGGTAATTATTAATATAAGAAACTCGGTTATTATCGACAAGAATATATAGCTCCTAGACTGTATGGAACATTAGAAGGCCCACAAAGCCTCAGGTTAACCAGCAAAAATGCACTTTTCCAAGTGAAATTGACCTTCTAAGCTAAATGCAAATTCTTTGCATCCATTGTGTTTTTAGCCTATTTCCATCGTTTCCATCAAATAGGTATTTTTTGGTTTCTTTGATGATTTTGTATTTCTTTTTATAAATTATCATTTTCTAGTTTTCCTAAGGTATTAATTGCTTTGATTACTAAAACTTGAGTTTTTTCTTAATTTCTCTTGATTCGTCTTTTCGTATTCCGTTGAATCAACGAAACCGTGAATCATCTTTTGGAATATATATTGACCTGCGTTCATGAATATATATATATATATATATATATATTTCGGAATATTGACCCTCTAATATTAATTAGTGGCAAAAGTGGTGGGATTTCACGAGTTTAAAGTAGGTGCATGCTAACAAGGAATATTGACCCGTTCACATTCAAAATAAAACAGTAACCTACTATACGCGATATATAGTCAACAGCATTCTTTAATTTGCCTCCACTGTTCCCATTATCCGTAACAAAACCTAACCAAAGACTCATACAAAAATTTATTTTTTTTAACCGGGGGCGTCCGAGCACACTTACGTGCACTTTGACTAATCTTAGGGACTCTGGAGAATAACTATGAAAACCCTAGTGACCCAGACTTACAGAACTCGAACCGGTGAAAAAAATCATCACTCTTACTTACCTTATTTAATAAGATCAAAATTCTAAATGGCGTAAGGCTTGGCCGCGTGGCGGCGAGGCCAAGCCTCAAGCCTTACGAGCCATGGCGAAACCATGGCGTTTTCAAGGGGTGATTTATGGCGTCATTTTTTTAATTCATATATAATATTATAAATAAAACATATGTTTTGTAGTGTTACTCAATAAGTAAATAGTAATAAAAAGTTAAATTATGGTATATATATTAAAAAACTTGCAAATAATACATTAAAAACGTAAAGAAAAAATCAAATATTGCATTACGAAATTGTGCATTAGGCCATGGCGTGCCACAAGCTTAACGTGGCGTGAGACACAAACCTTGGTGCCATAGCGTGCCATGGCGGCTGTGTGGCGAGTTTTTTTTGACAATGGATAAGATTCTCGGCCATCAAATTAATAGAATAGTATAAGCGTCTCTTACCCGATAATTAGACTAACTAGGAAAGGGTCACCACCATCACTTACCTAGTTATAAGATTATCAGCTAGTAAAATGACGCAATAAGATTGTTGGTCAAGACCATCATCTCTTACCGAATAAAGAGTCTCTTATCTGCTAAGAGAGAATAAGTGTTTAGTTACCCGTTTAGTGTTACTAAACGGCCCCTAAGTCTTTTAAATCAAATGGTTATGAGTTTATGATATATGCACGTGTTTTTCGGTAACATATTTCATATAGTACCGTATTCCTTCAAATAAAACGATGAATAGGACGGGAACTTGCCTGTATGGGAGCGTGTTGAGACGACTGGAGGCGATATTCGTGCATAATCCAATCGCTTTTCAGACCGTTGGGTGCACGCCCCTTATAGTAAACAAGGGTTTTTCTCATACCGATGATCCTGTCTTTCGATAAAACGGCTTTGTCTCTCCCCGTTGCCTTCCAAAAACCCGCTGCCGTCGCTCTATTCGTCCTCGTTCCCGTTGGATACTTCCGATCTTTGTGACTAAAGAAAAACCACTCGTTTTGTTCTTCATATCCCAATTTGCACTTTCCTGTTTTCGTATCGAAACAACAAAATAAGAACGAAAATTCTATTTCGTATAAAGTTGTTTGATAATAAATGCAAAATCCATTCGATAAAAATTGTTTCGGTTTTCAAGAAAATGAAAATAGACATTATGTTTTATCATACACATTTCGGTTATTGATCTCAAAATATTTATGAATACCGTTCTTGATTCTATTCTTAAAAATATAACGTTAAGTGACTCAAAATGTTCAAGATTGTTAACAAAATGACCATCTTTGACCGACTAATATATCGAAAAACTATGTTAAAAAGAAATAACACAAAACCCATATTCGATTGTATCCGTTGTACTCAAAACGACAAACTTTATAGCATACATGCACAATGTACACACATTTGCATCAAGAAAACCATCACGAAACGGGCACTAATTAAAGTGTAAAAAAACCGTTGCAAACGTACAAACCGATTTGTTGAAAAAAAAATTCCACGATTTTGTATCAAGCAGAATGAGGGTTTGGCAAGCATTGTTTAGGGAATAAGGGAACAAAAATGTGATGTCACTAAGTTTCTGTCCACCAATCATGTAAAGCCATGTCATCATTTTAGTGACGAGGGAAGATAATAAAATGAATTAAAAAATTATATTATATAAATTAATAATGTGTATTTACGTGATTGATGTGATAAGAAGAAGATAGAGAATTTGAAGACAACATATTTTCATTCACACAAAGATTGATTTTTGACGGGTTTATGTGGAATTAATTAGGATTACCTTCAATATCCCAAGGCTCCATTCTATAAAGATCGATATCAACAATAACATCAAGATCAATTCGTAGGGATTCGACTTTCCTTTTGAGGTAATAGCCGACAAGTTCTTCTTCGGTGGGATGAAATCTGAATCCTGGAGGAACAGATGATGACTCCAACGACTCCATCGATCGATCGATTGTTCTTCTGATCTCTTTCTAAAAAAGAAAAGTATATATATTATTAAAAAAGAAGAGAGAAAAATAAAAGAAATGAGCATATATATAGTATTAGAGAGTAGATCCCATATATGAGTAATTAAAGAGTCCAAATCGTGAACTACAAACTTACTAGTAGCCAGCCAGCCAGCCAGCCAGCTACGGTTGTTGCTCATGATTCACAACCACTCGTGAACAAAAGACCTTATGATTATAATATCATGTTCATGTCGGACCCAAACCTATACAATATTTTTGTTACTTCTCTTTTGTGGTTCATTTCTATTGGTAATTATTTTAAGTCAATAAAAAACATTAAGGGCGCGTTTGGTTTGTGGGATTGGAATGAAATGGATTGGATTTCAAGGAGGGATTTGGATTTGGGAGGATTTAAAATCCCTCCATGTGTTTGGTTTGTAGGATTTGGAATGAATTTAGATGAAACGGGTTATAATCCATGGGATTTGGATTTGAAATCCAGGCCCAATCCAAGGGATTTCCAAATCCATCAGACGTTGGATTTTAAATTAGTCAAAGGATTTGAAATCCAGTCAACACAATCCATTCCCACAATCCAAACATAGGATTGGAATGGATTTAGAATCCAAATCCTTCCAAATCCATTCCATTTCCGCAAACCAAACGGGACATAAGGGTACTTGGTTTGCGAAATGTGGTGGGATTTGAAATCGATTTTTATTTCAATTTTGTGTTTGGTTTAAAAAATATGAAGGGTCTTAATAGGACTTTAGTTTATAGCACCAAACAATTGTAGGTCGTATGTAAAAATGTCACTATAAATTTATAGAACGATTTTGAACGCCTTAACATTTTTTTTAAATAAAACGTATTTTTTATATAATATTATTTGAAATATTATTTTTATAAAAATATGTGTTTATAAGACATTTCTCCAAAATGTCCTACAAAAAAATTAATAAAATATTTTATTTTTAAAGTATCGTAAAAAATTTGTTAAGACGTTCAAAAACATTATATATAATTATTATGATATTTTTACATACGATATACAATTATTTGATCCTAAAAATTTAAGTACTCTAATAGCCTATTAAAACTATTAGGGGGTGTTTGGGATTGTTTATTTAAAATAACTTATGTTTTTTTTTAAAGTGTTTATTAACTTATGCGGTGACAAAAAAAAGTTTTATAAAAAGTGTTTGGATTAACTTATTATGGTATCAAAACGTAATAAGTTGATAAGTTGTTATTTAAGGTATTTGGGATTGCTTATACATGTAAAATAACCAAAAAAGTCCTAAGTTATTTCAAATAAGTTGATAAGTCATAATGATTTAACTTATCAAAAACTCATTATTAGCGATTTGGAAAAGCTACATGTCCCTTTTCTTTTTTTCCTATCCAAACACTCAAAATAGTTTATTAGCGGTGTGGAAAAGCTAATAAATCAATAAGGAGTTTTAATAAGTAACCTTAGTCATATTTGAAGAGGGAGAGAGAGAGAGAGGGAGGGAGAGAGGGAGGGAGGGAGGGGGGAGGGATGTAGAAGTGGAAGTGGAAGTGGAAGTGGAGCCCATAAAGCAACATAGAGAGAAGGCAAATTAAGGGAATAATACTATAACATAAAAACATAGGACAAAAGTATGCAAGATATAAGCAGAAAACATTGACTTTATGTTTAGAAATAGAAGGAAGGAAGGAAGCTTAATTATAAGCATGTTATGTTTTCTTTGAGTACATTCCACTCCATGTTTCCTCATCATAAGGTCATAGATCACCCCACTCCATCCCCCTACCCCACACATCCAACATCTCTCACTTGCTACTACACTTTCATATAACCTTCATCTAACTAGTATTTATTAATTACTATATATTAAAATATTTATAACTGTCTTAACAAAGTACTTAATTATATGACTATAAGTTTGTCTGATTATATATAAAAATGATACAATGAGTTATTTCGATGAAATTTGTCAACCTAACAAGTTATATGTTTATGAAACAATAAATACTTGGAATGAAGTTATAATCTAATAGGATTTAAGAAGTAGATTGTGCTATAACTTTTTTCTACAAGGCATATTATAAGAAGTGTTGTAAAGCCAAGTTTTATTGTAGTGTTCTTTTTAAGTCTATTAAATGCAAAAAATGTATGAGCATTTGTTTCTAGTGGTTTTGTTTTTAAAATGATCTATCCAACCTTTTTGTTTACATAATTTTGCAAACCAAGAGTCTCGGAAACAACCGCAAGATGAACATTTGCGACATTCTTAACGCATGCAAGTCGGACATGAAATGGTGTTTACAATGATGGACTATTGAATAAAACGTTACAACGTGTCCTCTAGATGAGGAAAGACAGCTAAAACGGCTACTAATACTCCATAGGTTGAGGACCAAAATGAGGAATCCTCCAAGGAGGGGGGTCTCTTTGAAAGAAATCTAGTTTGCATACATGCCACATTCATATCATATTTCAATATGTGATATATATATATAGGGGTTGTTTAATTTGCAACCCTTAAAAAACATCTTAACCGTCGGATTCATGATCGGCGGTTACAATAGATATGGGGCCCAATATTTTTAATTAAAAAAAAATAAAAATAAAAATAAAATAACCGTCGATCATGAATCCAACGGTTAAGATGTGGGTTGCAAGGGTTGCAACTTTTTTAAGGGTTGCAAAATATCCTTCCACTATGGAAAACTGAAGAACACTCTGGTAACCTTCCATCTGGACGGTATGCACTTGTGCATACAGGTAATTATGTTTTTTTTTTGTTTTTATGCACAAGTGCATTATGCACTTATGCATTATGCACTTGTGCATATACACGTGTGCATGTTACAAATTACTTGTATGCACAAGTGCATACCGTCCAAATGAAGGGCTATCAGGATGTTATTCAGTTTTCTGTTTTTTAGAGGTTTTCCCCTGAACCTGACCCTATATATATATACATATATTATGTTTGTTTGGTTTGATTTATTCGTTATTTGTGTTTTGAGAACATGATGCAAAGAAATCGAGACATATTGCTAGATTGGTCATGACCTAGACCGAGGTGACGACGACTAGGATAAGATATCCAACGGAACGTAAATCACCATCATAATCATAAACTCACATAAAGGCCGCATATGATCGATGTTTTCAATATACTGAAAAACCATTATTAGTGCGAACCTTATAGCATAAGAAAGTAGAAGAAGCCAAACTACAAAGCGAACAAAACTAACCTTTTTAACTGTATCTGAAAAACCGACAAACACGGTGCACGAAAGACTTGTCGGGTTTACTAGTTAGCTAGGGTCCAAAAATCTTTAGATGTTCTTGCCCCAGATTTGGATTTCGAAGGTTGATGTCCAAGAAGAAACAAGAAAGAATGCTTGCCACAAGAGGGTACACAACTTACACTATATATACATTCAATATTATATATATAAATATATATAGAGAGAGAGAGAGAGAGAGATTGCGCGTGGGGGCGGGGTGGCAATGTGGGATTATGGATGGAAGGTTTGTTTTGGACGGCGTGACAACAAATTTCACGCCACCCTCCACCGTTATTTTGTGCTTTAAGATTTCAGTAAACCCTACATATTTTTATCCTTTTTCTAATTTCTATAACAGAAAATTATATATTGTCCGGTTTTTTTAATGTACAAATTGTAATGAAAACGTAACGTATTCTGATTTGATTTTTATTTTTAACTAGTACTCGCGTAATGCTGCGAGAAACATCACGATTTTAATGTTTCATTTTATTTTTTGTTTTTTGTCGATTTACAGTACAATTTTGGATGGTTTTGAGAAAATGATAATGTTTTTTTTTTATAAATTTGTTTAATTTAGGCTTAATAATATAATGTTTTTTATATAAAAAAATTAAGCATTTTGTTAGAATTCAATGATTATTTTATATATTTTAATGACATCTAGAAAAAATAATCAATTACATATTTAATAATATAATTAAAAAAATTTATAGTAATATAATATATTAATTAAATGGTGATACATGGAAAGGTCTGCATATAAGGAATGTCTTGTACTTACCAAATTGGTGGGTGTTAGAAGCCTGCAGTAGTAATATGTATCTTGTGCTTTGATATTTGTAAATTAAGAGATTTTTAAATTTTTGCATAAAATGATGGTACCTTGTGCCTAATAATTTGTATTTAAGAGTTTTTTATCCGTTCTTTATAATATAACTAGTGTTGGGTCCGTGCATTGCACGGGAGGATAATTTTTTTGTTGAAATATTGAACCGAGTTAAAATGAAACGTAATTCCTCTGTTAGCAGTTAATGAAATACAATTTGAAAAACGAATGTATTTTCATAAGTGGTTAACTTGCATATATTCTTAATCGTTTGTTGTTATAAGTTTGTACAATAATATTGGTAATAGTTTTGTATTATATTATTTAAAACTCAAACGACATGTCTCACAACATATCACTATTATTGAAATAATTATAAATATGAACGTATAAATCTGTAGATTAATTAACAACATTCAACCCACTTCAAATATGACAAAGATAATAAATGATTTCTATCTTTTGTAACCGGCAACTCAACTGGTATAGTTCAAATTCACTCAGTACCACTTGAAAATTTATCTGACTATTGACTTCAAGACCTCATAGTATTAGTCGATAAAAATAAAGATATGTATATATATCTTATTCCCCTATTTCGAAAAATATGATTGTGGGTTTTGAAAAATATAAACAAATCCTCAGTAAATAAAATAAAATATAAAAAAGTAGTTTTTCAAAGAAACAAAAATATAGTGGAATATCTTTTGTTCAGTTGCAGGTTCCACCATTGACACCCGACCGTTCGTCTTCTTCTTGTACTCGGATGATACATAGAGAAACTATATATATTTATAGTGAATGTAAAGAATATTTTAAAATCTTTTATTTTTATTTTCGATTTTATATTTAAATGTAAATATATTAAAAATATGGAAGAATAGTTTTATATCTACATCGTTTCTATTTTATTTTCTTTGCACTTGGTTAATTTGGAAAGTATTGCGGAATATTTTTATTTTAAAGAATACGATAATTTATTAGTGTATCTCGTTATTTTTTATTTTTAATTCATATCAACATTATTTTTTCTTCTTTTAATGCCCGTGAAAAAAAATACGTGTAGATTTTATATTAGCAAAAAAAAATACGTGTAGATTTTTTATTAGCAAAAAAATACGGAAGAAAAAAGAGTTTATATTACATCTCATTATGTAAAAAGATTTTATAAAATAAAATATAAAAAAAGATTTTATAAAATAAAATATGGAAAAATCATTATGAGATGTAATATAAAAAAATACGGAAGAAAAAAGATTTTATATTACATCTCATTAATATAGATTTAAATGTAAAATCTACATTTAAAAAAGATTATGCTAATATAAAATCTATTTTATAAAATCCTCCACCAAAAAAACAAATATTTATATTAATAAATGAGTATCCATTCCACAAATAGATGATTATGTGAGATACTGTGCTTGGAAAGGTTGTACCAAAGCATTAAGAAATTGTAAATTAAGTAATTGACTTTAATTAAGTGTAACTTGTGCTTAAAATGTTGTAATTAAGAGTTTTTTATGTCGTTTTTATAATCTATACTATATTATAAAGAAGACATAAAAAACTCTTAAAAATAAGTCTTAAAGCTTAATGTAGCGTCATTTAATACTAATTATTTAAAAAACAATCATTAAAACTATATGTACTACATTTAATGCTATTTATTAATTTTCAATAATTATCTTTAACCATTTTAACTCCCCTAAAATCATTTCCCACTTTAACTTCCCTAAAATAACTCTCATCTATACTATATTATAAAGAAGACATAAAAAACTCTTAAAAATAAGTTTTAAAGCTTAATGTACCGTCATTTAATACTAATTACTTAAAAAACAACCATTAAAACTATATGTACTACATTTAATGCTATTTATTAATTTTCAATAATTATCTCTAACCATTTTAACTCCTCTAAAATTATTTCCCACTTTAACTTCCCTAAAATAACTCTCAGCATAATTAAATATAGAACAAAAATCAAATTTTAAATATAAAAAATATAAAATATAATTAAAAAAATCTAACATAATATTTTATAAAAAAATTATATTATGAAACCAAAATAAATTACATTATATTATTAAGTCTAAATTAAATAAATTTATATAAAAAAATATTATCACTCTCTCACAGCCATCCAAAATCATAATGTAAATCGACAAAAAACAGAAAATAAAATGAAACATTAAAATCGTGATGTATCTAGCTGCATTGCGCGAGTACACTTCTAGTATAGTATAGATGTAGATATAGATATAGATTAAGTGGTGTATTTATAAACATTTATTTTGGT
The DNA here is from genome assembly GCA_954870635.1 of Arctium minus. NCBI lineage: Eukaryota > Viridiplantae > Streptophyta > Magnoliopsida > Asterales > Asteraceae > Arctium > Arctium minus. The sequence continues at coordinate 31,989,796 of OX941091.1, read as the reverse complement.
ATTTTTAAAATGTTTAGATGCTGATTTTTTTTGAAGGGTGTCCTAAGCAATGTCTAGACTAATCCTGACAAATTATGACTGTAAAAAAATCAGCCCTGATAAGCTCAGTGGCCACAATTGTTGTATATGTTTGGATTCGAACCCTGGACAGATGGAATATTCCATCACATCCTCAGGGCCTTAACCACTACGCAACAACCGTTGTGGTTTTTAGATGTTGAGTTTGTATCTGAAAATCGATAAATATGCAACATAACTTTGGTACGATTTTTGTTTTGTGCGACGTATTTTATCATAAACGTTTAATATATCACATCTAAGATATTTAGATTCTGGTTTTAAAAGTACTTTGAACAAGATGGTAATCAAATCAAAATACATCACATTTTATGCAATTTATATATCCTTTTTCATATGTTAGCTATTACTTAGAATCCGACAAAATATTATGTTAGCTATTATGTGAAATAATATACGTTAAACACCTCTATTAATACGAAAAGAGAGATCGTGATGAAAATCATCTATGTCTATACCGCTCCTCGTGAAGTAGATACATATCCGACCAATATATTTTCTTTTACTTATAAAACTATGGTAGATTTTTTTTATTTACATCAAATAAATACTATGTCTGTGAAATAAAACTTTTAAAAATAAGTTTATCTATAACAAAAAGAAAACAAAATATAAATATGTTATATTTTAATATAATTTGGTCAAATATTAATAAGATAATGTTACATTAAATTCCACTTTGCCTTGCTCCAACATTGAAATGACAAATGGCTTTGAGATTGACTCCAAGAGTCAAAGTCCTTGTTTTGGTTTTATTTGGATCTATTCACTATAATTTATTTAGGTTTCGTTTGTTTTTTAAGAGGTCTAAAGTCTGAAGTCTTATTTTAGTTATCATTAATAAGAGGTGGTGTGTAAAAAAGTCTGAACGATTAAGACATAAGTGCCATAAAGAGGTTTTTTTTAAAAAAACAAACAACCCCTTAGTGTGTATTATGTACGGATTTGGTCCATGTCGTATGATTAGCGTCCTTAAATTCGAAATATTATGAATATAGTCCTCCTAGTCGTCATTTTTTATGACTAAGGTCCCTCTCATTAACCACCAATAAACGAATTCATTAATTCAATTAACTTAGGGATTAAAAAGACCAAAATGCCATTAGTTCTTTGTCATGTTCATATTAGAAAACAATATACATATACATATATAGAAGAAGGATCGTATGATAAAAGGAGTTAAGGTGAGAAGTTAAGAAGGGATCTGAACCCTTTATCACTTTTAATCTCACCTCCACCCAATGAGTCGCACTTGATAAGAAAATCGATCTGGTGCATCTCTTCCTAATGCGCATCTAACGATGGAGATATCTTCTTATCCTTCTCACCTTTCTCACCATAACTTTTATTCTCACCAGAATCCAACCCTATATATATATATATATATATATATATGACTCACACTTGATACGGGAATTGATCTGGTGCATCTCTTCATAATATGCATCCAACGATGGAGATATCTTATTACCCTTATCACTATAACTTTAATTCTCACAAAAACCCAACCCTACATATACATTCATAGACAAGGAACAAGCGGACGTCGCCCAAAAGCGGGTTGTGGGTTTCAAGACAAAGGGAAGTGGCTTTCTTGAAGGGGGCGATGGTTGCAGCTGGCAATGACTATGAGGTCGGAGGTGATAGGGAGACGCTGAAGAGGAGGGGCCACATGTGGTGAAGCCTTCCCCAGAAGAGGAGACCGACGAAGTCTTGTTTCTGCTTATATGTTTGTGTTGCATGTGTGTATATATTATATAATATATATTTTTATCTTTAATAGAAAAAAGACAAAAAAAAGGCTTAAAAAGACCAAAATGACTCGAGTTATCTGGATTAACGAATTTGTTTAAAAACCGTTAGTGTGAGGGATCTTAGTCATAAGCAAATGAAAACCACAGGGACCATTTGCATAATTTTTCAAGTTTAGGAACGTTGGTCATAATTTTTAGAGTAAAGTTCACTTTTGGTCCTTGACGTTTGTCATTTTCAACGGACATTGTCTCTAAACTATCGAAACTCGATTTTGGTCCCCCACGTTTAGTATTTCGCTTTATCCTTCGTCCCTCTGCCTAACTCCGTTAAGTTTTAGTCGTTAACTCCGATTAAATGAGAGGTATTTTGGTCATTCTGCATTTTTCTTAGTATTCATCTTATTCATGTTCATCTTCTTCAAAAACATCAAGAAAACCCTAAAACCTAAATCAAACATCACTCAAAACACCTAAATCTAAAATCATAAATCATATAAATCAAACCTATATAAAAAAATCTGAATGTGGATCTAATTCAAAACCCAGAATCAATGTTTTAATCCTTTCAACCATCAATCTCGAAACCACTTTCAACCAAAAATAGAGGTAGATGTTGCTCTAAAACAGCCAACAGTTCTTCACTCTGGCTTGCCTCCTCTAACGCCACCCCTCCCAACTGTTTTGCCGCCTCCACCAACTGCCCCCTCAGTTGTTGAGATAACAAACATCCCCCCACCTTCACACATTCTCTGTACAGCAGCAGGTCTGCTATCGCAACCCTCAACTGGCCCAACATATCCATCAAACATATGGGCGATCCACAAAAGGCCTACGAAAACCCCACCACCGCCGCACCACCACGGTGATGCTACATCCTCAACCGCTCACCTCTGGTGGTGCTACACCCTCCATCGCTCACCTCTGATAAAGAAACCCCACTTTCATTCCCTCTCATTTTAACAGAGAAAGAAACCACCGTTTCACCACCACCCACCACCACCAACACCACCTTAGCCGAGGTCATAGAACACCCAGATAAACCTATGTCACAAGAACCCAAGAAAACCCCTAAATCCATGGTTTCTTTCAAAGAAGAGAGCAACATAATCAAAGATCTATCAAATTTGGAGATAGTGTCACTAGATGAGTTCAAACACATGGTTCAAGAAGTCATCACCAACAAAGATTTCAACTTTTCACTAACATCAGATTTTTTAGATCCAGATTTAGATTTTTTATATAGGTTTGATTTATATGATTTATGATTTTAGATTTAGGTTTTCTGAGTGATGTTTGATTTGGGTTTTAGGGTTTTCTTGATGTTCTTGAAGAAGATGAACACTAAGAAAAATGCAAAATGACCAAAATACCCCTCATTTAATCGGAGTTAACGGCTAAAACTTAACGGAGTTAGGTGGAGGGACGAAGGATAAATCGAAATAACGTGGGGGACCAAAACCGAGTTTCGATAGTTTAGGGACGATATCCGTTGAAAATGACAAACGTCAGGGACCAAAACTGAACTTGACTCTAATTCTTAACATACCACAAGAACCAAATCCGTAATTCACTCATTTATTTAAATATCTTTAAATAAAATTAATGTACGGTCTAACTCCAATAGATTCTCCAAAATTTCTCTAAAATAGAGAATAAAAATTCAGAATTTCTAAAACAAAAAATACATTTAACTCAAACAGATTCTCCATTTTGGAGATTATAAGATTGATTATATTATTAAAATATTCCATATATCTAATAAAATATTATTGATCTTTCTAAAATTTTAATTTCAAAGTTTGTTATTGGTGGGAACATATTAAAAAAAATGTTTATCTTTCAATGTAATCATTTTTTGGTAGTTCTTCAAATATGTAGAATCTCTCTCTCTCTCTCTCTCTCTCACACACACACACACACACACACACACACACATATACCTTCTCCATTTTGGAGTTGGAGAATATGTTAAGTTACAGCAAATTACATAAAATTCCCAAAATCTCCATTTGCTTTATTTTGGAGAATTTGTTGGAAATGCTAAGTCTTATACTACTTTCATTATTGTGGATTGTTAAAAATTGAGACTTTTATATACGTGGCTTTGAAAATCATGGTTTTCGTTCTTATAATCAGGCCCGGCCCTAGGGCCGTGCAGCCCGTGCGGCCGCACAGGGCATCAAAGCCGATAAGGGCATCAAATTTTTATATATCAGTAGTATAGGTTTAATAATTTGGGTTTGGGCTCAAAAAAAAAATCAAAGTCCATATTTGGTTATTGGTAGGTTTGTATTTTTAATATCAAAATTCAAAGCCCATTTGTTTATTAGATAATGAAAAAAAAAGTAAATAACGTTCTTAAGCTTCTGCCTTCTAGCGTCGATCGACATTGACTCTTCCGATTTTCAATACGGCGTTCCACTTCCAGAGGCACAGGATCAGGGCCGTTAGGCCGACGATGTATGGGTCGATGCTTGTTGTCGACCGTCGGTGACTATATATACGAGATATACGACCGATTCACATCACAGTCTCACCTATGCGACCAATTTAGGCATTTAGCAAAGGCAACTCTCAATCTTTCGTTGTTTCTCAAATCTCAAGTGGATTTCTTCTGTTAGTTCTGACTTATGTGCTTTAGTTATCAATATTTCATTGTCGGTTCTTCACTTCTTTCGGTTCTTCCCAATCTGTGCGGCTGTGCTTCTGTGCAACACTAGAAGATTGTTATTTCTTGTTGAGTTGTTTCTTGATTTTATTCTCAAGTCCCACTGTCCCAGGTATAATTTTTGTTTCTAAACTCTAAATTCATTGTATTTCCAATTTCCAATTTTTGTGTGGTTTACTGATAATTGATAATTAAACCCTAGTTTTAGAAACTCTTGTGTGGTTACTGATAATCTATTTCATTATGTTTAAAATTGATAATGGTGGAAATTTGGGAAAAAAAACCCTAGTTTTAAGAAGATGAAATTAAAGCTCATTTGTCAATGGCTTACTGATTTTGGCTTATTTTGACAATGGTTTACTGATTATGTGATTTTTGTCAATGGCTTACTGAGTTACTGATTATGTCAATGGCTTACGACTTTGGTTTACTAGTTATGTCAATGGCTTACAACTTTGGCTTACTGATTTTGTGATTTTTGTCAATGGCTTACTGAGTTACTTTAGTCTTTTGAATTTTGTTTACAACTTTGGTTAAACTAATTATAGTTTTTACTTGTCTTTTAAGTTGCAGATTGAAGTAAAGGTTCTAGTGTACCGGTACTAATTTAGAAAAGGGAAAACTAGAAAGGAACGAAACACGATCTTAATCCAGGTTTTATCTTTCTATACTCGACTAGTAGTAAACATGTTTCCTAGATCACAATCTTCAGGTGCACAAAACAGAAAAAGAAGAAAAAAACAGTAAGAAATTGCTCAATTTTTACAGGGATCATCAAATAGATATTTTGTTAGGTCTGAAAATGTGCCCGAAAATGTGCCTGAAAACCTCAATGAGTTTGTTGACAATATTGAAAATTCAGTTGAAGAATTAGTTGATGATTTTGTCGTTTCATTTACTTAAAATCGCTTAGGGGCATTTTTTAGTATCTCGCACAGGGCATCAAAATCTTTAGGAACGACCCTGCTTATAATTTGCTATTTATTACTTTTTTGTCTTATCGACTAACTCCGTCATTAGTCTACTATTAAATATAAGGAACAAAAATAATGAATAAGAAACAACATGAACAAAAAAGAATGAATTATAAAGTATAAGGAAATCATAATTTCAAGAACACAAAAACGAAAATTGTTGTTTTCAACAAATTATAGGTACGAAAAATGTAGTTTACTCTTCTTTCATTCTTAAAACATGTAACATCTTATATTAGGTCTTTAAATATCTTATTTTCCTTTATCTTTGCTATATTATAAGAATTCACTTTATTTGTCAAAAATCTTTTTAAAATGCAAGTTTATGACTTGTTATTATATAGGTACAAATTTTTATATTTTTTTTGTCTGAATTTTATAAAACTAGCTAACCGATAAACTCACTTCAAATATAGGATAAATACTGAATCATAATAATACAATATTATGCTATAGTAAACTAATAACTAACATAAAACACTATCGCTTTTAAGCATTGTGTGCCTCAGAAAATAAAGGCAAAAGGGTTGGAAAGTTCATAAGTTTCGTATGTTAATGTTTTCTTGATTATTGATAGTTTCCTTTCATATATATGATGTGTCCAAACAGAATTAAGTATTTTATTGTACCTATAAACTATTTGAATATCTTGTTAAATAATAATATTAACCTTCAATTTATATTTCATATAATTCAACACTGAATAACACGTAAAACCATAAAATAAAATTATAAAAAATGGAAAATAGAACGAAGCATAAAGGAGGATTGAGGCTTTGAGCAGGACCCTTTATGACAATTTGATTGTTAAAAAAAGGCCTTATCAAGTGAAAAAAAAATTATTAAAAAAATTTCATTATAAAATATAAAATAGAATACCATAAATTCTAATAAATCTTATAAAATAATATTCGAGTATTCCTAAATATATAAAATCATCAATAAATAATCAAATCAATCTACATCTATATCTATACTATATTATAAAGATGGTATAAAAAACTCTTAAAAACAAGTCTTAAAGCTTAATGTACCGCTATTTAATGCTAATTACTTAAAAAACAACCATAAAAGCTGTATGTACTACATTTAATGTTATTCATTAATTTTCAATCATTATCTCTAACCATTTTAACTCTCCTAAAATCATTTCCCACTTTAACTCCCCTAAAATAACTCTCACCATATTTTAGATATAAAAAATCTAAAATATAATTAAAAAATCTTACAGAATATTTTATAAAAAAAATTATATTATTAAACCAAAATAAATTACATTATATTATTAAGTCTAAATTAAACAAATTTATATAAAAAAATCATTATCACTCTCTCACAACCATCCAAAATCGTAATGTAAATCGACAAAAAACAGAAAATAAAATGAAACATTAAAATCGTGATATATCTAGCTGCATTGCGCGAGTACATTTATAGTATTATCTAACAAATACATAACTAAGTGATTATCAACAAACCACCAATTGTTACCTCACTTGACCAAAGTTAAAACACTATTACTATTTGTTAAAATAAACAAAACTATTTTAAACACCTAATTATAAACAAAATCATCTCATCATATTATTCCTACAAAATTGAACATATAAAAATATCAAATAAATATAAACAAAACATATTGCACTTGTGGTTCCTATTGTTCTTTCATTCAATTCAATTTTTTTTTACTTCTTTCTAAAATACTAAAGAAATAAAAACCATGCTCATTGTAAAAAATATTATTATAACGATAATTTCATTTTGCTTATTGAAATAAACTTTTTAAGATATCAAAGAAGTTCCACAAATTAGATTTGAAATATAGCCCATATCACAAGTTACCACAAATAACTCTCTCTATACACTACGGGATAATTGCTTATTTCCGACCAAGATTATCGACGGATTATATCCGTCGGTAATTACCGACGGATCACCGACGGAAATGAAAACTTTGCGACGGATAGACTATCCGTCGGTAAATGTCTACATTTACCGACGGATATGAAATTAAATTATTTTATTTTATTTTATTTTTAAATCCGTCGGTAATTTATATAATTTAATAAATATTTATTTTTTTCTGACGTCCGTCGGTAATTACCGACGGCCTTTAAGAATCCGTCGGTAATCCATCGGTAAATTTAATAATTTAATAAATATTTATTTTTTCTGTGATCATGTATGTGTGTATATATATATGTATGTATGTTTGTATGTATGTGATCATGTATGTATATACACATGTACATATGTGATCATGAATGTATGTACATCATGTATAGTATGTATGTACATCATGTACATGTATAGTACATATGTGATCATGTATGTATATACAAGTACGTATGTGATCATGTATAGTATGTATGTGATCATGTATGTATGTACATGTACATATGTGTTCATGTATGTATATACACATGTATGTATGTGATCATGTATGTATATACACATGTACATATGTAATCATGAATGCATGTACACCATGTATAGTATGTATGTACATCATGTACATGTATAGCACATATGTGATCATGTATGTATGTACATGTACATATGTGTTCAGGTATGTATATACACATGTATGTATATACACATGTACGTATGTGATCATGAATGTATGTACACCATGTATAGTATGTATGTACATCATGTACATGTATAGTACATATGTGATCAACTGATCATGTATGTATGTACATGTACATATGTGTTCATGTATGTATATACACATGTATGTATGTGATCATGAATGTATGTACACCATGTATAGTATGTATGTGATCATGTATGTAATATGTATGTATGTACATATGTGATCATGTATGTACCATTAAAGCCCAACTAGGAACGTTAAAGCTCAACTGATCCATTAAAGTCAACCGGGTCCATTAAAAGCCCATTTGGGTACGTTAAAGCCTAACTGGATCCATTAAAAGCCCAACTGGGAACGTTAAAGCCCTACTGAATCCATTAACTGGATATATTAAACCCAACTGGATCCATTAAAGCCCAACTGTGTATGTTAAAGCCCAACTGGATTCATTAAAGCCCAACTGTGTACGTTAAAGCCCAATTGGATACGTTAAAGCCCAACTGGGGACGTTAAAGCCCCACTGGGAACGTTAAAGCCCCACTGAATCCATTAAAGCCCAACTGGTAACGTTAAAGCCCAACTAAATCCATTAAAGCCCAACCGGATTCGTTTAAAGCCCAACTGGGTACGTTAAAGCCTAACTGGATCCGTTAAAAGCAACTGGGTATATTAAAGCCCAACTGGATTCATTAAAGCCCAACTGTGTACGTTAAAGCCCAATTGATACGTTAAAGCCCAACTGGGAACGTTAAAGCCCCACTGAATCCATTAAAGCCCAACTGGATCTGTTAAAGCCCAACTGGATCTGTTAAAGCCCAACTGGTAACGTTAAAGCCCAACTAAATCCATTAAAGCCCAACCAAATCCATTAAAGTCCAACCGGATTCGTTTAAAGCCCAACTAGGTACGTTAAAGCCTAACTGATCATATTTGGTCCCTGATCTAACCGGATTCGTTTAAAGCCCAGTTACTTCAGGGGTATTTTAGTCAATTTAAATAAAATTTGATAAATTAATTAATAATTTTAAATATAATTTGATAAATTAATTAATTAATAATTAATTTATTAATTTTAATATTAAACAATATATTAATTAATAATTTATTTAATAATTATAATTTTAAATATAATTTTAATTTAAAAGTAATTTATTTAAAAAAAAAACAATTATCCGTCGGAAATCCGTCGGTAATCACCGACGGATAAAATAAAATTGTCCTTTTCAAGCAATTCAATTAAACAAACAATCTACAATTCAAGATTTGACATTGAAGATCTAGAGAGAGAGTAGTGATAGAAAGCAATCTGATGTGTATTGATATAACAGTGTAATACAATTATTCTTGTTACAAGATTATCAAAGGCAATAGGTATTTATACCACAAGTCTAAAACCACATGCTTAACAACAAAGTAAACTCTAAGATTGACTAAACTAAACTTTGACTTTGTTGACTTATCTTGACTTGACTTTTCCTATTAAATCTTGGATACAATAATACACTAACAATCTCCCCCTTTGTATTCAAGATTTAATAAAATTTTGACAATCGTCTTCAGCGCTTGATTCTTCAACTTTTGTCTCTTACAATCTTCAGTCTTTCAGTCTTTGAAGAATCTTAAAAAGTCTTTAACACTTTGCATCTCTGGAAAGTCAACAAGTCTTGAACAAATCTTTGAAAACTTTGGAACTTTGAGGAATCTTTGAAAACTGTATATCTTCATCTCTTTGATCTCTTGATCGTCTTTGGAAAAACGAACTTTCACGAATCTTCTAATTTGACTTTGAATAAACTCAGAATGATTTCTTTTCATCTGGCTTGGACTTTCAGAATCATCTTTAGAAAGCCTCTTTTCTTCAAATCAGCTTTGAAATTTGAATCTTTCAGAAATTTCTTCCACTTTTTGACATCTCATCTCTGAAATTGATCTTTGTAGATTTCTCCCCCTTTTTGATGATTGTGAGCGTCATAATCATCAAAACATCTTCAATTTCAACATAATCTTTGATTCTCCCCCTTGAAAATACATTCTCCTCCTTTTGATCTGAACTGAATCATGAACTGTATATACCCGAATCTTTTCAAATTCAAATATAATGGACGTTGTAACCCTGATTCAACAAATGAAACAGTCGGTGAATTTCCAAAAATTCTTAAAAAAAATAGCGGGCTTAAAGCCCTAATCTATCGATTTCAGTCTCCCTCTCTCAGTCTCTCGTCTCCCTCTCTTAGTCTCTCGTCTCTCCCTCTCGTCTCCCTCTCCCTCTCACTCTCAATCTCGATCTGTCCCTCTCACTCTCGCTCTCAGTTTCACTCTCGACCGACGTCGACCTCCACACCGGCGTCGACCTCCACACCGGCGACGACGACCTCCACAACCTCCCTCGTCTCCCTCGTCTCCTCTCGTTTCTGACCTCGATCAGGTATGATTTTTTAAAGAGTAAACTATGATTTTCATCGATGTTGGTTTATTGTTTATAACTATTTTCGATCAAAAGGCTGTGATGTTGAGTTTGTTTGCATCTAAGTAGGAATCTCTGTGTGTGTATGTGTGCAAATGGTTTATTGATAAGTTTATTGATAAGTTTATTAATATGGATCAAATATGTGATTATTGATAAGTTTATAACTCAATGAACAAATATTGATCAAATGTATGTGATTATTGATAAGTTTATAAGTATGGAAAGAAAATCTCTGTGTGTGTATGTGTCCAAATGGTTTATTGTTTATAACTCAATTGTTGTGTTTATAGGGCTATGACTACACGTCAAAATGAACAAAGTGTATGTATGTATGTATGTATGTATGTATGTATGTATGTATATATTGTAGATTGAAATTGATATGAGCATATTGTACATTCAAATTGATATGAGTTGTTTTAGCTTATGAAAACGCCATTTTTGGTTTGATAAACTTGTGATAATGTTTTTGTATGAGTTTAGCTTATGATTTGGTTTTTGTGAAAATGTTTTGGTATGATTTGGTTTGATAAACTTGTGATATTAATTAGTTGGGTTGTCATTTATTGGACAAACATTAGGTTGATAAATGGAGACATTTGGTATGATTTAGGATTTGATTATACTTGATTTTATTTATTTATTTTTGTTGGGTTGCCAATTGTTGGGCAAACATTAGGTTGATATATGAAAATATTCATTTTATAGCCGTTATGTCGCCGAAATTTTAAAAAACATATGTTTGACTTTCTGTTATCCCAGTTTAATCTAGTTGGTAAACAATCAATCAAGTAATCAAGCAACACAATAATAATCAAGAGATATATAAATCAGAGTAACATACCAATCCCTTGTATAAACTGTTAAACCTTGAGTGTTCTTGATACCCTTGGATTACAGAGAAACCTTCACCTCACTATTATATGATTATTGTAAATATGAGGATTCTTACAAGGTTAACCTAAAACTAAACTAATCAAAACTTTAAATACCCAGGCCATATGGGCTTTAACCTTAATGGGCTTTCTAATGGGCTTGGGCCCAATAGCTTAATAACTATTAACTTATTACATAATAAACCCTCTAAATGACTTTAGCACAATTGCAGTTTAAACCCTTAACTTTAACTTTAATCTTGAATACAATTTATGATCCAACAATCTCCCCTTTTGGATTCAAGATTAAAATTTTTTTTGCAATTGTCTTCGGGTCTTCTCTTGTCTTCACTTTTCTCTTGAGAATCTTCAGATATGACGTTGATAGCTTCAAAACTTCAAAACTTGATATCTTTAAACAATCTTCAAATCTTTAAAATTTTGAAAATCTTCAGATCTTCAGATTGTATTCTCCCTTTTTGTATCTTCTCCCCCTTTTTATATCTTCTCCCCCTTTTTGATGAGTGGTGATAATCAACATCATCAAAACTTGGCAAAACAATCTCCCCCTTATCAAGACAATCTCCCCCATTGTGTATGATCACGTAAGCACAGTCTTCATCATGTAACGAGCCCTGTATGAAATAAGAGCAGTCTTCCCAGATGGAAAGAGTGATTATTTCAATCTTTTCAGATTAAAATAGAAAGTAGTAACCATTCGAATCTTTTCAAATTCAAACAGTTTAATAGGTGTAACCCTGAATCAACAAATGACTCAGTTAGAATGCCTGTCAGTAACACAAAGTTACTGAGTAACACAAAGTTACTATATAAGGAGCTTGTTTGATGTAGACTCCCCAGGTCTTCCATTCAATCATCGAATAACACATGGTTATCTATGAACGTTCTGACAGAAAACAAATTTCTGTGTGCTCGTGCATGTGTATGAAAGAAATTAAGCATAGATGATTGCTTTTCAAATTAGGCTCAAAGTATGTAAACTTGTTGAGACAGCAACAAATTATACAAAGACTCAATGTGCATGAGAAAGGGTGCGAAGGTGGGGCAACTTTCCTTCTTTTTCAATATTAGTATCTTCGAAATGAAGAACCAATAGCGTATGTGCTGCGTCCCCAGAAAATGTGAAACATTCTCTTTTTGAGAAAAGAATGAGTAGCTGGTGGGGTTGTATGCAAGAGATGGCATGGGCTAGTTGCCTTTTTCAATGATGGTCACCAAATAATATGAACCAATCAGATTATATGGCTGCTCGGCTCAGAAAGTGGTTTGGTGCAGAGTCTATTATTCTTTTACTCTGTTCACTCACCCTCTTTCTTTTAATGCTCACGTCTAACCAATCTCTTTTTTTCATTTTACCTCTTCACACACCATCACTCAATTCTTTTGACCCTTCTCCCCTCAATCACTCAGGGAATACTTCCTGGGTAGGAAACACTGGTTATCGTGAATCCATGGAAGTTCTGTTAAGCTCACACACTGAATCCCATGTATTTTCCTAAAAGAAACATGTTGTTCAACAGGCTATTGTACATGTAAGCACAAATACCACTTGTTACATGAGAAATAAGACTTTCAGAGATGTCAAAACAGAAGATGTTTGACGATGCAATTCTCCCCCTCAAACTAAAAGAGTTTGACGATTTAAGCTCTTAAGGAGTTTTCAATTAAGCTTATAGACGATTTGTCATGAAGAATAAGATTTTGGAGAATCAAAAACGAATGTTGTTTATATGAACAATATATAAACATATTTTCAATGAAAACACATGAAATGACGTTTGATTCAATCAACAGTGAATACAAATAACGTGAGTATTACCATAGAAAGATTTAACTTTTGATACATGGTAATAACAAAGTCAAAATAGAATGTTCTGAACCGTTATGTGTATGAATACTTGACAAAGTATATTGACAAGATAAAACGCAAGTATTTATCTTTAAGAACACACGGTCAGATAAGCATTTAAGTATCCAAAAATCTGTTAATATCACAGATATTCTCCTCCTTAAATCACTATTGGGTTTTTTTTTATTTTTTTTTATATAAATAAATAAGGAAATAAAGCATATAAAAAATAGATAGAGCACTGAAGTGCGGGTTCTAATCCGATGTGATTAGAAGCCATAGTCACTTGAACCAACCTGCATAAGTGAAAGAAACAATGGTAATCATTTATGAAAATGATTCCTTTCTCGTTAACAACAGTTGGAAAATAACACACTATCAAGATTTGGAATACTCCCCCTTGAATCATGAGTAAGGTTTAAGACATGTTCAACATACCAAGTTTGCTGATTAGAAATTGAAATCGCTTTTCATCCAATGGCTTGGTGAAAAGATCAGCTAACTGGAAGTCAGTTTGAACAAAGTGCATTTCAATATTACCTTTTTCTACATGATCCTTGATGAAATGATAGCGTACATCTATATGCTTGGTCTTCGAGTGCTGTACCGGATTAGCAGTTATAGATATTGCACTCTTGGAATCACAATAAATCGGAACGCGCTTGTAGTTGTATCCAAAGTCCCTTAACTGTGTCGTCATCCAGAGGACTTGAGAACAGCAGCTAGCAGCAGCTACATACTCAGTCTCGGCAGTGGATGTTGAAACATAATTTTGTTTCTTTGAAGTCCAGCTTACAAGTTTGTCACCTATGAATTGACATGATCCAGAGGTGCTTTTCCGGTCTAGCTTACAACCTGCATGATCAGCATCTGTAAAGGCAGTTAGTTCAAAACGAGAATCCTTTGGATACCAAAGGCCTAGATTAGGAGAACCTTTGAGATATTTAAGGATTCGCTTAACAGCAGTTAAGTGCGACTCTTTAGGATTAGACTGATATCTCGCACAAAAACATGTGGCAAACATTATATCCGGGCGACTGGCAGTCAGATAAAGTAAAGAACCAATCATGCTACGATACACCTTTTGATCAACAGGTTTCCCGGAGGGATCCGCGTCTAAGAGTGTACCAGTAGCCATTGGTGTTTTCATGACGGAACTATCTGACATATTGAACTTTTTCAAAATATCTTTTATATATTTAGCTTGATTAATAAATATGCCTTCGGGTAATTGCTTTACTTGTAGACCAAGAAAGAAATTTAATTCACCCATCATCGACATCTCAAACTTTGTTTCCATTATCTTTGAAAAGTTCTTACAAAATTTTGGATTTGTCGACCCAAATATTATGTCGTCAACATAAATCTGAATAAGAATCAAGTCATCACCTTGCCTTTTAAGAAATAAGGTTGTATCTACTGTACCTTTCTTGAAACCAGAAGCAAGTAGAAATTTAGTGAGAGTTTCATACCAGGCTCGCGGTGCTTGTTTAAGACCATAAAGCGCTTTGTCTAAAACATAGACATGATCAGGGTGATGAGGATCAACGAAACCTTCAGGTTGAGCCACGTAAACCTCCTCATGCAGAACGCCGTTCAGGAAAGCCGACTTTACATCCATCTGATAGAGACTGTAAAGTTTTTGTGCGCTGCATAGGCTAGAAAGATTCTGATGGCTTCGATCCTTGCAACCGGGGCGAATGTTTCATCATAGTCAATGCCCTCTTGTTGACAATACCCTTTGGCGACCAAACGAGCTTTGTTTCTCACGACTACTCCAGCTTCGTCTTTCTTATTTCTGAACACCCACTTTGTTCCAATAACGGATTTACCTTTAGGTAGTGGGATCAAGCGCCATACCTTGTTCCTTTCGAATTGTAGAAGCTCGTCTTGCATAGCTGAAATCCAGAATGGATCTCGTAGAGCTTCAGCCGCTTTCTTTGGCTCTAAGGAACTGAGGAAGCTTGAAAACATACAGAAGTTAGCTGTTGCAGATCTTGTTGTGACACCAGATTGTACGTCACCTATCACGTTTTCCAGGGGATGATCCTTAGTCCAACGATGTGTGCTTGGTAGTGCATCAACTGCTTGTTGCGTATTTGATGCATCGTTGTCATCTTGTACGACAGGTTGCTCCACAGATGTACTCGGGACATCTTGTACTGGTGTTTCTGACACTGAAGCTTCTGGACTAGCGGTTGAAGTGCTCGGGACTTCGTTTCCAGATGAACTGTCTGTAGAGACAGATTCAGTATTAGTAGAGTCAGAAACTAACGGTGTAGTTGTACCTGATGGAGTTGAAGTGTCAGTGACTTCGTCGGAAGGTCCAGGCATGTCTTCAGAGATAGTAGGGACCTCCGAGTTTGTACCACTTGTTATTGATGTTGATATGCCTTTTTCAAAATCTGCACATATATCATCAAAGGCATCAATAAACAATAAATCTAACTCAGATGAAGTAGAGTTAGAGTTTGAAGAAGATGATCCTGTTATAGCTGGTTCTATTCTTGCTTGAATAGAAGCTTTGTCGTTAAGACCGAGTTCTGAACTGTTGTGTACAGAAGTCCTTGTAGAATTCTCATCAAAGGAGACATTCATGCTCTCAACAACCGTCTTAGTTCGAATAATGTAAATTCGATAAGCTTTGGATGTCAGAGAGTATCCAACGAGATATCCTTCATCCGCTTTCTTATCAAACTTTGATAATCCTTGACGCTCTTTTAGAATGTAACACCTGCAACCAAAGACACGAAGAAATTTGATATTAGGTGTACGATTGTTAATTAACTCATATGCTGTTTTATTAACTCGCTTGACCACAATGGTACGGTTCTGTGTAAAACATGCTGTAGCGACTGCCTCGGCCCAAAGGTATATGGGTAGATCTGAGTAAGCAAGCATAGTACGAGATGCTTCAACCAGAGTGCGATTCTTCCGTTCAACAATGCCGTTTTGCTGTGGAGTGTAGGCTGCGGAGAAGTTGTGTGAAATACCCACGGAAGTAAGATAACTCTTCAGGGTGTCATTCTTGAACTCCGTGCCATTATCACTGTGAATGGTTCTTACTGGCAGTTGAAGACGTACTTGAATACGCTTGATGAAAGCGATAATCAACTCTGGCGCATCTGACTTGTTGCGAAGAAACTCGAGCCATGTATACCTTGAGTAGTCATCTATCATTACCAACACATACTTCTTTCCGTTGATAGATGCTGTGCGCATTGGGCCACAAAGGTCCATATGAAGAAGTTCCAGTGCTGATGAGGTCGATGATTCAACTTTGGACTTGAAGGAGCTACGCTTCATTTTGCCCAACTCACATGCGGAACAGAGTAAGTCTTTTTCGAACCTCAATTCTGGTAGACCTTTGACCAGACCTTGTCTTTGTAGCTTCGCTATAGATCGGAAATTCTGATGAGACAAGCGTCGATGCCACGTCCATGATTGTGCTTTAGAAGCTTTGGCTAGTAGACATACTGGACGTGTGGCAGACAGTGTAGGGAAATCTACATAGTATAGATTTCCATGGCGCTCAGCTTTGAAGACTTCGTAACCATCGGGATCCTCTAGATAGCAATGAGTGGTTGTGAAGCGAACTTGATATTGCATGTCATAGAAGTGGCTGGTACTGAACAGATTGTGATCAAGTCCTTCAACATATAACACTTTTTGAATCTTCACAACACCGTTATCGAGCATTCCATATCCTCTGACGTGGCCTTCGGCTTCAGAATTTGCAAATCTAACTGCTCCGGCAGGCTCCTCCACATAGTTATGCAAGAGGTGCTTGAATCCTGTCATGTGGCGTGAACATCTGGAATCTATTACCCACAATCGACAGGCCTGCAAAAGAGACAATTAGTTTTGCTTAGGCACCCATATCAGGATGGGTCCTTCGCGGTTAGCATCAAGCAACTCAGGAATATCATCTGGTTTGACTTTCACTCTCCATTCATAACGCGGTTTTGGAACCCATTTCCAAACCATCTTAACATTCAATTCCTGAAAGTGCTTTTTAGAAGTAGGATTGGCAACCTTAGCACGATACACTTTTAGTTGTGTAGAAGAATTAGAATTAGACTTAGAGTTCAGCTTAACTTTGCTTTTATTCTTTTTGGACTTAGGAGGGGAGTAGTATTTGAATGAATTATCCCAACAGTGTTTGCAATAAAGATTCTTTCGAGCAAAATTCATAAACTTAGATTTATCGGAACAAATCTTACATTCATGTTTATCAAAAGAAGTACTATTCAAAATAACACTGTCTGTAGGACAACTACTAGAATTCAAACTATTCTTTTTATTCAAACTAAGATCTTTATTCTTCTTACTCTTCCCAACTCCATTTCCTCTTATATCTGAAACAGAAACAGGAACCTTGTTAGTCTCTAACTTAGAAGGTGGTTCTTTTCTAGTGCTCTTTGAAGTCTCACCCTTTTCAAAAATACTCGGTGGATATTCAGGACAGTCAGAGTAAACAACTACAACTGTAGGTTTTGCAGGAGCATCAAATTCTGGATTGGTTCTTACCTTCCATCTTGGATCATTGAACATCTGTTTATCACTTGAAGCATTTTTAAACATAGTAACTTTCAAATCATTGATCTCTATGCAAAGCTCTTGATTTACTTTTAAAGACTTTTCAAGTTTATGTTTGAGATCAAAGTTTTCATCTTCAACCTCATCAAGAGACTGTTGCAACAAATCAATTTGCTTCATCAATTCAGATGTATGATCATTCACAGAATTTGATCCCTTTGAATTAGAAACAGGATCAGAGTCTGAAGCATTCATCATTTCAGAAAATGTATCTTCAGTCATGGACTCAATAAACTCCGTTTTATCATTTTGAACACAAGATTCATCCGCGGTAGCTGTAACTTCTTCAACCTCTTCAGGAAGTAAAGGTTTAGAAGCAATGGGAGTTGAGACTGATGGTATAGTAGATGGATCAACATCCGATTCATACTCATCAAATTTACATGCAGTCTCAGGTAGAACTGTCTTGGTGCTCACTGATTCTTTAGAAGGTGTGGTAAATAGTGATTCAAACTCAGTAAATTCGATCTTTCGAGTTGCATAGCTTTCGTTCAAATCACCATATGTAAAACCAACAGATTTAAAAAGATTTTGAGAATCAGTGTCACCAGACTTGTTCTTTCCCATTTCTTCTTGACCTTTGGTCTCTACAGAAGGTTTAGGAGAACTTGCTTCAACAAAAGTAGCGCGAATGTCAGGAATGGGTTTTATTGCGGAGCCAAATTTGTCAAAATTATATAGGTGCTCCGGTGCCTTTTTCAAAATTTCATTAATTGGCACACCCAAACCTGGTTTAAGTTTGTAAAACCTTTCGTCTTGGAGTTTATTGGTCAACAGATTTAATGTCTGTTCAGTCTGACCTCGTTTCATGTTAATGTCCTCCAGTTGCTTTATTTTGGTGAAAGCTTCATTTCTTTCTTTATAACAAACTTCAAATTTGATTTGAAACTCACCCTTTTCAGCATTAAGATTCACAAGATCTGTTTCTAAACCAGATATTTTTTCTTTTAAAGACTCTTTTTCAGCTTTTAAATCATCTTTTTCCTTTTCCTTTTCTTCCACAACAACTTTTAAAATAGCATTTTCATCACGAAAGCTTAAAACAGATTGATGTACAGAGCTAAGTTTGCCTTTCAGTAAAGCAAATTCATCTTTCATGCCATGTATTTGGGCCATTAAAGATTCAATAAGTTCAGAATTTTCACTTACCTCAGAGTTTGCTTCTTCGGATTGTGTCTCAGAGTCTTCATCGTCACCTTCCAGCTTTGCCATGTAAGAAACTTGGCTGAAATGTGCTTGTTCCTCGTCATCAGAACTTTGGAACAGCCAGTTCTCTTCTTCAGCCATTAGTACTTTTCCTTCTTCAGCTTTCTTGGCAATCAGTGACTTTCTTGAGTAGTACTCTGAGTTCTTCACTTTCTTGAATTTGCAGTCCCTTGAGAAGTGCCCAAATTTGCCACAGTTGTAGCATCTTCCTGGTTCATCCTTTCGCTCTTCTCGTTTCTCCTCTTTCTTTCCTTCTCTTCTATCTTCCTTCTGATCTTCTCGTCCTTCCTCTCTCTTTCCATGCCTCAGCTTGTATCGCATCTCAGACTTCTCTTTCTTGTAACCATCATACTTTGGCTTTGAGTAAAATCTTTTCTTGCCAAACCTCTTCTTGAATCGTCGCGTAATGAGAGCCAAGTCTTCAGAGAACTTTTGAATATCAGGATCTGAATCAACTTCCAGTTCTTCATTGCTTGAATCAGAGTCAGAGTCAGTAACTTCGGTAACTAAAGCTTTAGACGCCTTTTTCTTCGACCTTGCAGAGGATACAGAACCTTTGCCGGCTATGAGAGCCATAGAATCCTTCAGATGATTAGACTCATTATTCATAGATCTCACCTCATCCTCATGTTGAGCAAGAGTAGAGAAGATGTCGGTGACATTTTCTCGAGCCATATTCTTCGACATCTGGAGGTTGATAGCAAAGTTCTTCCATTCTGGATTCAGATTCTTGATGAACTTGTAGTTTATCTCAGAAGCAGATTTGGCGATTTTGTTCCTCCGCAAGTCATTGAGAATAATGTTGTACCTATTATAGGTATCTAAAAGCAGCTCTCCTTCTTTGGCATGAAATCCCTCGTAAGCATTTATGCACAGATTCTGCTTAGCTTGAATAGAAGCTTTACTTCCTTCAAACTGCCTTGCTAGTTCATCCCAGATTCCTTTAGTAGTACTCTGACTGTCGACAAGATTGTAGATGTCGTTTGGAATTGCCATCGTCAGATAGATTAGAGCTTCTTCTTCTAACTTGAGCTGGTCTTTCTGCTTTTCAGTGAAGAACTGAACAGGTTTAGGAATATCTCTGTCAGGGTTTTCAGGAGAGGAATCTGTAGCAGGTTGACCCTTTACTGTGATCATTGGAGTTTTGGGACCTTCAATGATTATTGTCATGAACTCTCTGTTCTTGTGATTCAGAAACTGAATCATTCTTGTCTTCCACTGCTGATACTCATTTGCCACGAGGACAGGAGGTTTGACTTGAGAACCCATCGAGAGAAGCTGATTCGACATCTTAGCTGTACGGTTAGTAAATAGACTTTTCTGTACCAAGACAACCAACTAGATGAGATCGTTAGAATCAAAAGTAAAGACTACACTCAAAATTTTTTCAGAAAAAATAAATTTCCAAAAATAATCAAATGCAGTCCTCGCACACAGTATAAAGCACTAATATCTATGAATAAAATACTGAAAAATTAAGAAGATTTTGATCAAGAACAAAACTTTTGTCCCCCTTCGCAGACTTAGCGGGTGGGGTCAAGGGGCAACGCCCTTGCGGGGGTATGGGGGTAGCGCCCCTAGAGAAAAAAATTTGACAATTAGATACCCTATCACAGTTTGCAAAAATCGACCGGGGAATGAACTGTACCGGTCGAAGGAAAGACCGGAGTATGCAAGTACCCGGTCGAATGGCAAGACCGGAGTAACAAGTATCCGGTCGAATGGCAAGACCGGAGTAACGAGTATCCGGTCGAATGGCAAGACCGGAGTAACAAGTATCCGGTCGAATGGCAAGACCGGAGTAACAAGTATCCGGTCGAGTGCTAGACCGGAAACCACTAAGGTCCGGTCGATACTTCTATCCGGTCGAAGGAAAGACCGGGGAATACTAAGGTCTGGTCGAAGGAATGACCGGAGATCACAACTATTCGGTCGAATTAAGGACCGATGTTTACAACTACCCGGTCGAATGGAATGACCGGAGATTAAAACTACCGGTCGAAGGTGCAAGACCGGAGATACAACTACCCGGTCGAAGGCTCAGGTCGAATAGGTATTGGTCAAACAATAATATCGATAAACACGATGAATGACCGAAGAACACACGATGAATGACCGAAGAACACGATGAGTTTCTGGATTCGACCGAAACCAAACCCAGAAACTTTAATCGACCGAAGAACACAATTAAACCAACAACTAAGCAATCCTTCGATCGAATGAAGCATAAAAACACAAATAATCAATTACTAATCGACCGGATGCGATAACAGATTCATAAAATCGGATGAACAGTATTTTTTCGATGAACAGTAAATTTTTCGATGAATAGTAATATCATAAAAAATTGATTCTTAGGCTCTGATACCAATTGTTATCCCAGTTTAATCTAGTTGGTAAACAATCAATCAAGTAATCAAGCAACACAATAATAATCAAGAGATATATAAATCAGAGTAACATACCAATCCCTTGTATAAACTGTTAAACCTTGAGTGTTCTTGATACCCTTGGATTACAGAGAAACCTTCACCTCACTATTATATGATTATTGTAAATATGAGGATTCTTACAAGGTTAACCTAAAACTAAACTAATCAAAACTTTAAATACCCAGGCCATATGGGCTTTAACCTTAATGGGCTTTCTAATGGGCTTGGGCCCAATAGCTTAATAACTATTAACTTATTACATAATAAACCCTCTAAATGACTTTAGCACAATTGCAGTTTAAACCCTTAACTTTAACTTTAATCTTGAATACAATTTATGATCCAACACTTTCCAATAATCAAACCATTACATTTAGAGTTTTAGAGTCATCTAAAACTCCTCTAAACCTATGGTTTGACTTTCAAGAAGGCAAACCATTACATGTAGTGTTCAATAGACTTTTAACTTTGTTGACACCTACGGTTTGACTTTTAAATAGTCAAACCATTACACGTAGGGGTTTTAAACTTTCCAAAACACCTTTCTTTGATTGTAACCTACGGTTTGACTTTCCAATAGTCAAACCATTACACTTAGAGTTTTAGAGTCATACAAAACTCCTCTAAACCTATGGTTTGACTTTCAAGAAGGCAAACCATTACATGTAATGTTCAATAGACTTCTAACTTCGTTGACACCTATGGTTTGACTTTTAAATAGTCAAACCATTACACGTAGGGTTTTTAAACTTTCCAAAACACCTTTCTTTGATTGTAACCTACGGTTTGACTTTCCAATAGTCAAACCATTACACTTAGAGTTTTAGAGTCATCCAAAACTCCTCTAAACCTATGGTTTGACTTTCAAGAAGGCAAACCATTACATGTAGTGTTCAATAGACTTCTAACTTCGTTGACACCTACGGTTTGACTTTTAAATAGTCAAACCATTACACGTAGGGTTTTTAAACTTTCCAAAACACATTTCTTTGATTGTAACCTACGGTTTGACTTTCCAATAGTCAAACCATTACACTTAGAGTTTTAGAGTCATCCAAAACTCCTCTAAACCTATGGTTTGACTTTCAAGAAGGCAAACCATTACATGTAGTGTTCAATAGACTTCTAACTTCATTGACACCTACGGTTTGACTTTTAAATAGTCAAACCATTACACGTAGGGTTTTTAAACTTTCCAAAACACCTTTATTTGATTGTAACCTATGGACTAGATCAGATCAAGTCCGATGACAGAGCAACGGGCTCGAGGGTTAGAGGCTCGAATGTGGCATCACAGACGCCCCAGCCGAGTTAGCGACCGCCACTTTTGTTGTCTGAAGCGGGCGGGTAAGTAGATGTGATATATTATTTATTCTAGTACATAATAAACCGATCCTAATGTTTTTTATGTTGTATATTTTACAATTGTGAAGGTTTAAGGACAAGTCGGCAGTCCGGAGGGCCATTGCCGTCTTTAAGTCCATGTTCGGTGGTCTTTGGGCTCATTTTAGGGATGTCCTTAATGAGCACTATCCACTGTTGCTGGATCGATTTTAGGTAGGTATTTTACTCTATTTAACTTATTGAGTGGATTTATTTTTACTTAATCCAAACAATGTGTTTGCAGTTGTATTATAGTTGGTCTCCTGAGATGGACACCGACGTACTAGCTGCATTCCGTCGTCACCTAAATAATAGGTACGCCGACATGATGAGAGATGCACGTGTCTTCGCCGAGGAAAGGGCTTTAGCCATTGATGGTGTCCAGTTCGACGGACGTGACTACAGGATTCTTGCGCCACACCCTCCAGAGTGGATCCGGAGTGAGTTTTGGGTCTAGATGATTGAGCAGGTTTGTTTTGTTTTGAATACTTGTATCGGGTTGTACTAGGATTTATATTGATTTATGTCTTCTTTTTAACAGGTATGGAACACCGACGCTTTCCGGCGTGTAGTTGCGGCCAATAAGGCCAATCGGGCCACCGAGTATGAGGGGATGACATTCAGACACTGTACTGGATCTATTAGTACCGCTATGCATCGGGACCGCATGGTAATTTATCATACACTAGACTAAATGTATATAATTGATGAATATATGTACTATATAATGTCGAATTTTATTACCTACTAACAATTTAAGTTGTGTATTGTAGAGAGATGCATGGGGGCAGCGCCCCTAGAGAAAAAAATTTGACAATTAGATACCCTATCACAGTTTGCAAAAATCGACCGGGGAATGAACTGTACCGGTCGAAGGAAAGACCGGAGTATGCAAGTACCCGGTCGAATGGCAAGACCGGAGTAACAAGTATCCGGTCGAATGGCAAGACCGGGAATACGAGTATCCGGTCGAATGGCAAGACCGGAGTAACAAGTATCCGGTCGAATGGCAAGACCGGAGTAACAAGTATCCGGTCGAGTGCTAGACCGGAAACCACTAAGGTCCGGTCGATACTTCTATCCGGTCGAAGGAAAGACCGGGGAATACTAAGGTCTGGTCGAAGGAATGACCGGAGATCACAACTATTCGGTCGAATTAAGGACCGATGTTTACAACTACCCGGTCGAATGGAATGACCGGAGATTAAAACTACCCGGTCGAAGGTGCAAGACCGGAGATACAACTACCCGGTCGAAGGCTCAGGTCGAATAGGTATTGGTCAAACAATAATATCGATAAACACGATGAATGACCGAAGAACACACGATGAATGACCGAAGAACACGATGAGTTTCTGGATTCGACCGAAACCAAACCCAGAAACTTTAATCGACCGAAGAACACAATTAAACCAACAACTAAGCAATCCTTCGATCGAATGAAGCATAAAAACACAAATAATCAATTACTAATCGACCGGATGCGATAACAGATTCATAAAATCGGATGAACAGTATTTTTTCGATGAACAGTAAATTTTTCGATGAATAGTAATATCATAAAAAATTGATTCTTAGGCTCTGATACCAATTGTTATCCCAGTTTAATCTAGTTGGTAAACAATCAATCAAGTAATCAAGCAACACAATAATAATCAAGAGATATATAAATCAGAGTAACATACCAATCCCTTGTATAAACTGTTAAACCTTGAGTGTTCTTGATACCCTTGGATTACAGAGAAACCTTCACCTCACTATTATATGATTATTGTAAATATGAGGATTCTTACAAGGTTAACCTAAAACTAAACTAATCAAAACTTTAAATACCCAGGCCATATGGGCTTTAACCTTAATGGGCTTTCTAATGGGCTTGGGCCCAATAGCTTAATAACTATTAACTTATTACATAATAAACCCTCTAAATGACTTTAGCACAATTGCAGTTTAAACCCTTAACTTTAACTTTAATCTTGAATACAATTTATGATCCAACACTTTCCAATAATCAAACCATTACATTTAGAGTTTTAGAGTCATCTAAAACTCCTCTAAACCTATGGTTTGACTTTCAAGAAGGCAAACCATTACATGTAGTGTTCAATAGACTTTTAACTTTGTTGACACCTACGGTTTGACTTTTAAATAGTCAAACCATTACACGTAGGGGTTTTAAACTTTCCAAAACACCTTTCTTTGATTGTAACCTACGGTTTGACTTTCCAATAGTCAAACCATTACACTTAGAGTTTTAGAGTCATACAAAACTCCTCTAAACCTATGGTTTGACTTTCAAGAAGGCAAACCATTACATGTAATGTTCAATAGACTTCTAACTTCGTTGACACCTATGGTTTGACTTTTAAATAGTCAAACCATTACACGTAGGGTTTTTAAACTTTCCAAAACACCTTTCTTTGATTGTAACCTACGGTTTGACTTTCCAATAGTCAAACCATTACACTTAGAGTTTTAGAGTCATCCAAAACTCCTCTAAACCTATGGTTTGACTTTCAAGAAGGCAAACCATTACATGTAGTGTTCAATAGACTTCTAACTTCGTTGACACCTACGGTTTGACTTTTAAATAGTCAAACCATTACACGTAGGGTTTTTAAACTTTCCAAAACACATTTCTTTGATTGTAACCTACGGTTTGACTTTCCAATAGTCAAACCATTACACTTAGAGTTTTAGAGTCATCCAAAACTCCTCTAAACCTATGGTTTGACTTTCAAGAAGGCAAACCATTACATGTAGTGTTCAATAGACTTCTAACTTCATTGACACCTACGGTTTGACTTTTAAATAGTCAAACCATTACACGTAGGGTTTTTAAACTTTCCAAAACACCTTTATTTGATTGTAACCTATGGACTAGATCAGATCAAGTCCGATGACAGAGCAACGGACTCGAGGGTTAGAGGCTCGAATGTGGCATCACAGACGCCCCAGCCGAGTTAGCGACCGCCACTTTTGTTGTCTGAAGCGGGCGGGTAAGTAGATGTGATATATTATTTATTCTAGTACATAATAAACCGATCCTAATGTTTTTTATGTTGTATATTTTACAATTGTGAAGGTTTAAGGACAAGTCGGCAGTCCGGAGGGCCATTGCCGTCTTTAAGTCCATGTTCGGTGGTCTTTGGGCTCATTTTAGGGATGTCCTTAATGAGCACTATCCACTGTTGCTGGATCGATTTTAGGTAGGTATTTTACTCTATTTAACTTATTGAGTGGATTTATTTTTACTTAATCCAAACAATGTGTTTGCAGTTGTATTATAGTTGGTCTCCTGAGATGGACACCGACGTACTAGCTGCATTCCGTCGTCACCTAAATAATAGGTACGCCGACATGATGAGAGATGCACGTGTCTTCGCCGAGGAAAGGGCTTTAGCCATTGATGGTGTCCAGTTCGACGGACGTGACTACAGGATTCTTGCGCTACACCCTCCAGAGTGGATCCGGAGTGAGTTTTGGGTCTAGATGATTGAGCAGGTTTGTTTTGTTTTGAATACTTGTATCGGGTTGTACTAGGATTTATATTGATTTATGTCTTCTTTTTAACAGGTATGGAACACCGACGCTTTCCGGCGTGTAGTTGCGGCCAATAAGGCCAATCGGGCCACCGAGTATGAGGGGATGACATTCAGACACTGTACTGGATCTATTAGTACCGCTATGCATCGGGACCGCATGGTAATTTATCATACACTAGACTAAATGTATATAATTGATGAATATATGTACTATATAATGTCGAATTTTATTACCTACTAACAATTTAAGTTGTGTATTGTAGAGAGATGCATGGGTGAGCCTACCAGCGACGAGGTTTGGGAGGCTACACACTGCACCAACAGGAAGCTTGTTCCGGGTGCGACTGGTCCGTCCACGGATCCTCCGATCTACGTTTACCCAAAGGCGTCTCATATGATTGTAAGTTCAATTATGCATGACTAGATATTTGTTTGTTTTATAAGATAGATAGAAATTATAGCAAACTTAGTTTGGGTTGCCATTGTTGGGCAGACGATAGGATTGTTTTGATAAAATCAGGTCACGGATATATATTCAAATCACAGTTGAAATGCTGCCGAATTTTCTATAGGTTAGTTGACTTGACAATGTCTAATTTGGTAAACTGTAGGATGCCTACCATCAGATTAGGGAGGAGGAGTACCCGGACTTACCTCCCGGCACTGTACCTCCCAATGACGCCGAGTTATGGGAGCGTAGTGTCGGAGGACGGCGTAAGGGCCGTATTTTTGGATGGGGACCAGTCATGATCCCTATTATGCTATGACCGGTGATTCAGGTGCTAGTTCGAGCGGGAGCACGCGCGATCGTCGCGATGAGGATGTATGCTTGTCAAATGTTGTTTAACATTGTTAACCATATGTTTATTAAATGTTGTCTGACATTGTTCTATATATGTTTGTCAAATGTTGAATTTCAGTTGGAGGAGCTGAGGCAGAGGTTAGAGAGAGAGGAAGCACAGAGGATCCAGTTGCAGGAGCGACTACAGAGAAAGGAAGCAGAGAGGATCCGGATGCAGGAGCGATTGGATAGAGATGAAGTAGAGAAGAGACTGATGCAGGAACGAATGACACAGTTTGACGCGTTCATGATCAAGTTTAACAATCAACACCCTTTCCCCCTCCGTAGGATTATGTTTATGTATTTACAGATATTTTGTACACTTTAAGAGTTAGTAATATTTAAAAATTGGCAGGTTTTGTACTAGATACAAACTGGAAAACTTTAATTTTTAATTATTTAGAAAAAAAAATTAAATTACCGACGGATTACCGATGGCTAATCCGTCGGAAATTATTTTTAATTTAATTTTTATTTAAAAAATATCCGTCGGAAATCCGTCGCTAAATCCGTCGGAAATAATCCGTCGGTGAATAGCCGTCGGTAATCCGTCGCTAAAAGTCGACCGTCGGTGATCCGTCGGAAATAACCACGCCGTCGGTAACCGTCGGAGATCCGTCGGAAAATTAAACCGTCGGTGATCCGTCGGTAATATCCGTCGGTGATCTGAACGTCGACCACCTTCATACCGACGAATATTTACCGACGGATCACCGACGGATATGGATTTTACCGACGGATCACCGACGGATATGGATTTTACCGACGGATCACCGACGGATTCGTCCGTCGGTGATAAGCCTCTGTTTTGTAGTGATATCGAGGGACAATCATTTGAAAACTTTTAAATCATGCAAACTTACAAACTCATCTAAACTATCTGAATTTTTGATCAACGGTTGAGGATTTTTCGGATTTAGATTTATTAACAAAATAGGGAAAGGGTAGTTTGGAAAAAGTTTTAACTATTTTAAATTCAAATTATATTAATGAATTTGAATTAATCTAAATATGGTTACATAATCTCCTTAATTTTCTCCATCATTACCTAATCTCTCTCTCTCTCAAAAATTCGGCCACCATTTCTCTCTTTCTCTCTCGAAAGTCCGGCCACCATCTCTCTCTTTCTCTCTCGAAAATCCGGTCACCATGATGAACAAGAATCCGACCACCATGATGAATAAGAAAGTGAATCCGTCTCTCTCTGTGAAAAATTCCGGCTACCATGATGAACAAGAAAGTGAACCCGAAAGGGATGCCAAACTCCGACGAATCATTCTAAACTCTGGTGGGTTTTCTGCATTTTCATAAATGAGTTCATATGTTTTTTCTCATATGAAACGTGACATTTTCAAAATAATAATTTATTTTTATAATTTCATATATTTTCATAAACCGTTTTCATATTTTTTCATAAATGGTTTAATATATTTTCCTCTCATTTAAATAATCGGATTTTTAAGTTTCATATATTTTCTCCTATATGAATATTCAGATTTTTTTCAAAGTAATCATATATTTTCGAAGTTTCATATGTTTTTTTCTCATATGAATCGTGAAAATTTCGAAGTTTCTTATGTTTTTTTCTCATATGAAACTCGCCGTAAATGGGGGAGGTCGCCGGAGTGGGAGGAGGTCGCTGCCGGAATTGGATGGTGACGGTGGATCGAGAGAGAGATAATTAAGGAAGTTGTTTTTTTTCTCTAAAAATACGAAATTTGTAAAAAGACAGAAATACCCTTGGGTTGCATAGTTTGTACTAATAAAAAGTTTCTATTTAAAAGAATATATATATATATATATAGGGGTGGGTTCAAACGAGAACATAGTGCATTTAAAAGAATAAAGGGATAGATCTCGGCCCTTGATTAGATTAAATCAGTGGTTGAAATTAATCATGGCATTTTATGTAATTAATGACAACAAAATACCCTTTAAAATATGTTGGTAAATGACTTTAGGGGAAAAATTGGAATTTTTTTAATGATATCAATCAGACGATTTTCTAGGGATTTGATGATCATATCAAATCAAAAAAGAAATCCCTTCCTAATTTATCTCAATACTTCTCAATCTCTTCCCATTTTTTTGAATATAAATTCAAAATTCGTTTATCATGGTAATCACAAGTGATTCGCTGCTATAATGAATTCAAAATTGGTTTATCATGTTAATCACAAGTGATCTGCTGGTATAATGAATTCAAAATTCGTTTATCATGGTAATCACAAGTGATTCGCTGCTATAATGAATTTAAAATTGGTTTATAAATCCCAAGTGATCTGCTGGTATAATGAATTCAAAATTCGTTTATCATGGTAATCACAAGTGATCCCTAAGTGATCCCTGGTATAATGAATTCAAAATTGGTTTATCATCGTAATCACAAGTGATCTACTGGTATAATGAATTCAAAATTCGTTTATCATGGGAATCACAAGTGATCCCTAGTATAATGAATTCAAAATTGGTTTATCATGGTAATCACAAGTGATCTGCTGGTATTATCATTGTAAATTTAATGCATCAAAATAAGTGATCTTATTAACAATAACCATATGAAATCTGGAAGACATGAAAAATCTGAAAAATCAACCCTAAAATACATATGAAATCTGAAAAATCATATGAAATCTGAAAAATCTGAAATCTGAAAAATCAACCCTAAAAATCTGAAAAATCATATGAAAAATCTTATTAACAATAACCATATGAAATATGAAAAATCAACCCTAAAATATATTCAAACCAGGGACATCTTCTAATACAGTATCTTCGACATTCATCTATGACTTCTCCAGAAAATCATCGTGATCAAAGAAAGGAAGAAGAAGAAGAAACAACCATGGATACGTCTTGAGTTCACCCATCAACAAGAATCGATCTTGTTACATCCTCCATGGTCGACTGATTCACAAATATAATTGACGACGCAGAATAAACAATACCATCGACAACAATCGATCCTATCAGTTCTTCCATTGGCGCCTTGCATTCATCGATTCGCTGCTTCCGTTTGTGGAAAAAATGAAACTTGAAACCTCCATAACAATAGATTAAGGATTCTTCGGTGTAGAAATTGATATGCGAATTCTGTAGGAGATTGCATAATTGTAGAGTAAAAGATACTAGTTTTGAAACGAGAAGGATTGGGACAATGATTGAGAGGATATCAGATCAATTTTGGAAGATAATCACTATCCAAAATTATTCATACGTGGTTAAATGACAAAACTATCCTTATGGTAAATCAGAAAACAGAAAAAAATAAAAAATAATTTAATTATTTTGATTGGCTGAAATTTATCCCTTTATTCTTTTAAATCGTTACCATTCTCGTATTAACCTACCTCTCTTTCTCTCTCTCTCTCTCTCTCTCTCTCTATATATATATATATATATAGAGAGAGAGAGAGAGAGCAAGGATCATTTGTTAACCATACATTTCTTGTTAACTTTATGAACCTTGCTCAACCAATAGGATTGCAAGATTGGGTGATATTTAATTTATTTTGATATTAAATGTAAAAGGGTACAAAAGTCATTTTCTAAATAACCAATTTTCATTAATTTTATTGTAGGTTACAATTGTAGAATTTTGTCCATTTTCATCAAACTTTTGAAATCAAACCATTATTATTATAGTTTTCCGGTTCCTTTGTTTGATAAAATCATATAGTCTTTGTTTTCCAGAAAATTTTCCGCTATTTTTCTTAAATCATAAAACACATGAACATACTTGGAATGAACGCAACAACGACATCAAATGTTATGAATTCAATCATATATAATGACGTCGATAGTAGTGCGATTGGTGGAATCGTGTCGATACGGGAAACACAGAATATGGATGGAGGATATTCAGTTAAGGCGGTTCGTATGTAAGTGCATACACACATGTTCGAGGTGATATTTAAAAGTAATAATGTTCATATTTCTTCATATAAATATGATGTCAGTTAAGGTAACATAAAGTTAACACATGTTCGAGGTGATATTGAAAAGTAATATTGTTCATATTTCTTCATATGAATATGATATTTTAAAAGTAATAATGTTCGTATTTCTTCATATGAATATGATGTCAGTTAAAATAACATAAAGTTAGCACATGTTCGAGGTGATATTTAAAAGTAATATTGTTCATATTTCTTCATATGAATATGATATTTAAAAGTAATATTGTTTATATTTCTTCATATGAAGATGATATTTAAAAGTAATAATGTTCATATTTCTTCATATGAACATGCATGAACCGGGGGTTACGATTTCTTTTGGAAGAATAATGTTCAAATACATGCAGATTCATGAACACTAATGAACCGGGGGTTACGATTCTTTTGGAAGGAACATTAATTAAGAGAGAATAAAAACGTAATATTTCATTAATTTTTTTTCCCAAAATACCCTTATCACTATAGTTCACTCTTAATTTTTCATTAATTGTACATTTATTAAGGTTTTTAAAAAATATTCAATCTTAACCATTGATTTCCAAGATTAATGGCTTATAATGGTTCATAAAGTTAACATAAAAAATGTGGTTAACAAATGAACCTGCCCCTATATATATATATATAGATAGATAGATAGATAGATGTTGGTTCAAATGGAAACACCATTATTTTACTATATCATGAGAACATTTTTTATTATAGTCAATTATATTATAAAGGTGAATTGAAATGAAGACACCATCATTTTACGAAAACCCAAGGACACATTTTTTTTATAGTCAATCACATGTGATTAAAGAGTATTTTTTAAATTAAAATCAGAGGTGCATGTGCGGGCGATTTGGCCTGTCACCGGCCAAGGTCCGACTCTCTAATATAGTATCAAAATATACAAATGTCATTCACTATAGTATTTCATGTGATAAATGTGTTTTTGTATTTTCATAAAATTGTGGCATTCTCGTTTGAACTCACCCCTATACATATTACCAACATAAATCCTAGATAGCAATAGCTAATCTTGGTACCATGGACAGAACTCAAAGAAACATATTCACTACAAAAATTTGTGCCATTTCTATCAACTGTTGGAAAAAGTTTGTGGAGGTTGGAGGTTTTCCTCCATCCCACATAGATGAAAATAAAAACTCAAGAGAACTTTATAAGTCCATATTCACCATTGGGTCTTGAACAAGTTGATGGGCTCATGGTGGGGGTTGTAAGTGGAATCCAACGCACGCTCGCGTGGCCGAGCCTGAGGGCGTGGGATTCGCGGAGTGGCACGAGGTGGCGCACTTTGCACTTTGCGGAGCCTCTCCCCGAGCTACGAGCTTTCTTTTTAACAGAAATTATAGAGAAAATAAAGGTGGAATTATATCAGGTAATTATCAGAAGATAAATATGTTTTCAGTTTAATTTTGAAATTTAAATGTTTTAATTAAAAACGTGTGTTTATCGAAAAGTCAGTTGGAAACTTAGTCTCCAACTGACAAATTGTGGCTCCTATTCTTTGGGAAAAAAGCTTCAATTTTTGGGGGATTATCTAGTATAAATATTGGGTTAAATCTCCCTCATGAACACGCCTGAAAACATTTTTCTTCTGCTGCTTTTCTCTCTAATTCTTTTCTACGTTTTTCATCTACACACTTCACGGTTCTGGGGTTTTGCAACAGGTATCTCAAAGCGTGTTGAGACGTCGTATAAAACCTTTAAGGACATATTTTCTCACGTGCAGTTCTTTAACACCCTCAAATTTGGTAAGAGCAACTAGTTTAAAATTTCGATATAACATCAAGTGAGGAACATAACTCCCTACTACAAATCAAAACTCAAACACCTCAAGGTAAAATTCTATAATTAACCTCAACAATTATAAACTCCATTTATATACCATGATTAAACCGAAGTCGGGTGTTACTTAACCCAATTACAAATTTCTCTTCCAAATACAAAAGCGGAAGACTTCACCAAGTTATACACTCTTTGAGAACATAACTAGCACTCCTCTCTTCATAGTGTTACTAGAACTATTCCCAACCAAAACCTGTTGCACATGCCGACAAATAAAAATGTTGTGTTAATGCCTCGTGAGTTCAAGAGTTTTACACGGATGAACATATTTATAAAAGGAGTAAACTCCACTTAAAATCATAACCTTTCAAAAGATTTACTTTAAACCCGGAGACAACTCTTTTCCAATATCATGCATTTTCAAGGATGAACACCTCATTACAAAACATTCTTTATAAAATAATGCAACCCAAAACTCTTTCGAAATGAGAGCGGAGATTGACTCCCATTTTAAGAAATGTGGATAAAACGTTGTATCCCAAAACACCCAAGCACGGGTGGGGTAAAACACTCAACCCATAAATCATAGTTAATAGCCCACCAATACGATACGTCACCGAAAAACATGGACACTAGGCCCAATACTCACGCAACCATAAAATGGAAGGAAACCAAATACCAAAACTTGGGAATGACGTATTTCATTCAAACCTTAATATACGCGGGGGAAACCCAATATTAAGGTCATCATTTACCGTCGACCACACAAATCTAATGATAATAAAATACGACGTTGACATTTAAAATACTAATGGTCGACGACGGGGGAGACCCGTATACGTTGACGGTGGAGGAACACACAAGTAGGCCGCCCATACGACGTTACTCGCATGACACCTCAATGTTTCCATCTTGGGTGACGAGAACAAGTGACTGGGGTCACCCGTGATGTTATTGGATTTCGCCACCTATCCCGATTCTAGTTTCCATGCCATAACAGACATCACAATCCTCAAACCGTTTATGCCTCTAGTGCTTGCTCCGTCGAGTTACACCTCAAGGTCTTACAGACAAGGGTGCCTATCCAATCTAGACGAGTTACACCTCAAAGGCTTGCGCCCTCTATTGCATACTCGCTAGTGTCCCAACGATCAATAATTATAACCAAATATCTATGGTCTTCCAAAACAGACTGACTTACATGCCTATGGATCCAATGCAACACAGTCTAACATTACATGACTATACCGAAAAAACCAACGCACTCGGACATGTACTCAACCTCAATATGCAACACGGTGTATTAGTATGTAAATCATAATCGGGCTATACATTGAGCTATTAAAACCGGAAAATTATCCCCAAGACTCTTTTAAGTCAACTCCGAGCTAAAATGCTCAAAATCCTTTTTTGACCAATGGTTAACAATCTCCGAATAATAAACGCACTCGAACCACACCATGCAAACACATGCTCTGAAAATACTTGAATAGACTCCAATACAGTTTAGGTTGGGGCAATGGTTTTCCAAATAGATTTATACTCCTTATCCTTTCAAAACGTCCCATAACCCAAAGATTTATCAAACCTTTTACCCAAATGAACACTAAAAGTGTATTTTCACCAAATAATCTCCATTTATGCAATAAACCATCAAAATACTATAAAATGACTTATTTATCGAGATACCCAAAAATCTCAAACGTGAGTGTTTTGCAAAGTTTATAAAGTCAACTACTTCGAATAATCAACTCACCAAATAACCGAACAAATGATAATTTCATGCAAAACATATAAATATTTTCAAAATGATCATTTTGGCATGTACAACGTTTTCACAAATCAACTTGAACTCACCTTGCTAGATTTAGGCTAAATCTAGATTTTACCCCAACTTGAGCTTTTCTTGGAGAAACTTGAATCCACAGGTTTCCAACCGTAAATATACATATTCCACCATATATAATTGTTCCCCAAACATTTTACACAAAGACCTCATCATATATCCAAAACCCTAATATCCATAAATGAAGAAAATAGGAGGTTACCTTAACCATAACTTCAATCCACCAACCAAGATACTTCTATGTCACCAAGATGAGCCATAAACTCCCAAACTTTAAGTGATGAAAAGGGTTGGATGAAAACCCTTGACAATTGATGAAGATGATGAAGGAGATGGAAAGGATGAGGATAGCTTAACTCTAGATTCCACATCTTGCTAGATGAGGAAGAATCACTTGAAACACTCTAGGTTTGGTGTTTCAAATGCCCAAAATCAACAATGGGGGTAAAGGGTTCGGTTCTTGGGAGAGAAGAATGAGATGGGTGAAGTGACAAATGAGAAAAAGGCTAAAAACTTGATTTTAAGCAATCTGGCCTCGAATGCGATTGTGCCAAGCGAAAGTGACATGCTCACTCTCGCGAGGCACTCTTGCGAGGCACTCTCGCGAGGAACTCTCGCGAGGAACTCTCGCGAGGCACTCTCGCGAGGCACTCTCGCGAGGCACTCTCGCGAGGCACTCTCGCGAGGCACTCTCGCGAGGCACTCTCGCGAGGCACTCTCGCTGGTAATGTACCGAGAGCTCCCAGCTCTCCGTGATTGTCCCAAGAGAAAGTGACCATGTCACAATCGTGAGGCACTCTCGCCGAAGATGTACCGAGAGGCTTTTGCACTCGGCGATTATGACACAGCGATAGTGACCTTGTCACTATTACGGGGCACTATCGCCCAACTCAAACCGAAGCCCAAAAGTTCACCTTTCTCGCCCGAAACGTTTCCGATGCTTTTAGAGATCCAAGGCATTTCCTCCCGTTCGCAAGGTTTGTCCTTATAAATTTCTACGGTGGCCCAGGGCCACTTTTACTGACTGAAGAAAATTACGGGTGTTACAAGTTCGTCTTACACTTTGATCTTCAACCAAGTTGGTATTTAATTTAGAGAATTGTATTTTAATTTCGTTCACTAGAGTGAACATACTGATTCTACTCCTTTCTTCTAACGACTCTATCACGAAGGATATAATTGTTTTTAGGTTCCATTAATTATGTTTTAGATTCGACAATTCAATATTTAATTGATCTAAACAGTTTGATAATAAATTCATTGTCTTTATAAATAAAGTTGCAAATTTTTACAAATAAGGTTGTGGTTTTTATTAATAAAGCTTTTTAATTTCTTTTATTGATAATAAAATTCAACAATCTTAAAGGTTTTATAACGAGAAATGGAATCCGGAAACTTTCAATTGATGCAACAAGACCTAGTTAAGTTCGACAACTTCGATGGGTCCAACTATATCTGATGGGCTGAAAAAGTGAAATTTATGTTAATGGTCCTGAAACTACACTTCGGGGCAGTTCAGTTCGTTTTCCATTAAGACATGTATGGATATAGTTGTCTGTATTGATAAAGTTGTCTGTATGATATCAGATAAATTGTGGTTCGATTGTTAAGCTGAATAAACAGTCTGAATGTCAGAAATAACCATTTTACCCCCGGTCTATATTTTTGTATTGTTTGAAAAAAATGGTGAATAAATGATTTTAATTATAAAAGTTAATAAATTATTGATGTTAGCCTTTGAAACAAATGAATGTTCCTTTTCATAGGTCTATTAATTTATAATTAATTCTTTAAGCATATGGAAACTGCATCTAACCGGGTTTGCTGAAATATGGATAATATGCTTCAAAATACATGATTTAACCAATTTGATGGGACACATCATTTCTCAAAGGAGATGATGAATCAGGGGCACAAGTTGTTGAAAAACCCTAAATAGTTAAAGAAAAGCAGAAGCGCCTGAAGGAGATGATGAATTAGGGGCACCCAACTGTAGAAAAAAAAACAGAAGTGTCTGAAGAAAAAAAATCGTCAAGATCGAAAGAAACCATCTTTCTTGATTTATATGAAGAAACAGGGGAATCGAGCTGCAATTTTGATCTGTACAGAACACAGATCCATCGATTTTCTCTTATCTCTTTCTTTTTAAGACCAATTTATCAGCCTAAAATTGAAATCTTGAGAAGTTTGAAGAAGATGAAGACACTGATATTTTGGAAGCTTGAAGAAGATGGAGCGTGAACTGGAAGTGAAATGAAGGTTGAAGAAGATAGGGTTTCTTTATTGCAAGGGTAGTTAGGGAGATTTAATGGTTGAGTGCAAAAGAGAGGTGATTTCTAGATGAGCGATTCAACAATCAATTGAGCAAATAAGCCACAACCAAACACCTATTTATGGCTGAGCGAGTAAGCCATATAGGTTATAAAGCCCAACTATGCCACCCATTCCCGAGAACCCGATACCCGAAGATGGAAAAAAGCCAAACTGAGCCAGAATTGTCGATCTAGAGAAGCAGCGGCTACTCCGTAAGGAGGCGGAAACTTTGGCTTGTGGGCATATTAAAAATGCCCTATATGACCGATTATATGGTCTTTATGCTCCGATTACTTGCCCCCGAAAACACGGGAATGCCTTGGAATTCAAGTACAAGGCACAAGAAGAAGGTACCAACAAGTATCTTATGTCTCGTTACCTGAGATTCCAAATGGTAGACAATGAACCAATACTTTAACAAATACATGAACTTCAAGTATTGGTAAATAAAATGAAAGTACTTAACATACCTCTTCCTGAAATCTTCCTAGTAGGGGCAGTTGTTGACAAATTGCCATCATCTTGGAAGGATTTTCAAAAAAGAATGATGCACAAATCCGAAGATTACTCTTTGGATGATTTAATTAAACACATAAGGATAGAGGAAGAGGTGCATAATCGAGACAAAAAGGGAAAGGCCGTCTTGAGTGCCAACAGCGTGCAGGCTGGTGGCAAAGGAAAAGAAAAAAAGAAAATCTAGAGGACCTACTAAAAAGTGGAATTTGGGTCCACAAAAGAAAAAGTTCAAGAGGCCTGGTCAATTATCGAGTCAAGGGCCTAAGCGTGTGGGTAAGTGTCATGTTTGCGGAGAAATAGAGCACTACGCTAGGGAATGCAAGTTGAGGAAATCTGGTCCACCAGCTGCAGCGAATGTAGTTGGTGACCTTGAACATCCTGTGGCAAACATGCACATAGATGAGATCGACATGATTGCTGAAGCTTCAACCAGGATAATGGCAAGCAGAGGAGGTTGGTTTCTGGATTCTGGAGCCACAGTTCACGTTTGTGACTCCAGATCCAAAGTTGCTGAGTATGGTCCAGTAAGAGTTGGAAAACAAGTGATGACGGCTAACAACGGTAGAGCTGATATCGTTGGGATTGG
This sequence comes from Arctium minus, assembly GCA_954870635.1. NCBI lineage: Eukaryota > Viridiplantae > Streptophyta > Magnoliopsida > Asterales > Asteraceae > Arctium > Arctium minus. The sequence goes on along the minus strand of OX941091.1, from coordinate 31,951,494 downwards.
AACTGTGTCGTTAAAGTTTTCTTCAGGCAAGACTTTAACCTTGAAGAATGTGTTGCACGTGCCTTCAATAAGCAAGTACCTTGTTTATCTGAGCAAACTTGATGATAATGGGATTGGAATTGCTCTTAAGGCTGGGAAGACCGTGTTTCATAAAAAGCAGCACTTCATAGGCAAAGCGTACCGTTAACTGGGTATGTATCACCTTAATTTGATTGAATATTGTCAGGATCGAAATTCGAAACAAGAATTAAACTTAAACACTTAGAAACTATGTTAAAGAAGTTTGCGGAATAACACTTTAACAGTAAATCAATGAAACAATATATGAGATCAAATCACAAGTTATATTGAATTAACTTAATGATTACAACCAAAGCCTCAATCTGTTAAACAGGCTCAACAGACGTTCAATACTTCTCTAAAGAAAGGATTACTAACAATCTTGAGGCTAATTCTCTCTAGAACAAAAACGTATTCTCTATGTGTATTCTGTATCAATGTTCATATCTATGCTAAGACTTCTAGACTATATATATACAAAACATATTACAAGATAAATATGAAAATAATATTGATCTTCAGCATCCAGTCCATAATTATCTTCAATCTCCTAGTCTTTCGCATCAAGCAATCAATCCATCTTTATCTTCATGAGCAACATTAATCTTCATCCTCAGCAGTACTAACCATGCTTCCAGTAGTAATTCTTCAAGCAGTACTAACTACTAGCAGTATTAATTGTCAAGATCGAAAAATTCTAATAAAAGGATTTAATTAACACACTCAGAAACAATGTTAAAGAAGTTGCGGAAAAACACTTTAACACTCAATCAATGAAACAATACTTGAATTCAAATCACAAGTTATATTGATTAACTTAATGATTACAAACTCAACCTCAATCTGTTGAACAAACTCAACAGACGTTCAATACTTCTCTATTGAAAGGACTTCTAAGAACCTTGAGGTTAATTCTCTCTAAAACAAACGTATATTGAAAATTCTATCAATGTATGTATCTCTATCAAGGACTTCTAGACTATATATACAGAATTAATTACACGATAATTATCAAAACAAAATTGATCTTCATTCCATAATTATCTTCATCTCTATCTCCAACTCCTATTCTTTCTCTTCAAGCATTATCTTCATAAGCAGTATTAACTTTCAAGTAGCAACAATATTCATCCTTAGCACATTCAGACCCAACAATCTCCCCCTAACTTAACTTTTCAAAATGAGAAGTTAAGTTCTTCAATATAGGGTCTTCATGATGCTTTCAACACTTTAGCTTAATTTCCCAGATTTGGATCCAATCTCAGACTTTGATTAATTGTCCTTCTAATCACAATTCTGGCCATTTCTGATCCTTTAGCACATACCAGCTTGGCTTTCAACATCCCTTCAAACTTAGCTTTGCTATGGTCATAGATCTTGTCAACCAAGTAGTACTCATGGTAGCTTTTGTCAATTGTGATCATGTAGACACCACAATTTTCAAATAACATCCAATGATCAATCTTTTTGAATCCATATTCATGATGTAAGTCTTTGATCCTGTACTTCACTCTTTCCGGCTCAAACATCATGCATAAGTACTCCATGGCAATCTTGATTAAGCTCATTTCAGTCCCTTGCAATACAGACTCATACAACTTTATTCCAACTTTGTACATTTCCTCCAAGTCAGCTCTGGAACAACTTCTGATCACCTTGCCCCAAGTTGCATAAACCTCAAACTGATCACCCATTCTTTTAAATCTGAAATATTCTTTTCTGTTGTCCTTCAGAATATCCCAAAAGATAATTTCTGGTGCTTTCATGGAGATAGGGTCAGCTTGCACTGGTTCTTCATTTGTCAAAGTCATGTACAAATGGAATTGCTCATTGAATTTTTGATTGGACTGCTCTTGATTCTGCTCTGGCTCTGCTGAAGGTTCTGCTCTTGCACTTTCAATATCCTTTTCAACTTCTTCAATTCTTGACCTCTTTGCCTTAGGCTTGGTAGCAATAGATTTCTTTCTTTTTATAGCTCCAATCTGTTGAGCCAAATTCTCTTCTTGCTTAGCTTCTGTCTTTTCTTTGATAGGAGTGCCTTCTTCACTGTCAGGGAAGGGCTGTTGTATGTTAAGGTCATGCCTTTCTTTCATCTTTCTTTCAACCTCTACCCTTTGAGTGAAATCCCCTTGTAATTTGGCCATCTCCTTCTTATACAGTTCTTCTATTCTACCATAAGACATGTTGGTAAACATCCCTTCTTGGACTCCAACAGACCCTTTCAGAAAGTTGATCATCTTTCTTCTTTCTTGATTGGCCAGAAATGTCTTTGAAGGTTGTCTTTGTCTTGTCTTTAATGTCAGCCTTTGCCTTGAAGTCTTCTTTGTAATTTTCTTAGCAGCAGCAGTCTTTAAACTCCTTTGAAATTCCTCATTAAGCTTTGTAGATAACTCCAAAGCCATCTCTCTGTCTTTTGCATATTGGATTTCTTCTTCCATTTCCATCTCTTCTTGCAGTTTCTTTGCTAGCTCTTCATCCAAATCAATCTGTTTCAGCTTCTTCATTGGTTTCTCAAACTCAACCACTTTCTCTTTCCCTTTCTTTTTGATCTCTTCCTCACTAATCTTTTTCTTTGTCTGTTCTGATTCTCCTTCTTTAATGACCACTCCCTTAGCCTTTTGAGTGGCCTTGGGTGTGTCATTCTTTGCCTTTACTAGAGTCTCTGCAATTGCTATTTCCTCTGCAGACATACCTGTTTCAGCTGCAACTTTCTCTGTTTCTACTGCTGTTGTTACTACTTCTGGTGTAGTTACTGCTGCTGATGTAGTTTCTACTTCTTTTGCTGTTTCTGCTTCTGCACCAATCACCCCCTCAAAATGAGATTCCATTCTAACAGAGCTTTGCTTTTCAAATTCAGTTTGACTTTCCCCATTTTTGGAAGCATCATGAGGAATGCTCCTTTTCTTCAATACAAACTGCTTTCTCTTTTTTTTCTGTACCAACCTCCGAACCATCTTCTTTAATTTGCTTATCTGCAATTGTTGTGAAAGAATCACCAGTTTCATCCCCTCTATTTCTGCACCCTGTTTGAGTACATCCAGATTGACATTTGCAATAGTTTCCATCAATTCCTCATAGTTATATCTATCCTCACCTCCTTTAGGTGTGTTGACCACCCTGGAAGGATCCTTGGAAGTTTTAGTAGGAGTCTTCTGCCTAGAAGAAGCACCTTCTACCCCCTTGGTTTCTTGGCACCTGGGACCTTTGGATGATTGCTCACCCAAAGTTGTTGTGGGGAAGGTCTTAAGGATGTTCACACTGTCCTGTCCTGCACTTTGTGCAGAATCAGTAGTGTGAGCCTTACTGCCCACATGCTCATCCTTCTCCTTATATAGCACCTTTTGGGGGTTGGGAGACACCCATATGGTTTCCCTTTCGATATTCTCTAATGGAGAATGCTCCATTAGAGGGCTTGAAGGCTTTGGGGGTGAAGATACAAGAAGGGAAGGAACCTTCTGTACCTTTTTCCTGATATATGTTTTGGTGATGGGGGATTTGGGCTTGACAATAGGGATCTGAGGAATATTAACAGAATGGAATGGTGTGGGTAGGTCATCAGTTGGGTGGTCAGATGTGGGTTGTGATCCTGATGCCTCACCATGGGAAAGAGACACACCCATCATTGTAGAGAACAATGGAGTGTCTTGGCCAAAAAAGTCCTTGGAAGGCCTTTTCATGTTTGAGAACACTTTCCCCTTAGGGAGTTTTGGTACATATACCTCCTTCAAGGTAGGTAAGTCCGTCAATTCCTTATTAAGTACTTCTTGTACAAACCTTGGATACATATAAAAGCCTTTTGATTTGGTATCCAGGTTTGACAGTAAATCATTTAAAATCATTTGAGAGAAATTAAACTTTCTAGAGGTTGCTAAGCAGACCAAAGCATAGGCTATGGTGCTGCTGAACTCACTCCAGCCAATTGTTTTTCTTGAAATGCAGTGTTGTAGGGTATGAACAAAAAATCTCCACTGAGGTGAAAATCTGTTCTTGAAAAACTTATATACGTCAGTGGGACCTTCATACCCCATACGACTAAGAACTTGGAAGAGATCTTCCTTAGGAAGAGAGGTAATACCTGAGGCATCATCTAAGCGTAGATGGATGCGAATACACTCTTCTGAGATGGTCAGGGGTTTATCACACACCCTTGTTTTGATGATCTGAGTGCCATCTTCAGTGTGGATGGTAGCATTTGCCCAAAATTGTCGTAGATGTTCCACACAGATTGTGGGATTGACAGTGAGGGCATAGGCAATGTGAGACGATTTGAGGAAATCCACAATCTGATGAAAACCTTCAGCCTGTTTGGGTTTTTGCAGCATAGCAACCTCATTGTGTTCATCAAAGAATTCTAGTCCTGCCATCGTTCTGATTGATTCTAGGGTTCGAATAGCAACGAGGGTTTACACTGGTGAGCAAGAAATCGAGAGAGAGAGAGAAAGAGTTGCAATGGAAGTTCAAAGAGCCGTTTGTATTTTGGCGGTCACAAAGGGGTATTTATAGGTGGAGGGTTTCAGTTCGAAGCAGTACTAAGTACCCTAGCAGTATTAACAGGCCCGCAACATTAACTCATATTAGCAGTAGTAACACATACGTGGCAGTATTAACACAGTCTAGCAGTATTAACACAGACTAGCAGTATTAACACCTACCAGCAGTAGTAACACTGATTTAGCAGTATAAATAAAGCAACCAGTAGTAATTGTGCACTTGCAGTATAAACTACCTAGCAGTAGTAACCATACTTAACTATTTTTGGACTGTTATCATGAGTAATATAGAGAGCAGTATTAACTGAACTAGAAGTGCCAAGTATTCAATCTAAGCAATCTGAAACACTTAAACACACAAGGTTAGTAGCACCATGCACAATACAATATGAGAAAGTAGACAGGAAGGAATCTATACAGAAATGGTACATAAAGCATATCAAAGGAGGGTTATTCAGTGTTTATCATGCCCACACTTGTGACCAAGAATGTGAATCTACCCACATCAAAAGATTTGGTGAATAGATCAGCAAATTGGTTACTTGTATGGACTTTCACAACCTGAATTAGCTTCTTTTCATTACAGTCTCTGATAAAGTGGTACCTGATTTCTATATGCTTTGTTTTGGAGTGCTTGACTGGATTATTAACAATGCTAATAGCACTGTTATTGTCTATGAAGATTGGAGTGTGAATAAAAGTTGTTAGAGCATAAATCTGTTGGATACAAGATCAAGAATACTGAAGATCAAAGTTGAAGAAAGTCAAAGTTGAAGAAAGTCAAATCTCATTAAAGTCAAAGTCTTTTGTAGTAAAAGTCAATGTATTTGTACTTTGTATTTTAATTTCCTTTGTATTAGTTGTAGGTATAAATACCTTGTCTTGTATTTTTCTGTTTGTAGAAGTTGTCATTTTCAGAAAATACGTATCTGAGAAAGAGAGAGTTTTTGTAGAGAGAGAGAAAGTTTGTAATCTTGGATTTGAATTGAAATCAAACAGGTAATTGATTTGTTAAATCTTGTTTGTTTGATTAATCTTGATTAGAAACTAGAATTTGGGAATAACAATTGGTATCAGAGCAGATCCAAATCGAAAAATCAAGAAATACGTATGTTCGTAATGTGTTCTTCAAGTCCAGATTTGATTTTTGAGTTTTAGTGAGTTTTTGGAGTTGTAATCGATTAAGTGTAGTTAGGAAAGTGAATTCGATCGAGTTTGTATAGAAAGATTTGTCAATTGCAATGTAATCAATTCGAATTTTCAAATTTTTGTGGTTTTCGTGTTCACGAGTTCTTGACACTGTATCTGATTCAAATTTGTAATTTCTGTGTATTTGATCGAAAATTAGTGATAGTTTTGTGTTCGAGTTGTATAGAAGATCAAATTGTTGAAGTTTCGAGTTAGGTTTCTAGGCTTAAATGAGTTGTTGGTGCGATTTAGTTCGATTTTAGAGGTTTGCGGGTGTTCTTCAGGTTTGCGTTTGATTCATAGAGGTTTTCGGGTCATTCATCAAGATATGTACAAGTTCTTCAGAGGTTTGCGGGTCATTCAAAGTCTGCGGGTGTATTCAACAAGACACGCAAAGTGAGATTTGCGTTTCTTCGAGAATCGAGAAGCTAAGTTTTGCGGGCTTAATGACAAACGTGAAGTAGAAGGATTTAAGTTCAGAAGACAAAATCGTAACATTTGATTCTGAATCCAGAGTACTTGTGAACAGTAACTTACAACAGCTATATACTCTGCTTCTGTTGTAGAGGTGGACACTGTGGTTTGTTTCTTGCACTGCCATGACACTAGTCTTGCACCCAAAAACTGACATCCCCCTAAAGTTGACTTTCTATCCAAATTTGCACCACCCAAGTCACTGTCTGAATAAGCAAGTAGGTCAAATGGCGAGTCATGAGGATACCAAAGACCTAATCTAGGTTGGCCTTTGAGATATCTGAATATCCTCTTGACTGCTTGAAAGTGTGACTGCTTAGGCCTTACTTGAAATCTTGCACACACACAAACAGGAAATATGATATCTGGTCTTGAAGCAGTGAGATACATGAGGGAGCCAATCATGGATCTATAGTGATGAACATCTACATCCTCCCTCTCAAGATCTGTAGTGATCTGTTTGTGTGTCTCCATGGGTGTGCTTGCAGGCTTTGAATCTGAGAATCCAAACTTAGTAAGAATGTCCTGCACATACTTGGATTGGCTTATAAATATCCCATCTTTCATCTGCTTAACTTGTAGCCCAAGGAAGAAGGTAAGTTCACCCATAGAACTCATCTTGAATCTCTTGTGCATCAAATCTTCAAAATCTCTGCACATTTGATCTTTTGTGGATCCAAAGATAATATCATCCACATAGATTTGCACTATTAGGATGTCCTTCTTCTTCCTCTGAATGAACAGAGTCTTGTCTATGATTCCTCTTTGAAAACCATTTTCCAAGAGATAGGTAGACAAAGTGTCATACCATGCCCTTGGTGCTTGATGTAGCCCATAGAGTGCCTTCTTCAATTTGTATACTCTGTCAGGATAATTTGGATTCTCAAACCCTGGAGGCTGACAGACATACACTTCTTCTTCAATTCTTCCATACAGGAAAGCACTCTTTACATCCATCTGGTAGACCCTGAACTTCATGAAAGAAGCATGGGCTAAAAATAGCCTGATTGCCTCAATCCTGGCCACTGGTGCAAATACCTCTTCATAATCAATTCCCTCTTCTTGAGTATACCCTTGTGCCACTAATCTGGCCTTGTTCTTTATTACTATTCGTCTTTCATCTTTCTTATTCCTGAAGCTCCATTTAGTGCCTATAGCTCTGTGTCCTTTAGGAAGGTCAACCAAATCCCATACATCCTGCAGCACAAACTGCAATAGCTCCTCTTGCATTGCTTCTATCCAGCTTGGATCCTTCATTGCATCATATGCCTTTTTGGGTTCAACCTGTGATAGAAAGCAAGAAAGTAAACCTGATTGTATATCTTTCAATCCTCCCAACTTACTTTGATTCCTTGTGATTATAGGTGAATTGATGTCACCAATCACCAATTGAGGAGGATGATTTTTCTGAACTCTTGTTTGATGAACAACCTCTTCATTAATATTTGCTTCCAGATTAGAGTCATTATTTTCAGGAGTGCTGCCACCAAAAACTGAAGAGTTATCATCATCTGTGTCATCTTCTTCCAAACATGGCATCTCAGGACCTTTGATTCCTGAATCTGAGGGTTGATCTTCCTTTTCACCTCTGTCCTCTTCATTATGAGCTGGTTCAGTGTTCTTTGAATCTGAAGTATCTTTCTTATCTTGGTCACAGAATTCAACAGGATCAGCAGTAGGTGTTGGGAACAACACAAACTCTTGTCTTTGTACTTGTACCTTTTCTGTCCCTGTTCCTGCATTATGCTCATTACTGAAACCCAAAGAATTAGACAGTGAATCAATGTCAAATAGCCAATCAGGACCTGAACCAAGTTGATTTGGTGTGTTCTCATTGCATTTGACATTGTCACTTTCCTCAATAATCCTAGAAGAGGTGTTGAAAACTCTGTAGGCCTTACTTTGAGATGAATATCCAACAAGAAACCCATCCTTAGCTTTGCTATCAAACTTGCCTAGGTGAGTTTTGGTATTGAGAATTATGCAAGGACATCTAAATGGTTTGAAAAATCCAATAAAAGGTTTCTTCTTTTTAAAAAGCTCATAAGGTGTCTTGTCTTGGGATTTCACTACTAGAACTCTGTTTTGAACATAACATGCAATATTAACTGCTTCTGCCCAAAAAGTGATTGGAAGTTTTGAATCTGCCAACAGAGATCTAGCAGCTTCTATCAGAGTCCTATTTCTCCTTTCAGCAACACCATTCTGTTGAGGAGTCCTCGGAGCACTGTATTGTCTCTCAATGCCTTTTTCCTCACAGAAGCTGTTTAGGTCATTGTTTTTAAATTCAGTTCCATTATCAGACCTGATGACTTTAACTTTTAGATTTGTTTGGTTTTCAATTCTAAGAACAAAGGATTTGATCAGTCCACTTGTCTCATCCTTAGTCCTCAGAAAATAGACCCAAGTGAATCTAGAGAAATCATCAACAATAACCAAACAGTAGTATTTCTTACCAATACTCATCACATTTTTAGGTGCAAACAGATCCATATGCAGTAAATTAAGAGGTGAAGAGATCGTATTTATCTCTTTGGACTTATGAGAAGTTTTGTGCTGTTTGCCTTTAAGACATGCAACACAATGATCATCACATGAAAATACCTTTTGTGGCAAACCTCTTACAAGGTTGTTTTTCACAAGTTTGTTCATTATTTTAAAGTTCATGTGACACATCCTTCTGTGCCAAAGAGATGATTCATCCAATGAAGCTTTTGAAAATAAACAATTTAAAGATGAATCAGAAGATACACTCTCCAAGTCTAAGCAATACACATTGTCCTTTCTAGGAGTTCTAAGTATTATCATACTTTCATCAACTACCTTGAACCCTGGAGCAAGGATAATACATTCAGTATCATTGAATAATATGCTAAGTTTCTTGTCACAAACTTGTGATACACTTAACAGGTTGTATCTCAATTGCTCAACATAGTATACATCCTCAAAGGTCATCTTACCTTTTGACACATTACCTTTTCCACTTATCTTTCCACCTGCTGGATTATCACCAAAAGCAACATGTCCTTTATCAATTATTTTGAAGTTTTGAAGGCAGGTCATGTTACCTGTCATGTGCCTAGAACAACCACTATCAACATGCCAAATGCTCCTTCCCTTGAGCTGTTGGTTGCCCTGCACATATAATAAAGCAGTTAGTTTTTAATAGGAACCCAAACCAAAGTGGTCTTGGGTTTCCCATTCTCATCAACATATTCATATTCAGACTGGAAGCAGTACTAACTTTATTGGCAGTACTAACTTTGTTAGCAGTACTAACATCATTAGCAGTACTAATTGGGTTAGCAGTACTAACTTTGTTAGCAGTATTAACTGAGTTAGCAGTAGTATTGCTTGCAGCAACACTATTTCTGTCAGCAGTACTATTTGAAGTAGCAGTACTAACAGATTTCTTTACTTTTGGAACCCAAACCTGGACAAAGTTGTTTGCTTTCCTTTTCTTTAAGATAAGCCTTGGCTTATTTGAAGTATTTTTCTTTAAATTAGCAAACTTATTCTAAGCATGAGATTTTATAGGTGCCCTTCTCACATTCTCAGCCATATGATTCCTTATTTGCTTCCTATAACCAACAGTATTTTGTATATTTCTTTGAAAAGTGATCCTTTGGTTAATAGGATTGAAATAACAGTGTTTGGATAGATGATTTAACTTGCCACAGATAAAACAAGGCTTTGGTCTGTTTATTTTTCTCAGATCAATTCCTTGTTTTAAAGCCCACTGATTATTTCTGTTTCTTTGATTTCCCCTTGTTTTATCATGTTGTTGGGTCTGATTCTGTTTACAAGTACAGGGATTAACAACCGTGGTTTGCATGTAATGGACTCCCTGTACCTTTCCTTTGCCTCTCTTAGAACTTTCAGCCTTCTCACTCTTTACAAAAGGTTTACCCCCCCCCTTTCATTAGTAAGGATATGATTTTCTAAAGGAATTTCTTTAAGGTCATCCTTATTCTTACTCTTAGTGGTCTCTTCCTCAGCCTCTTCCTCAATCACTACACTGTCAAGAGGATCTACATCTTGCAGGTAAGTCTATTTTCTCTTGTCTTTCTAAGAGGTCTGAAGTGGGAGGGATATAGTTATTGTTATAGGGTGGAGGGGTACTGTTGTATCCTATACCTCTTTTCAGGTTGTCATGGACTTGAGATTTTAGAAGTGAGTCCATTGCTTTAGAGGCATTGGAAAACTTCTCAATGTCCAACTTGGCTTTCTCAAAATCACTCCTTATCTTCTTACATTCCTCTTCAGACTTTTTAAGCTTAATTTCTAACTGATTCTTTTCCCACTTCCAGTAGTTAGTATCATATGTGTGTTGAAGTTCATTGGCTTTGTATGCCTTAATCTGTTCTTCCAAATTCTTAACAATCACAACATACTATCTTCTATCTTTTTCTAACCTTTTTAGGTCATCACACATGCTTTGATTGTGATCCCTGTACTTTTTAACAGTTTCTATGCAAGATTTTGAGCAAAGGTTAGATTTTACCTCTGTGGGAATATCAGTGCTTGCTGACTCTGAAACCTTAGCCATTAAAGCTTGATTCTGAACTGCTTCTTCTGCTTGGTCACTCCAATCAAATCCCATTCCTTCTTGGGAAACAAGAGCTTGAGAAGAGTTCCTGTTGTTGAAGCTAGTGGACTGTGACGGTTGATGGTTGCTAGTATGCTGTTGAGGCATTCCACTTCTGCATTCTCTTGCAAAGTGCCCCAGCTTGTGACACTTGTAACATTCAACCTTGGATTTATCAAATCCAACTCCATCTTCTCTTTTCTGAGCAAATTTATTCCTTCCAGTCCTTTTTATGAATCTTTTTACCCTCATTGTGAGTATAGCCATCTGCCACTTGATATCCATCTCTTCCAGATCATCAGCATTTATCTGTTCTAAGTCATCATTAATTAGAGTGGAATTAGCATGACTGGCTAGAAAAGCTTCTAAAACTGAGTCATTAGATCCATCTTGCTTTGATCCATAGGCAGTACTAACTGATTCTGTATTAGCAGCAGAATCAGTAGAAGATGATAAAAGAGCAACATTGTATGAGTATCCAGAGGGCCTCTTCTTTGCTTCTACCTCTGCTTCAAACACCCTAAGGTCATTATAGAGGTCATCCAGTTCCTTGTCCTACAATTGGTCATTCTTTCTGAAGGAGACAGTGTACATAGTCCATTCATCACCAAGAGATCTTGGAAATTTTCTGTTGACATCATCTTGATCTATCTGGACACCAACAGTAGCCAATTCACTAATTAACTTATTAAATCTATCAAAAGTTTGAGTCATGGACTCATTCTTTGTAGACATGAAGTTTTCATATTGCTGCTTCAGGATGGCCTTCTGATTTCTCTTGGTACTTTTGGTACCAGAAAATCTTTTCTCCAGTGCATTCCATAAAATTTGTGTATCCGTGCAGTTGCAGAACTGGTGTTGATACTCATTAGGTATAGCCAAGAGCAGAGTGCTCAAGGCTTTCATCTCTGTCTGCCTCATCTTTCTTTCTCCATCAGTCTTTGGTGGAGGTCTCTTGCCATCTGCATCTATTTTTCCTCCATCAGAGGGACCATTCTTAATGATATCCCACATTGAGAAGTCTGTGAGAAGAATATATTGCTTGATTCTGATCTTCCACATGTCAAACTCATTAGGTTTGAGCATGGGAACCTTTGATACCAAAACGCTGTCACTTGAACTGTCCATGATTATAGGTTTCTGAGTTTTCCTGCTCTGATACCACTTGTCAAGATCGAAAAATTCTAATAAAAGGATTTAATTAACACACTCAGAAACAATGTTAAAGAAGTTGCGGAAAAACACTTTAACACTCAATCATTGAAACAGTACTTGAATGCAAATCACAAGTTTTATTGATTAACTTAATGATTACAAACTCAACCTCAATCTGTTGAACAGACTCAACAGACGTTCAATACTTCTCTATTGAAAGGACTTCTAAGAACCTTGAGGTTAATTCTCTCTAAAACAAACGTATATTGAAAACTCTATCAATGTATGTATCTCTATCAAGGACTTCTAGACTATATATACAGAATTAATTACACGATAATTATCAAAACAAAATTGATCTTCATTCCATAATTATCTTCATCTCTATCTCCAGCTCCTATTCTTTCTCTTCAAGCATTATCTTCATAAGTAGTATTAACTTTCAAGTAGCAGCAGTATTCATCCTTAGCACATTCAGACCCAACAAGAAATCAAGCAATCAATCCATCTTTATCTTCATGAGCAACATTAATCTTCAACCTCAACAGTACTAACCATGCTTGCAGTAGTAATTCTTTAAGCAGTACTAACTACTAGCAGTATTAACTTTCAAGTAGTATTAATCCCTCTAGCAGTAGTAATCCTACAAGCAGTAGTAATACCTTTGAATAGCAGTACAAAGTCTTCAGCAGTATTAATCTTCAACACTTAGCAGTACTAACTGGACTTAGCTCATTTCAGACCCAACAATCTCCCCCTAACTTAACTTTTCAATTCAAGAAGTTAAGTTCTTCAGAATGTGGTTCTCATGATGCTTTCAAAATTTCTGCTCAGATTCCTAGATCAGGATTCAAACCTAGGCTTTGATTGATTGTTCTTTTGATCACTATTCTTGCCATTTCTGAACCTTTAGGACATACCAGCTTAGCTTTCAACATCCCTTGCAACTTTGCTTTGCTGTGGTCATATACCTTATCCACCAAGTAGTACTCATGATAGCTTTTATCAATTGTTAAGACATAGACTCCACATCTTTCAAAAAGCATCCAATGATCAATTCTTTTAAAACCATTTTCATGATGCAGGTCTTTGATAAGATAATTTACTCTATCTGGATCAAACATCATGCATAAAAACTCCATAACCATCTTAGTTATACTCATCCCAGCTCCTTTCAGCATGTCACCATATAGATTCAGACCAACCTTATACATCTCCTCCAAGTCTGTTCTGGAACAACTTTTGATGATCTTTCCCCAGGTTGAATAAACTTCATACTGATCACCCATTCTCTTGATTCTGATATATTCTGTTATTTTGTCCACCAAAGTATCCCAATGAATGATTTCTAGAACATTCACTGAGATGGGATCAACTTTCACTGGTTCTTCATCTGTTACTGTCATATACAAATCAAACTGAACATCAGATTGACTTGACTGTTCTTGACTATGCTCAGATTCAACATGCTCTGTAGGAGGTGCAACAGTAGTGTAACACCCAAAAAATCTAAGGTAAGTATTCCCCTCGTTCCTTGACTTTTATTAATTTGAGAATCTCTTTGTGTGCTAAATTGGCGTTTTATCCACATGTTATGTGTATGTTAATCTGCCTTTTTAGCTTCGCTTTATCGAACCTTAGAAAGTCAAGTTTTCGGTGTCAAAGGGGATGGTCGCGATTGTGCCATCGCGATAGTGCCCTTGGCATAATCGCCTAGCACTATCGCTGGATTTGTACCGTGAGGTCGGGTTTGGTCGCGATTGTGCCTTCGCGATAGTGCCCTTGGCACAATCGCCGGGCACTATCGCCTGGGATGTACCGTAGGTCGTTTGAGGGTCGCGATTGTGCCTTCGCGATAGTGCCATGGGCACAATCAGCGGGCACTATCGCCGGCGGTGTTTGAGAGTATAAAAATCCAACTTTGACTATTTTGACTTCACTTCTCATCTCAAATCGTTTTGGGGCCGTTTTAGAGCTAGTTTGGGCGATTTTCTTCTACTTCTAAACCCACCAAACATTTATTGAAACCCTAGATTAGTTGGAGACATTTATTGGTGTTTAAGGGAACTAGAAGATCACTCAAGGGAAGCTTTTAAGCCACATTTCAAGTGTCCACCTTCTCTCCATCCAATCCAAGTTTTCTAGGGTTTTGTATAAAACCCTAGATAGTGAGTTCTTACATTATTTTCAAATGAGATACATATTCTATATGCTTTCATACTTACTGTATTATTGTTATGAGAAGATCTGATCACCTGATAAGTTTGACCTAACTGTTAAGTTTGGTATTATTGGTATCTTAGCCTTGAATATGGTTATGGACATGAATGAGGTTATTATTCTTGATATTTGAGCATGTTTACATATTCGTCTTGATGAGTTATGGATAATATTGAGTATTTGCATATCTTAGAGTTTTGTACCTAAGTTATGTTTGGGATTGTGGTAGTCTTATACATGTAGTTTATGAGTATGAAACTATGTATAGAGACGGACATCGTAAGTACACAAGAAAGAACCATGAGTAAGTGCTAGGAGGATGTAGTCTTAGGTGCCACTATAATGGTATGCACCTAGACCTCCGCCATTTGGAGTAATGCCTGGGAGGTAGTCTTCAAGTGTGTCGGTCCTTCGGGATGTTGCTCAAGCGAGTGAACATGAAGGTACATTGACTTGAGTTAAAACTCATTGGTGTGATGGGCTCCCCCATGATTGACCCTGTAAGGACTTTGGTGATTTTAGTGTCATAATTGTTCATAATATATGTTATGTTAATATGCTATGCTTTTATGTAACTCACTAGACCCGTTTGGTCTAACACTTGATTGTTGATATGTATCTCAGGTTCTAACGGCGCGAGCGCCAAGGAAGCTTAATCGACTTTAGTCGTGAGCTTGGGAGCATTTTGGGATGCCAATATTGAAGACCATTATTTTGGACATAGTTGACAACCTTTTTGTAATCTTATGTCTAGCGAGACTTAGATTAGGGAGTTGTCATCTATTATTATGTCTTAATACAAACTTGTAATTAACAGGCATTTGTTGTCCCTTTTGTATGAGCTCGTGCTTTGGCAGTTATGCATACCACATTTTTATTTTCCGGAAATTTTTGTTAGTCCCATTTTTGGGGTGTTACAAGTAGGTTCTGATGGTTCTTCTTCCATTCTTTCACTTTCCTTTTCTTTCTCAACTTCCTCAATTCTAGGCCTTTTTGCCTTTGGCTTTGTAGCAATAGACTTCTTTCTTTTTATAGCTCTAATTTTCTGGGCTAGAGTTTCTTCTTTCTTTACTTCTGCCCTTTCTTTTGTAGGAGTGCCTTCTTCACTGTCAGGGAAAGGTTGTTGAATATTCAGATCATGCCTTTCTTTCATCTTTCTTTCAAACTCAACCCTATGACTGAAGTCTCCTTGAATCTTGGCCATCTCCTTTTTGTATAATTCCTCAATTCTGCCAAATGACATGTTGGTGAACATTCCTTCAGGAACTCCAATGGATCCTTTCAGGAAGTTGATCATCTTTCTTCTTTCTTGATTGGCTAGGAAGGTTTTTAAGGGCTGTCTTTTCTGTGGAGCTTTCATAGTAACCCTCTTCACAGCAATTCTCAAGCTCTTCTGATACTCTTCATTGAGCCTTTTTGCCAGATCCAATGCAATCTTTCTGTCTTTGGCAGTTTGAATCTCATTCTCTTTTTCAATCTCTTCTTGCAGCTTCTTTGCCAACTCTTCATCCATATCTATCTGTTTCTGCTTCTTTGCAGGTTTCACCAGCTCAACCATCTTCTCTTTTCCTTTCTTCTTGACCTCTAACATACTGGCCTCTTTCTTTTTCTTCTCTATTTCTCCTTCTTTGATCACCACTCCCTTAGCCTTTTGAGTGGCTTTAGGAGTGTCATGCTTTGCCTTAACCAGAGTTTCTGCAATCTCTATCTCTTCTCTGGACATTTCAGTTTCTGCTGCTGGTTCAGTTACTACTTCTTGTTCATTTGTTACTGCTGCTTCCACAGTTTTTGCTGCTTTCTCAGTTTCTGCTGTTGCAACCTTCTTTTCAGCTTTACCACTAAACTCCCCCTCAACTTGAAATTCCATAGCCTCTGAACTCTCCCCCTTTTTGGAAGCATCATGTGCAGTTCCCCTTTTCTTCAAGACAAACTGGGTTCTCTTCTTTTTGTGCACTAATTTCAACACCAACTTCTTGAGTTTGGATATTTGCTCTTGTTGAGAGATAATCACATGTTTCATCTCCTTTATCTCCTTACCCTGACTGATGACATCCAGATTGACATTTCCAATTGTTTCCATCAATTCATCATAGTTATATCTGTCCTCACCTCCTTTAGGTGTTTTTACCACCCTTGAAGGATCCTTGGATCTTTTAGTAGAGGCCTTCTGCCTAGCAGAAGCACCTTCTACCCCCTTGGTTTCTTGGCACCTGGGACCCTTAGCTGATTTCTCATCTAAAGTTGTCGTGGGGAAGGTCTTAGATATGTTCACACTGTCCTGATCCACACCTTGTGCAGAATCAGTAGTGTGAGCCTTACTGCCCACATGCTCTTCCTTCTCCTTAGAGAGCACCTTCTTGGGGTTGGGAGACACCCCTGTGGTTTCCCTTTGGATATTCTCTAATGGAGAATGCTCCATCAGAGGGCTTGTAGGCTGTTGGGGTGAAGATACAGGAAGGGAAGGAACCTTCTGTACCTTTTTCCTTACATATGTTTTGGTGATGGGGGAAATTGGCTTCATAATAGGGATCTGAGGAGGATTATTAGAAATGAATGGTGTGGGTAGGTCATCAGTGGGTTGGTCAGATGTGGGCTTTGACCTTGATGCCTCACCATAGAAATGAGACACACCCATCATTGTAGAGAACAATTGAGTGTCTTGTCCAGAAAAGTCCTTACTAGGCCTTTTCATGTTAGAGAACACCTTCCCTTTGGGAGGTTTAGGTACATACACCTCTTGAAAAGAGGGTAAATCCGTCAATTCTTTGTTAAGTACTTCTTGTACAAACCTTGGATACATATAAAATCTCTTTGTTTTGGTTTTGGTATCCAGGTTTGACAGTAAATCATTTAAAATCATTTGTGAAAAATTAAACTTTCTGGAGGTTGCTAAGCAGACAAGAGCATAAGCTATGGTACTGCTGAGCTCACTCCATCCAGTTGTTTTGCGAGAAATACAATGCTGAAGGGTATGAACAAAAAATCTCCACTGAGGTGAGAATTTTCTCTTGAAGAACTTATAGACCTCAGTGGGACCTTCATACCCCATTCGACCAATTTCGAGAAATAGGTCTTCCTTTGGGAGAGAAGATATACCTGATGCATCATATAGACGTAGATGAGTGCGAATACAACCTTCTGTGATAGTGATCGATTTATCACAGACCCTGGATTGGATGACCTGATTTCCATTGACAGTCTGAATGGAGGCATTGGTCCAGAACTGTCGCATGTGCTCCACATAGATTGTGGGATTGACAGTTAACGCATAGGCAATGTGGGATGCTTTCAGAAAATCCACAATTTCTTCAAAACCCTCAGCTTGTTTGGGTTTTTGCAGCATCGCAAGCTCATTATGATCTTCAACAAACTCCAGTCCTGCCATCGTTCTTGGTTCGAATCAACTCTAGGGTTTATGCACTGGGAAGCAAGAATTCGAGAGAGAGAGAGAGAATGAACACTCGTAGGAAATTCAAAGAGCCGTTTGGATTTTGGCGGTCAGATAGGGTATTTATAGGTGGAAGGTTTCAGTTAGAAGCAATACTAAGTACCCTAGCAGCATTAACAAGCCCGCAGTACTAACCCTTATAAGCAGTAGTAACACATACCAGCAGCATTAACACAGACTAGCAGTATTAACACAGACTAGCAGTAGTAACACATACCAGTAGCATTAACACAGACTAGCAGTATTAAGACAGACTAGCAGTAGTAACACATACCAGCAGTATTAACACTGTCTGGCAGTAGAAATAAGGTAAGCAGTAGTAACTTTACACTGGCAGTATAAACCACTAAGCAGTATTAACCATACTTAACCATATTTGAACTGTCAGTAGGATTAATAGTGAGAGCAGTATTAACTTAACCAGAAGTACTAAGTTTCTAATCAGCAAGGTAATCTAAAACACTTAAACACACATAGTTAGCAGCACCAGCACAATACAATATGAGAAAGTAAGCATGAAGGAATCTATACAGAAATGGTACATAAAGAAAATCAAAGGAGGCTTATTCAGTGTTTATCATGCCTACACTTGTGACCAAGAATGTAAATCTGCCCACATCAAAAGCTTTGGTGAATAGATCAGCAAATTGGTTACTTGTGTGTACTTTCAAAACCTGAATTAACTTCTTTTCATTGCAATCTCTAATGAAATGGTACCTGATTTCTATATGCATGGTTTTAGAGTGCTTGACTGGATTATTAACAATGCTTATAGCACTGTTGTTATCAATGAAGATTGGAGTGTGAAGAAAAGTAACACCATAGTCCAACATCTGATTCTGAATCCATAGAACTTGTGAGCAGCAACTTGCAGCAACTATATACTCTGCTTCTGTTGTAGAGGTGGACACTGTGGTTTGCTTTTTACACTGCCATGAAACTAGTCTTGCACCCAAAAACTGACATCCTCCTGATGTAGACTTTCTATCCAAGTTTGCACCACCCAAATCACTATCAGAATATGCAAGTAGATCAAATGGTGAGTCATGAGGATACCAAAGACCCAACCTAGGTTGTCCTTTGAGATATCTGAAGATCCTCTTGACAGCTTGAAAATGAGATTGCTTAGGTCTTACTTGAAATCTGGCACACACACAGACAACAAACATAATATCTGGCCTTGAAGCTGTTAGATACATGAGGGAGCATATCATAGATCTATGATGATGAACATCCACATCCCCCCCCTCAAGATCTGCAGTGATCTGTTTGTGTGTTTCCATGGGTGTGCTTGCAGGCTTTGAATTTAAAAATCCAAACTTTGTAAGTATATCTTGCACATACTTGGATTGGCTGATGAAGATGCCATCTTTCTTCTGTTTAACCTGTAGCCCAAGGAAGAATGTAAGTTCACCCATGGAGCTCATCTTGAATCTTTTGTGCATCAACTCTTCAAATTCCTTGCACATATAATCTTTTGTGGATCCAAAGATGATATCATCCACATAAATTTGAACAAGTAGGATGTCTTTCTTCTTCCTTTTAATGAACAGAGTCTTGTCAATGATTCCCCTTTCAAAACCATTTTCCAAGAGATAGGTAGACAGAGTGTCATACCATGCTCTTGGTGCTTGATGTAGCCCATAGAGTGCCTTCTTTAGTTTGTATACTTTGTCAGGAAAATTAGCATTCTCAAACCCTGGAGGCTGACAAACATACACTTCTTCATCAATTTTCCCATATAGAAATGCACTCTTGACATCCATCTGAAATACTCTGAACTGCATGAAAGAAGCATAGTGTCAGGATCGAATTCTCAACAAGAAATAATTCTCAGAAACAATATCAAAGAAGTTTGCGGAATAACACTTTGATATTCAATGAAACAGTAAATCAACACAGTAAATATAAAGAACAAACTGTAAACTTGTATTGAATGCTTGAAGTTACAAGATTAAACAAACAACCTCAATATTGATGAACAGGCTCACCAATACGAATTCTACTTCTCTAGAATTAGGATCTATGCCTTGAGGTTGATTTTCTCTCTAGAACTAACACTTAGAATGAATGAATTAATCTCACTCTTTCACTATCTTAACTATACAATATATATACTGAAGATAAAAGCTAATTACAATTAATAAAATATCTTCAGAATATCTTCCATCATTATCTCTAAGCCTTCCATGAATATCTTTATTCTTTCCAGCTGTCATCCTTTTCATTCGGATCTTCAAGTCATAAGCAGCACTAACTATGCTCAGCAGCATTAATTTCTTCTAGCAGCATTAACTACCAAGCAGCACTAACCACTAGCAGTACTAACTAGCTAAGCAGTACTAACTTTGTTCAAGCAGCACTAACTTTGACTAGCAGTATTAATTCTACTAGCAGTAGTAACACTCAGCAGTATTAACCTTTAAGTCTTCTAGCAGTAGTAACTTTGAACCAGCAGCATTAACCATACTTGATGAATTCTTCAGTTCCCAACAATCTCCCCCTAACTTGACTTTTAGGAAGAGAAGTCAAGTTCTTCAAATTTTCTTCAAGATGCTCCCAAAACTCTATCATGGCCTAAATTCCAGTGTTTGCATCCAATCCCAAACTCTGATTAATTGTTCTTTGAATCAAGTATTTAGCCATTTCTGAATCTGGAACACATCTTAACTTTTTCTTCAGCATGGCATGAAGCTTCAATCTGCTATGATTGTACACTCTATCCACTAGGAAGTATTCAGTGTGATTTAAATCCAAAGTCACTGTATATACTCCACTAATTTCATATAGAGTCCAACTGTTGACTGACTTGAATACATTCTTGATCACATGCTCTACTTCTTCAGGTTTGAACATCATACACAAATACTCCATTACCAGTTTTGTAATTGAAATCCCTGGAGCCTTCAGTATATCTGCATACAACTTCATTCCTATCTCAAACATCTCTTCAAGATCTGACCTAGAGCATGTTCTTACAATCTTTGCCCAAGTATTGAACACCTCATACTTTTCATCCTTCCTTTTTATCCTTATGTATTCCTTTCCATCCACTGTCAATGTATCCCAGAGAATGACCTCAGGAGGCTTAACTCCTACAGGTTCTGCTGAAATTGGTTCAGGCACTTTGTCCATCACTACCATATACAAATTTACATCATCTGTGTTTGATGGCTCTTTCTGTTTAGATGACTCAGGTGCCCCTTCTTCTTCAGCAACTTTCTCATCCTCTCCTTCATATACTCTAGGCTTCTTAGTTGACTTTCTTCTTGCCATCATCTTGGTTCTCTTTAAAGTCCTTAGACTTTCACCCAGAGTAGCTTCTTTCTTTGATGGTGTTTCCTGCTCATCTGGAAAGGGCTTTTGTATCAGAAGATCATTACTTTCTTTCATCCTCTTCTCCATCTCCACCCTTACAATTTCATTCCCCTGCAGCTTTAATATCTCTGAATCATACAACTCTTTAATCTTCTCAAAAGACATTTTGGAGAACATCTCCTTTTTGACTCCTACAGCACCTTTGAGAAATATAATCATCTTGTTTCTCTCTTGGGTACCTAGGAATGTCTTTGAGGGTTTTCTCTTCTTTGTAGCTGCTTTTACTACCACTGATTTCTTCATAGTTGCAGCTTTCTTCTGTGCAATTTCAGTTGCCAGACTCAGTTGATAAGCTTCATTCAGTTCAACAGCTAGAGTTTTTGCCATCTCCCTGTCCTTTTCCATCTGAACTCTTTCTTCCTCTTCAATGTCATCTTGCATCTTTCTAGCTAAGGCTTCATCTGATTCAACCAACCTTTGCTTTTTGGTTGGTTGATCAGATTCCACCATTTTTTCTTTTCCTTTGTCTTTGTTCATTGCCTTCTTGCTATTATCTTTCTTGATCGCTTCACCTTGATCTTTGATGATTAATCCTTTGGTCTTTGAAGTAACCTTGGAAGTATCATTCTTGGCTTTAAGTAAGGTTTCTGCAATCTCAAGATCTGTTAATACTTCTTTCACTGTTTCTGCTGCTTTATTTATGTCAGCAGTAGTAACCGTTTCTGCTGCTTCTTGTGTTTCTATTGGCACTGAATCTCTTTCTGCTTCTGCTTCCTGCTCCCCCTCAACATCAAATTTCTCTCCATCAAGCTCCCCCTCTCTTGTGGCTTCTTCCATGTTGATCTCCCCCTTTTTGGGAGCATCATTCTCAGATTTCCTTCTCCTTAGTCGGAATTGCTTTCTCTTCTTCCTCTGTACCAGACTAATCACCATCTTCTTCAGCTTAGCAATCTGTACTTGTTGTGACAGAATGACCAGCTTCATTTCTTCAATTTCTTTGCCTTGTTTGAGAACATCTTGATTGATGTTCCCCATTGTTTCCATCAATTCATAGTAAGTATATCTGTCCTCACCCTCTCCAGAAGTGTTACCCTCTTTTGAAGGATCATTGGATCTTTTTGTAGTGAAAGTCTTCTGCCTAGCAGAAGCACTATCCACCCCCTTGGTTTCTTGGCACCAGGGACCTTTGAATGATTGCTCATTCAAAGTTGCCATGGGGGAGGTCTTATTGATGTTGCCACTGTCCTTCTCTGTGCTAGCAGAAGTAGTGGCAGCCTCAGTACCCATATGCTCTACCTCCTCCTCAGAGAGCACCTCCTTTGAGTTGGGAGATACCCTTGTGGATTCCCTTTGGATATTCTCTACTGGTGAGTGCTCCAATAGAGGGCTTAAAGGCTGAGTGGGTGATGGTACAAGAAGGGAAGGAGCCTTCTTTACCTGTTTTCTTTGATAAGTTTGGGTGATTGGTGAAGTTGGTTTGTCAAGAAGAGACTGAGGAATTGATGTAGAGAGGGAAGGTTGGGATTGGCTAGCAGTGGGTTGGTCTAATGGGGGCCTTGACCGTGCTACCATACCTTCATTGGTTTGGGACACCACCATCATTGTAGAGAACAATGGGGTGTCAACTCCTTCCGAGTCCCCAACAGATCTTCTCATATTTGAGAAAACCTTGCCTTTGGGGGGTTTAGGTACATATACCCCAACAGGTTGAGGTATATCCGTCAATTCATGAGTAATAACTTCTTGGACAAACCTGGGGTACATAAAGAAGCTCTTTTTGTTTCCCATGTTTGAGACAAGATCACTGAAAATCATTTTAGAAAAGTTATACTTTCTGGCAGTGGCCAAGCACACCAAAGCATAAGCAATGGTGCTGCTGAACTCACTCCATCCAGTAGTCTTTTTGGAGATACAGTGCATAAGAGTATGGACAAAGAAACGCCATTGGGGTGAAAATTTGGCTTTTGAGAATTTGAATACACCCAATGGGCCTCCATACCCCATTCTTGTAAGATTGGAGAATAGTTCATCGTTTGGGATAGAAGTTATACCAGAGGCATCGTCTAGACGTAGACTGATGCGAATAACCTCTTCAGTAACTGTTAGTGATTGTTCACAGATTCTTGTCTTGATCATTTGCACACCATTCTCAGCAACAATGGTGGCATTTGCCCAGAACTGCCTTTGATGCTCGATATAGATTGTAGGAGATACAGTAAGAGCATGAGCAATATGGCTTGACTTGAGGAAATCCACAATCTGATGAAATCCTGCAGCTTGCTTTGGCTTTTGTAGCATCGCGATCTCATTGTGCTCGTCGATGAATGCCATGGATGCCATTGATCTTAGTGAACAACGTGCCTGAAAGCTTCGAACTTGAGAGAGAAAAGGTTTAGAGCGCAAGTGAACAGTATACAAAGAGTCGTTATGAACTTTTAGGCGGGCAAAGGGCATTTATAGTATTCGGGTCATAAGCAGTATTAACCTAAAGCAGTATTAACTACTAGCAGTATTAATTGAAAGCAGTATTAACTACTAGCAGTAGTAACTACTAGCAGTATTAACTACTAGCAGTATTAACTGAAAGCAGTATTAACTACTAGCAGTATTAACTGAAAGCAGTATTAAATACTAGCAGTATTAACTGAAAGCAGTATTAACTACTAGCAGTATTAACTACTAGCAGTATTAACTGAAAGCAGTATTAACTACTAGCAGTATTAACTACTAGCAGTATTAACTGAAAGCAGTATTAACTACTAGCAGTATTAACTACTAGCAGTATTAACTGAAAGCAGTATTAACTAAAAGCAGTATTAACTACTAGCAGTATTAACTACTAGCAGTATTAACTGAAAGCAGTATTAACTACTAGCAGTATTAACTACTAGCAGTATTAACTACTAGCAGTATTAACTGAAAGCAGTATTAACTACTAGCAGTATTAACTGAAATACTCCTTTAAACTTGCTAAACCCTGAGTACTGCTATGCATATCCTGAAAAAGAAGATTAGTAACACCAAGAATAAACAATATACAGGTATAGAGTTAATTTTTGAGAAGGGGCTTATTCAGAGTTGATCATTCCCACACTTGTTACCAAGAAGGTGAATCTACCCACATCAAAAGCTTTAGTGAATAGATCAGCAAACTGATTATCAGTGTGAACTTTTACAACTTGAATAAGTTTCTTTTCATTACAGTCTCTTATGAAGTGATACCTGATCTCAATGTGCTTTGTCTTAGAGTGCTTGACAGGATTATTCACAATGCTGATAGCACTGCTATTATCAATAAAAATGGGAGTGTGTAGAAAGGTTACCCCATAGTCCAACATTTGATTCTGAATCCATAAGACTTGAGAACAGCAACTTGCAGTTGCTATGTACTCTGCCTCTGTTGTAGATGTGGACACTGTGGTTTGTTTCTTGCACTGCCATGAAACTAGTCTAGCACCCACAAACTAACATCCTCCAGAAGTAGATTTTCTGTCCAAGTTTGCTCCACCTAGATCACTGTCTGAGTATGCTATTAGGTCAAAGGGTGAGTCATGAGGATACCAAAGTCCCAATCTGGGTTGCCCTTTGAGATATCTGAATATCCTCTTAACAGCTTGAAAGTGAGATTGCTTTGGCCTAACTTGGAATCTTGCACATACACAGACTGGACACATTATATCTGGCCTTGATGCTGTGAGATACATGAGAGAGCCAATCATGGATCTATAATGATGCACATCCATATCCTCCCCCTCAAGATCTGCTGTTATCTGCTTGTGTGTTTCCATAGGTGTGCTGGCAGGTTTTGACTCTGAGAAATCAAACTTGGTTAGAATGTCCTGCACATACTTGGATTGACAGATGAAGATGCCATCTGACTTCTGTTGAACTTGGAGTCCAAGGAAGAAAGTAAGTTCCCCCATGGAACTCATTTTGAACCTTTGATGCATTAGATCCTCAAACTCCTTGCACATGTTGTCTCTTGTAGAGCCAAAGATAATGTCATCAACATAGATTTGGACCAGCAAGATATCCTTCTTCTTTCTCTTGATAAATAGAGTCTTATCAATGACTCCTCTTTCAAAGTCATTTTTCAAGAGATAGGATGACAGAGTGTCATACCATGCTCTTGGAGCTTGATGCAGTCCATAAAGAGCTTTCTTCAATTTGTATACCCTGTCTGGATAGCTTGGGTTTTCAAACCCTGGTGGTTGACAGACATATACCTCTTCTTCAATTGAGCCATAGAGAAAAGCACTTTTTACATCCATTTGATAGACTTTGAAGTTCATGTAAGAAGCATAGGCTAGGAATAGTCTGATTGCTTCTATCCTAGCCACAGGTGCAAAAACTTCTTCATAATCTATACCCTCTTCTTGAGTATATCCTTGAGCCACCAACCTTGCTTTGTTCCTTATGACAATACCTCTTTCATCTCTCTTGTTTCTGAAAATCCACTTTGTGCCAATTGCTCTGTGACCTTTAGGAAGGTCTACTAGATCCCATACATCTTGTAGCTTGAACTGTAACAGTTCTTCTTGCATTGCTTCTATCCAACTAGATTCTTTCATAGCATCATGTGCCTTTTTAGGCTCAAGCTGGGATAGAAAACAAGAAAGCACTGTATGCTGTTGATATTGCATTTCTTGAAGCCTGCTTTGATGTCTAGTCATCATAGGAGAAGAGATATCTCCTATTACCAGTTGTGGAGGATGATTCTTTTGAACTCTGGTGTTATGACTAGGTTCTTCATTCAGTCTAGCCTCTAGATTAGAGTCATGCAACTCAACTGAAGTGTTTTCAGATGCCACTTCTGATTCTTTATTTTCTTGAGTCTCCTTATCTCTAGTTTCTTCTTCACTCTGACTTGGTCCAGTAGATGATTCCTTTTCACAGTCTTCAACAAAATTCACTGTGGGTATGGGAAATATCACAGATTTAGATATACTTTCTGAGACTTGTGTAGTCCCTGATCCTCCACTTCCTGTTCCTGTATAATCATCACTACTGAAACCAAAAGAATTAGTTAGTGAGTCAATGTCAAATAGCCACTGAGGACCAGACCCAATTGGATTTGGTGTGTTCTCATTGCATTTGACATTGTCACTTTCTTCAATTATTCTGGAAGAAGAGTTAAAAACTCTGTAAGCCTTACTCTGAGATGAATATCCAACAAGAAATCCATCATCTGCTTTGCTATCAAACTTACCTAAGTGAGATTTGGTATTGAGAATTGTACAAGGACACCCAAAAGGTTTGAAGAAACCAATGAAAGGTTTTCTTTTATTTAAAAGCTCATATGGGGTCTTATTCTTTTGCTTGACCACTAGAACTCTGTTTTGGACATAACAAGCAGTATTAACTGCTTCAGCCCAGAAGGTAATTGGCAATTTTGAATCAGCCAACAGAGATCTAGCAGCCTCTATTAGTGTTCTATTTCTCCTTTCAGCAACACCATTCTGTTGAGGAGTCCTAGGAGCACTATATTGTCTCTCAATGCCTTTTTCTTCACAAAAGGTGTTTAGATCAAGATTTTTGAATTCAGTTCCATTATCTGATCTAATGATTTTTACTCTTTGATTAGTTTGGTTTTCAATTCTTAGAATAAAGGATTTGATAAGTCCACTGGTCTCATCCTTAGTCCTTAGAAAATGTACCCAAGTAAATCTGGAGTAATCATCAACAATAACCAAGCAGTAAGATTTCTTGCCTATACTCATAACATTTGTAGGACCAAACAGATCCATATGCAGTAAATGGAGACAAGAAGAAACAGAATTTAACTCTTTGGTCTTATGAGAAGCTTTGTGCTGTTTGCCTTTAAGACAAGCAACACAATGATCATCACATGAAAAGACTTTTGAAGGTAAACCTCTTACAAGGTTGTTTTTAACAAGTTTGTTCATAGTCTTGAAATTCATGTGACACATCCTTCTGTGCCAAAGAGAGGATTCATCTACAGAAGCTTTTGAAACAAGACAATTTAGAGATGAATCACTATCAACATTGTCCATATCTAGACAGTAAACATTGTCCTTTCTTGGAGTTCTAAGTAGTATCATGTTTTCATCAACTACCTTGAACCCTGGAGCAAGGATCATACATTCAGTATTTGTAAATAATATACTATGTTGTTTGTCACATACCTGTGATACACTTAACAGGTTGTACTTTAATTGATCAACATAGTAGACATCCTCAAATGTCATCTTACCTTTGGTGACATTACCTTTTCCACTTATCTTACCACCAGTAAGATTATCTCCAAATGCAACATGTCCTCCATTGATATGCTTGAAATCCTGAAGGCATGACATGGTGCCTGTCATGTGCCTAGAGCAACCACTATCCACATGCCATATGCTCTTTCCCTTGAGCTGTTGGTTGCCCTGCACATAAGATAGATCAGTTAGTATGAAATAGGAACCCAAGCCAAAGTGGTCTTGGGTACCCCTTTCTCATCAAAATACTTGCATTCTTTCTTGACAAGATTTTTAAAGTTTGATTCCTCATGCTTGGAGTATTTTGTCACAATAATAGGCTTGGAAATATTTTTGCTAGAAGCAATACTGGTTTTAGAAGTACTAACTGCCTTAGCAGCACTTGCATGCTTAGCAGTACTAACCTTGTTAGCAGTAGTAACTGTGTTAGCAGCATTAATATTTTCAGCAGTACTAACACTGTTAGCAGTAGTAACTATGTTAGCAGCACTAATATTGTTAGCAGTACTAACACTGTTAGTACTTCTAGGTACCCATAGTAAAATACTTTCTTTTAAAACCTTATTTTTCAATGTGCCTTTACTTTCAAAAGATTTCTTTATCACATGTTTCTTTCCAGCCTTCCTATAACCAACAGGTTTTTGCACAAATTTTTGAAAGTTCATCTGTTGGTTAATAGGGTTAAAGTAACAATACTTAGCCAAATGATTCAACTTGCCACATATGAAACAAGGTTTTGGTCTATTGATTTTATTCAGATCAACTCCTTGTTTCTGAGCCCATTGATTATTCCAGTTTCTTTGATTACCTCTTTTTATACCAGAATTTAGGCTCTTAGTTGTATTGCAAGCACACTGTTTACAAGATCCAGGATTCACAACTGTGGTTTGTTTGTAATGGACCTTGTTATCCTTTCCTTTTGTTTTCTCTATCTCCTTGGACTTGACCCAGATTTTCCCACATCCCTTATTGGTGATAATATTGTTTTCTATTGGTATCTTTTTACTCACATCATTATCCCTATACTCACTGGCTTCTTTCTCAGTTAAATCCTTAATTACTACTTCATCCAAAGGATCTATCTTAAAGGCTTTCTCAGATAAGTCCTTTTTCTCCTTGGTTTCTAACAAGTCTGAAGTAGGAGAGATATAATTGTTGTTGTAAGGAGGAGGTGTATTGTTGTATCCAATACCAGGCTTCATCTTGTCATGAATCTGAGCCTTTAGAAGAGAATCCATTGCTTTTGAAGCATATGAAAACTTTTCTATGTCAAGTTTAACTTTAGACAGTTCCTCTTTCAGCCTATCACTCTCTTCTAAGGATTTAGACAGTTTGGTCTCTAACTCATTCTTTTCCCACTTCCAATAGTTTGTGTCATAAGAGTGTTGAAGTTCATTAGCTTGAAAGCCTTTGATTTGCTCTTCAAATCTCTCTATTATCAACACATAATCTCTTCTGTCCTTTTCTAATCTTTTGAGGTCATCACACATACTTTGATTGTGATCCCTGTATCTTGTGACAGTGTCAATGCAAGATTTTGTACAAAGATTAGAAATTACCTCAGAGGGAAGATCAGACACTTCTGCCATAAGAGCTTGATTCTGAATGGCTTCCTCAGCTTGATCACTCCAGTCAAATCCCATTCCTTGTTGAGAAACAAGGGCTTGAGCAGGATTCTTGTTTTGATTGTAGCCTCCATTCTGAGCTTGTTGGTGGTTGTTGTTTGGAACAACACTCCTGCATTCTCTAGCAAAGTGTCCTTTCATGTGACACTTATAACATTCCACCTTGGTCTTGTCAAAACCAGCTCCATCTTCTCTTCTTTGAGAGAAGTTATTCCTTCCTGTTCTTTTAATGAACTTCTTCACCCTCATTGATAACATGGCCATCTGCCATTTAATATCCATCTCCTCCAGGTCATCAGGGTGAATTTGATCCAGATCATCATTAATCAAAGAATTGCTGCTATGACTGGACAAAAAGGCTTCAAAGATAGTTTCAGTGCCTTTTTCTGAACTTACTCCACTGGCAGTACTAACTGCTTCAGGGTTGGCAGTAGTATCAGTGGATGCTGAGAGAAGTGCAGCATTGTGGATATAACCAGAGGGCTTCTTCTTGGTTTCTACCTCAGTTTCAAAAACTCTTAGATCATTGTATAGATCATCAAGTTCTTTCTCTTCCAGATTGTCACTCTGTCTATATGAGACAGTGTACATAGTCCATTCATCCCCAAGAGATCTGAGGAACTTTCTGTTGATATCATCTTGTTCCATCTTTACTCCTACAGTAGCCAGTTCACCTATGAGTTTGTTGAACCTATCAAAAGTTTGAGTCATAGACTCATTCTTTGAGGAAGTGAAGTTCTCATACTGCTGCTTTAGAACATCTCTTTGATTTCTTTTGATGCTTTTAGTTCCAGCAAATCTTTTCTCTAGAGCATTCCAGAGAATCTGAGCATCAGTGCAGTTGCAAAATTGATGCTGATATTCATTGGGGATGGCCAAGAGCAGAGTGCTCAAGGCCTTCATCTCTGTCTGTCTGATCTTCCTCTCACCATCTATCTTTGGTGGAGGTCTTTTCCCATCTGCTCCTATCCTTCCAGCTTCAGAAGGACCATTCTCAATGATATCCCACATTGAGTAGTCAGTGAGAAGAATATATTGTCTGATTCTGATCTTCCACATGTCAAACTCACTGGGTTTGAGCATTGGAACCTTAGAGACCAAAGTACTACTTGATTCTGTAAGATTTTCCATGATGAATAGATGTTTCTGAGAGAGTTTGGCTCTGATACCACTTGTCAGGATCGAATTCTCAACAAGAAATAATTCTCAGAAACAATATCAAAGAAGTTTGCGGAATAACACTTTGATATTCAATGAAACAGTAAATCAACACAGTAAATATAAAGAACAAACTGTAAACTTGTATTGAATGCTTGAAGTTACAAGATTAAACAAACAACCTCAATATTGATGAACAGGCTCACCAATACGAATTCTACTTCTCTAGAATTAGGATCTATGCCTTGAGGTTGATTTTCTCTCTAGAACTAACACTTAGAATGAATGAATTAATCTCACTCTTTCACTATCTTAACTATACAATATATATACTGAAGATAAAAGATAATTATAATTAATAAAATATCTTCAGAATATCTTCCATCATTATCTCTAAGCCTTCCATGAATATCTTTATTCTTTCCAGCTGTCATCCTTTTCATTCGGATCTTCAAGTCATAAGCAGCACTAACTATGCTCAGCAGCATTAATTTCTTCTAGCAGCATTAACTACCAAGCAGCACTAACCACTAGCAGTACTAACTAGCTAAGCAGTACTAACTTTGTTCAAGCAGCACTAACTTTGACTAGCAGTATTAATTCTACTAGCAGTAGTAACACTCAGCAGTATTAACCTTTAAGTCTTCTAGCAGTAGTAACTTTGAACCAGCAGCATTAACCATACTTGATGAATTCTTCAGTTCCCAACACATAGGCTAGAAACAGCCTAATTGCCTCAATTCTGGCTACTGGTGAAAATACTTCTTCATAATCTATCCCCTCTTCTTGTGTATACCCTTGTGCCACAAGCCTGGCCTTATTCTTTAATTATCACAATACCTATCTCATCTTTCTTATTCCTGAAAACCCATTTAGTGCCAATTGCTCTTTGTCCTTATGGAAGGTCAACTAGATCCCACACATTTTGCAACTCAAACTGCAGCAGCTCCTCTTGCATTACTTCTATCCAGCTTGGTTCTTTCATTGCATCATAGGCCTTCTTGGGTTCAATCTGAGATAGAAAACAAGATAACAACCCTGACTGCAGGTCTTTCAATCCTCCTATCTTACTTTGATGCCTTGTGATCCTAGGAGAATTGATGTCACCAATCACCAACTGAGGAGGATGATTTTTCTGAGTTCTTGTTTGATGGACAGCCTCCTCATTAATATTGGCATCCAGATTAGAGTCATTCTTTTCAGGAGGGTTTCCACCAAATACTAAAGAATTTTCTTCATCAGTATCATCTTCTGACAGTATGGGCATCTCAGGACCTGTGTTTCCTGAAGGATGATCATCCTCTTTATTACTCTTATTCTCTTCATCACCTTTATCCTCTTCATTCTGTTCTGGTTCAGACTCCTCTTTTTCTGAATCATTCTTCTATTCTTGTTGACAAAAATCAACAGGATCAACTGTAGGTATAGGAAACAACACAAACTCTGGTTTCTATGCTTGTTTCTCTTCTGAACTTGTTCCTGTAATTTGTACATCATTCCTGCTGGATTATCACCAAAAGCAACATGTCCTCCATCAAACCTTTTGAAATTTTGAAGGCAGGACATGTTACCTGTCATGTGCCTAGAGCAACCACTGTCTACATGCCAAATGCTCTTCCCCTTGAGTTGTTGGTTACCCTGCACATAAGATAAAACAATTAGTTTCTTGAGGGAACCCAAGACAAAGTGGTCTTGGGTTGCCCTTTCTCATCAACATACTCATATTCATTAAGCTTAGTCTTGATGAGATGATCAGAGTCAGGAATCTCATGGCTGGAATACTTTGTCTTTATTATAGGCCTGTCAGTATTAACACTGATAGCAGTACTATCCTTGTTAGCAGTATTAACTTGGTCAGCAGCACTAACTTTGTTAGTAGTACTATTCTCATTAGCAGTACTAACTTGGTCAGCTATACTAACTTTATTAATAGTACTAACTTGGTCAGCAGTAGTATTGCTATCAGCAGCAGTATTTCTGTTAGCAGTACTATTTGAGGTAGCAGTACTAACAGGTTTAGTTTCTTTTGGGACCCAAATTAAGACACATTTGTTTGCTTTCCTATTCTTTGAGTTACTCCTTGCTTTGCTTGGAGTGTTTTCTTTTTCTTTAGCAAACTTATTCTGAATATGAGATTTTGCAGTCCCAGTTTTTACTGGTGCAGTTCTCACATGAGCAGCCATGTGGTTCCTTGATTGCTTCCTATAACCAACAGAATTTTGTGTTTTTCTTTGAAAATTAATTCTTTGGTTAACAGGATTGAAATAACAGTGTTTGGCTAAATGATTCAACTTGCCACAAATAAAACAAGGCGTTGGTCTATTGATTTTGCTTAGATCAATTCCCCGTTTTTGAGCCTACTGGTTATCTCTGTTTCTCTGATTTCCCCTTATTTTATCATGTTGATGGGGCTTTTTCTGTTGACAAGTACAGGGATTTACAACAGTAGTTTGCATATAGTGATCTGTCTGTACCTTTTCCTTCCCTTTCCTGGAGGTCTCAGCTTTCTCACTCTTAACAGTCTCTTCCCCAATTTTAGACTTCTCCACTTTCTCACTCTTGACAAATGGTTTACCCCCCTTTCATTTTTCAGAATATGGTTTTCTAGGGGAATTACTTTCTGGTCTTCCTTATTGTTATACTCAGTGTTCTCTTCTTCAGAATCTGCCTCAACCACTACCGTATCTAGTGGATATACTTCTGTGGCTCCTGCAGGTAAGTCCTTCTTCTCTTGTCTTTCTAAGAGTTCTGAGGTGGGTGGAATGTAGTTGTTATTCTAAGGTGGAGGGGTGTTATTGTAGCCTATACCTCTCTTCAGTTTGTCATGAACTTGAGATTTAAGTAAAGAGTCCATTGCTTTAGAAGCATTGGAAAATTTCTCAATATCTAATTTGGCCTTCTCAAATTCACTCCTTATTCTCTCACATTCCTCTCTAGATTTTTCTAGCTTAATCTCTAACTCCTTCTTCTCCCACTTCCAATAGGTTTGATCATATGAATGTTGAAGTTCATTGGCCTGATATGCCTTAATTTGTTCTTCAAAATTCACAATGATAAAATTAGACTCTCTTCTATGTTTCTCCAACCTTTTAAGGTCATCACACATGCTCTGATTATGATCCCTGTACTTCTTAACAGTTTCAAGACAGGCTGTAGAGCAAAGTTTAGATTTTACCTCTGTTGGAATTACAGTGCTTGAAGACTCTGAAACCTCAGCCATCAATGCTTGATTCTGAATTGCCTCATCTGCTTGATCACTCCAATCAAATCCCATTCCATCTTGTGAGACAAGTGCTTGAGATGGGTTCCAGTTGTTGGTGGACTTTGATTGTTGATTGTTGCTCCCATGCTGTTGAGGAATTCCTCCTCTGCATTCTCTTGCAAAGTGTCCCAATTTATGACACTTGTAGCATTCCACGTTGGATTTGTCAAATCCAACACCATCTTCTCTTCTCATGGCAAAGTTGTTTCTTCCTTTTCTTTTAATGAATCTTTTGACTCTCATGGTGAGCATTGCCATTTGCCACTTGATATCCATCTCTTCAAGATCATCAACATTGATCTGCTCTAGATCATCATTAATAAGAGAAGATTTAGCATGACTAGCAAGGAAAGCTTCCAAAACAGAATCATTGAGACCATCCTGTTTTGAGCCATAAGCAGCACTAACTGATTCTGTATTTGTAGTAGAATCAGTAGTAGATGATAAGAGAGCAGCATTGTGAGAGTATCCAGATGGATTCTTCTTAGATTCAACTTCTGCTTCAAACACCCTTAGTTCATTGTAGAGATCATCTAGTTCCTTATCCTCCAGATTATCATTCTGTCTGAATGATACAATATACATTACCCATTCTTCACCAAGAGATCTTAGAAACTTTCTGTTGACATCATCCTGGTCCATCTTGACACCAACAGTGGCCAATTCTCCAATCAACTTGTTGAATCTATCAAAGGTTTGAGTCATAGACTCATTCTTTGTAGACATAAAGTTTTCATATTGTTGTTTGAGAATTGCTTTCTGATTTCTCTTAGTGCTTTTGGTACCTGAAAATCTCTTCTCCAAAGCATTCCACAGGATTCTGGCATCAGCACAGTTGCAAAACTGATGTTGGTATTCATTAGGAATTGCCAAGAGCAGAGTACTCAAGGCTTTCATCTCAGTCTGCCTCATCTTTCTTTCTCCATCAGTCTTTGGTGGAGGTCTCTTGCCATCTGCTCCCATCTCTCCTTCATTGGAGGGACCATTCTCAATGATATCCCACATTGAGTAATCTGTAAGAAGGATATATTGCCTGATCCTGATTTTCCACATGTCAAACTCATTGGGTTTGAGCATGGGAACCTTTGAAACAAGAACACTGTCATGTGATCCGTCCATGATGATTATAGCTTTATGAGTTCCTTGGCTCTGATACCACTTGTCAGGATCGAAATTCGAAACAAGAATTAAACTTAAACACTCAAAAACTATGTTAAAGAAGTTTGCAGAATAACACTTTAACAATAAATCAATGAAACAGTATATGAGATCAAATCACAAGTTATATTGAATTAACTTAATGATTACAACCAAAGCCTCAATCTGTTGAACATGCTCAACAGACGTTCAATACTTCTCTAAAGAAAGGATTACTAACAATCTTGAGGCTAATTCTATCTAGAACAAAAACGTATTCTCTATGTGTAATTTGTATCAATGTTCATATCTATGCTAAGACTTCTAGACTATATAAATACAAAACAGATTACAAGATAAATATGAAAATAATATTGATCTTCAGCATCCAGTCCATAATTATCTTTAATCTCCTAGTCTTTCGCATCAAGCAATCAATCCATCTTTATCTTCATGAGCAGCATTAATCTTCATCCTCAGCAGTACTAACCATGCTTGCAGTAGTAATTCTTTAAGCAGTACTAACTACTAGCAGTATTAACTTTCAAGCAGTATTAATACCTCTAGCAGTAGTAATCCTACAAGCAGTAGTAATACCTTTGAATAGCAGTACTAAAGTCTTCAGCAGTATTAATCCTCAACACTTAGCAGTACTAACTGGACTTAGCACATTTCAGACCCAACAAAGATGATTCCACTTCTGGAGCTAGCACTAGCGAGTCTGTAGCTAGAAATGTGTTAGCTTTGTCTGGGGATTCTGTAGGTTTTTTCTGTTTCTGCAATTGATGTAATTCTCGTTTCCATTAATAAAGTTTATTTTGAGTATCTTGCATATTCTATTTCTTTATGGCATAAACGTTTAGCTCATACAAATGTAAAGAACATTAAAAAAATGCAAAATAAAGGATTATTCAATATTAACAACAAAGACTTTGGAAAATGTGAAACCTGTGTAAAATCTAAGTTTACAAAGAAACTTTTTCCGTCTGTTAAAAGGGATACATCAATTTTAGAGTTAATTCACTCTGACATTTATGAATTAAAGGGAATACTTACCCATGGAGGTAAAAGATATTTCATTACTTTTTGTGATGACTTCAACCGTTTTTTACATGTTTTCTTATGACATTCAATAGATGAAGCTTTTGAAGCTTTTAAAATTTATAACGTTGAAGTAGAGAATCAACTTGAGAAACGAATTAAAATCCTACACTCAGACAGAGGAGGTGAATACTTCAATAGAGAATTCGATAAAATATGCGAAGAGAATGGTATCAAATATGAACGCACCTCACCTTTTACTCCCCAACAGAATGGTTTGGCGGAATTAAAATGGTCAATTATATGTTGAACCAATCGGGTCTACCAAACAATCTGTGGGGGAGAAGCATTACTGACTGCTTTCCATATTCACAATCGGATCACAAGTCATGTGATTCCAACCAGCCCATACGAGCTATGGAAAGGAAGGAAACCTAACTTGAACTATTTTAGAGTCTAGGGTTGTGTTGCCTACTGGTGTGGATTGGATATAACCCCAAAAGGCTATAGCAACTGGCAAATACTTAGAGATAAAATACTTAATGGCAACAAAAGATCCCTAACAAAATAACCCACTTGGCTTGGCATCTTTTTTATAGATCAAATACATAATGGCGCATGGTCAGTGTGAACAATGACCCTTGTTCCTATCAAGTAAAATCTACAATTTTCAAATGCAAACACCACAACCAAAAGTTTTTTCTCAATGGTTGTGTAGTTTATTTGAGCATCATTAAGAGTCTTACTAGAATTGTAGATTGGATGAAAAATCTTTTCTTTGAATTGGCCTAAAACAACACTAACTACCCAATCAATTGCATCACACAGTAATTCAAAATGTTGTGTCTAATATGGTGTTACAACAATAGGGACAAAAAGCAAGGCTTTCTTCAAAGTTTCAAAAGTTGATTTGCACTCCTTGTTGAATTTGAATGGTTGATCATGTTGTAGCAAC
The DNA here is from genome assembly GCA_954870635.1 of Arctium minus. Classification (NCBI taxonomy): domain Eukaryota; kingdom Viridiplantae; phylum Streptophyta; class Magnoliopsida; order Asterales; family Asteraceae; genus Arctium; species Arctium minus. The sequence continues at coordinate 31,915,154 of OX941091.1, read as the reverse complement.
AAATAGAGAGGCTTGGAAATTTTTGAAAAGTCTTTTATGAACCTTCTGTAAAAACCAGCATGACCAAGAAAACTTCTTATTCCTTTTACATTTGTAAGTTCAGGTAGACTCTGTATGACCTCTAACTTGGCTTTGTCTACCTCTATCCCCCTTTTTGATATCACATGACCTAACACTATCCCCTCCTTAACCATGAAATGACATTTTTCCCAATTTAGAATCAAATCAATCTCTTTACATATTTTGAGACTTTTTTCTAAGTTTTTCAAGCATTCCTCATAGGAGCATCCATAGATATAAAAGTCATCCATGAATATCTCCATAGGGGTCTCCAACATATCAGAAAAAATGGACATCATGCATCTCTGAAAAGTGGCAGGGGCATTGCAAAGTCAAAAATGCATCCTTCTAAAAGCAAAAGTACCAAAAGGGCAAGTGAAAGTAGTTTTCTCTTTATCTTCTGGTGCTATAGCAATATGATTATAACCTGAATAGCCATCTAAAAAACAATAGTATTCTTTTCCTGCTAACCTGTCCAACATTTGGTCGATGAAAGGCAAAGGGAAATGGTCTTTGTAGGTTTCTTTGTTAAGCTTCCTATAGTCCATACAAATTATCCATCCTGACACTACCCTGGTTGGGATTAGCTCATTCTTCTGATTTTCTGTCATAATCATACTTCCCTTCTTAGGCACACATTGAACATGACTTACCCAAGAGCTACTAGCTATAGGGTAAATAATGTCAGCATCTATCCACTTTAGGATCTCTTTCTTAACCACTTCTTTCATCATAGGGTTTCATCTCCTTTGAGTTTCAACTGGGGTAAAGTCCTTATTTTCTAAAATGATTTTTTTGTTGACAAATTGTTGGACTTATACCCTTCAAATAATAGATTGTCCAACCTATGGCTTTGGTGTGTGCTTGAAGCATTTTCACTAACTGTTTCTCTTGTTCTTCTTCTAAGGAGGATGAAATAATCACAGGCAACTTACTATCATCTCCCAAAAATGCATATGTAAGATGGGCATGTAGTTGCTTCAATTCTATAACTGTAGTGCTTCTATGGATGGTAATGGGGTCTGTTTGGCTCATTTCCATTAGCTCATATGTTGTAGCTTGGTGCAACAACTCACTACTGTCAAAGGCTTCATTAGTTTCATCATTACTATCTTCCAAATGCTCAATCTTTCCTCCTAGGATTTCAACTAGGGCTTCATCATGACACATTGATTTAGTGGTGCTTAAGACAGAACATTCCTCTTTCTCCTCAGGGTATTTCATTAAGTTAAAAACATTAAAAGTGACATTTTGATCTTGCATTCTCATTGTTAACTCTCATTTGTGGACATCTATGATTGTCCTACCTGTGGCTAAAAAGGGTCTTCCTAAAAGAATAGGAGTGTATTTATCTACCTCAAAATCAAGGATTATAAAATCAGTTGGGAATATTAACTTGTCTACTTGGACCAAAACTGATAGTCCCAAATTGTGCAATTAAGATCAAGATAACAACAATTTCAATCAAGATGCCATTTCTATTAAACTCGTAATCAACATAATACAAATCCTCTGAGATGAATATTTCTCTCTCTAAGTTTACAATATAGTTGTACCTTATGATTCTACTAACTTGAAAAAGTATTTATACAAAGGAAACATTACAAGGAACAAAACAAGTTAAAACAAACAACTAACTAAACACTATGACTTTATCCTTTAAGCATTGACTTTGACTTTGCAAAGAGAGTTTGACTTGGGCTTTGACTTTAACTTTGACTTTCAACCTGAATGATCTTGGATTCAACATTTATGAACTAACAATCTCCCCCCTTGGATTCAAGATCATCTTCAAAAAGAAATTTAGCACTAATGAACAATCTCCCCCTTGTTTGATCTTTAACAAATTCAATCTCCCTCTTAAGTATCTTCACAAAGATAAGCATTTCATCTCCCCCTTTAGAATGAATACAGGTAATCTTCTTCTGTGTAAAACAATCTCTCTTCTTTTGAAAATAACACTGATCATTGTCAAAGTCTGTAACAATTTCTTTCTTTCTTTGAAAACTCTTCAGTTTTCCAATATTCTCCCCCAAAGTCTGTGAAAAACTTCTTCAAGAATTTTAACAATCTCCCCCAAGGTGTATAGTAACCTCTTTCAGACTTCGAAAAAGAAATTATCTTCGGATTCAACTTACTTTGCTTCAGCAAATAATCTTCAAAGAAAATTTCAGTAAACTTCAGCAATCTTTATTGAAATCTTGAACTTTTCTCTTTTATTCTGAATATTCTCCCCATATATGATTCACCATATCATTTCTTGTATCTCTCTCCCATATTCCAAAAATATAACTTTCTCGAATTCCAACATTTCTTGTTCATCTCTCCCCCTTTTTGATGATGTAGAACATAGAAATCATCAAAACTTTCTTCAAGAAATGTTATGTATCCAATCTCTGACCATGATCTTTCCAAATAAATTTCTAAACATCCGTCAATTCATATATCAAATTCAGACAAATAAGAATGTAACACTGAATCAACAAATGAATCAGTTAGAAATGCCTGTAAGCAGCACGAAGCCACTTTGTACAACGAATGTACATTAGAAAGGAGCTTTTTGATGTTTACTCTCCTAGGGATTCCATTCAATCATCGAAAATCACAAAAAAAAATATATGAACGTTATGACAAGAAAACTTATTCCTTGTGTGCTCGTGCTAGTGTAGAATGATTGAAGCTGCTTGGCTATATATATAGTCTCAAATTGTGTAAACCATTGAGACAAGAACAGTATTACACGGACTCAATGTGCATGAACGAGGTGCGAAGGTGGGACAACTTTCCTTCTTTTTCAATATCCAAATCTTCCAAATGAAGACCAGATAGATTATGTGTTGCATCCCCAAGAAAATATGAAACATCTTTTTGTTGAGAAAAAGATGAGTAGCTGGTGGGGTTTAATTCAAGAGTTGGCATGGGCTAGTGCCTGTTCCAATGATGGTCACTAAAGAATGTGAACCAACAGTAGATGTGGCTCCCCGGCTCAGAAAAAGTTGGCGCAAAGTTTTCATATTCTTTTAACTCTGTACTCACACCGTCTTTCTTTTGAAACATGTAAGCTAACTTCTAACCAATCTCTCTTTTCATTTTACCTCAACACATACCCACACTCTGATATTGACCCCTCGTCTCTCGATCACTAAAGGATAACTTCTTGGATAGAATACACTGGTTTTCGTGAATCCATATAAGTTCTTTTAATCTTACACATTGATCCCGTGAATTTGTCCTAATAATCACAATGTTGCTTAATCGTTTAACTTCAATAGTTAATGCACAGTAAGAAGAAATACATATGTCAGATAAATGTATGCCCAGTAAGATAATCATGAAGATTTGAGCATTTAAAACATGGAAGATTTTCTCAAAACAAGGAAACTGAATGAACGAAGTGAAATCAACATATACGTTTTGAGAATCTGACAATGTATGGAAAAAATCAAATATGAATGATTTATCAATAAAAGCTTAGGTCATGAAAAATTGGAATTCGTCTGTATGAATCAAGTATAGACACTTCATGAAAGAGTCGCTTTGAATGAAATAACGCTCAACAAACATTGAAGATACTAAAGGAGTGTCTTACCATCGAAAAAGAGTTTCAATTTTGAGACATGGTATGAACATAGTCAAAAGAAATACTAAACTGGTGTGTGTTAATACTTGACAATATATAGAAAAGATAATAGACAAGTATTGATCTTTGGAAACACACGGTTAGTTAAGCATGCACACTCGTAACTAAAAAACATTTAAAATACACACTTATAGAATTCATAAAATCATTTTGAGAATCAAGAAGTGGTTTGAACGTTTAACAACATATTTTGATGTCTGAATATCGTCCATCTTTCAAACATATATGAGATTAAGGTTAGAGTAATCTCATGAAGTCAGCTACAAAGTCATGATTGATATGATCATGTAAGCTCCTTCTCAAAAACTGCATGTAGTAAAAAAAGTCGTCAAAGTACCAAAGTCTTATTGAAAGCCAAATAACAACATTTATTGAAAGTAAAAACATGAAAAGCGAGTTAAAAATTTTAAAGTACGAGTTCTAAACTAAATGTTTAGAAGTCAATTATCCTTACTCCCCCTGAAATGATGCATTCACAAAAAATATGTCAATACATTTCAAATGCAAAAATTATTTAAATCCCCCTAGAAAGTAGATCCCCTAATCTTTATCTCGCTCCCCCTGAAATTATTAGCAAACCTTCAATGCAGAAAACATTCAGACTAAAGATAAAGAAATGAAGAAAAAAAATGTAACTCAAACTGTACTAGGTAAATACAGATTAGGTTTTAAGATTCAACATACCTAATTTTGAAATGAGAAAATTAAATCTCTTTTCGTCCAAAGGTTTAGTGAATAAATTAGCAAGTTGGTAATTCGTGTTTACAAAGTAAAGTTCAATTGTACCTTTTTCAACATTATCTTTTATAAAGTGATACCGCACATCAATGTGCTTTGTTTTCATGTGTTGAACAGGATTTGCAGATATCGCAATGAAGCACTTCGAATCACAATATATTGGAATTTTGTTGAAATGGAATCCATAGTCTCGAAGTTGTGTGCACATCCAAAAGGCTTGAGAGCAGCAACTTGCAGCAGCTACATACTCTGCTTCAACGGTTGATGTGGAAACACATAATTGTTTCTTTGATGTCCAGCTAATGAGTTTGTCTCCCAGAAATTGTATGTGACCCGATGTATTTTTCTTGTCGAGCATACAACCTGCATGATCTGCGTCTGAATACGATGTTAGCTCAAAACCATTATCATAGGATACCACAAACCAAGGTCTGCAGTTCCTTTCAGATATCTTAAGATTCGCTTTACAGCCGAGAGATGGGATTCTTTAAGCTTAGCTTGATATCTAGCGCATAAACACGTAGAGAAGATAATATTTGGTCTACTGGTCGTTAAGTACATTAGAGAACCTATCATTCCTCTATAGGTTCTAAGATCAACAACTTTTCTCGAAAGATCATCTCCGATCTTAGTTCCAGGTGCCATCGGGGTTGAAATATGAGTACAATTTTCCATTATAAATTTCTTCAAAATATCATAAATGTACTTCGATTGGTTTATAAAAATCCTCGTAGAAAATTGTCTAAGTTGTAATCCGAGAAATAAATTCATCTCTCCCATCATACTCATTTGAATTCTGGACACCATTAGAGTAGAAAAGTTCTTACAATACTTCGGGTTCGTTAAACCGAAAATTATTTCATTGACATATATTTGAATAAGAATGATATCAGCTTTTTCCTTTTTAATAAAGAGAGTGGTAACGATTTTACCGTTCGAGAAACCTGACTTGACTAAGAACTTGGATAAAACATCGTACCAGGCTCGAGGAGCTTGCTTTAATCCGTACAGGGCCTTGTCAAGGATGTAGACATGATACGGTTTTTCCGCATTGACAAACCTTTCTGGCTGTGAGACATATACCTCCTCTTTCAATATGCCATTTAGAAAGACAGTCTTCAAGTCCATTTGGTAGACAGTGAAGTTTTTTTGTGCAGTGTAGGCTAGAAACATCAGAATTGTCTCTATACGCGTAACTGGAGCGTATGTCTCATCGTAGTCTATTCCCTCCTCTTGACGGTATCCCTTTGCTACAAGTCGAGCTTTATTTCTGACCATGATACCGTCCTCATCTTTCTTATTCTTGAATACCCATTTCATGCCTATTGTTTTCCCTTCCGGTTGAGGCACGAGTCTTGAGACTTTGAGCGCTTCAAATTGGTTTAGCTCTTCTTGCATGGCTGTTATCTAATTTGGATCTGCTAGAGCTTCAGACACTCGAGTGGTTGCTCATTTGCCTTTGCAAAGAAGAAAATGTATTTGATGAAGAGAAACATCCTGGTGAAAAGAAGAAAATGTAAGATATCTATAAGCACATTGGATGGGTGGTTGATCATTTGCCTTTGCTGAAGGTCAAGTTTTTCTATTTGTTGATTCAAAACACATTACTTTTGTTTGCCCGCTTTCTTTTTTTATGTATTTGAAGTTTTTTTATTTGTTGATTCAAAACACAATATAGTCTTGAGCATTATATCTTGCCCTAACAATGAATCTTTTGCTAATGTTGAAGTTGCATTAGCAAACATATTCCCTCTTGTTCTTAGATTTTGTGATTTCAGATATGATTTCGTGATGCATCAAAACGCTGCCTCACATTAAGTTTTTTGATTTCATAAGGAATGGAGAGATGAAGGGACTAGTTCAAAAAGAAAGTTGGTCGATTTTGTAATTCAAACCAACAAGCTGGTTATGACGATGACGGGATGACATTTGAAGCGCTTGTATTTGGTCATTTGAAGTTGTATATTAGTTTTTTTGAACGTATGTAATTTGTAATATTATTTGTTATTTGGTAAAATTCTACTTAATAAGAAATTTGAATTTTTTTTTGAAAAATTTGTGTAAGGCAACATATGCAAATATAGTATGTTGTTTAAGTTGATACCTTAGGCAACACATACAAACACTAATGTTGCCTTAGTGTTTGTTTGGTGCAACATATGCTTTTTCCATAGGCAACTGAACCTTTTTATGTGTTGCTTAAGGATTTTGCTTAGGCAACATATGGTGTTTGCCTATGTTGCATAGATTCTTATGCAACATTGAGAAGGCAACATTGCTTAGGCAACATGGGCTTGTTGCCTAAGCCTTAGGCAACACTTAAACCCCTCTTAGGAAACATTTTTCATTTGTTGTCCAAGTTGCATTTTGAGGAAGTGCAAGTGTATCTAGAGTAATCATCCACAATCACTATGACGTACTTCTTGCAATTGATGCTTTGTGTTCGCATGGGACCGCAAAGATCCATATGCACCAACTCTAATGGGGCGCTTGTACTAGGTTCAGGCTTGGGCGTGTGTGAAGCTCTCTTCATTTTGCCTTTCTTGCATGCATCACACAGATGTTCTTTTTCATGTTTCAGCTCAGGTAAACCCTTGACCAAATTACCAGTCACCAACTTGTTAATGTATCGAAAGTTGAGGTGAGACAACCTTCTATGCCATAACCAGCTCTGTTGCATAGAGGCTTTAGAGAGTAGACACACTGTATTATCTGACTTGACATTGAACAGGTTGATAGTGTATAGATTTGACTTTCTCATGCCAACCAAGAGTTCTTTTCCATCTTCCGTTCGCACACAACATCTCTTGGCTTTGAAGTTGACCTCTAAGTCCTAGTCGTAAAACTGTCCGATGCTGAAAAGATTGAGTCCTAGTCCTTCAATATAGCTTACCTTCTTTATCGTTATGTTCTCTTGCACGACATCCCCATATCCAAGTATTGGTGAAAACTGGTCATTCCCGAATCTGACGTTGCCGCAAAATTTCTCTATATAATTAGATAAAATATCTTTCTGCCCTGTCACATGCTTGGAACATCCTGAATCCAAGAACCACATATGATGGGTCTGAACAGGGGAAATCAAGCAACAATCGGTTTAGGTAACCATTTATAGATGGGTCCTATCAGGTTAGTTTTAGATTTTGGCATCCATTTGAAATTGGATCCTCTTATCTTTTGAAAAACTTTTGAGATATAAGAATGATATACATGATATGAACCAAACCAACTATCAGAATTTTTTTGAGTAACAAAATCATTTCGATGATATGTGGAAGACTGAGTAATAGACGGAGATAATTGGATCAATTGCTTTATTGTATAAGACTTGTAAGGAGGTACAAGTTTTGATTTATGAGAAGCAAACTGATCAATTACATCACAATCACTAACAGTAGTCCTACTCCTATCCGATACATAAAATGATTTTGTAGGCTCGTAAATCTTCTTCTTTGGTCTCCACTCTAGTTTCCCTTGAGACCTTTTCTTTCTCATATCTGAAACATATTAATTAATCATGTTAGAACTATGAGTTTTCTGAAATTGTTTCTTTCTAGATTTACCAATGTTGGTCCGTTTCTGTGAGTACCTATTCTTTCCTTTCTTACCTTTGGCAAAATAAGTGCTCACAAGAACTAATCTATCAACCTTAGTTGATGATTCACCTTTTTCAAATACACTTGGTAATCGTTTAGAATTAACAATAATTTGAGAATGATCTGGAAGTTTTGCATTGAAATCAAACTGTTAAACGCATTTATCAAAACAACAATAAGAGTTTAGAAAATCAACATCATCATCATCAGATATAGGAGCTTTGGAAGTGTTTGGAAACATTAAATCATTAAACTCTTTTGAAAATCTGAATGATTTAGATCTGAATGTTTTAGATTAGGAAAAATATCACTCATGAAAAGTTTACAAGATGATTTATCTGAATCAGTAGAGTTGTTTTCACAAGCTCTTTCTGATTCTGATTTATCACCTGTAGCTTCAGATTTGAAATCGGTTTTCAAAAAAATAGTAGAAAATACCATTTTTTCCAAATCAATCAAAATTCTCTCTTCTACTAGAGTGTTCTCAAGCTCAGAAGTTTTACTTTCTAAGATGAGTGGAGTAACATAAATTTTACCTTGAATAGGTCTTGCCTCAATTTCCTCAGTAGAATACCTTTGACTGTTTAGTATTGTTACTAGCATTCAATTTACTGTAACAAAATGGTAGTTGCATTTTATCCTTATTTTTCCCGTTTTCATCTTCCTTAGCCTCAACTTCGTCTGATGACTTTGTCCATTTGACTTTGAGTTTAGGGTGTTTCTTGGCTAATTGTAGAAAATTAAAGTCATATAAAGCAGGCCTTTTAGAAATACCCTTTTTTCAAGTAATGTGGGTTATTGTAACCAATACCCCAAAACTCCTTAAAAAATTTGAACTCTTTTGGTTTGTTAAGATGAATGGTTTGATAAGTCTGACTTCTAGTATAAAGTTTTTCTTCCAAACCATTTCCTTAACAACCTCTTTCAACTCACGTGTACACATTTTAAATTTAGAGGATGTTTTAGATAATTGACTTTGAATTGCAATCTTTTCTTTACCAAAGGTATCAACGTTTTTATTTAAAGACTCAATCAATATGGTCTTCTCAACAATATCTTTGTTGAGTTTCTGTATTGCTTCATTTTTCTTTTCAATGACACAATTTTCACGTTTAAGATTAGACTGCAGGTCCTAAAGTTCAACCATCATGGATTGCATTTGATTAAGAAAATCAGATTCAGTTATATCATTTATCTCATCAGAAGCCTCCTCATCATCCGATTCCACCTCAGCTACTTTCTTCCCCCTCAAACATATATGGGCAGTCTCATCCCTTTCACTTTTAGAATCGGTGACATCCAGCCAATGATCATCCTCGGCCATCAAATCTTTGCCTGCCTCTTTCTTCTTTACTAGAAGCATTTTGTTCTTATAATAGTTTGAATTCCGAACTTTAGGCTTCCGACAATCTTTGGCGAAATGACCGAGCTTTCCACAATTATAACACTTGACTGGTTCTTCTAGCTTCTTCTCCTCATACTTTTTTACATATTTCCTCTATTCCGGCTTTCTCTCCTCAAATCTATTTCCTTCATATCTCTTTTCCTCAAACCTTCTTCCTTCCACTCGTTCCTTATGCTCATAATTCTTTGATCCTGACGAATACCGTTGACTGTTTGATTTGGGCTTCTTGTAAAATTTTTTCTGGAATGTCCTTTGTTAATCATAAATCCCAATCACAACAAGCTAATTACTTAATATATGTCAAATAAGCTCAAGAACTAGAGAGAGAATCTAGAGAGAGAAAGTAGATCTTGTATTACACACACTCTAGATATTACAAATGAATGCTTTTGCCACTCGTTCATTACAACAAGTTAACTAACAAAACCTATATAAACCACACATCTAAAACAAAGCCTTAACGGCTAAGGAAACTAAACTTACTTTGACTAACTAATACAAGGTCAATGTTGACTTTTACACATTTGACTTTCCTATTAAATCTTGGATACAATATTTAGACTTAACAGTCTCCCCCTATGTATTCAAGATTTAATAAAAATTTGATGCAGATCTTCAACTCTTGATTCTTCATCTTTTGTCTCTTGAAGCTTTCAAAAACTTTGCTCTTTTGCAGCTTTTGAAGAATCTTGGAAAGTCTTTTTAATCTTTGAAGCTTTGGAAAGTCAACATGCCTTGAACAAAACAGGAAATTCTTGAAACTTCTTTGAAACTTGAAACTTCATTTCTGAAAAAACTTTCGTCTTCAAACAAAATTGTATCTTCATCACTTTGATCTCTGAATCGTCTTCGGAAGAACAAACCTACTTGAATTCTTGAAATTGAATCTTTATAATTCTCCCCCTTTTTGATGATGTGAGCATCATTATCATCAAAATATCATCAATTTCAGCATAGGCTTTGATTTCCCCCTTTGTGAACAACAAACAATCTCCCCTTGATATTTCTGTACTTTTGATCTGAATAGCCGAATCATGAACAATATATATCCGAATCTTTTCAAATTCAGACATAATGAGCGTGTAACCCTGATTCAACAAATGAAACAGTTAGAAATGCCTGTCAGTAACACGAAGTTACTGTGTACAACGGATGTACAATGTAAGGAGATGGTTTGATGATGACTCCCCAGGACTTCCATTCAATCATTGAAATACACAAGGTAATTCTATGAATGTTCTGGCAGAAAAACATATTCTCTGTGTGCTCGTGCTTGTGTTTTTGAAAGAATTAGCACAATGATTGATGTGTTATTCCGACCGATTCGAGATAATCTTCAACAATCTTATTCTTAAATTCTGTGCCATTGTCTGTTCTGATCAGCTTTACTGTCTTCTACATGTTCACTTGGACAGTCTTGAGACGAAATTATGATTTCCCAAGTCTCGTCTTCTGATCTCATAAACTTGATCCAACACTACACCAAATGTTGTCTTAGACAACAAATGTTAATTGCCTATGTTGCTTAAGATAAGCTTAGGCAACAAAGGCTAATATATGTTGCCTAAGTTTCCTCTTAGGCAAGGTGTAGTTTTATGTTGCCTAAGTGAGACCTTATGCAACGTATGAATAATGATATGTTGCCTCAACTATCTTAAGCAACATTTTCCCTTATGTTGCCTTAGTTGTATAATTATTATTTTTTAATCAATGAAAGTTATCTTAGGCAACATATTTTCTTGTTTCTATGTTGCATAAAGTCAAAAATATAAATAAATATAGGTAGTTGAAAATGTAATAACTCGTTGACGGATGAACTAAAGGTTGACACCTATTTAGGCAACATATTTTCTTGTTTCTATGTTGCCTAAGATCACAGTCATTAATATATAATGATGGTTCCCCCATTTCCAACATTTCATCTTCATTCCAACATTTCTTCTCTATTTCAAAAAATTTCGTTTCTAAATAATTGGAACGCGATTTTGACGACTTTTGGTTTACAACAAGCGTCGTTTTCATCATCAAAAGGTATGTATGTATGTATGTATACATACATATATATACATATGTGTATATATATGTATGTATGTATACCTGTATTGTTTGCTAAACCGTGATGGATCTATGTATATTGTTGTATATATATATATATATTCACCACATCCATACATCATATATATATATACATTGAATATAAACATTTATTATCTTTTTTTAACAAATAATATTTATTATCTAAAAAGTTATTTATTTTAAATTAAAAAAACAAATCATAGTTTTTAACAAAAAGTCAAAATTTCCCAAATGAAAAGTCCCGACCTCCCCTTCCCCCTTTTTTTCTATTTTGCCTTCTTTCCCCCACCCCCAAAAATTAGGTTAAAAAAAGAATTGCTCTTGTTTCTAGTAGAGAAATCGACCGGCCACCACCATCAGCAGACGCGCCAACACCAGCCACCAAGCCGACATCGCCACCACCAGCCACCAATGGCATATCATCCTCGTTCCCCACCACGTCGCTGTCGAGAGCCCTCCCCACCACGTCGCCGTCGAGCGCCCTCCTCATCAATATAGGATTCTCTGGTAATTAAAGTGTGTGTGTGTGTGTATATATAATACTTATAGTATACGATAAATAAAACCCAAATATACACCTCACATTTGATGAGATTGGAAAACTTCACCTATAAGATTAGATACCATTAATTGAGCTAAACGCCCTTTGTTGTTTAAAGAAACGATATAATTAATTAGATGGATTTCCTGAACCTATACCTGAGATTGTTTCATTTACTGAAATGGGGAGCTTTATTTTATAAATTATTATTTATGATTTTACAAATTTAATGAGTTTCAGAGATTTAATTACCATATTTTTATCATCATAAGTATTGAAGTTGTGTAAGAAAAGATTTCGCATTAAAATGATGAAGTTAAATAAGAATTTAATTAAATAATTTGTGAACATCAAGTAATTTCTCAAGTTTATCTTGATACGAAGTTACAATATAGCACTTTTTTCATACAAGAATTGCAAATAAGGTTGTCTTATTATTAGAGGGGTTAGAGTATGATCTCTGATGTGGGTTAGGTTTTAACTTAAATCTGCCATTTTCTTATTTGTTACAGGAAGAACCAAAGGCAAAAGAAGTGAAGGCAGATGAAAAGAAAGAAGAGGCTAAGCCAGAAGAAAAGAGAAAAGAAAATGGTGAAGAGAAACATCCTGGTGAAAAGAAGAAAATGTAAGATATCTATAAGCACATTGAATGGGTGGTTGCTCATTTGCCTTTGCTGAAGGTCAAGTTTTCCTATTTGTTGATTCAAAACACATTACTTTTGTTTGCCCGCTTTCTTTTTTTATGTATTTGAAGTTTTTTTATTTGTTGATTCAAAACACAATATAGTCTTGAGCATTATATCCTGCCCTAACAATGAATCTTTTGCTAATGTTGAAGTTGCATTAGCAAACCTATTCTCTCTTGTTCTTAGATTTTGTGATTTCAGATATGATTTCGTGATGCATCAAAACGCTGCCTCACATTAGGTTTTTTGATTTCATAAGGAATGGAGAGATGAAGGGACTAGTTCAAAAAGAAAGTTGGTCGATTTTGTAATTCAAACCAACAAGCTGGTTATGACGATGACGGGATGACATTTGAAGCGCTTGTATTTGGTCATTTGAAGTTGTATATTAGTTTTTTTGAACGTATGTAATTTGTAATATTATTTGTTATTTGGTAAAATTCTACTTAATAAGAAATTTGAATTTTTTTTTGAAAAATTTGTGTAAGGCAACATATGCAAATATAGTATGTTGTTTAAGTTGATACCTTAGGCAACACATACAAAAACTAATGTTGCCTTAGTGTTTGTTTGGTGCAACATATGCTTTTTCCATAGGCAACTGAACCTTTTTATGTGTTGCTTAAGGATTTTGCTTAGGCAACATATGGTGTTTGCCTATGTTGCATAGATTCTTATGCAACATTGAGAAGGCAACATTGCTTAGGCAACATGGACTTGTTGCCTAAGCCTTAGGCAACACTTAAACCCCTCTTAGGAAACATTTTTCATTTGTTGTCCAAGTTGCATTTTGTGGAAGTGCAAGTGTATCTAGAGTAATCATCCACAATCACTATGACGTACTTCTTGCAATTGATGCTTTGTGTTCGCATGGGACCGCAAAGATCCATATGCACCAACTCTAATGGGGCGCTTGTACTAGGTTCAGGCTTGGGCGTGTGTGAAGCTCTCTTCATTTTGCCTTTCTTGCATGCATCACACATATGTTCTTTTTCATGTTTCAGCTCAGGTAAACCCTTGACCAAATTACCAGTCACCAACTTGTTAATGTATCGAAAGTTGAGGTGAGACAACCTTCTATGCCATAACCAGCTCTGTTGCATAGAGGCGTTAGAGAGTAGACACACTGTATTATCCGACTTGACATTGGACAGGTTGATAGTGTATAGATTTGACTTTCTCATGCCAACCAAGAGTTCTTTTCCATCTTCCGTTCGCACACAACATCTCTTGGCTTTGAAGTTGACCTCTAAGTCCTAGTCGTAAAACTGTCCGATGCTGAAAAGATTGAGTCCTAGTCCTTCAATATAGCTTACCTTCTTTATCGTTATGTTCTCTTGCACGACATCCCCATATCCAAGTATTGGTGAAAACTGGTCATTCCCGAATCTGACGTTGCCGCAAAATTTCTCTATATAATTAGATAAAATATCTTTCTGCCCTGTCACATGCTTGGAACAGCCTGAATCCAAGAACCACATATGACGGGTCTGAACAGGAGAAATCAAGCAACAATCGGTTTAGGTAACCATTTATAGATGGGTCCTATCAGGTTAGTTTTAGATTTTGGCATCCATTTGAAATTGGATCCTCTTATCTTTTGAAAAACTTTTGAGATATAAGAATGATATACATGATATGAACCAAACCAACTATCAGAATTTTTTTGAGTAACAAAATCATTTCGATGATATGTGGAAGACTGAGTAATAGACGGAGATAATTGGATCAATTGCTTTATTGTATAAGACTTGTAAGGAGGTACAAGTTTTGGTTTATGAGAAGCAAACTGATCAATTACATCACAATCACTAACAGTAGTCCTACTCCTATCCGATACATAAAATGATTTTGTAGGCTCGTAAATCTTCTTCTTTGGTCTCCACTCTAGTTTCCCTTGAGACCTTTTCTTTCTCATATCTGAAACATATTAATTAATCATGTTAGAACTATGAGTTTTCTGAAATTGTTTCTTTCTAGATTTACCAATGTTGGTCCGTTTCTGTGAGTACCTATTCTTTCCTTTCTTACCTTTGGCAAAATAAGTGCTCACAAGAACTAATCTATCAACCTTAGTTGATGATTCACCTTTTTCAAATACACTTGGTAATCGTTTAGAATTAACAATAATTTGAGAATGATCTGGAAGTTTTGCATTGAAATCAAACTGTTAAACGCATTTATCAAAACAACAACAAGAGTTTAGAAAATCAACATCATCATCATCAGATATAGGAGCTTTGGAAGTGTTTGGAAACATTAAATCATTAAACTCTTTTGAAAATCTGAATGATTTAGATCTGAATGTTTTAGATTAGGAAAAATATCACTCATGAAAAGTTTACAAGATGATTTATCTGAATCAGTAGAGTTGTTTTCACAAGCTCTTTCTGATTCTGATTTATCACCTGTAGCTTCAGATTTGAAATCGGTTTTCAAAAAAATAGTAGAAAATACCATTTTTTCCAAATCAATCAAAATTCTCTCTTCTACTAGAGTGTTCTCAAGCTCAGAAGTTTTACTTTCTAAGATGAGTGGAGTAACATAAATTTTACCTTGAATAGGTCTTGCCTCAATTTCCTCAGTAGAATACCTTTGACTGTTTAGTATTGTTACTAGCATTCAATTTACTGTAACAAAATGGTAGTTGCATTTTATCCTTATTTTTCCCGTTTTCATCTTCCTTAGCCTCAACTTCGTCTGATGACTTTGTCCATTTGACTTTGAGTCCAGGGTGTTTCTTGGCTAATTGTAGAAAATCAAAGTCATATAAAGCAGGCCTTTTAGAAATACCCTTTTTTCAAGTAATGTGGGTTATTGTAACCAATACCCCAAAACTCCTTAAAAAATTTGAACTCTTTTGGTTTGTTAAGATGAATGGTTTGATTAGTCTGACTTCTAGTATAAATTTTTTCTTCCAAACCATTTCCTTAACAACCTCTTTCAACTCACGTTCACACATTTTAAATTTAGAGGATGTTTCAGATAATTGACTTTGAATTGCAATCTTTTCTTTACTAAAGGTATCAACGTTTTTATTTAAAGACTCAATCAATATGGTCTTCTCAACAATATCTTTGTTGAGTTTCAGTATTGCTTCATTTTTCTTTTCAATGACACAATTTTCACGTTTAAGATTAGACTGCAGGTCCTAAAGTTCAACCATCATGGATTGCATTTGATTAAGAAAATCAGATTCAGTCATATCATTTATCTCATCAGAAAGCCTCCTCATCATCCGATTCCACCTCAGCTACTTTCTTCCCCCTCAAACATATATGGGCAGTCTCATCCCTTTCACTTTTAGAATCGGTGACATCCAGCCAATGATCATCCTCGGCCATCAAATCTTTGCCTGCCTCTTTCTTCTTTACTAGAAGCATTTTGTTCTTATAATAGTTTGAATTCCGAACTTTAGGCTTCCGACAATCTTTGGCGAAATGACCGAGCTTTCCACAATTATAACACTTGACTGGTTCTTCTAGCTTCTTCTCCTCATACTTTTTTACATATTTCCTCTATTCCGGCTTTCTCTCCTCAAATCTATTTCCTTCATATCTCTTTTCCTCAAACCTTCTTCCTTCCACTCGTTCTTTATGCTCATAATTCTTTGATCCTGACGAATACCGTTGACTGTTTGATCTGGGCTTCTTGTAATTTTTTTTCTGGAATGTCCTTTGTTAATCATAAATCCCAATCACAACAAGCTAATTACTTAATATATGTCAAATAAGCTCAAGAACTAGAGAGAGAATCTAGAGAGAGAAAGTAGATCTTGTATTACTGTTGGGAACTGAAGAATTTATCAAGTATGGTTAATGCTGCTAGTTCATCATGGTTACTACTTCTGTGGTTAATACTGCCAGTTGTAGTTAATGTTGCTGGAACAAAGTTAATGCTGCTCTTCAAAATTAATACTGCTGGAGTTACTACTGCTCAGAGTATTAATGCTGCTTATGATTAGTACTGCTTATGAGATGGAGATCCGTATGGAGAGGATGACAGCTGGATAAACTGAAGATTATGGAAAGCTTAGAGATAATGATAGAAGATATTCTGAAGATATTTTATTGATTGTAATTATCTTTTATTTTTAGTATATGTATAGAATGTATAGAATAGTTTTATTTTTCATTCTAAGTTTTTAGTTCTAGAGAAAATAATCAACCTCAAGGCATAGTTCCTAATTCTAGAGAAGTAGAATTCGTCTTGAAAGAGTATGTTCTTCAAGATGGAGGTTGAGTGTGTAATCTTGTGATTTTAATCATTTAATACAAGTTTACAAGTTGTTAATCATATACACTGTTTGTTTACTGTTACATTGAATATCAAAGTGTTATTCCGCAACTTCTTTGATATTGTTTCTGAGTATTCATAATTCTTGTTGAGAATTCGATCCTGACAAGTGGTATCAGAGCCTGTTCTCTCAGAAACAACTATTCTTTCATCGTGGAAAACTTTGCAGAATCAAATAGTACTCTGGTCTCTAAGGTCCCAATGCTCAAACCAGTGAGTTTGACATGTGGAAGATCAGAATCAGACAATACATTCTTCTCACTGACTACTCAATGTGGGATATCATTGAGAATGGTCCTTCTGAAGCAGAAAGGATTGGACCAGATGGGAAAAGACCTCCACCAAAGACAGATGGTGAGAGGAAGATCAGACAGACAGAGATGAAGGCCTTGAGCACTCTACTCTTGGCAATCCCCAATGAATATCAGCATCAATTTTGCAACTGCACTAATGCTCAGATTCTCTGGAATGCTCTAGAGAAAAGATTTGTTGGCACTAAAAGCATCAAAAGAAATCAAAGAGATGTTCTAAAACAGCAGTATGAGAACTTCAATTCTTCAAAGAATGAGTCTATGACTCAAACTTTTGATAGGTTCAACAAGCTCATTGGTGAACTGGCTACTGTAGGAGTGAAGATGGAGTAAGATGATATCAACAGGAAGTTCCTCATATCTCTTGGGGATGAATGGACTATGTACACTGTCTCATATAGACAGAGTGACAATCTGGAAGAGAAGGAACTTGATGATCTATATAATGATCTAAGAGTTTTTGAAACTGAGGTAGAAACCAAGAAGAAGCCCACTGGGTATATCCATAATGCTGCACTTCTATCAGCATCTACTGATACTACTGCCAACCCTGAAGCAGTTAGTGCTGCCAGTGGAATGAATTCAGAAAAAGGCACTGAAACTGTCTTTGAAGCCTTTTTGTCCAGTCACAACAACAATTCATTGATTAATGATGATCTGGAACAACTTCACCCTGATGACCTGGAGGAGATGGACATTAAATGGCAGATGGCCATGTTATCTATGAGGGTGAAGAAGTTTATTAAAAGAACAGGGAGGAACAACTTCTCTCAAAGAAGAGAAGATGGAGCTGGGTTTGACAAGACAAAAGTGGAATGTTATAAGTGCCACATGAAGGGACACTTTGCTAGAGAGTGCAGAAGTGGTGTGCCAAATAACAACCACCAACAAGCTCAGAATGGAGGCTACAATCAAAACAAGAACCCTGCTCAAGCCCTTGTTTCTCAACAAGGAATGGGGTTTGACTGGAGTGACCAAGCTGAGGAAGCCATTCAGAATCAAGCTCTTATGGCAGAGGTGTCTGATCTCCCCTCTGAGGTAATTTCTAATCTTTGTACTCAATCTTGCATAGACACTGTCAAAAGGTACAGGGATCACAACCAAAACATGTGTGATGACCTCAAAAGATTAGAAAAGGACAGAAGAGATTATGTGTTGATAGTTGAGAGGTTTGAAGAACAAATCAAAGGCTTTCAAGCCAATGAGCTTCAACATTCTTATGACACAAACTATTGGAAGTGGGAAAAGAATGAGTTAGAGGCCAAACTGTCTAAGTCCATAGAAGAGAATGATAGGTTGAAAGAAGAACTATCTAAGGTTAAGCTTGACATAGAAAAGTTTTCATATGCTTCAAAAGCAATGGATTCTCTTCTAAAGGCTCAGATTCATGATAAGATGAAGCCTGGTATTGGATACAACAACACACCCCCTCCTTACAACAACAACTATATCTCTCCTACTTCAGACTTGTTAGAGACCAAGGAGAAAAAGGACTTGTCTGAGGAAGCCTTTAAGATAGATCCTTTGGATGAGGTAGTTGTTAAGGATATGACTGAGAAAGAAGCCAGTAAGAATAGGAACAATGCTGTGAATAAAGAGATACCCTTAGAAAACAACATTGTTACCAATGAGGGAGGTGGAAGGATCTGGGTCAAGTCTAAGAAGATAGAGAAGACCAAAGGAAAGGATAACAAGGTCCATTACAAACAAACCACTGTTGTGAATCCTGGACCTTGTAAACAGTGTGCTTGCAACAAATCTGAGAGCCTAAATTCTGGTATAAAAAGAGGTAACCAAAGAAACTGGAATAATCAATGGGCTCAGAAACAAGGAGTTGATCTGAATAAAATAATAAGACCAAAACCTTGTTTCATATGTGGTAAGTTAAACCATTTGGCTAAGCACTGTTTCTTTAACCCTATTAACCAACAGATGAACTTTCAAAGATTTGTGCAAAAACCTGTTGGTTATAGGAAGGCTGGAAAGAAACATGTGGTTAAGAAATCTGTTGAAACCAAAGGCCCCATGAAGAAAAAGGTTTTAAAAGAAAGTATTAAAATGTGGGTGCCAAGAAGCACTAAAACTGTTAGTACTGCTGACAGGGATAGTGCTGCTAGAAGCATTACTGCTGCTACCAGTGTTAGTACTGCTGAAAATATTAATGCTGCTAATACTGTTAGTACCTCTTCAAAGGTTAATACTGCTAACACAGTTACTACTGCTAACACAGTTACTACTTCTAACAAGGTTAGTACTGCTAAGCATGCAAGTGCTGCTAATGCAGTTAGTACTTCTAAAACCAGTACTGCTTCTAGCAAATGTGTTTCCAAACCAATCATTGTGACAAAGTACTCCAGAAATGAGGAGTCAAAGTTTAAAAATCTTGTCAAGAAAGAATGTAGATATTTTGATGAGAAAGGGGTACCCAAGACCACTTTGGCTTGGGTTCCTACTTCATACTAACTGATTTATCTTATGTGCAGGGCAACCAACAGCTCAAGGGGAAGAGCATATGGCATGTTGATAGTGGTTTCTCTAGGCATATGACAGGTAACATGTCATGCCTTCAGGATTTCAAGCATATCAATGGAGGACATGTTGCATTTGGAGATAATCTTACAGGTGGTAAAATAAGTGGAAAAGGTAATGTTACAAAAGGTAAGATGACATTTGAGGATGTCTACTATGTTGATCAGCTAAAGTACAACCTGTTAAGTGTATCACAGGTTTGTGACAAACAACATAGCATATTATTTACTAATACAGAATGTATGATCCTTGCTCCAGGGTTCAAGGTAGTTGATGAAAGCATGATACTACTTAGAACTCTAAGAAAGGACAATGTTTATTGTCTTGACATGGAAAATGTTTCAAGTGATTCATCCCTGAACTGTCTTGTTTCAAAACCTTCTGTAGATGAATCCTCTATATGGCACAGAAGGATGTGTCACATGAACTTCAAGACTATGAACAAACTTGTTAAAAACAACCTTGTAAGAGGTTTACCATCAAAAGTCTTTTCATGTGATGATCATTGTGTTGCTTGTCTTAAAGGCAAACAGCACAAAACTTCTCATAAGACCAAAGAGTTAAATTCAATTTCTTCTTGCCTTCAGTTATTACATATGGATCTGTTTGGCCCTACAAATGTGATGAGCATAGGGAAGAAATCATACTGCTTAGTTATTGTTGATGATTACTCTAGATTTACTTGGGTATATTTTCTAAGGACTAAGGATGAGACAAGTGGACTGATTAAATCCTTTATTCTAAGAATTGAAAACCAGACTAATCAAAAAGTAAAAATCATTAGATCAGACAATGGGACTGAATTTAAAAATCTTGATCTAAACACCTTTTGTGAAGAAAAAGGAATTGAGAGACAATATAGTGCCCCTAGGACTCCTCAACAGAATGGAGTTACTGAGAGGAGAAATAGGACACTAATAGAGGCTGCTAGATCTCTGTTGGCTGATTCAAATCTGCCAATTACCTTCTGGGCTGAAGCAATTCATATTGCCTGTTATGTCCAAAACAGAGTTCTAGTGGTCAAGCCAAAGAACAAGACCCCATATGAGCTTTTAAATAAAAGAAAACCCTTTATTGGATTTTTCAAACCTTTTGGGTGTCCTTGTACAATTCTCAATACCAAATCTCACTTAGGTAAGTTTGATAGCAAAGCAGATGATGGATTTCTTGTTGGTTACTCATCTCAGAGTAAGGCTTACAGAATTTTTAACTCTTCTTCTAGAATAATTGAAGAAAGTGACAATGTCAAATGCAATGAGAACACACCAAATCCTATTGGTTCTGGTCCTCAGTGGCTGTTTGACATTGATTTACTGACTAACTCTTTTGGTTTCAGTAGTGATGATTATGCAGGTTCAGGGAGTGGAGGATCAGGGACTACACAAGTTCAAAATAGTATATCTAAATCTATGATCTTTCCTATACCTACAGTGGATCCTGTTGAAGTCTGTGAAAAGGAGCCATCTACTGAACCAAATCAGAGTGAAGAAGAAAGAAGAGTTGAGGAGAGTGAAGAAAATAAAGAATCTGAAGTAGCTGCTGAAATCACCTCAGTTGAGTTGAATGACTCAAATCTAGAGATTGGACTCAATGAAGAGTCTAGTCATCACACCAGAACCCAAAAGAATCATCCTCCTCAATTAGTAATAAGAGATATCTCTTCTCCTATGATGACTAGAAATCAATGCAGACTACAAGAAATGCAAGACCAACAGCATACAGTGCTTTCTTGTTTTCTATCCCAGCTTGAGCCTAAGAAGGCACATGATGCTATGAAAGAGTCCAGTTGGATAGAAGCCATGCAAGAAGAGCTACTGCAATTCAAGCTGCAAGATGTTTGGGATCTGGTAGACCTTCCTAAAGGCCAAAGAGCAATAGGCACAAAATGGGTCTTCAGGAATAAGAGAGATGAAAGAGGCATAGTAATAAGGAATAAAGCAAGGTTGGTGGCTCAAGGGTATACACAAGAAGAGGGAATAGATTATGAAGAAGTATTTGCACCTGTGGCTAGGATAGAAGCAATTAGATTATTCCTGGCTTATGCTTCTTATATGAAATTCAAAGTTTATCAAATGGATGTAAAAAGTGCATTTCTATATGGCTCAATTGAAGAAGAAGTATATGTTTGTCAACCACCAGGGTTTGAAAACCCAAGCTATCCAGACAAGGTATACAAATTGAAGAAAGCACTTTATGGACTGCATCAAGCTCCAAGAGCATGGTATGACACTCTGTCATCCTATCTCTTGGAAAATGGCTTTGAAAGAGGAGTCATTGATAAGACTCTGTTCATCAAGAGAAAGAAGAAGGATATCTTGCTGGTCCAAATCTATGTGGATGATATTATCTTTGGATCCACAAGAGACAACATGTGCAAGGAGTTTGAGGAACTAATGCATCAAAGGTTCAAAATGAGTTCCATGGGGGAACTTACTTTCTTCCTTGGACTCCAAGTTCAGCAGAAGTCAGATGGAATCTTTATCTGTCAGTCCAAGTATGTGCAGGACATTCTAACCAAGTTTGGTTTCTCAGATTCAAAACCTGCCAGCACACCTATGGAGACACACAAGCAGATAACAACAGATCTTGAGGGGGAGGATATGGATGTTCATCATTATAGATCCATGATTGGCTCTCTCATGTATCTTACAGCCTCTAGGCCAGACATAATGTTTCCAGTCTGTGTATGTGCAAGATTCCAAGTTAGGCCAAAGCAATCACACTATCAAGCTGTTAAGAGGATATTCATATATCTCAAAGGGCATCCCAGATTGGGACTTTGGTATCCTCATGACTCATCATTTAACCTACTTGCATACTCAGACAGTGATCTAGGTGGAGCAAACTTGGACAGAAAATCTACTTCTGGAGGATGCCAGTTTTTGGGTGCAAGACTAGTGTCATGGCAGTGCAAGAAACAAACCACAGTGTCCATATCTACAACAGAGGCAGAGTACATAGCAGCTGCAAGTTGCTGTTCTCAAGTCTTATGGATTCAGAATCAAATGCAGGACTATGGGGTAACCTTTCTACACACTCCAATTTTTATTGATAATAGCAGTGCTATTAGCATTGTTAATAATCTTGTCAAGCACTCAAAGACAAAGCACATTGAAATCAGGTTCCACTTTATAAGAGACTGCAATGAAAAGAAACTTATTCAAGTTGTAAAAGTTCATACTGCTAACCAGTTTGCTGATCTATTCACCAAAGCATTTGATGTGGGTAGATTCACTTTCTTGGTAACAAGTGTGGGAATGATCAACTCTGAATAAGCTCCTACTTAAAAAGTGTTTCAATACCTGTAAATTGTTTATTCTTGGTGCTCCTAATCTTCTTTTTCAGGAAAAGTATAGCAGTACTCAGTCCTTCACAAAGCTTAAAAGTGTAAGTATGATTAATACTGCCAGTACAATTTTAATACTGCTAGTGGTTAATACTGCTCTCAGTTAATACTGCTTGTTAGTTAATACTGCTAGTTGTTAATACTGCTTGTTAGTTAATACTGCTAGTGGTTAATACTGCTCTCAGTTAATACTGCTTGTTAGTTAATACTGCTAGTGGTTAATACTGCTTGTTAGTTAATACTGCTAGTGGTTAATACTGCTCTCAGTTAATACTGCTTGTTAGTTAATACTGCTAGTAGTTAATACTGCTCTAGGTTAATACTGCTTATGTCCCGAATACTATAAATACCCTTTGCCCGCCTAAAAGTTCATAACGACTCTTTGTATACTGTTCACTGTCTCTCTAATCACTTTTTCTCTCGAGCTCTTTAGCAAGTTTCAGGCAAAAATACTCAAGTTCAGATGGCATCCATGGTGTTCGTTGATGAGCATAATGAAATCGCGATGCTACAAAAGCCAAAACAAGCGGCCGGATTCCACCAAATTGTGGATTTCCTTAAATCAAGCCACATTGCTCATGCTCTTACAATCTCACCAACAATTTATATAGAGCATCAGAGGCAATTCTGGGCAAATGCCATCATTGTTGCTGAAAATGGTGTGCAAATGATCAAGACAAGGGTCTGCGAAAAACCCTTAACAGTCACTGAAGAGATGATACGCATCTGTCTACATCTAGACGATGCTGCAGGTATAACCTCTATTCCCAATGAGGAATTATTCTCAACTTTGTCAAGAATGGGGTATGAAGGCCAGTTGGGTGGTTTTAAATTTTCAAAGGCTAAATTTTATACCCAATGGCGTTTTCTTGTTCATACCTTAATGCATTGTATTTCTAAAAAGACTACTGGATGGAGTGAGTTCAGCAGCACTATTGCTTATGCTTTGGTCTGCTTGGCCACTGCCAGAAAGTATAACTTTTCTCAAATGATTTTCAGTGATCTGGTTTCAAACCTGGGAAATAAAAAGAGTTTCTACATGTACCCAAGGTTTGTACAGACAGTTATTACTAATGAATTGACGGATATACCTCACTTTGATGGGGTATATGTACCTAAACCCCCTAAAGGCAAGGTTTTCTCAAATATGAGAAGATCTGCTAGGGACTCGGAAGGAGTTGACACCCCATTGTTCTCTACAATGATGGTGGTGTCCCACACTGATGAAGGTATGGCAGCAGGGTCAAGGCCCCCATTAGACCATCCCATTGCTAGCCAATCCCAACCTTCCCACTCTAAATCACTTCCCCAGTCTCTTCTTGATAAACCAACTTCTCCCATAACCCAAACTTATTCAAGGAAAAAGGTAAAGAAGGCTCCTTCCCCTCTTGTACCTTCACCCACTAAGCCTTTAAGCCCTCTAAGGGAGGATTCTCCTTTAGAGTATATCTACAGGAAACCACAGGGGTGTCTCCCAACCCCAAGGAGGTGCTCACTGAGGAGAGGGTTGAGTATATTGGTGCTGAGGCTGCCACTACTTCTGCTAGCACAGAGGAGGACAGTGGTAACATAAATAAGACCTCCCCCATGGCAACTTTGAATGAGCAATCATTCAAAGGTCCCAGGTGCCAAGAAACCACGGGGGTGGATAGTGCTTCTGCTAGGCAGAAGGCTTCCACTACAAAAAGATCCCATGATCCTTCAAAAGAGGGTAACACTTCTGGAGAAGGTGAGGACATATATAACTACCAGGAATTGATGGATGCTATGGGAAACATCAACCTAGATGTCATTCAACAAGGAAAAGCCATAGAAGAGATGAAGCTGGTGATCTTGTCACAACAAGTACAGATTGCCAAGTTAAAGAAAATGGTGACAAGGCTTGTGCAGAAGAAGAGGAGAAAACAGTATGTGTTGAGGAAGAGGCCAACTGATAAAGCTGCTTCTAACAAGGGGGAGAAAGAGACTGAAAAAGAGAAAGAAAGGTCTTCTGAAAAAGCTGCTGAGGGAATTGAAGTTGAGGGGGAGAAAGAGGAAGGAATAGAAGCAGAAACAGTTAATGCTGCTGAGGAAAAAGTAGGAGCAGAAACAGAAGCAGCAGAAACAGGGCTCTCTGTAGAGGAAATAGAGATAGCAGAAACCTTGATTAAAGCCAAGAATGATACTCCTAAGGCTACTCAAAAGGCCAAGGGAGTAGTCATCAATGAAGGAGGAATTTCACAGAAGGGAAAAGAAAAAGCAAATTTAAAGGAGATAAAGGAAAAAGGGAAGGAAAAGATGGTTGAAGCTGAACTGCCTGCAACGAAGAAGACTCAGATTGAAATGGATGAGGCAATAGCAAAGCAGCTTCAAGATCAAATGGAAAAGGAGGAGCAGATTCAAACAGAAACAGATAGAGAACTTGCAAAGCTCATGGCTATAAAGTTAAATGCAGAATATCAGAAAAGCATAAAAGAAGCAGCTCAGGACAAGAAAATTCAAGTCAAAAAGATGCCAATTCAAAAACAGAAACAGAAAAGACAACCCTCCAAGACATTTTTGGCCAATCAGGAAAGAAGAAAAATGATAAATTTCCTGAAAGGTGCAATTGGTGTCAAGGGGAGATGTTCACCAACATGGCATACACTCAGGTTGAGGAGTTGTACCAGAAATAGATGGCTAAGCTTCAAGGGGATTTAGCCCAAAGGGAAGAGGCTGAGAGAAGAATGAAGGAAAGGCATGACCTTAACATTCAAAAACCATTCCCTGAGGAGACCACACCCTCAAAAGACAAAGCTGAAGAGATGAAGGAAGAATATGAGAGTGTTGGTGTAGAAGCCAAATCTGGAAAGAGGGTGAAGACAATTGCTTCCAAAAAGCAGCCTAAAAGGCCTAGAATGGAAGAAACAGCAGAATCTGCAGCAGAACCTTCAGGTGTACCTTTAGCAGAATCAGTGCAAAATCCAGAGCAGTCTAATAAGCAAACTGATGAGAGTATGGATCTGTACATGACCATAGTAGAACCTATGAAGGCTGTTCCAATCTCCATGAAAGCTCCAGAGATCATTTTCTGGGACATTCTAAGAGATAGTGGAAAGAATTTTGTCGGTCCAACAATACTTTATAACAAGTTCTTAGAAACAACACAATAAGATTACCAACCTGTTTGATATATAAAATAACGATTACAAGGTTGATCGATTAAGCTTTGCTTTGTGTTCTCTATGTTTTCTCTCTTTTACACCTTGATGTGTGTGTTTGTATGTGTGATGAGTAGTCTGATCTTGAGAGACTAGAGATACACTTAAAATCTAGCAAGTGTGTTGAACACACTATCAAGATTAATATCTAGATATTAAATCTAGATATTATATCTAATATAAACTAGAAACTAAATAACTAACTAAGTTACCTTTCACTAACTATTACAATACTTTAACTTAGATATATAGATCTAAGTAAACTAAAACATATTACATTAAATTACATTGACATTTATTACAAATAGACATAGACTTTTATATCGAGAGTCGACGTTCCGGCTTTAGCTTCAGATTACGATCTTCAGATTGGATGATCTTGAATCCAATGAGACTGTGGTCTAACAAATTTCTTCAGAATCAAAAGAGTAGGTGGTACATTTGAAGCATATTCAACATGGGGGAGAGTTATCAGAAGCTGTTCAAGAGCAGATATAGAGGAAATGTACAAAGTGGGGATGAAACTCTATGAGCCTGTGTTGAAAGGTAATGAAGAAAATCTTCTCAAGGTAACAATGGAATACTTGTGTATGATGTTTGATCCAGAGAGAGTGGCATATAGGATTAAAGATCATAATCATGAGTTTTTATTCAAGAAGATTGATAAATGGATATTATTTGAAAACTGTGGAGTATACATGATTACTATTGACAACTGTTATCATGAATACTACCTGGTGGACAAAATCTATGAGCATAGCAAGGAGAAGCTAGTAGGAATGCTAAAAGCCAAGCTAGTATGCACAAAGGGCTCAGAAATGGCCAAGATTATGGTGAGAAGAACTGTAAATCAAAGTTTGGGCCTAGATCCAAATTTGGGCAATTGAACTTGAGGTGTTGAAAGCATCTTGAAGATCAGATCTGAAGAACTTGACTTCTCTTTCTAAAAGTCAAGTTAGGGGGAGATTGTTGGGAACTGAAGAATTTATCAAGTATGGTTAATGCTGCTAGTTCATCATGGTTACTACTTCTGTGGTTAATACTGCCAGTTGTAGTTAATGCTGCTGGAACAAAGTTAATGCTGCTCTTCAAAATTAATACTGCTGGAGTTACTACTGCTCTGAGTATTAATGCTGCTTATGATTAGTACTGCTTATGAGATGG
This sequence comes from Arctium minus, assembly GCA_954870635.1. Taxonomy (NCBI): domain Eukaryota; kingdom Viridiplantae; phylum Streptophyta; class Magnoliopsida; order Asterales; family Asteraceae; genus Arctium; species Arctium minus. Next base: position 31,887,587 of record OX941091.1, on the reverse strand, counting down.
AGATCCGTATGGATAGGATTACAGCTGGATAAACTGAAGATTATGGAAAGCTTAGAGATAATGATAGAAGATATTCTGAAGATATTTTATTGATTGTAATTATCTTTTATCTTTAGTATATGTATAGAATGTATAGAATAGTTTTATTTTTCATTCTAAGTTTTTAGTTCTAGAGAAAATAATCAACCTCAAGGCATAGTTCCTAATTCTAGAGAAGTAGAATTCGTCTTGAAAGAGTATGTTCTTCAAGATTGAGGTTGAGTGTGTAATCTTGTGATTTTAATCATTCAATACAAGTTTACAAGTTGTTAATCATATACACTGTTTGTTTACTGTTACATTGAATATCAAAGTGTTATTCCGCAACTTCTTTGATATTGTTTTTGAGTATTCATAATTCTTGTTGAGAATTCGATCCTGACAATTACACACACTCTAGATATTACAAATGAATGCTTTTGCCACTCGTTCATTACAACAAGTTTACTAACAAAACCTATATAAACCACACATCTAAAACAAAGCCTTAATGGCTAAGGAAACTAAACTTACTTTGACTAACTAATACAAGGTCAATGTTGACTTTTACACATTTGACTTTCCTATTAAATCTTGGATACAATATTTAGACTTAACAATCTCCCCCTTTGTATTCAAGATTTAATAAAAATTTGATGCAGATCTTCAACTCTTGATTCTTCATCTTTTGTCACTTGAAGCTTTCAAAAACTTTGCTCTTTTGCAGCTTTTGAAGAATCTTGGAAGTCTTTTTAATCTTTGAAGCTTTGGAAAGTCAACATGCCTTGAACAAAACAGGAAATTCTTGAAACTTCTTTGAAACTTGAAACTTCATTTCTGAAAAAACTTTCGTCTTCAAACAAAATTGTATCTTCATCACTTTGATCTCTGAATCGTCTTCGGAAGAACAAACCTACTTGAATTCTTGAAATTGAATCTTTATAATTCTCCCCCTTTTTGATGATGTGAGCATCATTATCATCAAAATTCAGACATAATGAGCGTGTAACCCTGATTCAACAAATGAAACAGTTAGAAATGCCTGTCAGTAACACGAAGTTACTGTGTACAACGGATGTACAATGTAAGGATATAGTTTGATGATGACTCCCCAGGACTTCCATTCAATCATTGAAATACACAAGGTAATTCTATGAATGTTCTGACAGAAAAACATATTCTCTGTGTGCTCGTGCTTGTGTTTTGAAAGAATTAGCACAATGATTGTGTTTCATAAGGCTCAAAGTATGTAAATCACCGTGACAGCAATGATTATACATGGACTCAATGTGCATGAGAAAGGGTCGAAGGTGGGGCAACTTTCCTTCTTTTTCAATATCAGTATCTTCCAAGAGAAGATCCGATAGATTATGTGCTGCTTCCCCAGAAAATGTGAAACATTCTCTTTTTAAGAAAAGAATGAGTACCTGGTGAGGTCGTATGCAAGAGATGGCATGGGCTATTTGCCTATTTCAATGATGGTCACCAAAGAAATGTAAACCAATCAGTAATGTGGCTGCCTGGCTCAGAAAGTGGTAGGTGCAGAGTTCTGATATTCTTTTAACTCTGATCTCACATCTTCTTTCTTTTTATCATTATACTCACATCTAACCAATCTCTCATTTCCATTTTACCTCTGCCCACTCCCACAATCTATTCTTTTAGACCCCTCTCCCCTTAATCACTCAAAGGATTTCTTCCGGGGTAGAAAACACTGGTTATCGTGAATCCATGGAAGATCTATTAAGCACTCACACGGAATCCCATGTTCCTAAAAGTACATGTTGGTCAATGATTTTTCTTGAGCACAAGAAATCATATGTCAGAGTATGTATGCTCATTGAAAAATATGAATGAAATTTGAGCATTTCTTCTTTGAAGATTTCTCAAAACAAGGATATTGAATGAATGAATATGAAGTCAAGAGAATTGTTTTGAGAATCTGACAATGAATCAATCAGATCAAATCAATGGATAGGGTATCAAAGAATTGGAAATTTTGTTTATATGAACGAATATAAACAATTTATCAATGAAAGCACAAATATGAACAAGATGAATGATGCTCAACAACGATGAGTTTCAAACGGGGGTATTACCAACGAAAAATTGTTTCTTTATGAGACGTGGTAATAACATATTCAAATGAAAGACTGAACCGGTGTGTGTGAATACTTGACAGTATATGGACAAGATAATACACAAGTATTGATCTTTGGAAACACACGGTTAGTTAAACATTAAGCTCAAAATTTGAAAAACATTTAAAATCACACTTCTAGATTCATAAAATCTTTTGAGAATAAAAAGTGGTTTGAACATTTAAGAAACTGTTTTTCATGTTCGAAAGTTGTTCTTCTTTCAAACAATCAGAGATCTAGGATCAAAAGATTTTTACCTTTTCGGCTCCCCCTCAAATCATGATCAAATGTTTTATATCTTTTGAGCTCCCCCTGGATATTAGCATAATATCCTTCTTTGATCGTTGAAAAACGGGTCCTGATCTGTCATTTGATCAGAAGCCACGTTATTCATTTTATTTATTCAAAAATAAAAGACAGAAAGCAGTAAAACGGTTTATAGAGTGAGTTCTGATCTGAAGTAATCATAAGGCATCACCTTTACTCCCCCTTAAATTAAGCATCTGAAATATGTCAGTTAAAACAGGATAGAGATCAAACACTTCATTTTGAATTGTTAGACCATCAATATCAGAAAAATCTAGCAAAGAAAAAGTATAGGATAGAGATCAGATCAATTCTCTTGGGATGAAGACCATCAATATCCATCGGATGCAAGCATACAGGAGTAAGGTCTTTTTGATCATTGAGGTCCGAGTCCTAAACTGTTGTGTTTAGAAGTCAAACTCCTTTGAAGAACGGGTCCTAAGCTGATGTGCTTAGAAGCCATAATCTTGACATTTAGGTGTGGGTCTTGAACTGTGTTATTCAAGAGCCATTGTTCTCTTACTCCTCCTTTGATTGAGGTGCCTGCAACACAGTATCGGTTTTCTTCTTTGGTACCCACTGGTATTTGGGTCCAGAAATGTTAGTTGCAGTGCGTGTAGGGGTAATGGAGTAAGAACCATACCAGAAATGATCATTTGTTTTGTGAAAATGATCATGTGTACAACAAATAGAACAATAAAATTTCTTACCGTTAGATGCTTTGTTCTTCTTTGCTTTAAGTACAGGTACACATGATTTCTTCTCTTTAAGTTCATTTTCCTTCTCATCTTTGACTGGTTTCTTTTTCCACACCAGTTTCTCTTTCTTGAAACTTGTTCTCCTTGGATAAGTATCTGAACCATCTAAATAATCATCATAGAACAGGTTAGTATGACGAATTTGATTAAATGATTTGACTGACCTGTTTGAAGAGATGAATTTCTGATTTGAACTTGAAACAGATTTTTCAAGTTCTTTAATCTTTGACGCAAAATTATCTCTTTCTTTCACAAGCTGGTCAATCTTTGTCGTGAATTCAGACTTCGTCCTTTGCTCTTTCAGCGTAGCAACAGACAGTTCAGACAACTTTGAAGTTAGCTTCTTGATTTCAGATTCAAAAATGGATCTTTCTTCCTCAAATCCTTTTTCTGACTCTGTTCTCTGGCCGGATAATTCTTTAAAGAACCCTACATTCTTTTGTTCTATGGCCTTCTTCTCTTTATCAAACTTCTCTCTTTCCATGATCAGTACTTTCTCAAAATCGGAGATTTGTTGAGAAAGCTTGATGCATTTAAGCTCCACTGACTTCTTTTCTTCATAACTCTTCTTTGAGAAATCTGAGAACTTCTTTGAAAAAATTTTCTTTTCACTTTCAAAATCAGCTTTATTTGCAACAAGCTGTTTTTCCAAATCGGATAAATTCTTTCTAAGCTCAAAGTTCTCAGATTCTAATCCCTTCGTCTTCTCTTTGAAAGCCTTCAACTCGTTTTGAAGCTCAACTGATTCTGCTTGTAGCTCAGGTGATTTCTGTTCAGTTGTCTTCAGTTGGCTTTGAAGAGTTATAATCTCTCTCTCTTTCTCCTTTATCTCTTTATCCCTCTCATAAAGATACCTGAAAAATTAGAACTATTTTTAGTACAATTTATACATTCAGGAGTTTTAACACAGTTGTACAATTTATGTTCCAACTCCTGAATTCTTCTGAGATACTCTGAATTTTTTAATTTCAGATCATTTCGTTCAGCTTCAATACCAGAAATATCAGATCTGTAGTAAATTGACATCTTGAAAAATTAATCAACTTGAAATGAATGACCGTTCCAAACTTATGTAACAGAAAATCAAAAATCAGATCAAATTGAAATCTTAAAAAAAATATTTCGTGAAAATTGAAATTTGAACAATACTTGTTATTTTGCAATGTAGAAAAAAAATATTTCCATAGATGACCAAAAAAATTTTTCAAGACTTTTTTTTTTTTTTAACTGACTATTCGGGTCTCACTACACGAGCAAATAAACTTTGCGGGTCTCACTACACCCGTAAAGTAGAGGTTTGCGGGTGCTGAAGAAAACGCATAGTATAGAATGCGGGTCCTTCTTGAAACGCAAGATGAGCTTTGCGGGTGTAGAAGGAAACGCAAAGTGAAGCTTTGCGGGTGTAGCAAAGTGAGGTTTGCGGGTCACTGAGGACACGCAAGGCAGGCTTTGCGTGTGTGGCCTGAAACGCACAATGAGCTTTGCGGGTCTAATGTGAACCGAAAACCATGATGAATGAAACGCAAAGTCGAGTTCTTGACAGATTCAAACTTAAATCGATCGAAACCTGCACAATTGATCTCAATAACCTTTCAGCATCATCGAAAAACAGTTCTAAACACACAAACACAATCAATTTTCGATTAAAACAACAAATCAAAGGAATTCGATCAAGAACAGAGTTCGAACTCGATATTTCCAGAAAACTCAAATTTTGAAAATTGATATCGAAATTGATAGAATTATGAAATGTAATCAGAACAAGAATCAATCCTACATATAAAACGAATCCAATGAATCCATTTTCTTGCATCAAAAACGATTTTTCACATGAAATTCGGATGAACAATACCCAAACTCGTGTTCTTGAAAATTTTCGAAAATTTCAAATTTTCAATTTTAAAACTTCAGATTTCAATTCAAATCATGATCAAATATTTTCTGAAAAGTTTGGTACGACTCTGATACCAATTATAAAATCCCAATCACAATAAGCAATGACTCAAGATATCATCATTAAGATCAAGAACTAGAGAGAGAATCTAGAGAGAGAAAGTAGATCTTGTATTACACACACTCTAGATATTACAAATGAATGCTTTTGCCACTCGTTCATTACAACAAGTTTACTAACAAAACCTATATAAACCACGCATCTAAAACAAAGCCTTAACGGCTAAGGAAACTAAACTTACTTTGACTAACTAATACAAGGTCAATGTTGACTTTTACACATTTGACTTTCCTATTAAATATTGGATACAATATTTAGACTTAACATCCTTGTCAACAAATGCATTGCTTGCTTCAAATTTTCTCCATCATCAGAATCAGACTCAACACTTTCCTCTTCCTCTGTTTCAAACACAATCACTTTCTTCTTCTTCAGGCTAACCAACTTCTTTTCTTTTCTCTTCACTACCAAGGCAACAGGATCTACCACTGCTTTGTCAACTTTCTTTTTCTCCATTCTTATCTCATCAACTTCATCCTCATTCTGGCGAAGAGTCTCATAAACCTCGTGCAATGGTATCTCATTTAGATCTTTCAGTTGTTTCATCTGTTGGGTAAATCTTTTCCATTCAGGCTGCAAGATACTCAGAAACTTCACATTAGTCTCAATCTGAGATTTCTTGACCTTGTTCTTGCTCAGATCACTCAGAAGTGTGACAAATCTGTCATATGTTGTCTCTAAGCTCTCACCTTCCTTCGCTTTAAACTCTTCATAATTGTTGAGACAATTAAACACCTTCAACTGATTACCCACTTTAGAATCCATCATCATCTTTTCGAGTTGATCTCACATCTGTTTGTCAGTAGCTTTGTAGCTGTCAATCTTGACATATATCTCATTCGGAATCCCTTGTAATAAGAAAGATCTTTCCAGTCTATCAGCCTTGTGCCTTTTCTTCTGTTCATCTGTATACTCATCTTGATCAATTTCATACTCTTTTGTAACAAGCTCTACACCCTCTTCTTCTGTTGTATGAAGCTTTGTTGAAGGTATCATCAGACCTTCTTCTAATGACTGACTAATATAATGTCCAATCTCATTCCTGTCAATGAAATCTAGAAACCGGTCCTTCCACTGTTCATATTTGCCCTGGAAAAGTACTGGTGGTTTGACATCGGTTCCGATAGCTAGAGCATCTCTTGAAGTCATCTTGATATTTGCACATATCTTTAAACACAAATCAGAAAAATTCCAAAATTCTGAAAATCAATCAAAAATGACGAAGTATAGATATCTCAGACCACTGATATCACTTTTCGCAGACCATTGAAATACCATAATCCGCAGATCAAGAATTCGCAAACTGATGAATAACAACAATTGAGGAATTCGCAGGCTGAGGCTTGCGAATTCTTACTTTTCGCAGGCTGAGCTTTGCGAATTCTGAGATTTTCGCAAACAGAGTCTTGCGAAATCTGGACTTGGAAAAATTCCAAACAAACACTTGAGCTTTTCGCACGAAGAGATATGAAATATAGACTTAGAAAAACTCCAAGATTTTAATTTTTCGCAAAAGATTTAGCGAAATCTGGACTAAGAAAAATTCAATGAACTTCAACGTGCGGAATCTGGAACTTTTCGCAGATCAAAGAACTTGAATAGTAGCTTTTTGCAGACTGTTGTGTCCGAAATCTTAACTTTTCGCAGATAGAGTTCTGCAAATTCCGAACTTTTCTTAGTTGAGGCTTGTGAAATATAGCTTTCCGTACACCAAACCCTACGAGTTCTTGCCTTTGTATTTTAAATGACCACAAACAAATACTATGCGAGTTCTTGGGATATGAAGCTTGCGAAATCTGAAGATCTTGCGAGTTCTTCAGTTGTTGACCCAAAAACTTCGAATTCAGTCCAAAATCTCATCAAAACACCAAATTTGATTCTAAAACTTTGTCAATTGGTCCTCGTACTCTGTTAGAACATATTACAATTGAACAATTTCAACCAAAAACAACAACAATTAAAACTTGAAGAAATTACAGTGCGTTTACAAACTCGAATGAAACTCACATCCAATCCAAAATTCATACAGATTCAGTATGAATTTGGCTATACAATCAAAATACAAACTATTCTAAAACAAAAATCGAGTACAATACAAATAAATTTCAAAACAAAACACCACAAAATCACACAAATCGATCCTGGAACAGTGTTCTGCGAGTTCTTGAAAATTTCGACCAAAACTTTCAGATTTAGATCTTGATTCTGATTTCTGCTTGCTCTGATACCAATTGTGAGTCCCTAATGTGCAATTTAGATCAAATTGAACAACATATTTCGATTCCAAAAGCCATTTCTTATTGATTCAAATCAAACGTATACAAATGCTCTCTGATACAATATTTCACCCACTATAAGAATGTCTCTCTCAAAGTGCTACTAGATTAAACCAAAGACACACGCTTTTACACCTACAAGCTTTTCAAGACAAAAACACAAACTAACTAGGCTAAGAGAATGACTTTAGAAGACTTTGACTTTGCAAAGAAAGTTTGACTTGGGCTTTGACTTTAGCTTTGACTTTCAACCTTAATGATCTTGGATTCAACATTTATGCACTAACAAAAACATCCTCTATCTTGCCTTTAGAAAATGCTATGGATTTTTCAGCTAACTGTAAGGTGACAATCGTTGGTCTAGCCTCTCCTATCCCTAAGGTGTTGAAAACTGATAAGCGCATTAGGTTAATGCTAGCACCAAAATCACATAGAGCTTTTCCTACATGTTTCCCATCTATAGAACAAGGGAATGTGAAACACACAGGGTCCTTAAGTTTATGGGGAATCTTGTTTGACAAAAGGGCACTACATCCTTCAGTAAGGGCAACTGTCTCATACTCAGTCAATTTCTTTTTCTTACTCAAAATATCTTTTAGAAATTTGGCATAGTTGGGCGTACTCTCAATAGCTTCAACTAATGGGATGTTGAGTACAATTGCTTGAATACATTTAAGAACTTTTTGAACTGAATGCCCTCCTTTTGATTCCTCAACCTCTGTGGGCAAGGAATGTATGGTGGAACATGGTTTATTTCTGATTTACTAGGATTAGTGGTTGTTTGGACAGTAGGGGTTCCTATGACTGTTGTTTTGGATGGTACTGCAGCAACATGATCTGTGTGTGGTAGATCTATGGCAGCATCATTCTAGCTTTTGGTCTTTGGATTTGGTTCACATGGAAAAAGTGAGGGAAATTCAGACTTGTTGGGTATTGTCACAGACTTTTGAGGTGCTACTGGTTCAAGAACAACAATATGTGTTGTTGCAGCAACAAGTGGTGTTGCTACAACAGGCATCTCGGTCACAGGTTGTGCAACAATCTTGTGCTCCTTTAGGGTACTGTCAACTAAGTCCTTTCCACTTCTTAAACTAACTTCCTTCACATGTTCTTTGGTCAAATTCCTAGGGATCTCAATATCACTAGGGAGTGTTCCAACAGGTCTATTTCTCAACTCAATAACCATGTATCCTATTTGTGTTTCCAAATTCCTAATGGTTGCATTTTCAAAAAGAGAGGTATTAAAAAAAATTGAGCATAACTCATACACCTCTAAGTGTGAAACAGTATAGCATAAAATGCATACTATGAGAAAAAAAGAGAGAAAAAAAAGAAAAATAGTAGAGCATAAAATGCATGCTATTCAAATATAATAATAAAAGAAGGTCGTGATATTAGCCGCATGCAAATACCCATGTTCTATCTAGACTAGATGTGTAATGTATTTGTCTAACCAATTAAGATACATGGCTAGCTTATGGTAAACATTTTTGCAATTTTTGATAATGTGTGTCTAGTGGTTTATAAAAGGCTATCTATTGTATAGAAAGGTATGCATACATGACAAATCCATGGTACGACAAGTTCTAATTTCATCTTTGAGTCATTTTTAATTGTCTTTTGTGTTGCTTAGGGACAAACAACGATTCTAGTTTGGGGTTGTGATATGCGACACCTTAATTGACGTATTACACTTTTTTTAGTTCTTTTTCGTTAATTTAATTTGTCAAAAGTCGTTAGATTGAGTCTTTTTTATGTATATTTTCGCTTTTCACGTTTATGGAGTTTAGGTAAACCAATGACCAAATTCACTTGTCTTTTGATGCTAATTTGTGGCTAATCTTTTGGTTTATAGTGTTGATTGGAAAGAGCATGTTGTGATGCTATGGAATGAAGACAAAGCTTGATGGAGTTGGTGAATTTTTGGAATATTTTTGTTGCTAAGGAATGGAGCATACGGACCTTTGGACAAAGATTTTGAAAGATTTTGTCTCCTTTGAAGCCTTATAAATAGGAGGGTGTTGTTGCTTGTATTCCATCATCTAATCTCATATGATTATCTCACTACTCTATAATTCTCATCATCCCATTTTCTCCCATGATGTATTCAACATTTGCTACTTCATCTTTGTGAAAAGATGAAGTTTTCTCCCAATAGCTTTTGATCCCTTTTTATAATTAAGCAACAATCTTCTAGTAATTTTTCTTGTCATCTAAATTTTATGCATCTTAGTTTACGCTTTTACATTATCATAAATCTTAATTTTTAGTCGCATATTTATTAACTCCGTCTAGTGTAAGTTTGTTATCGTAAAATTTCGTTCACGTTCTAAATTTTAACCATCTTGATTTATTCTACTTTGTCGTATTTCTCTTTCTAACTTAGATCTTTCATGTTTCTGTCGACTTTCGTATTGTAGGATAAGCTTAGTTCTCGTAAACTTTTATTTCGTCGTTAGTTAAATTTTTAACACATGTCTTTCGTTTTTCTTAAAAATAAAAAAACGCAAGGAAACCGAGAAGTGATAGGCTCACAACCTTAACTCGGGTGTGGGGTGAAGTTAAGATAAAAAGCATATTTTTATGGTAGAAATTTGTTGAATAATAATAAATCGTTCCAACCATTCGTTCAAGGTTATATTGTTGAAGTGTTAAAGCTTGATGAACTAAGAAATGAGCCATCTTGAACACATCAACTTGAACGATACAGAGGTAGGCTCGAGAGAGTTACTGAGAACCAAGGAAACTTGTTTCATTCCGTACAACTTACAAAAGGGATAGATTGTGCCATTGCCAATACTTTACTTTGTTTTGGAAACAATAAAGTTAGTCCATGGATGTGTGCCTTTCTCAACCTCGAAAGAGTGCCTTATACAAGTTGATGGTTAAATAAGAAGAGTTGTTTGTCACGAAATTCTATCCGATTTATTCTCTTTGAAATCTTAACGAATCCCTACACCCTTGCTTCCTTTTTAATTAAATCGCAATAGTTTGTAATCAACCCAACCAACAATATCTCTTCAAAATCGCCATCTGAAATCATTTCTTTTTCTGGACTTTGATTTAAATCTTTTACTCCTTTTTCCTTGTGGATCGATACTCGGTATTGTACCGTTTTATTACTTGTAAAGGACGAAAATGGATTGAGAAATGTATACTTGCATTATTCTCCATTTGTACAAAGCCTAAGAGGTTTATTCTATATAAATCTTGCAACAATAACCCCAAAAGGCTTTAGCAACTGGCAAATCATGCAAGTATACATGGCTCACTAGTATCGTCCAAAGCATGTAATACCAGATATCGTACCTCAAGGATTTTAAAAGGAAGAAGAGTAACCAAAGTCAACTTAAAAACAAGATTTCAAGAGTAAAAACGAAGCAATATATTTTTGAGAGTTGGTAACCAAGGTACTGAAATGTAACAATAAGTAAAAGATAGTATGGGTGTAAGATCAGGTTGGATTTCAGCAAATAGAGTGCAGTGAACATTGCTACAACATCACAAGGGTGTTGCAGCAATAGCTCTCTACAAGCACTACTGGATTGAATGGCCTTATAAGAAAGTGCAGATTAGACCACATGTTGGCAATGCACATGGTGATGCATCAAGAACCAAACTAGTACAGATCTTGCATTTCTTTCCATATAGTTTTGCAACCCATAAGGTTGTTGCAGCTCTCTATAGCCTCTATAACACACTTAGTAAAAACATTTGCGTTGTCTTAATTTTAAGTCCAACTCATCTAATTAAAATAACATGTGTCAGTTTGTCAAAGATCATTAGATGAAATGTTTGTACCACTTGTGAATAGTGAAGTAAATTGCTATTAACAAGAAATTATCCACTAACAATTTGGCTTAATCTCACAACCTTTTCTTACACCCACACTAAGGTATTTAGCCTAGCATGGCTGAATGTAAAAGCTCAAAAGTAAATGACATAAAAATAGAAGACATGAATGTAAATGACTTAAATTAATGACTTGAAAAGTAAACTTGCAAGAAAAGTAAACGAGTGTTGTAAATGTTGTTGTAGAAATTGGCAGTAAGTAGGAACAATTTCCAAAAGATTGCAATATATTAAAACTACTATAATACCAAGCTTGTAAGAATCTTTGATTCAGCTGATGTTATGCCTAAGCATGAGGATATCTTCAAACTACAACCATTACTTCCTACATATACTAAGCAAATGGAATCAAAAGATGCTTAAGAGTACAAAAGTAAATTGCCTATTGGTTATTAACCAAGCATAATAAGTACAAATATCAAAAGTAAAGATGATTAAGGAGACAAACCAATGCATCTTCAGGGCATCTTCTATCACTCTTCCCATGACCTTGTGCTTCTAAGATGCCTCCAAAAAGTCTTCAACAAAAGAAAATCTTCCATGGATTGAGCTAGTTGCTTCCAATATCAATGTTGTAGCAGTACCTGCTGCAGAAACAGTCTGGTAGCATTGTTTTCACCAATAAACATAGAACATTACCATTTCCTACATCCTAGCTCCAATCAAACTAAAGGTGTAAAATAAGACAAAATAACTCAAGATAAGATTGGGAAGGATGTAAAATGAGGTAAAATGAAGTCCTAAATGGGTGTTAAAGTGTATACTTCTATACACTTATCACCTACTATCGAACTCCTGATCCGAAAAGATCTAAATTGGGAGCATGTGCTGTTAAAAGCATATTTGTAGGATATGCTAGAAATAGCAAGTCTTATAGGTTACTAGATAAAGAATCAGGAGTAATAGTAGAATCGAAGGATGTGAAATTCTTTGAAGACAAGTTTTCAGAAGATGCTGAAAACTCAGAAAGAACATTGGCTTCATATCTTCCTAGTGCATCTCGTGATAGTTCGAAAACCTCAAACAAGGTTGACAAACAACGTAGAAGTACTAGAGCAAGAAAAGAGAAAAGTCTTGGAGATGATTTCTTCTCATACTTGGTAGAAGGGACACAAAAGAAGGTGACAAGAGAGGTCATTTTTTTCTATTAACATAGAAGACGATCTTAAGACTTATAAAGAGGCCATGTCTTCAAGGGATGCTTCACTATGGAAAGAAGCAATAAATGATGAAATGGACTCTATTACGGGAAATGGAACCTGGGAATTAGTCGATTTACCCAAGGGAGCTAAGCCCATAGGTTCTAAGTGGGTATTCAAAAGAAAGTTGCACACGGATGGTTCAATCTCATCATTTAAAGCTAGATTGGTAACAAGAGGATATAAACAGAAAGAGGGTGTCGATTATTTTGATACCTATGATTCGGTTGCTAGAATTAGTTCTATCCAAACTCTTATAACAATCTCAGCCATAAAAGGATTGTACATTCACCAAATGGATGTGGAAATAGCCTTTTTGAATGGTTATTTGAATGAGGAGGTTTATATGGAGAAACCTGAAGGGTTTGTGGTACTCGTACAAGAGAACAAAGTGTGTAGACTTATCAAGTCTCTGTACGATTTAAAACAAGCCCCCAAACAGTGGCATGAGAGATTTGACACTACTATCACCTCTTTCGGGTTCCGACATAATGGAGCCGATCGGTGCATTTACTCAAAATGTACAAAAGAATCCACTGTAATAATCGTCGAAACCAATCTAGAAGGAATATGTGAAACGAAAAACTACTTATCCTCGAACTTTAAGATGAAAGATCTTGGAGGAGTAGATACAATTCTTGGGATTAAAATCAAAAGGTCAGAATCTCAAATCTCTCTTAGTCGATCCCACTACTTAGAGAAGATGTTGATTATGTTTCACCATTTGAACATAAAGGAGTTCAATACTCCATTTGATTCAAGTGTGAAACTTGATAAAAACTCCGGTAGAATAGTGGCTCAACTATAGTATGCTAGTGCAATAGGATGTATGATGTATGCAATGCATTGCACTAGACCGAATATTGTTTTTACTGTGAGTAGACTAAGTCAATATACAAGCAATCCGGGTCTAGATCACTGGAACGCAATCTGTAGAGTACTGGGATATTTGAAAAAACCCAGTGATCTAGAGTTGACATATACGACGCATCCAAGAATCTTGGAAGGATACTCTGATGCAGTTGTATAGATCATTCAAGTGAATCTAAATCCATAAGTGGGTTGATTTATACACTTGGTGGTGGAGAGATCTCTTGGGGAAGCAAGAAACAAACATGTATCGCTCATTCGACTATGGAAGCCAAATTTATTGCCCTAGCTGTTGCGGGCAAATAATCCAAATGGATTAGAGATCTGTTGTTAGATATCCACTTATGGCCTCGTCCAACTCCTTCGATTCCCATGTATTGTGACAGTAAGGCCATACTGTAAAAATTTTACAACGCCGTGTATAATGGGAAATCGTGACATATAGGTCTCCGACATAATTATGTGAGACAATTAATCGAAAATGGTACCATCGGTATTGTGTATGTCAAGTCGTGTGGAAACTTGGCAGATCCATTGACTAAGCCTCTGACGAGAGACT